>JAPQWV010000150.1:620500-1241000 GCA_027422505.1 Craterostigma plantagineum
TGCTTCAAAAGAGGGCTTCGTGAGATTCACTCTTTTTATGTTGCTTTCAATTGCCATTTGGAGATCATGTGTAGAGTTGAACTTCACTTGACGCAACATGAACCTTTTTAATGAAGCATAGCCCATCCTTAATTCTGGAGTCCTGAGTACTCCAAGCCTCCTATAATCTCCTACTAATTGATCAATGTCTTCACCTCTGAGATAGGAGAGATCCCCTTCATTCAGTTCTTCAGCTGAATTATCTTCACGTCGTACAATGTAAATAGGGAAATCAATATCTGCAAATCGCTCCTTTCGAACGGTCAGAATCTGTTTGATTCTGGGTCGTTTTGCCTCAAGTCTTCGGAGATCATCGACGTTCGTTTCTTTTCCTCTAAACATCAGTGATCGACGGATAGACAGCAGGTACTGAATGGCTTTTGGTCGTGGGAAATGGGTTAAACCTCTGAGGTCAAGTTCATCCACCTTCAAGATCCTGTCTTCCCTCCTCCAGATTTTTCTTCGTATCTCTTCTTGATAAGGAGCATTAACCTTCACATTTTTCCATGGAAGTTGCAACTCGTCAATTCCTTTGTGTGTATCTGGAGGGCAATCTTCGTCTATGACCGTGTGTTTTAGAAGTTCTGGAAGTTCGGGTATCTCTGCTTCGTAGTCTTCTCCTTCCTCGAGCTCCTCATCTTCAAGACAAATTAGACTAATGTTAGCTTTCGAGAGAAAGTATCTAGCATTGTCCATAAGGTTTCTGGCCATGGTCGGATTAACAGGATGAGTTCTCCATTCCTCGCCAAAGATGTACCTCTCCACGACATCATGTGGATTGTAAAGTTCTTCAACTGAGGTGTCTGGATTGTCGATCTGAAGGGGTGGGTTGGAAGTTTGGGGACTTATCTGGCTTGTGAGATGTGGGGTTGTGGTTGTTTGGACTGATTGGGTGGAAATCCTCAAGGAGTCAGATTCGACTTCGTCAAGGGAAATTGTCTGGTTTGGCCCTGGCGTAGCTTGTCTGCCCCTAGAGGACTTTGGTGGTGGGTTGGATTGTCGGGAAGAACCACCTCCACGAGTTAGGACCCCGCGCCCTCGTCCGCCGCGAGTGACAGGATGCATGACTCTTGGTCGCTTCTCCCCCTCAGGACGATCTTGGTCATCAGGATCGTCACGACGACGCTTCTGACTCGAGCCTTCTTGACGACATGTGGTGGGGTGAGGTATGATTCCACTTTTAATCAGCTTTTTGTAGAAAGCTTCTTCTTCCGGAGTCCGCTGATTGTCGAGGGAAATAATGCGAGAAATACCAACATCGAAGAGCTCAAGTAGAGGCATGCTGTATGGGCTGGGATCAGTCGGTGCTCGTGGTGGTGGTAGTGAGATGAGGCGAGGCTGTGACGATTGGTCTACCAATGGTGCCTTGCCTTTGTCTGTGGAGGCTGATTGCATGGCATCCTTAATGAGTCCTCGAACCCGTGGTAAGGTCACGGATTCAAAGAACTCAAAAGGCGATTTTCCAGATAGGCCGTCGTCACGGTTAGGGGTGTGGGGATTGGTGCACCGGCATCACTAGGAGTTGCCGTTATCACACGTTCAGAACTAGGTTCTGTACGGTGGCCCTTGTCAACCGAAGTCGGATGGACTTCAGTTTCCACGGGTCTTCCGACCTCTCCTTGCGACACATCATTTGGAGATGGTGCTCGGGTCGTTGTGGCCACGTCAGTGTGACGGGCTAGGGTGGAGCTGTCACCGAGATCGCCAAGGCGTCTCGTTAGCACACGTCCAGAAACAGGTTCTGTACGGTGGCTCGCGGATGGTGAGCTGCTGAGATCATCAACATCCGAGAGACTTCCATCCAATCCTTGAAGAGCCTCTATTTGCGGCTCTTCTATGAACGTTGAGACCTGAAGATCAGGTTGAGGCTCGGCCTGTGTCACAAGAATGGGTATTTCTTGAGTTGGTTCAGACACAGGAACCGAGCTGCTGGAGGCTTGGGGTGGTTCGTGTTGTGTTGAGACACTTGTCTGTTGGGAGACAAGTGAATGGTCAGGTGGGGTTCGCTCATGCGTCGTTAGGTCATGTACGACGTCTTCTATCTTAGGGATTGACCCGGCTTTTTCTGACTGAGGTAGTGCAGTCGTAGTTGTCTCGGGAACATCTATTAGTGGTTGTTCGAGTCGTTCGGCATGTGATTGTTCCTCGAGAGATTGCTCAGGTATGGTTTGTTCAGGGGATGGTGGTGGTTGGTCAGGGATTGCTTGTTGAGATGTAGTCTGTTGTGTGTGGGGAATAAATTCAGTGTCTGTGGTTTCTCTCAGCATCTCACTCTCTCTTTCTCTCTCGCTCGTTTCAGCTCTCTCAGTATTACTACCCCCTGGGTTAGACTCAGGTGGGCTATCCTGTGTCGTGGGGTGGGGAACTTTGTAATCTTTGCAGTAGGCATCGATAAGGTCGGGGTTTGCAAGTATGAGTAACTCGTGAGGGATTGGCATTGCAGTGCGCGAGTATTTCTCATCAGTCTTTCCTTTATGAAGGTAGCGCAGTTTGGGTGGAGTGAAGTTTTCTTCCACGGGTCGTGATGGTGTTCCTGTTGTTGTGGTCAGAAAATGGTGGATGATAAGTGAGAACCACCGGAGATATGGTAAATTCTGTGGCTTTTTGGACTTAGTTCGTTGGTAAAGTTGGTCGTCGAGATCTGTGGTGATAAGTTTGGCAAAGTCGTAATTTCTTCGAAACACGATCCCATGGAAGATCCGAAGAATTGTGATATTGCATCTATCCCATCCTGAGTGCTTGGGTGAGAAGCACTTATTGACAAATGCAAAGAGCGTTCGCCATGGATGCGGGATCATGGAGTTCTGAAAATGGGAGACAAACTTGATCGGCGTGTAGTATCCCATCCTCATCATGTCCTCCAGGAGCTCATTTTCGGAAGCCTCAGGTTCGTATTGAGGTTGACTTGGCATTCTTAGAATACTACGAATGAGTTCCTTTGTGATGTTGACAGTCTCAGTTGCTATTTGGGCCTCGTAGTAGATGCTATTATCTTGGGCAATTTTGGTCTTCATTGTCCCCCAGAATTGTTGAAGGTAAACTGTAGGGACTTGGATCGAGGCCGATAAAGCATACCCAAGGTGGTGATTTCTCAGAATGGATAATATAATTTCTTCCTTGCACTTGAATGTATGAAGGTCAAGCTGGAAATTATTGTCCTTGGTCGTTATCCATTTTGAGGTTGGGTAGACTACATCCGTGGGTGTCGTCATTTTTTTTTTTTTTTGACACCGGGAGTTCGTGCTGAAACTGCAACACAGAAGATAAATATGATTATATATGTCATGATAAAGCTTGGTTGTTATGAATAGTGATGGGTGGAAGAAAATTTCGTTTTATGAAAAAGTCTTGGCCCAACACATTGGCCCATTTGAGAAAAATTTTGTCGAAAATTTCCTAAGTATGGTTTGTGGGTTCACTTTAAAGTAGTTAGCTTAGCTTCATCTTAGCAAGTCATATTTTGCGAACTCAAAGGTTTGCGGGTTGAGTAGTAGTATTTTGCGAACTCAAAGGTTTGCGAGCTCAGAGGTTTGCGGGTTGGTTGAAAAGAACTTTGCGTATTCTGTATTGCAGCCTCAGGATTCGCAAATTGACCAGGTCAATCAGGGAATCGCAAAGTATCAATTCGCAAAATAAAATTTGCGAATCCCAAGATTCGCAATCCTCGAATTCGCAAAGTAAGCAGTCAGACGGTCAAAGCCGCAAAGTAAATGACCCGTAAAGTGAGTGATTCGCGAGTTTGAGAAAATAAACACTTTTGGACCCGCAAAGCTTAATTCTGAAGAATCAAAAAGTACTCTTAAACGATTTCGAACCAAAAAATTAAATCATCGATTTGAAAAACACCAGATTTGAGAAAATAAATTCGATTTAGTGCAAAAATCAAACTGATAAGCTCGTATCATCACTGAAAAGCAACGAAATTTCTACAGGAATCAACTGCAAAACACCCGTTCTTTGAGAAATCACACCTGCAATTAAGAAAATCAATCGTAAGCAAAATACAGTAAAAGTTAAAGTAACTTTTCATTCATACCACAGAGATGAACGCGAGTATGTGACGGTAACGATTTGAGCAAGCAAACCACAGACTAAGCAAGTGACGATGGAAGGTTTGATGAACGGGATTCGCAAAGTGGAGATTTACGATTTGGGATTGTTTTAGTTTTGCGAGTTCAGTTTGCGAATTGGTTTTAAAAAACAACTTTGCGGGCCTAAAGTGTGAACCCTAGTTTTGAGTTGGGCTGTAAACTTTTGAGAAAAAGGCCCACCTTAGATTCGCGAATTGGTAGTTTGCGAATCGATCAGTTTGCGATTTGAGAGCTGTGAGTTCGCAACTTGATTCATTGACTGGTCAAAATTGAAGATGGTTTGCGAATAACAGTTGTCCAAATAAATTTTAGTTTTGCGAATCAAAAAAATGAATGTACGAGATTTTTTTAACTTACCATCCATATCAATTAATCTAATAATGACTCAAATACTACCAATTTTGACGCGATCGATCACAAGGATAACATCAAATCTATGGGTTTTTCAAGATCGATTTTCATGATACGATATCCTTTTTGGAGAAGAAAAATCGTCGCCTAGTCAAAAATTCGTCTTAATGTCGGGACAATAAATGACGTAAGTTTCCTTCGTGTTTATAAAATAGATATGTCTCAAATCTCATTGAAGTACCTTACATCTAAGAACTAACTTATCTCTTATTTTTCTCGTTTACAGATGAATTGGCAGAAAAAGGAAGAAGAGAAGAAGCTCGAGGAACATGAAGAGTTAAGACGCAACTTTGAGCATAATTTGGATATGCTGGTTATTGAGATTTTCCTTCTTTTGAGCTTATTCGTTGTTTTACTTGCTATTCTGCTTTGGGTCTTAATCAGGCATACGAGTTTTTAAGAGTTATCTGCGTATTATGTGTTTGAGAGAGTTGTTCGTGTTTTGAAGAATTTTATGTTTTTGTTGAGAAACTCCCCCTTGTTCGTGTTTTGAAGAGTTTTATGTATTTGTTGAAAAACTCCCCCTAGATGCAATACCCATCAATTATCTTAAAAATTAAATGATTTATAATGCTCATCGAGTATCTTAAAGATTAAAATGATTTATGAATTCACTTACTCCCCCTCGATGCATGGATATAGCATTTATTTATGAATTCACTTACTTCCCCTCGATGCATGGATATAGCATTTATTTATGAATTCACTTACTCCCCCTCGATGCATGGATATAGCATTTCTCCCCCTCGATGTAACGCCACCAGCATTGGCGCTACATTGACTTATTGGAAACAAGAAACAGTTTATTGAAATTAAAAGGTTAAACTAACTAAAAAAAAACTAAAGTCCTAAGTAAATGATTAACATAATAAACACACACAAAATAAGAGAAAAGTGAAACATAGCAAATAGATAAATATTGAACTGTAGGAAGGCATAATCAAAATTAAAAATTGAGGTTCAACATTCCCAACTTTGCAACTAAGAATTGGAAGCGTTTTTCATCCAATGCTTTTGTAAGCAAATCGGCTAGTTGAAGCTCTGTATTGACAAAGTACATTTCTATTATGCCTCTTTCTACATGGTCCTATATGAAGTGATATCGAAGATCTATGTGCTTAGTGCGTGAGTGATGAACAGGGTTGCATGTAATTGCGATAGCACTCTTGGAATCACAGTAAATAGGAATTTTATTTAGATCAAACCCGTAGTCCCGTAGCTGAGTTCTGATCCACAAAATTTGTGAGCAGCAACTTGCTGCAGCGACATATTCTGCTTCCGCCGTGGAAGTTGACACACAATTTTGTTTCTTCGAGGCCCAACATACAAGTTTATCGCCTAGGAATTGCATGTGTCCAGAAGTGCTTTTCCTGTCCAGTCTGCATCCTGCAAAATCTGCGTCAGAATATCCTATTAGTTTCATAGTTGAGTTTTTAGGATACCACAGTCCAAGGTCTGGTGTTCCTTTCAAATACTTCAAGATTCTTTTGACAGCATGAAGATGCGACTCCTTGGGGTTAGCTTGAAATCGAGCACAGAGGCATGTAGAGAATAAGATATCTGGTCGACTGGCAGTGAGGTAGAGCAGTGATCCAATAATCCCTCTGTAATGAGTAACATCTACAGGTTCACCTAAGTGATCCGCATCTAGTGAGCACGAGGTGGACATGGGTGTGTTTGATGATTTGCTCTTGTCGATCCCATATTTTATGAGAATATCGTGGATGTACTTTGACTGATTGATGAAAATCCCATCCTGAAGTTGTTTGATTTGCAATCCGAGGAAGAATGACATTTCTCCCATCATACTCATTTCAAATTGCGATTGCATCAGAATGCTAAAATCTTCACAAAGTTTAGGATTAGTAGAGCCAAAAATGATATCAGAATCATCTTTCTTTACGAACAACGTAGTGTCAATTTTCCCTTTCGTGAAACCTGAAGAGATAAGAAAGTCGGAGAGCACCTCATACCAGGCCCTTGGAGCTTGTTTAAGTCCGTATAGTGATTTGCCAAGTTTGTAAACAAAGTCGGGATGATCAGCATTGAGGAATCCGTCTGGCTGTGAGACATACACTTCTTCTTTCAGAATTCCGTTCAAGAAGGCTGTTTTTACATCCATTTGATAGACTGTAAAGTCTTTGTGTGCGGCATATGCAAGAAATAACCTAATAGCTTCGATCCTGGCTACAGGAGCAAACGTTTCATCGTAATCAATTCCTTCCTGTTGATTATATCCCTTAGCTACGAGCCTGGCTTTGTTTCGAATTACAACACCATCTTCATCCTTTTTGTTTTTAAAAACCCACTTTGTTCCGATCACAGTCTTCCCTTTTGGACGAGGAACTAAGTTCCATACTTTGAGACGTTCGAATTGATTAATCTCCTCTTGCATAGCCACTATCCAGTTGGGATCCCGTAGTGCATCAACTACTCGTCTAGGTTCCGTTTGGCTCAAGAAACAGGTGAAATTACATTCATTTGAATGTGATCTTCTAGTCGTTACCCCTGTATTGGGATCTCCTATTATTTGATCTGTAGGATGATGTCGGACCCATTTCTTTTCGTGGGGTAATGTCGTTTCGTCTATTTGGGATTCCTCACTTAGTGGATAGTCGATTGCAGTTACGGTAGTGTTGCCGGCTGAAGTTGAAGAGGAGGCCTCTGTCTGCGTTGTTGTCAAAGTAGTTGGGATCGAGGCTTCTGCATCTGAGGAAGTGGTTAGGAATGGGTTCTGACTCATGAGTTGATGAACTAGGGCTGGATTCAGTATTTGGAAAGGGATCGGTGGATGGTCTTGGCTGATTTTGAGATATATATATATGTTCAAAAAGTAGATCCAGATCCAGTTCCTCTTGAGCTCGTTGAGTGAAGCATGTGGGGTCGCTTTGTCTTGAAGGGTCAGTTACTTGTTGAGCTGGTTTCAAACTTCCTTTGTCCGAGCCCGATTCTGAAGAGTTCCGTTCAGAGGCATCTCTTGAACACTCTCCTTCTTCTGTATGAGAGTGAGTGAGGTGTGGTGTTCTAGATACTCGTCCCAAACTGCTATGTACAGTAGAAAGTTCGAGTTCCTCATCGAAGGTGACATTTATACTTTCAATGATCATCCTTCTGTCTCTGAGAAATATCCTGTATGCCTTAGATTGTGCAGAGTAGCCTACGAAGATTCCTTCAGTTGCTTTTGGATCAAGTTTGGACTTGTCTTCGCGGTCGTTGGCGACGAAGCACTTGCATCCAAAACTTCGAAAATGGGCAATGTTGGGCAGCCTTCCATTTATAAGTTCATAGGGCGTCTTACCAAATCTTAGATGAATGTTTGTGCGATTCTGTGTATAGCAAGCAGTATTCATTGCTTCAGCCCAAAGGAATGAGGTAGTGATGATTGGATGATCATTGTTCGGGCAGCCTCTACGAGTGTTCGATTTCGCCTTTCGACAACTCCATTTTGTTGAGGTGTGTAGATAGCAGAAAACTGTTGAGTAATCCCTATGGATTCATAGAAGTCATTGAGCTGTTGATTCTTGAATTCTGTTCCATTGTCTGATCTAACTATTTTAACACATCTCTGGAGGAGGTTCTGTGTTGTTCTGATTAGGCTTGGAATATGTTCGACTATCTCTGATTTAGTTCGTAAGAATCGTACCCACGTATATCGGGAATAGTCGTCGACGATAACCAGCATATATCGTTTTCCACTTATGCTTTCAGTTCGCATCGGGCCACACAGATCCATGTGTAAAAGCTCTAGAGGATGTTGAGTGGATGCTGAGTGTTTTGTAGGATGTGAAGCTTTCTTCATTTTTCCTTTCTCACAAGCAGAGCACATATGCTCTTTTTGGTACTTCAGTGGTGGAAGTCCAATAGCTAGTTTGTTGGTTGACAGCTTGTTGAGGGTCTTGAAGTTAAGATGAGATAATCTCTGGTGCCATAAGTCATTTTGAGTTGAAGTTGCTTTGGTGATTAGGCAGATATCAGTCTTTGGTTTGACAGTTCTAATATCAATGGTGTAAAGATTTGTCTTGCGAGTTCCAGTGAGAAGTTATTCACCATTGGCATTGAGAATTTTGCAGGTTTTCTTTAGAAACACCACTTGGAGTCCAAAATCACTGAACTGTCCTATTGATAAGAGGTTGTGTGTCAGTCCTTCAACATAAGAAACTTGTTTAATTGTGAGTCTATTGCATATGAGATCGCCATAACCAAGGATTCTGGCTCCATTGCTATTGCCAAAGCGTACCAATCCTCCTGGTCTATCAACGTAGTTGCTCAACAGTTCCTTTGTCCCAGTCATGTGTGTGGAGCAACCAGAATCTAAGTACCACACATGAAGGGCCTGCAAAATAAAACTAGAGGGTTTTAGGTATCCATTGAAAAATGGGTCCACCTCTATTATATTTATTAGTCCGTTTAGATTCCCTAGATTTTCCTTTGTTGGTGGATAACACAGAGTCACTAGTTATTTCTAGGGTTGGGATTTGTATTCCTGCAGTCTGAAGTTTTGGAACCCATTTGTGCACAATTTTTTGGATAGCTTTTGGTTTTGATTTGTGTCTTAACTTTGTAATTTTATTTTTAGGAATTGTTTTGTGCGTTTGCTTGGTGACATGATCATGTGCGGAAAGCTTTGTTTTTGAATTAGAAGACAATTTTTTTGATACATTGCGACATATAGAAGGTACAAAAGTTTTGGGAGGAAAAAACTCAATGACAAAAGGTGTATTGAGATCACAAGACTCCTTCAATATATCTTCCCTTTTAACCCATACTTGCCCCTTCAATGGCTCTTTTGTGGATCCTGAAAATTCAATGTATTAGTGCAGGAAATTTTGTCATGCGAAACCAAGGTGTATGAAATTGTGTGTAATTTTAATTTTTCTTTAAGTGAAGATATTTCCTGAAGAAGTTTCTGCCTTTCTTCACCAAATGACTTTCTCTCGCTTTCGATAGTGAAGTGAAGATCACTGATTTTCTTTATGCAATCAGGCATATATCCTGTTGTATATGTAACCATTTGTGTTTCTCCTTCATGTGGACGTGGAATATCTGATTCAAATTCTGTTATTGCTGGACAACTTCTTACTTTATAGCTATCATTTACTTCTGTGTAGTTAAGTGATGTTTGAGTTTTAGTGTGTGTTGGCGTCTCATCTTCACTGACAAAAGGCATAAGATTTGCCAGGCAACCTGTCTGCATGAATTTGAGATCATATAGATAAGGTGATCTTGATATGCCTAGTTTTAACTTACATGGGTTTTCAAAACCTAGTCCTTTATGGGGATTATAAAAATCAACATTAGCTGGTTTGTTCAAGAAGATCGTTTGTTCTGACTGATCTCGTCGGGTTAAAACGTCCTCCAATTTTTTTATTTTGGAGTACAGTCTATCTCGTTCTTTGCTTAGTAAGTCATATTTAATTGTAGCATCCATTGCATGATCTCTATGAGATTTCATTTCCTTTTCTAAATCCTTGGCTTTAGCTTCGGATTTTTGCACTTTTATTTCTAGCTTAGCAATTTTTTCATTTGCTACAATTACACGATTCTTCTCACATGCATAATCATATCTAAACTTATCTAATACTACTAAATTCTTTTCTAAGTTAGCTTCAAGTTCTTTGATTTTCCCTTTTCCCAATTTGTTAGATTTATATAAGGATAAAAATTCATTTTTTATCTTAAGTAAGGAATCATAATCTGCTTCACTTACCTCTACCATGTTTGAATTATTAGAAGTTTCCCTGTCTGACTCGCTGCCTTCAGCTCCAGCTCCATCTTCTTCGTCATCTAGTTTGGCCATCAGTGCCACATTCTCATTCTCGCTGTCTGAGGTATCTTCAAGCCAATGATCCTCTTCTGCCATTAAGACTAGTCCTTTTTCTTTTTGTTCAGCTAATTGAACTTTTCGACGATAATAGTTAACATCCTTTTTCTTGGGCATTCTGCACTCTCTGGCAAAGTGTCCATTCTTACCGCAGTTGAAGCACTTGCCGCCTTGATGAGGAGTTTCAGAGTTGTTGTCCTCATCCTGAGTCTTTCCTTTAGAGTTGGAGGAAGTTCTTTGACGGTTGGAGGAGGAACCAGTCTTCTTATAATATTTTCTCTGCACGAAATTTGAGACCAGAGCGAGTTGCTTAGCAAGATCTTTGAGGGTGATTTCCTGGTCTCCATGTTTTGTAAGATCCTTGGATTCGTCATCAGGATCAGAGTCTTCTCCCTCCTTAACTTGTGATGACTGGATAATTTCTTTGTCCTTGAATTGTTTTCTTGATGATCGTTCAGTCATAAGAGCAAGGGAGTCGCTTCCTATTGGTTTAATTTCCTCCCTTCGTTTCTCCACATGATTGGAATGTTGATTGAGGTAGTCGAATAATGTATGAATGCTAACTTTGGTTAGGTCGTTCATCTGTCTTATCATAATAGCAGTAGCCTCCCATTCTGGATGAAGTGATCCTAAGAATTTGATATTGATCTCCATTACACTTTTTGTGACTCCATTCATCTTTAGCTCGTTTAGAAGAACAAGAAATCGATGGAAGGTTTCTTGGAGAGTTTCCCCTTTGTTAGCATGAAACCGGTCATACGAGATGAGTGTGTTCGCCATTCTTGCCATTGTATTAACTTCTGTCCCCTGCATCATAATTCGAAGAGCATCCCACATTTCTTTTGCGCTCTCACCACATTCGAGTTGCATCAAAATGTCATTGGAAATGGCTTGCATCATGTATGATTTCGCCACTTTATCTGCCTTAAGTCGCAGTTTTTCTTCATCATTGCATTGATCAGTAGTTTTCAGGATCCTCTGTTCCTCTCTTGCAGGGGTGGTGTCAGTAGTGGCGGGAATTATGGTCCAATACTGTGTAGGTCCATTGTAAATAGATTCCAGAAGGTTATCAGAATTGTCCTTGCTTTCTATGAAGTTGATGAATCTTCTCTTCCAGACTGCGTACTCTCCATGTCGGATGATGGGAGGTCTAACGTCATTTCCCATGCTGAAAGAGTCCATTGCTTGTGTTTTGGATATGATCGTTGACGTGTAATGTGAGGAAATTTGGAATTGAATTGCGAATTTTGGTTAAAAAAAATTTTCCCTTTTTTTTTTAATTATATGGGTATGTTTTGCAGGAATGGAGAAGAGTAGGACTTTGCGAATTGATCTCTGAGTTCGAAATTTAATTGCTTCACGGGTTAATGAGAGAGTTCACGAGCCATCTTGATTCGCAAAGTGGGCAAAGTTCGCAAAGTTCACAAAGTTCGCAAAGTGAGTAAAGTTCGAAAAATTTACAAGGTTCGCAAAGTGAGTAAGGTTCGCAAAGTTCTCAAGGTTCGCAAAGTGAGTTGAATTCGCGAAGTAAACTTGAGTTCGCAAAGTGTTTCGAATTCGCAAAGTAAGCTGGAGTTCGCAAAGTGAGCAAAGTTCGCAGAGTGAATAAATGAGTTCGCAAACTGTCCTGGGTTCGCAAAGCGGTTGTGAGTTTGCAAATCAAGAGATCGCAAAGTGTTTCCAATTCGCAAAGTAGACTGGAGAACGCAAAGCGAAGAAAATCCTGAGACGTTGATCTTCGAGAATCTGACGGCTTGGTGACCTCGAACTCGCAAAGTAGAGCTTTGCGAAGTGCCGATGCGCAAACTTGAAACCCCGCAAACCAAGTTTGTGAACTTAGGATTGCAAAGACGCCTTGTGAAATGAATGAGCCGCAAAACGAAAGAAGTCCTTGAGTTCGCAAATCTAGTTCCCAAAAGAAATTCCGTGCGCAAACTCAAGAACAGACTGAGGAACAGGGCTGTTCTTCAAATGTTTTAGACAGAAATCCAACAAATCTGACACAGCCTCCACGGAAACCAATTTGATAGCTCAGAACTGAAAGCTACACAGACTTGCCTTAAAAAAAAAAGAATATCTCCGAGAATAGTTGATACACGTGAGTATGAGCTTTGCGACAGAGAATGAACTACCACGCAAGAACTCACCCTGCTAAATTCTTTAAAGCTTGAAATGAAGTTTCCTCACCTACACGCTTGCTCTGATACCACTTGTAATTCCAGATTATCCAAGAACAGTTCAACAGATTTAACCTTCGTAATATGTGAATAGTGTGCTATAGAGGTTTAGTGTTGAATACGTGAGGGTTTTGCAAACGGAAAACTTAATTAATGCTTGTTAGGGTTTAAGCTTAAATACCTTGAGAGGTATTTAAGCTTATTGGGCCCCTAAGAAGCCCATTACAAACACAACCCATAAGATAATACATCGTAAAGAAATTACAAGACTTAGAACAATATTTTGGACACTTCTAAAATATTCCTAACAGTGTGCCTCCATCATTATGGTGTTACGGAGTCCTGCACTATCGGGTACGTACAAGCGATTGTTATAGAATAAGATTCTATAGTCTTCCAGAGATATCCAAGATCTTCAGTTTTGATCTTTCTTTTTGGCTGACTCCTCTTCTTGTTCTATTGATCAGAAGCATCCAGCAGCGCCACAGGCAAACAGGTCTTTTTCCTCGGTAAGATTAATCTTTCCTCGAAAAAAGAAGTTGCTTCTGTTTGGAGTAGTTTAGACAGGCCTAGAACCATGTCGTAGGTCAGGATAGACTGATCTACTCCCACTCTTCACCTCGCCCTTGTCTCCTTCGCCGGAGACTGAAAATGATGGGAATCCTATAGATAAAGAAGAGGCATAATCGCGGATCAGCATGCCGCGGTGAATATTACCGTCTTCTCGTAACTTGAATTCGGTTGAAGTCTCGGCTCTTTGCTCGCTTGTCAATTTCAGGTAAAGCTCGTCTTGCTCCTGAGCTTTCTTGATCTGTTCAGGCAACGTAGGGTGAAGACTTAACTCCGACATTCTAGTCTTGATTTCTCCAAAATTGATTACTTCCACATTGAGTTGGTGGAGTTCGGTGTTAATTGCCTTTCGACTCAAAGCATCAGCGATTACATTTGTCTTGCCTGGATGATAATTGATCACGCAGTCGTAGTCTTTGACGAGCTCCAGCCATCGTCGTTGCCTCATGTTTAACTCCTTCTGGGTGAAGAAGTATTTCAGGCTCTTATGGTCGGTGTAGATCTCGCACCGCTCCCCGTAGAGATAATGACGCCAGATTTTTAGGGCGAACACCACTGCTGCGAGTTCGAGATCATGCGTGGGGTAATTCTTCTCGTAAGGTTTCAATTGTCGGGAGGCATATGCAATTACCTTCCTGTTCTGCATCAGAACGCACCCCAAGCCAATCTTCGAGGCGTCACTGTATATCGAAAAGCGTTCGGTACCGAAAGGAATCGTAAGGACTGGAGCCGTTGTCAATCGTTTCTTCAGCTCCTGGAAGCTTTGCTCGCATGCTTCCGTCCACTTGAATGGGACGTTCTTCTTCGTCAGGTTTGTGAGTGCGAGGCAATGCTGGAGAAGTCTTTAATGAACTTTCGATAGTATCCAGCAAGCCCGAGAAAACTCCTGACCTCTGTGGGAGTGGTTGGTTGTGGCCAATTTTTCACAGCTTCGATCTTGCTGGGGTCCACTGAAAGTCCGTCTCCAGAAATGATGTGCCCCAGGGAAACCACTTGCTCCAACCAGAATTCACACTTGTTGAATTTGGCGAATAACTGCTTTTCTCGAAGGGTTTGAAGGACCGTCTTCAAGTGTTCTTCGTGTTCCTCTCTCGTCTTCGAGTAGATGAGGATATCATCAATAAAGACGATTACGAATCGGTCCAGAAGTTCTTTGAAGACCCGGTTCATTAGATCCATGAAAGCTGTTGGAGCATTCGTTAGTCCGAAAGGCATGACTAAGAATTCGTACTGGCCATATCTCGTGCTGAACGCCGTTTTAGGAATATCAGCTTCACGAATCTTCAACTGATGATAGCCGGAACGCAAATCAATCTTCGAGAATATTGTAGCCCCCTGTAGCTGATCGAATAAATCGTCGATCCTTGGCAACGGGTATTTGTTTCTTATCGTGATTTTGTTGAGTTCACAATAATCAATACAAAGCCGCATCGAACCGTCCTTCTTCCGCACGAACAGCACCGGGGCTCCCCAAGGTGAGAAGCTCGGTTGAATGGAGCCCTTCTGTAATAGTTCGTCAAGCTGCTCCTTGAGCTCTCGTAATTCGTTCGGTGCCAATCGATACGGAGCTTTAGAGATCGGGGTAGCTCCTGGCATGAGATCGATGGAGAATTCGATTTCTCGATTCGGAGGTAATCCTGGAAGATCATCGGGGAACACGTCGTAATATTCATTCACGATCGGAATATTCTCTATCTTCGGCTGGGGGATTTCTTCGGCTTTCACCGCGTACAGGAAGAAGGCTTCACAACCCGAGTTTACGAGTCGCTGGGCTTTTAAAGCAGAGATCCAAGAGATTGAATTGCCGTTCGTCTTCCTCGAGAATTCGAACTCCTCTCCCTCCGATAAGCAGAATTTAACGATTTTCTTCGAACAATCGATCAAGGCCCCGTATTTAGAGAGCCAATCCATCCCGAATATGATATCGTAATCATTCATCGGGATCACGATCAGGTCTACGCTCAGACTCCTCCCTTCAATCGTCACGGGACAGTTCTCCAACACTAAATTAGTTCGAGTTGGATCCCCGTGTGGTAGAGTTACTACGTAATTGGAGTTAGATACATTGGGAGAGATGCCTACTTTGGTCACGTATTTGGCCGACACAAACGAGTGTGTGGCTCCAGAATCAAATAACACGGAAGTAGGCACGTCGTAAATTTGTAACGTACCGGTCACCACTGGAGGATTTGCCTCTGCCTCTTCGTTGGTCAAGGTGAACACCCGCGCTGGAACCGGTGGTGGTAGTGCCTCCGCCCTTTCATTAGTCAATGCGAATACTCGAGTCGGAGCCGGTGGTGGTAGCGTCTCCACCTCTTCATTGGTCATCGCGAATACTCGAGCCGGAACCGGTGGTGGTCGAGCGAGCGCCTGAGTCGGATTCCTGGGTTGGTCGCAGACTCGTGCGTAATGTTCCTGTTTCCCGCAAAGAAAACAAACGACATTGGGGTTATATCTGGCTCCAAAGCAAACACCGACGTGGTTGCGCCCACATTGTTGACACTGTGGCGCGTTGTCCTGAGGTCGGTTCGGCGCGCCGGATGGTCCCTGGTTCGGCCTCGGTCGCCAGTTGGATGGTCCCGAGCGACCTCCTTGGTTAGGGCCTTTCCCAAAGAATGGTCTCTTTCGGTCATCTCCACCTCCTTGCTGATTATCCGTTCTCTTCCTTGCTTCTTGCGCCGCCATGATCTGAGCCTCTGCTTGCTCCGCGATGATGGCTCGTTCGGCCACTTGCGTGAAGTGCACACTCGGGGTACCCGGCATGCTTACGTCCCGGTAAATCTCGGGTCTGAGGCCCACCATGAAGCGAGCCACTTTCAATGCATCAGTAGCTACCATGTGCAGGGCGAAGCGAGATAGCTCTTCGAAATTTACGAACATATTCCGGCACCGTCATCCTTCCTTGTCGGAGGTTGATGAATTCGTTCATTCGTTGGGCTTGCTCGTGGGCTGAGAAGTATTTTTCGAAGAACAGCTCTTTAAATCTATCCCATGGCATCGTAGCGGGATCGTTAAGGATTTTGATGGTATCCCACCAAAATCGCGCACTTCCTCGTAACATCGAAACGGCACAGAGAACTTGTTCGTTTCCTGGCACCCGTCCGTAAACGAACATATCTTCAATGGTTCGGATCCAGTCTTCTGCCATCGAAGGATCGGTAGCTTGCTCGAAAGTCGGGGGATTCAGTTTGCGAAACCTCTCCCCAATGATTTCCACACGGTCATGATGTGGAGAGGATCTGTGTTCAGATGAGCTCCGGTAATTGATTAACTCTTGGATTTGAGCAGCCTGTTGTTGGATTAGCTCAGTCAAACAACGGATGGTATCGTTCTCACGTGTGTTGTTTTCACGAGTCGGGGATTCAGATCCATCCCGACGACTCGGCTCTCCATCATTCCCATTTCCCGATCGTGTCCTCATTTTCTAAGAGTCTATAAGTTCACATAACATAGGAAAGCACGAAAAGCACATAAGTATTTTTATATATTCACATAATAATATAAAACTTACAGACGTAGGCTGATCCTCCCGGCTTTTGAGCGGCAGTACATGGAGGGTCTACAGAACCTAAAACCTAGTGCTTTGATACCACCTATAACGACCCTACTTCTTAAATACGTATTTTTGGCGGGTTTTACGCAGCGTAAGCAGCGGAAAGCCCATTTAATAAAAAAAACTTTTTATTACATAATAATATTCATATACTGGGCCGAAGCCCAAAGGTCCAAACCCGAGTATATAAAATATATTACAAAACACACACGTTTATGTATTGGGTCGAAACCCTAATAGTAAAATACGAACATAAATTAAAATACTCCACAGGTCGCGTTCCCATGTACTGCCCCGCACTCAAAAGTCCGTGGAGTCACCGCCATCAGCCGCCTCACCTACATACGTAAACCCTGAGCTTTGGCTCAGTAGATGAAAATGTGCAATGCAAATGCTCTCACACCCCAATTCCGACTTATCTCACAAATATACACACTCGACTCTTTTCTCATATCTCATATCTTATATCTCATATCATCACATCACATTCATGGCCCGAGGCTTAGGTACTAAAGGCAACACGCGCGCACAGGGGTCCGTAGCTCGGGAGGCCCCACTCCCCACAAGGGGTCAGTAGCTCGGGAGGCCCCACTCCCTCCATATATAGTGCGCCTTAGTCCTAACCTCACTCATACAACTCATCAACATTACTCATTCATAAATCATCTCACTCGTGTCTCTAGACAACACTTTCATGACTCCGTACTCCCCTCGTAACACATGTATGCAAATGCCGCGCAAATAAAAATGCAACACATAAAATGCAACATATCCTTTCCACATTACATATCGGCCCGAGATGTTAGCTCGGCCCGATTCCCAACATCAACATTCGACAAATAATTCGGGCCCAAAGCCCGCGTTCCGATTTTTAATCGGCCCGAAACCGTAACCACAGAATTCCCTCTCGATCTTAAACTAAAAGTTCTAAGTTTAATTCTTTATACCTTACGATTCACTCCAACGCCAGTATTAGATTAAGTTTCAAAAATATTTAGATAATTTACAATCCCTCGGAATTTCCAAAAATTGCATAGACCCCGACCGAATTTATTAATCATTTATTTAAACTCAAAGTTTTCTAGAGATTTGAAATTGACCTCAACCGCATTTATTGATTATTTATTTAACACCTTAAATTTCTGAAAATTTAATTTTCGACCCCTACCAATTTTAATAATTATTTATTTTTAATTCCGAGTGTTTTTCCGAAAATTTACATTTGACTCCAATCAAATTTAATGAAAATTTAATTATTCTGATATACTGTAATTTTCCAAAAGAACTCCTCGTCCATATTTAATTATTTATTTAACCCTCCAAAAATTTTGAAATTATAATTTAACCCCGGCCAAGTTTAAAACTATTTATTTAAAAACCTAAAAGTTGCTGAAAATTTCATTTATACTCTAGCCGAAACTCAACATAAATTTTTAGTACTCAAACTTTTGAAAAGTTTCAATTTGGTCCTTATCAAAAATTATTTAGTCCCCAATAACTTTTAAAAAGTTCCAATTTAATCCTAGCCGAGTTTATATATATTGATTTAGCATTCACAACTTTTAAAAAAAAAATATAATTTCATCCTAGCCGAGATTATATAAATTTAACTAACGTCCCTAAACTTTTGAAAAGTCCTAATTTAATCCAAATCGAAATTATATAAATTTATTTAGCACCCCAAGTTTTTTGAAAAGTTCTAATTTCTCTCCAAAAGAAATTCAGTATTTTCATTAAAATATTCCCTGTTTAAATTTTTACATTTTTAGTCCCCAGATTTTTTTTTGAAACTTATCAATTTAGTACCCAGATTTTTGAAAATTGCACAAAGGACCCCAATTATTTATTCCAAATTTTAAATATGTCTTAAAAGCTTTATATTTCTTTAAAAATATTCTTTGTTCGGGATTTTACAACATAGACTCCCCAGATTTTGTAAAATTTCGATTAAGTCCCTAAATTTTTTTAAAATAACTATTTATAGGCAGTTTTGCGACAGTTTCGTATTTTTCAATGATCACGAGGTAAACAATGTCCGATGGTCCTGAAATTTTAACCACAGATGAAATACTTGCAAATATAAATTATGTCCGAAGGGATTTTTAATCCGAGGTCTAGATTTTAATATATGAATTTTTTTAACCTCCAAGCCGAAATGAATAAAGAAACCCTAATTCTCCCCAAGTTTTGCTCTATCCTCTTAATCTAAAGTCCTCTATCTCTAATTCCAAATATTCATAGATCTAAAAATGCTCAATCTCATTCTCCCTAAGCTAACCAACGAAAAATTCATGCAAGCAAATTATTATTATCACATAAACACGACGAATTCGATGAATAACATGCAAAACACGTAAAATTCACAAATCCTAATATTGTTTACGTATGTAGGTGATCTTCACCTACCTTACGTCCGTAGAGGCTACGTTACGGGTTAGTTTTTGCGTGGTCCCGAGCTTAGAACTTCGATCCCGAGCTTCCCGGAAATATTTCTTCTCCTCCCTCTTCTTCTTCCTTTCTTTCTCTCTCTTTTTTTTCCTTATTTTCTTTCTTCCCTCTCTCTCTCTTTCTCACGGCTCTTTCTTCCCCCTCTCTATTCTCTTTTAGGTTATTTATAAATTGTCCTCAAGAGGTAAAGATGCATTAGGTTTAATTATTTTGATTAGGTGGTCATTTTGTCTTCTCCTCTTTCGTTCTTTCCTATTTTCTTCTTCTCTCCCACGTCCTCTTCTTCCCCTTTATTTTTATTTGCCTTGTCTATTCTTACTTTCTCTTAGTGGAGGCATATTAGGTGTATTTGTATTTGTTTGTTTTATTTTTGTTTTGGTTAGTTTTGTTTGGTTTTGTTTTGTTTTTAATTCTATTAATATTATAACATTATTGATGAGGTCTATATATATATATATATATATATATATATATATATAATATATATGGGCTTTAATTTCTTATTTTCGGCCCATTTAAAAAAATTTGGGCCAAATTGTAAATTCTTATCTTCACTCGGGAAGAATATCGGTGTATGTTCGAAATCGACTTCATACTGTCCGAATATTATTAAAATAATCCCGTATAAATTTTACGGGTATTACATTATCTGCTGCAACCCCGTCAGAGTTATCGTTCACGACTGAGCAGAAATTATGATGGCGAAGTTTGATATCGAAAAGTTCAACGGGAGAAATTTCTCACTGTGAAAATTAAAGATAAATGCGATCTTGCGAAAGGGCGGCTGTCTAGAGGCTATCGACGGAAAGCCAGCTATAGTGGCAGACGAAAAAAATGGAACGAGATGGACGGAAGCGTTGTCGCTCCATCTGGCACTAGCAGATGAGATATTGTCCAGCGTCGAAGAAAAGAAAACGGCAAAGGAAATTTGGACCGCCTAACCAATCTGTACGAACCGACGTCGTTACACAACAAAATATTCTTGAAGAGAAAATTATTCACCTTGAGAATGTCTAAATCTACTTCGGTGATGGAGCATCTCAACGTCTTGAATACTCTATTCTCCCAGCTGACATCTTTGGGGTATAAAATAGAGGATAAAGAACGTGCAGAAATTCTACTTCAAAGTCTGCCTGATTCGTATGATCAACTCATCATCAACTTGACGAACAACGCCAAGGATCTGGTCTTCAATAACATCGCGACTGCTATTCTCGAAGAAGAAAAACGGCGAAAGAACAAGGAGGACCAGCAAGCAGGCTCTCAACGGTTCGAAGCTTTGATAGTGATGAGAGGGAGATCAACGGAAAGTGGTCCAAGTGGGAGTCACATTCCATGCCGGGGAAAATCAAGAATTAATAAGATGAAATGCTATCACTATGGAAAGAGTGGTCACTTTGAAAAAGGATTGTTGGAGCCTAAAGACTTCCGATCCTCTAGGAAATCTGGAAAATGCGTCAGGTGGAGACGTATTGTGTAGTGAAGCAGCTATCTCAACGTAGAGCAGGAAGGCATATGATGAGATATGGCTTCTTGACTCTGGCGCAACTTATCATATGATCTCGAAGAGACCGGTTCAACCACTATGACCCTATCATAGGAGGATCTGTGTACAATTGCGAAGATAATGCCTTAAAGATCGTAGGCATTGGAACCTTGAGGTTGAAGTTGCACGATAGTACGGTTCCCACTATGCAAGGAGTGCGGCACGTTTAAGGTCTGAAGAAGAATTTATTGTCTGTGGGATAGCTCGATGATCTTGTGTGAAATCAAAGTTCGGAGAGGAATAATAAAACATATCCCGTGGAGCACTTGTAGTCATGAAAGGTGGAAAGGTCTCAGCTAATGTGTATATGCTGTCGGGGGAGACGGTGTAAGAAGGGGAAGTATATGTGGCTTCAGGAGGTTCAAACTAAAGATTATGCTGTGGCATCAGAAGCTCGAGCATATGTCGGAACAAGGAATGAAAATTCTTGCGGTCCAAATCTACTTCCGGGTCTCACGAAGGTGTCACTACCATATGTGAGCATTGCGTAGCAAACAAGCAGCATCGGGTATAGTTCAACACGTCAAATTCTAGAAGCAACAATATTCTAGAATTGGTTCACTCTGATGTGGCAGTCACCAATTTCATCCCGAGGAGGAGGGACGTATTTCATATCATTCATCGATGATTACTCCTGGAGATGTTGAGTGTATATCATCACGAGTAAGGGAAATGTGTTCGTTACCTTCAAGATTTTCAAGGCTCGGATCGAACTTGATACACAAATGAAGATTAAGTGTTTAAGGATAGACAATAGAGAATATACTGGCAAGGAATTTGATAGCTTTTGCAAAAGGTAAGGCATCAAAAGACACTTCATGACACGCTCAAATACTAGCAAGTGTACTAGGTCGTGCAAGTAGTATAAAACGGACGAAGTCCGAGTATCGATCCACAAAGATAGCTTGATTAATTCTAGATATTAAACCTAATTCTAATTTAGACCAAGAGAACTTTTATAGTTTTAATGATTTAATTAAACGAGATAAAAGCGCAAATAATAAAATAGACGCAAATAAAATAGATGAGATAAAAATCAATTGACGACGAGTGACTAAGGCACATGTTCAGCACAAATAATTCCTACATTTCGTAAAATATATCCTATCTAACCATCATGAATCTCAGTCAAGGTAAAATTTCCTGAGACAATCGCTACTCGTTTGTCCCGCAATAGCGATCCTATGTGATAGAGAACCAACCCGTATATGTCTATAGGATTGTAGTTTCCACGCATGCATTCAATCTCTATGAAATTCCCCGAGCTCAAACGCTTTCGGCGCTTAAGGATTCGGAAACCACACATACGAAACCGAATTCCATCTCTGGTCGGTTTTACGTAGTGATGTTCGATGTTATCGTTCTAATCGGTCTAATCACTTTGTCCGTCTCATAAACCAATCAAATAAACATGCATATGTTGATCAGGCATACACAAGCATTAAGCGCAAACAAAGAACACATGACTCGATTCACACGATCAAATAGGATAAGAAAAATATTAATACGTAGTCATTATACGGCCTACCATGACCTTAATCACAAAGAAATCTAAGCTAGCATATTAATAAAATAAAAACATAAAATATTCAATGTCGATAATAGAGAAATAAAATAAAACTTCGCTTATCACGGAAGGAACGCCTCGCAAGCCGTCGATTTTCTTCTACTGTCGCAGCTCTCTGTTTTCTTATTTCAGCCGTGCGTTTATTCACTGCCGTCGTTTCTTTTCTTCGCTGCCCAAAGCACCTTTGCTCGTATGTGATTCGCTGCCTCCCTCAGTCAAGCTTCTAATCTCCTTTTATAGAATTTTAAAAGGGGCCACCGACCTATTATAAAGCACCTAATATATGATTTCCACTCCTCGTATCTTTCTATTTGGATGGAAAGTCAAATCTTGAAGCGCGTGCACATCTTGGGGGCATATATAATCATATATTGACTTGTTCTTTATTTACTAGATCAGCGTAGATTTGTTTCCTTAAACTCGAAGCCCACAAAATGCAGCCCAACTCTCATAAATCTGCTAAATGTGCATACTAGCCCGTCTTTGATTCTTTTTGTTCCGATATCTATCAAATAAGAAACATGTACTTAAGGGTAGGATATCCACGCGTATTCGGATAAATATCGGTAAAAAATATACTTTTTCGAGGTATAAAAATAGCGTAAAATCCTAACTTATCACTTAACTACGGCATATACTTTACAACAAAATGGAATGTCAGGGCGGATGAACAAGGCTCTGTTAGAAATGACAAAGCCATGTTGGGAGCTGCGAGTCAGGATAAATAATACTGGCCAGAAGTAGTCAACACCGCCTGCAACGTAATAAATCGATCACCTTCAACGACAATTGATCAGAAGACGCCGACGGAGATGTGGACCGAAAAGCCATCGGATTATTCTAAACTCCATGAATTTGGAAGTCCTATGTACGTGATGTACAATGCCCAAGAAACTACAAAGCCGGATCCGAAGTCCAGGAAGTGTTTGTTCTTAGGGTATGCTGATGGTGTAAAGGAGTATCGCCTGTGGGATCCCACTATCCACAAGTAGACCTCTCAAAAAGGCCCGCGGCCCGCCCTGCATATGGGGCGGGCTGGGCTGGGATTTTTAAGGCCCGCCTTCGGGCTGGGCTGGGATTTTTAAGGCCCCCCAGAAGGCGGGCCTAAACAGGCTAGCCCGCGCGGGCCGCAGGCTAGGCGGGGCGGGCTGGCCCGCCAGTTTAATAAAATATTATATATTTTTTATATTATTTATTATATTTAAATATATTAATTTAATAGTTAATGATTCATTAATTATACCATAATTAATATCATATATATTTATAAATATATAGTTAATATGTTGTTTATCCATAATTTATTATTAAATATCTTAATTAACTAAAACAAATTAATAAATTAAATTATAAAATAAAAATTCAAGAAAATAAATAATATATAGGCGGGCGGGCCTGGCCCGCCGCGGGGCTGGCCGGTCCCCCATTTTTGAGGCCCGCCCCGCCCCGCCAAGTGGCGGGCTTTGGCGGACGGTGGGCCAACCCGGCCCGACCCGCCATTTTGACAGGTCTACCCACAAGGTTGTCATCAGCTGGAAGGATATCTTCTTAGAAAATAAACTAATCGGAGTAAATGACAGGCGACAGCACTACAACGGAAAGCACAGAGACTACGACGATTCAGGTGAAAGGGAAGTCTAACAAGATTCTTCCGAAGCAACACCAGAGCACGAGGAAGGGCCGAACGAATCTTCAGAGCGAGAACTTAAAAGGGGCACAAGCAAAAGAGCCGTACCATCCTGGCATGGAGATCACTATATAGATAGCAACGTTGCATATTGTCTTCAAACTGATGACGGAGAGTCATCAACTCTTCAAGAAGCAGTGAACAGTTCAGATGCAGATCAGTGGTTGGCGGCAATGCAAGAAGAAATGGAAGCTCTACCGAAAAATAAGACTAGGGAGCTGGTGACACTACCGACTGACAGAAAAGTAATCGGCAATAAATGGGTCTTTAAGATCAAGCGGAACAACGGCGATCAAGTAGAGCGGTTTCGTGCACGACTGGTGGTTAAAGGCTACGCTCAGAAAGAATGCATTGAATGCAATGAGATATTCTCACATGATGATGTGACACCGATTCGTGCCTTTTCAACACCCCATATCGACATTTAAGGTTATGTCGTCTTATTTAACACCTTCTATCTGCTATTAATCGACATTTCGGATGCTGACATGGAATATTGACGCGATATATTTCATTAACATGTTAAATGTTGTGGGCACCAATATGCCTTAACAGCACCTATAAGGTGTTAAATAAGACGACATAACCTTTGATGTCAATGTGGGATGTTGAAATGACACGAATCAGTGCCACATCAACAGGTGTCCACGTAAGGTACTCACATAAGGTGAGCACCGTAAAATTCCTCATTATATATTTATTAACATATATGTAGTTAATTATGGTCTAATTAATGATTCATTAACTATAAAGTTAATTGTAAACATTAATATATTTTAAATATAATATATAATACATATGATTAATAAAATTGGTGGGCCGGCCGGTGCGGGCCTAATAAATTGCAGCCCAGGCCGCCCATTCGGAGGGGCGGGGCGGGCAAGCCCGCAGGCCACGGGCCAAATTGACGATATTATAGAAGAGTAGGGCTGTAAACGAGCCGAGCTCGGCTCATTTTCTGGGCTCGAGCTCGAGCCCTTACAGCTGAGCTCGAGTTCGTCGAGCTTTTCAGCTCATGGCTCGAGCTCGGCTCATTTACAGCCAGATGACCTCGAACTCGAGCTCGAGCTCACGAAGCTCATCGAGCTCGAGCTTTTAATAAAAAAAAATAATCAATTAATAAAAATAATATAAATTTTTATAAAAAATACAAAAGAATTTACAAAAATTTAAAAAAAAAATCGAGATTTTAATAAAAATATTTAAAAATTAGAAAAAATAATATAAATTAATATAAAAATATAAAAAATATAAAAAATATATAAAAAAAACCTCGTGAGCCTGTTCATGAGCTTTCGAGTCACTATATCCGGGCTCAAGCTCGAGCTCGACATAAACGAGCCCGAGCTCGAGCTCGACTTAAATGAGCTCGAGCTCATTTATATCGAGCTCGAGCCGAGCTTTTGCCGAGCCGGCTCGGCTCGTCTTTCACCCCTATATAAGAGTATATGATCGTGCCATGCTACTTGTAATACTTGATTATGGTATCACGTATGTCTAATTTTTGTATTGCACAATCTAATGTGTATAGCGAACGACTAAATGAATAAAACCATATAAAACATCTAATTAAATCATCAAAGAGATGATTTCATGAGCAAAACATTGAACATAATCTGAACCGCAGCTTCGTAAACCGCGCCGTCGTAATGCATCCCATCGCGCGTGCACCCACACGCCGCCGACAGCGAGTAAAGATCCAATAGCCAAAACGGTCCTCCGCCGTGCTGACGCAGCATCTTATTCCCCACCACCTCGTCGCTGTACGAACCCCTCAGCTCCTCCGTCATAATCTCCCTCTTCACCGCCGTGTTCAGCCTCGCCGTCTCCAGCTTCGGAATCCCGACCCAGAACAAACCCACGGGCTTCGACCCGACCCGCAATAGTGCCCGGACGGAGCCCATTAAAACCCCCAGCGAATCGCCGTAGATCGTCGCGTTGTGTCCTTCCAGCATGTCCCACAGCCCCGACCCCATCACCACCACGTCGGGCATACCGCCGCCGCCGCCGTGGCTCAGCCGCCGGGCGAAATCGGCCAGCTGAAGAACGTGTGGAACCCAGACGAAGTCCAATCTGACGCCCGCCTCCTCCGCCGCGACGGAGAAGCTGCTGTGGCTTTTGGAGAGCTCGTCCCTCGCCTTCCAAGGGCCGTACGGCGGCGGTCTCACCACCGCCGCCAGCAGAGCGAAGGCCACCCCCCTCGACTGTGAGTCCCCCGCGACGACGACCCACGAGTCTTTCAAAAGGCCGGAGCTCAGTTGCCGGAAACCGCAGGGGGCGGCGGCCTCCGTCCAGTCCCAAGATTTCTTTTCCCCGCATGTTTTGGTTCTGTTGACGGTTATGCAGTATCTGACGTCTCTAAAGGCGATGCTGTGGAGAGAGGGGGCGCAGGAATTGCGATGTGGCGGCGGAGGGGGGCTCGAGGGGTTCGGTGGGGCTGCCGCCGACTGCGGAGAAGTCGCGGTGAGTACTGCCGGGAAATTGTAAAATGGTGCGATGCCCATGGTGGCGAGTGTGATGAACAGAGCGCCGCTGAAGACCGCCGCCGCTCTGATAGGAGTCAGATGCCACCACCTCGCCGTGCCCATTACAACCTACGTAGAAAGAGTTTTCCCATGCGATTATTACACAGACTATAAGCTTGAAGCTATCATCGTAATTCTTTTTAACAGTAACAAATTGATGAGAAATCAAGAGATTGAACAGCAGAATGTAGATGACGAACCTCTGTGAAGTTCTCGGATCTAAGTTTGTCTGGCTCGTAAAGTAGAACCTTGATTTGATAGGATTCTGATATGGAAGCTCCACCTCGTATCATTTGTTTCTGTTTTCGGATGATTCATGAGTTTCATTTTTCACATTGAGATTATGCGTTTCACTTCAAATGCCTCGCAATCTAATCATTAATGGAGTTTCCAATGTTCACGCTGTCGCGGGAGACGTTAGCGCCGCCATTATCATCATCCGAAGCTCTGCGATTCTTGCACATTTGTCCAAATCGATCAGAGGTACGTAGGCGTAAATTGGGCAATCCCATTTGTGCGTAATTTTCCAGAAAGATTGAGGCCTTTGGTGATGAATTTGGGTTTTTAGGGCTCTTGGTTTTATTTATTATTTTTATTTTCTTGTTCTTTCTTTCTCATGCAACTTAGTATAGCATTGTTAAACATTGAAACCAACGACCGTTACAGCTCAACACCAATCAAAAGCTCCCTCGACGAAATCAATCGCCGACGCTACCAAAGCTTTCACGTCGCACAATATAAACACCACCACAGAAGAAGAAAACCATCAAAGAAAAAGAATCCAAAGAGCAAAATGTCGAGCGAAGGATTACTTCTCTTGGATTTCTGGGCGAGCCCATTTTCCTCGAGGGTGAAGATTGCACTGGGAGAGAAAGGTGTGAGCTACGAAATGCAGGAGGAAGACATCTTCGGAGGCAAAAGCGATCTCCTCTTGAAATCGAACCCCATTCACGAGAAAGTCCCGCTCCTCTTACACAATGGTAAACCAATCGCAGAGTCCAACAACATCGTTTACTACATCGACGAAACTTGGCCGAAGCCCCAGTTGCTTCCATCTTGCTCTTACGGGCGATCAAGGGCTCGTTTCTGGGCAGACTTCATCGACAAAAAGGTCACTTTTTTCTGCACTTTTTAACGAATTTAGTTCCATAACTGTCTGTATTTTTGTAAAGTGTGAATTTTCTTACAGGTTTTTGATGCGGGCTGTGGGATATGGCAGAGCAAAGGCGGCGAACAATTAGAGTCAGCCAAGAAAGAGTTCATAGACGTACTCAAGAAACTCGAAGGAGCAATGGGGGAGAAAGAATACTTCAATGGAGACACTTTTGGCTTCCTCGATGTATCAGCCATTGGTTTGGCATCGTGGTTTCCTGCTTATGAGAAGTTTGGAGATTTTAAGGTTGCTGAAGAGTGTCCGAAAATTGCAGCTTGGGTGAAGAGATGTAAGGAAAGGGAGAGTGTGGTGAAGGGTTTGCCTGAGGAGGAAAAGGTTTGTGAATTCGTGGGAATGATGAGAAACATGAATGGATAATGAGTCCGAGCCATACCGTATTTTCCGAGGCATGCTTGATCTTGATTTTAATTTTGTTTTCCTTTTTGTTTGGATGTTTTCTAATTGCATCTGTGTGTTCTGTTTCTGTTTCGTGGGACTTGTTTGAATAAGGTTTGGAGTTCTGTAATCTCCAAGAAAGTTTCTGTAATCTCCAAGAAAGTTAGCTGCTTAATTTTTACAGACATTGTTAAGGAAAGGCGAAGGGAGTGGCCCAATCTATATATTGTATCATCTCATGTGGTTGTAATATGCTAGTATTGAATCTCACAATTTATTGATCTTTGCTAAAGTTATGACAAATTCATTACATGTTTTTATACCTTAAACGTGGCAATCTAAAATCTAAATAACATGCAAAATATTGAGAACATTGCCTATGATTAGTAGAATTCTTTAAAATACTTCAAGAGAAATTTTGAGAAAAATACCTAATGGCACTTTACGATAGTAGAGACCCTCTCAATTTAGTTTCGTGATTTACTACTGCCATTAGACAAAATCTTTGTTTATAAGCAAATTACCATATTACCCTTTAGCATTCACAAACAATAAAAATTTGAAAATTCTTTTTAAGCGGGAACGCAGAAACGCAGATGAAACATATAATACATTCACAAACAATAACTCACAGACGATAAAAAACCCTCAACTCAGACAAAGATGAAACGCAGACATCAATAATCACGTCGTTCGCTGAAATTACTTCGCAATCGACTCCTCTAAGCTGGAATAACTGCATTTATCCCACGAACTACCAAAGCTGGGATATTGGATTAGCTATTTCCCCCCTTTTTCGTCTTTTATTGGTCATTCAATTAGTATTGTGTTTCGACATATGAGTCGTGATTTTACGATGTATGAACTTTACGGAATTTGGGGGTTCTGATACGAAGAGATGTGAAGAACAAAAATGAATTTCTATATTATATTTACAAGCTAATCATGTCTCTATATATAGGTACACGACAAAGCACTAATAGAAACAACTACCAAATAAAACCTGATAAAATGCTTAATTACAAATAAACCCCAACTTTCATCACTGTACAAACTTGATTCATGGCTTGATCAGACTTGTATCAATGCTTTATCAGCTAATACGCCCCCGCAAAATGGATTGTATATATCGATAACAGACATTTTGGACATCAAATGCTTGAGAGTAATTGCTGCCAAGGGCTTTGTAAACATATCTGCTAGTTGAGCATCACTTCTCACTTGTAATATCTTAATATGACCAGAACGTAGATGATGTCTATGGCAGTCGATCTCTATATGTTTGCTGCGCTCGTGAAACTTTGGATTTGAAGCTAATTGGATGGCAGATCGATTGTCACAGTAGATGACAGACACTTCTTTTTGCATCAAACCAATTTCTTGTAAAAGTTGTCGCAGCCATAGAACTTCTGTTGTAGTTGACTCAAGAGCTCTGTACTCGGCCTCGGTTGAAGATTTGGACACGGTTGTCTATTTCTTCGCCTTCCAAGATACTAAAGACTCACCAAGGAACGTGCAAAAGCCAATTACTGATCTTCTACTGTCGTTGCAAGCAGCCCAATCCGAGTCAGAAAAACCCTTAATATGAAGATTGGATGTACCAGCCATGAATATGCCTTGGCCAGGAGCAGATTTGATGTATCTAAGAAGATGGTGTGCAGCCTGAAGATGAGGCGTCTGAGGACTCGATATATACTGGCTGAGCCTGTGAACAGCGAAAGAAATATCAGGCCTAGTAAATGTTAGATATAATAACCTACCTATAAGTCGTCTATATTGAGATGGGTCTAGTAGAAGATCTCCTTCCAACGCATTCAGCTTTATCTTCGGATTCATTGGTGTTGAAATCGGCATTGAATCAATGTAACATGTATCTTCAAGAAGTTTCAGTGCATATTGTCTTTGTGAGACATATAGTCCAGTAGTCTTCCTAGCAATTTCTAACCAAGAAAATACTTCAATTCACCTAAGTCCTTCAACTAAACTTCTGCTGTAAATAATTCTTCACCTTGTAAATGTTATCAATAGATGATCCCGCTAACACAATATCATCAACATATACTAATAAAACTACTAAATCCAAACCTGAGCCTTTAACAAACAGGGAATGATCGGATTCGGTCTGTCTAAACCCAAACTCTTGTAATGACTGCGCGAACATCGAATTCCATTGCCTCGAAGCCTGCTTTAGACCATAAATCGATTTATTCAATTTACATACCAGTTTACCTACATTAATATGCTGAACTGTAGGCTTGTAGCCCGGTGGCAAGTCCATGTATACTTCCTCCAAGAGATCGCCGTTCAAGAACGCATTATTAACGTCCATTTGGTGTAAATACCAATTCTGCGAAGCTGCTAATGAAAGTAAAACCTTTACTGTGTTCGATTTTGCCACCGAAGAGAATGTGTCGATATAATCCACGCCTTCTTGTTGGTTATAACCTTTGGCAACTAGTCGTGCCTTAAATCTATCAATGGAACCTTCCGAATTATGTTTGATCTTGTACACCCATCGACATCCGATTGAGCTTTTTCATGTAGGAAGTGAAACAAGTGACCATGTCTGATTTGCTTCCATGGCATCTAGTTCCTCCCTCATAGCTGCCCTCCATTCCGGCGAGGTTACTGCCTGATGGTAGAACTGAGGTTCTGAAGCAACGGATGTACTTAGAATAAAGTTTCTATAATTATCTGAAAGTTTATTATAAGGAAGAAATTTAGACAATGGATATAAACTCTTGGCTGTAGAAAGATAATTGCAATGAAAATCCTTCAGATGTGCAGGCTTTCTGGTTTGCCTAACAGAGCGTCTGAGTTCAGGAAGATTATCAATGATCTCTGAATTCGAATTCTGTTATTTTGAATGTTGTAGATCAGAGGAATGAGACTCAGGAACTTGAATGATGCTCTGCTCGTTTGCTGCACTAGGGGCAACAGTGCTTTGTAACTCAATATCATTAACAACCTTAGGCAAAACAAAACTAGAAAATGGATCAGTGGATGAGTCAAATTCATTATTACATAAAGGAAACACATCCTCGTGGAACACAACATCCCTAGAGACAAAAACTGTTTTAGTATGTAAATCAAGTAATTTGTAGGCTTTCGTGCCATTAGGATAACCAACAAATATACATTCCTTGGCTCTAGGTTCGAATTTCATTCTACCAACATGTAAAGTTGATGCATAGCACAAACAACCAAAACTTTTAAATAAAGAATAATCAACTTGTTTATTAAACAATAGCTCATAAGGTGTTTTATTATGTAAAAGAGTCGAAGGTATCCTATTTATTAGAAAAGCAGCAGATAATATGCATTCATTCCAAAACTCCAATGGTATCCCAGATTGAAAATACAAAGCTCTAGCAACATTTAATAAATGCCGATGCTTGCGTTCAACAACTGAATTTTGTTGAGGTGTTTGAACACATGAAAACTGATGTAAAGTCCCTTTACCATGCAAAAATTCTGTTAACATAAGTTCTTTCGCATTGTCTGATCTAAGAACTTTAATCTTACACCCAAACTGGTTTTCTACTATGTTAAAGAAAAATGGAATCACACTTGATACCTCTGATTTTCGTTTAAGCAAAAAAATCCAAGTATACCGTGTATGATCATCGACTATTGTGAGAAAATATCTATGTGAAGTGTGTGCAGCAACATAAAATGGTCCCCATATATCACAATGAACCAAGTAGCCGAGCATGCCATGTGATTATGAAATGAAAAAGGAAGCCTTTTCTGCTTCGCCAAAGGGCAAATTCTACAAATGTCATTGTTATTCAAATCTCTATTACATTTCAGAACTGACTTCAATGCATCTAAAATCTTATAGGACAGATGACCAAGTCTTCTATGCCAAATTTCTACGGGGACTTTATCTAAAACAGAATTAGAAAACATTCGATCATAAACTCTCGAATTACTAGCATCCAAAACATATAAACCATCACATTTGTCACCCTTGCCAATCATCAACTTCTTGGTTGAATCCTGAATGACAAAATGATCATTGAAAATGTCAAAATCATGTTAGTACCAGCAGTTAATGAGCTCACTGAAATAAGGTTGAAGCTAAATTCTGGAACATAAAGAACATTTTTCAGAACCAGTTTATCACTTATTCTTACAGTTCCAGCCATCTTTACTTTGATTGAGCTACCATTAGGCAAACTAACAAAAGAAGTATCAATGTTATATAGGTTTTGATATAAAGTAGAATGGCAATATATATGTTTTGAGGCACCTGAATCAATCAACCATACTCTCTACGAGTCCAAACTTGGAACATCAAACGATAAACAAATACCTCCGTGTTTACCATTTGCATGATCCGATTCCGTTGCACCCTGAACTGAAGAGCTGGTGTTCGGTTGATTAATCACATTCTTAAACTGTTGGAACTGTTGCGGATTAAGCTGTTGAAGGAAATTCTCAATAGCTGTAGTAACCGTATCATCAGTCTTGGTGTTGATCGATTGTTACTGATCTGCATACTATTATTTCTGAATCTTGGATTCTGCTTATACCCTGGCGGAAAACCATGAATCCTATAACATGTTTCGATAGTGTGCCCTGCCCTATTGCAATGAGTACAGAAAGCTCGGTTGCCTTCCCTTTTATTGTTCTGAAGTGATCTCTTATTATATGGTACAACAGATGAACTTGCAGTCATGTTCTTGGCCAAGAACATCATGTGTTGTAAATGATCTTCTTGATTGTTGCTTGAAGTAATTGATTGTTGCCTTTCTTCTTGAGAAATCAGCGAGAACACCTTATTTATAGGTGGCAAGGGATCCATCAACAGTATTTGTCCTCGGACATGAGCAAAAGACTCGTTTAGTCCCATCAAGAACGTTACGACATAATCTCTTTCGAATACGCCTTTAAGTCTTTAACGCCTCCGCAAGCAAGAACACGTAGGTCGGAAATTAGATAGTTCATCCCATAATGCCTTCATTGTGAAATAAAGGCCAATAGAAGACGTGTTCTGAAATAGACCCAATAATTCCTTCCTCAATTGATAAAAACGTGGCCCGTTGCTTTCTTGAAACCTTTCTTGCAAATCGATCCAAACAGCTCCAGCTGATTCTGAGTATAATATGATTGCAGAGATCACCTTTGATACTGAATTGAGAATCCATGATATCACTATATCATTATTTCTTTTTCAAGCTAAATAGTTCTTCGTATCTTCCGCCTTGGGTGTTTTGATCGAACCATCAATAAACCCTTTCTTGTTTTTGACCGATAGCGCAATAATCATAGATCTGCTCCACGACGCATAGTTGTCGCCGTTAAAGGTTGATGGACTAGAATTAAACCTGGGCTATCTGTATGATGAAGAAAGAACGGATGCTATTGGTCGTCCAAGAGAGACTGTGACGTTGTTGATACTTGATTTTCTTCTGCCATGGCAGGAATTCTTGAATCTCAATGATGAATATGGAACCGCAAATCTGTGCAAAGATTGAAATTGAATTTCAGAGTAAAATGAGCAGCATAAGGATGTGCTCTGATACCATATGAACTTTATGGAATTTGGGGGTTCTGATACGAAGAGATGTGAAGAACAAAAATGAATTTCAATATTAAATTTACAAGCTAATCATGTCTCTATATATAGGTACGCGCTGACAAGCACTAATAGAAACAACTACCAAATAAAACCTGATAAAATGCTTAATTACAAATAAGCCCCAACTTTCATCACTGTACAAACTTGATTCATGGCTTGATCAGACTTGATTCAATGCTTTATCAGCGAATACGATGGGTGAGATGTAACAGAAAGAGACTTGATTAAATATTGTGATTATAATGCTTAGTGAATTTTTTGTATAGTTTCTGAGGATTTATTTGCATTGTTTACAGAAGTAGTCATGTGTTTAATTTTTTAATACATTTGTTCATGTTTCAGAAATATCAGTAATGGACGTGGGAGTTGGTGTAACATTAGGCGGAGATGATGATGTTCGAAACATGATGAATCTCCACTTTTGTTTGAAATTAAAAATAATCAATTTGAAAGCAGCCCCAAAGATCGATATAAGTCAAAACGTGTACAGGTAAGTTATTTAGTTTCAAATGTTGTTGTGTGGAACTAAAATATACATTAATTGCAGTTTATCAACTACTTAAACTAGTTTTACTATACAATGGGCAGGTTTGATCGCAATGAAATGCTTGAAGTTCGAACATTAGGTAATTCCATCGATTCTTGGGTGAGTTGCATACGTGGTGAAGGTCAAACTTTCAAAGATGCGGCCGAATTCAGGATTTTTCTAAAAAATTATGTCATTGCTACAAGAAGGTCGTTTCGCTATAAGAAGAATGATAGTGAAAAGATTTCAGTCGTGTGTAGCCAAGAGAGTTGTGACTGGAAACTTTATGCGTCTAGGCATAAATCAGACAAATCATTTGGCATAAGAAAGTGCAACTTACTCCATAGCTGTTGTGATGACAATTTGCGGAGTAGAGGTCATCCTAAAGCTGATTCGACTTGGGTAGCTAACGTGGTGAAAGAAAAGTTAAGAGGAGAACCATCATATCACCTGTACGATGATGAAGGACATTCAAAGAGATTGTGGGGTAGATCTTTAGTATCATAACGTATGGGCGGGCAAAGAAATGGCAATGCACGATATTCAGGGGGCTGATACCGGTTCATATGATAAGCTGCGATGGTATTGCAATGCTATTAAAGCAACAAATCCTGGGAGTTTTGCAGAATGTGAAGTGGATCCGACGACAAATAAATTTCGGAGATTATTTATATGTTATCATGCATGTCTTGTTGGGTTTGTTCGGGGATGTCGTCCATTGGTATTTTTGGATGGAACCCACATTAAGAACAAGTACAAAGGGTGTTTATTAGCAGCAGTTGCAAAGGACGCGAATGATGATCTTTTTACGCTAGCTTATGCGGTTGTGGACGCAGAGAATGATTCTAATTGGGACTGGTTTTGTCGTTAGTTGAAACATGTTTTGGCGTCTCAGCTCATCGAGCTATTCTCTAGATTTACCTTTTTTCAGATCGTCACCCCAGTTTAATCAAAGCTATTAAAATGGTGTTCCCCAATAGTCATCATGCTTATTGTCTACGATATTTGGTTGATAACTTTGCCAAGCAGGTTAGCCATATGTTAGTTCTATTTATGTTTTCTCATTGAATCTTTGTATAAATCATGCTAACGAATTTAAATTGCAGGTCTTGCGTAGCTATCCTCTCCATAACAAAAAAATTGGTCTTCTGTGCTAAAAAAGCAGCATACACCTTATCAAGAAATGAGTTTTTGGAGCATATAAACAATATCATTGAATCGATGCCACTCTCGGAAGATTTTCTTATCCAGTCTTCCCCTAAAAATTGGGCCAATTCTCTACAACAATATTGCTGAAAGCTGGAACAGTTGGGTGAAGTCGGCTCGATATCTACCTATTGTGACGATGGTTGATCATATACGCATTCAAATTATGACGACGATGCACCAAAGACGCGAGAAGTCATTGAATATGACGCAAGATCTAAGTCCGAAAAAGGATAAAGAAGTGTCGTGCGAGTATGGTAAATCTCGCACCTTAAAGGTGCACAAATCTTGTGGAGCTCAGTTTGAGGTCATTGACGGAGACAAAAGTTTTGCAGTTGATTTGAACTCATGGCACTGTTCTTGTCGAGCTTGGGAGATCTATAGAATTCCATGCGAACATGCTTGCGCTTGTATAGAATCAAAGTCCTTGTCAGTTTATCAATTCTGTGATGGATATTTTAAGATGGCCACGTATCGAGAAGCATACAGAGGAATCATTAATCCCATTCCAACATTTGACATGCATGAGGGTTATGTTGATAATGGAGATGCCATTCATGCTGCTACAACTGGTAGCCAACCTGGACGTAGAAGGACTAAGCGGCTACCTTCGCAAGTTGAAAAACGCGTGACAAAGTGTGGTCGGTGTCATCGGCGGGGGCATAATAGACGATCGTGCAAAGAACCGATGCCATAAACTTAATACAAGAAACCATTTTGTGCAGCATTATACGGTAATTATTTATGTTTTGTTTGGTGCGAAAATACCAACATTGATTTGTTAGCTGCACACTTTCTATTCTGAGGCATAATTATGCAGTTTAGAACTTATGCAGCTAAAGATTATTTCTTGGGATTGTATATAAGTTTACGAATGTAATTCTTTGCAGATGCAGTTGGTAGTTTTTTATGTAACACTGTCGTCTGTCAACAATGGTTATTAGATGTTCTTGTTCTCTGGTCTGTATATATTTTATGTAAACAACTTTTGGTTGCTGAGTACTTGAAAACTCGGTCCAAATGTGGTATTTTGTTTCCCAAATTAAGTATTTAGAGACTCGATTTAGGTATTTTTACCCGCAAATTTAAGTACTTATCCTGGATTCCAAGTGAGTTGCGAGAAAATAGTAAATTGTATGTTCTTGATGATCAATGAAACTAATATGTGTGATATTTAATGAAAAGGTACTAATTTAGCGTTAGATGTCACGCTACTATCCGCTAGTATTTATTGCCCTAAATGTGGTATTTTGTTTCCCAAATTAAGTATTTAGCTAATCAATTTAGGTATTTTACCCGCAAATTTAAGTACTTATTCTGGATTCCAAGTGAGTTGCGAGAAAATAGTTAATTGTATGTTATTGATGATCAATGAAACTAATATGTGTGATATTTGATGAAAAGGTGCCGATTCAGTGTTAGATGTCACGCTACTATCTTTCCTCCAACACTTCAATTGAATAAGTAAACACAAATCAAAATGATTTAAAACAGAATTGAATAGACATCAATTTTATGATGTCACGCTAGATGTCACGCTACTATTTGATGAAAAGATATTCCTCTTCAACAACTTTATTTCTTTCCTCTAACACTTCAATTGCAAGCTCAAGCCTTTTTATATGATCCAACAATTAGCATCCTTCAAATCAAAATGATTTAAAACAGAATTGAATAAGTTTAACACAAATGAATGATAACGATTTAATAACTTATTTAATTTAAATAAACTAGTTACCTAAGCAAACTTCTCTACACCACCGACTAGATGTATTTCCTCCTTAAATGGTTCGATCCGAACAATCTGAAACCGAGATAATAGTTTCCATTCAGTAGTCGTATGAACATATAGATAAATTCACCAACCTTGTTGGGTGTCACGGCCATTAATGCACTTACGGCATCTTCATGATTTATAGGAATTTTACTTTTCCCCCACTTAAATAACCTAGGATAACAATGTAATACTCGGGGTTGACCAAGGATTGGAACTCTTTCATAGACCCAAGCCTATAAAAAAATAAAGGTTAACATTTATTATATAAGAAGATAACATATTTGTTGAAAGAAATTGTAAATGAAACATACCGTGGGCCCAACAATACAACCTCCAGGTACAATTTCTCCTTCTTGTTCACTTTAGAGTATCCGAGATGAGCTTCAATTTCATTAAGCAAAAATGGAAAAGCTGCATCCCCCCAAGCATATTTAAAGAATGTTTCCAAATCATCTAGATATTGGAAAAATAAACTTGGGTGTGCCAAAATTACTAATAGGAAAGATAATACAATTAAACAGAACTAAAATAAAAAAACCGAAAAAAGTCATCAAGTTCGGCATCATTGTTCGCCAACTCAAACAACTTCTTTATTAAGACTTCCCTTTGCACACATTTCATTCCCTTGAAATGACGTTCAAAGACCCAACTTCAAATCGATGTTCACAGGTTGTCCAATGCTTGGTAGACCTATGACGATCGAGAATTCGCTAGAGATGAATGGAACCATGGTTTTACTTCCAAAACGGAACATGCACGTCTCTACTTCAAATCGTTTAAGCATTGCTTGAACTCTTAAAGGGCTTAGAGAAATCTTCTGGATCTCCAACCAAGGAGCTAGAGGTGAAGATTTTATTTTCTGTTTTTGTGTTTTCCCCAATATAGGAAGCAATTTCTTTATCACCGATATAAATTTTGTTGGGGAACACCTTGAGAAAGCTTTTCCCATTGCTTCATCTTCCTCATCAATATCCTCCGTAACATTTTTATACTTCTTCATTTCTATTTCAGGAAAAAAAGAAGACGAAATTATGAATGAATTCATCATAAATATCCACAGCAGATTTACTAACCTAATAATGCTAGGATGGCTTAGTCAATGAATACTAAAACGGTTATCACACAGCGTGGAAAAAGGACATCAACATCTTAAGTTCAAAATCCAGTTCAATACAAATTCTGGAAAAACTAATATTCACGATGTATAATCACCAAACAATAAAGGAATCTTTAATCAATGATAAAAATCCAAACACAAGTTCAAACATCCAAAGAAAAAAATCCAAAGAACCATCTCACGCTGGAACATGTTAACCAGTAAAAATTCAAAACATGTTAACCAATAAAAATCCAAAGAACAGCATACACAAGTTCGAACAATAAAGGAGTAAAAGTAAAAAAATCACCAAACACTTCCAATCTCACTTTGTATGAACCATCTCACGCTGTATAATCAATGTTTGCCAAGAAAATGAATGAAATTCACGATGAGGGATTCAAGCGAACCCTGACTGAGGGAAATGAAATACGTACTCATAGTGAATCTTCAATCGTTCAAAGCTAGATGATACCTCGGGTGGAGACAGTAAGGCGTGGTGGCGGCGAGGCACAGCGACGAGGATGGCGACCGGGAGGTGTGGTTTGTGGAATGGACTGAAGAGCCGTTCTATGGTTCTGCAATGGTGCTTCTGCGATTGTAATTCTTATTCTCTCCCAATCTTATGACTTATGAGTAAAGAGAGGGCATTATGGTAATATCATTTAAGGGATTTAATATGTAATTGCTTTATAACAAAATAAAGAAATATGAGGGATTTAATATAAATTTTTTGCTTACTGGCAGCATCTAATTGAAAAAATGAAGTAAAAATGAAGTGAGGGGGACTGATTCCTAAGTTGAAACTTCAATTAGGTATTTTACTACAAAATCCCCATATTTCAACAAGAAAAAAATGACTAGTTAATTTTCTCTCTCTTCCGCCATGGCGAAAAAGAGAAAACCAACGAAAAAGAGGGAAGCGCCGATCGTGTCGACGACGTCGTCCCCTACCAACAGAAGTTCGATTGGGCATTCGATTATGTTTGGAAGTAATGGTGCACGACTGAAAATTATGGTGAGCGCTGAGCTGAAATTGTCGGAGGTTACTGTTCTATTGGGGAAGGGATCTCAATCTTCTATTAGTGCTAATGTCTCTGCGAAGAAGGGGTGGCCTACTTCGGGGGAATCTAGTGGCAGGATCTCTGAGAAGAAGGAGTCCACTGGCGGAAGATTTGAGAAGAAGGAACATGGTGTGGAGCAGGGGGACCCATGTTTTCAAGTCAATGTGAATCTGCTTAAGAATCAGGATAATAAGCTTGAATATATTGAGCCAATATCTGAAGATGGTAAGGAAACAGGGCTTGTGGATGTTGAGGAGATCAAGGAAGAAGTGGAACACTGGAATTCTGTGTTGTTGTGTAATGTCTTGGGATTCAATCCGTCGTATGATGTTATGTAGGGGTTTCTGAAAAGGAAGTGGGATAAGAAAGGTCTGCTGAATGTGTCGCAGATTAGGCAGGGACTGTTTCTGACCGGGTTTGGCTGTGTGGAAGCTAGTGATAAGATTCTGCAAACTGAAATACTTCATTTGATAAGAAACATGTAATTCTAACTCCTTCGTCTGAGGATACCCAACTTAATAAGGTGGGGGTGGATAGTGTGCCTATTTGGGTACAACTTCCCCAGCTGCGATTGAAGTACTGGGGAACAAAGACCCTTAGTAAGCTTACGAGCCTGATTGGGAAACCTATCATGTCGGATGATTTTACTAGGAGGAAGGAGAGAATTCACTATGCGAGTGTATTGGTTGAGATTAACCTTACTAAGCCAATAAAGGATAGCATCCAGTTTATGGGTGAGACGGGGCAATTATTAGAACAAAAAGTTACTTATGAGTGGAAACTGATGTTGTGTTCTAAATGTGTAAGTATGGTCATGATGCAACCATTTGCAGGAAGGACATTAAGAAGGTTTGGCAACCGGTCCAGGCTCCTAAGAGTCAGGTGGCTACTAATGAGGATTATGGTAAGAAACATGAGGCTTCTGTGAATGGAAATTTGGATCTTCCTAGTGATAAGGCCCAGCTCATTACTGGTCATGTCCTTGTAAATCAAATCGAAGTAAGGGGACTGGGAAAGTCTGTGGGTGGTGGGAGGAGAATGAATTCTTGGGTTGACCTGATTAAACAAGAGGAAGCAGAGGGACTGACTTATTCTATGTACAACCCTTCCTAGCAGAGGGTCCATGACCTTGGTCACGGATAGGAGTGTTGTTTGGAATATTAGGGGCCTCAACGGCCCTGCTAAGTAGAGAGAATTAGCTCTCTTCTGTTGCAAATACAAGGTTAATCTATTGTGTCTGTTGGAAACCAGCTAAAGATGGGACATGTGAATGAGGTAATTAACAAAAATTTTTGTGGCTAGGAGATGTGTCACAATTTAAGTGAGCATCCTAATGGTAGAATTCTTGTGTTATGGAGAGGAGGGCTTGAGCTGGGTTAGTCTCTAAATCTGAGCAGTACATGCATTTTAGAGTCTGGAAAGGGGAGGTTCGTCTTACCTACCTTACTTGTGTCTATGTTCTAATGATCCTGCTGACAGAGAGATCTTATGAGAATCTCTTAAGCTTATAGGTGATACTATGAATGATCCTTGGATGATTTGGGGTGATTTCAATAACATTAGAAGTTTGGAGAATCGAGTTGGTGGTGCTCCAGTTAATGCTAGTGAACTCAATGGTTTTAACCAATGAATTCAGCAATGCCAGATTGAGGATATTAGAAGGAATGGTTGCCATTACACTTGGTCAAATAAACAGCGACAGAGGATTAGAATATGGAGTAGAATAGAATGGGCTCCTGCGAATGAGGCCTGGTTATCAAAATTATTTGATTATGCTGTGACTTCTCTAAATGAAGGAGTATCTAATCATACTCCTCTATTATTGAGGAATACGGGTCAACCTCAGATCCATAGTCTAACCCTTCAAATATTTTAATATATGGAGTATGGCTCATTCGTTTATAAGGACTACTCGAAGACTCCTGGAGAGTTCAGCAGGGATCAAGCTATGTTCGTTATAAGCTGCATAAGCTGAAGGGGGCCTTTAAAAGCCTGAACAAGGAAAATTTTGCTAATATTGTTCTCAGGACTGAACAAAGGAAAAAAGATTCTGGATGAGTGGCAAAGTGCATTGTATGAGGATCCTCTTAACGTTGAGTTATTGGCTCGGGAAGTAGCGAGAATGGAGTACAAATTTCTGAGTGAGGCCAATGGTAAGTTTTTAGACAAAAAGCTAAGGTTAGGTGGTTGGAAAAAGGGGATCAAGACACAGGTTATTATCACTCTGTGGTCAAGCAGATGACGTATGCATATAGAATCTATCTATTGCTACTTCTGCTGGGAATATACTTTCTGATAGTGGAGGTATTCATAATCATTTTACTGATTACTACCATAATCTATTGGGAAGAAGGAGCACTGTGAATGTGAATCTTGTAACGAAGGTTGAGGAGGGGTATCTCCTTTCTTTGTCTGACCAATTGAAACTTGTCCAACCTTTTGACACGGAGGATGTTGTTGATGCAATGAAGGCCATTCATTTAGAGGTTGCTCCAGGGCCAGATGGTTATGGCAGTGGTTGTTCAAGAAGGCTTGGGGCTTTGTTGGAGAGCAAATAACTGATGCTATCTTGGAATTGTTTGATTTTGGGAAATTATTGCCTACGGTAAACAGAACTACTCTGTGCCTTATCCCTAAAGCTGCTAATCCGGCCACACAACTGACTTAGGCTTATTTCTTACTGCAATACTATTTACAAGTGCATCTTAAAAATGTTGTGTGCTAGAATTAAGCATCTTCTGCCCAAACTCATTAACCCCAATCAAAATGCTTTTGTGGAAGGAAGATCTATTTTGCATAACATCTTATTATGTCAAGATCTTATCAGATTGTGTGATAGGAAGAATGCCTCTGCTAGGGCTCTTCTTAAGGTGGATCTTAGAAAGGCCTATGATACTGAGGATGGGAGTTTCTGAAGAATTGGCTTTGTTCACTCGGATTTCCTTTGAAGTTTGTCAATTGGATTATGGAGTGTGTAACTACTGTGTCGTATAGCATCTCTCTTAATGGGCACTAGCTGGACTGTTTAAAGGTGCTAGGGGTTCAAGACAGGGAGATCCTATGTCTCCTTTACTCTTTGTGATTGTTATGGAATATCTTATTATGAAGTTGCAAGTATCATTTAGAGATCCTCGATTTAGATTCCAGCATGCGTGCAAGCTTATTAGCTTGATTAACATTTTGCTTTACTGATGATCTTATGATCTTCTGTAAAGGTAAAAAGAAAGTTGTGTATGTGATCAAGGAGGCTCTAGGCACTTCAAGAATGTGTCTGGGCTGGAGGCTAATAAGCATAAGTCCAACCTGTTTATGGCTGGAATCTCTAATCAAAATGCTCAGCATATAGTGCAGATCAATGGGTTTCAATTGGGTAGTTATTCTACGAGGTAACTGGGAGTACCTTTGGCCCCACTAAATGGAGTGCACATGCTTGCCAAGCTCCGCTTGAGAAAATTATAACTAGAATTCAATGTTGGTCGACAAGGAATTTATCCTATACAGGGAGATTGTGCTTAATAAATTATGTACCTGTGGCAACCCATGGATATTGGGGTTCTATTTTCTTATTACCTAAACCTGTCTCCAAGGAGGTTGGCATATATGTAAGGTGAAAATGTGTTCCTCTTATTAGTTTGGATAGAGTTTGCTTGCTTAAGAAGAATGGACGGTTAAATCTTAGGGATTGTGTGTCTTGGAATTTGGCCTTAGCTGGGAAGCAGATATGGGAGATTACAATGAAGACTGACACCTTATGGATCAAATGGATTCATGTCGTTTATTTGAAGGAAACCTATTTTTGCGATTTTACGCCTTCTCTGGATTCATGCTGGCATTGGAAGAAGTTACATAGGCTCAAGAGGAAGTTCCAGGATGGTTATAGTGGGAGGAAATGGATTATTTCTGGAGATGGAAAATATACTATAAGCTCAGGCTATGATTGGATCAAAGGTGCAGCTATTCCCTTTACTTTATGCGACGCTGTATGGAATAGGTATAATATACCTAAACATTCTTGCATTCTTTGGTTGTTCGTACATAAGAGGCTACTAACAAAGGATAGAATGATCAAATGGGGTTTGAATCTAATTGACACAAGCTGTCCCTGATGTAGTATGGAGGTGGAAACAATAGAGCACCTCTTTGTGGACGGTTGTTTCAGCATGAATCTGCTGCAAAGGTTGAATGTATTGCTAAATATTGGGGTAGGTTTTTGTTCATTTGATGAGTTATGTGAGTGGATACTGGTTATGGGCAGAAAGAAGAAGACTCAAAACTGTATTCTTTTGGCATGCTACATGCTCGACCACATATGGGGTGAGCGAAATAGGATAGTGCATGCTACCAGTTTACTGAACGAGGAGCAGATCTTGCATATAATTGCGAAGGAGGTGAAGTGGAGGATTAGGAGTGTGTCGAGTGAAGAATGCAGCTCCCTTGGACATTTATAACCGTGTCTGCTACTTCCATTTAGTTGTTGAATTGTTTGAAGCAAGTTCTGAAACCGGGTTTCCAAACCGGGCCGGAAGTTTTAGTGGTTTAACTGGTATAAAACCGGAATCAAACCGGAATAAAACCGGTCTCTATAAATATAATAAAATATATATTTTATGTAATAATTAAACAAATAAAATATATGTATATAAAGTTAGGTAATAAGTAAATTGTATTAGTGGTTAAAAATTAATTACCATGGATTGAAAAAAGTTAAATCTTTAAACTTGGGTCGAAAGTAAATGAAAATAAATATTGGGTTCATGAGTTAATTATAAAATAAAAACTAATGTGAGTTACATGAGAATTGAACCCAAGCCCGTTTGATTATTAAGCCTAACAATTAGACCACACCAATAATTCTGCCTTTTTCTTCATTTATTATTCTTTTCTATTTTTAGTATTTTTTATTTTTTATTTAATTAAAGTTAGATAGGACCGTGACCGGACCGGAATTTCGACCGGTTCGCCGGTTCCCAGTCGGAACCGGCCGGTCCGGTCCGGTTTCAAAACCTTGGTTTGAAGGTTCGAGGAGTTGAGGTATGTACAAATCTGTGCTGGTGGTTAATGAATCTTTTATTCTACAAAAAAAAAAAAAAATGATGAATGAATGTGATGTGATCACAGCTTCCTTTTGGTTCTCCTTTTTTGTATGTAAGCATACATGGAAAGCCTATCAGTTGATTCCCACGCTGATGTACTGTTCATCATACAACACCCTCACAAGCCTACCATACCACACTACATAAATAAATCAAACCTAAGAACACATGAGAAAATATCTTTCAATATCCCCAACCGTATATTCGAAATAATGAGCTACATGTGTGTAAATGTGTCACATGTGATGTTAGAGCAAGAAGATGCAAATATAATACAAAGCAAAATCCAAAGCAAGAAAAGGACTGGTTAAGAGTTGACAAGAAGATGAAGAAGATGACGACAGAAAACAATGAATCTGTTCACGGGCCATCATGGACTTAACCACTAACCAACACAACTCTTTTTACACATGCCAACAATTCTCTTACATAAAAAAGATATTAACTAATTACCCCCACAATATATATTGTACTAGTAATGTGCACCCACGATGTGGCGCAGTTTTTTTCTGTACAATTTCGCAATTTTTTCTATTTTTTTTATTTTCTAATAGAGTGTATTTTAAGTAACTACCCAATTGGCTTGAAATTTTGGTGTAATTGATACACCAAATTAGGCCAAGTTGGGCAGTTTTTAAGTACCCCTGATAATTAATAAATAGTATAGATATATATGTTCTTCTTCCACTCCATTTCAGTCCAAAAACAGCACACAGTCCCGCACATTCTATTCACATTATATCATAGTCAAGTTTGACTATAACTATATATATATATATATATATATATATATATATACACAACTATAATTCAAAGAGTTACAAAAAGGCCTTCATCTTCACCTTCCCATTTTTCTTTGTTTCTTATTTCATTTTTGGGCAGTGGATTATGATGAGATTCTTATCACTACCTTGCTTATGTTTGCATACGTTTGTTTTGATGATTCTATGGCATTGTGCTTACGGTAGTAGTAAAACTGTTACCATTCCTGGGAACATTTCACAAGCTGAAGATGCAGCCTACTTCAGGATATATTACGGGCAAACATTTAAAGTGATCAAGAATGGATTCGATGGAAAGAGTTATCTTCTCATTCAGGTTCCATATATATTACTTATTACCATCTAATTAATCTCTTGCTTCTTGTGAGGATAAGATTTTGCCCATCTTTCTTACCCCAATTGTTACATTACATTATGCAGAATAGTTCCAAAATGGCCGCTAAGACAAAATACTGCACTTCGAGGATAAAATCCTTCGTCATTCCATTAGCCAATTACTCCATGGATGCTGATTATTTCCCAGGTTAAAAAGGTTTTTCCTCAGTTTTCTCTCCGTACACTTCCTCTCAAGTATTAACCTCGTGTTTTCTCGCCTGAAAATTTGCACAGCTTCCTTCTTTGAGGTGAGAATAAATAACTGATATTATTCTTTACATTATATAGATAAGGAACAAGTTAACAAAGTTGTGTGTTTTAATTATTACAATCAGCTTTTAGGATTACTAGGAAATCTGAAGGGCATTACGTCAGAGTACGTGGCGTCGGAATGCGTACTTAAGCTCTACGGCGACGGCCAACTTCAAATGATAAACAAAACCGAGCCTCAGCAGCTGAGCCAATTCGCGGCCCACTTCGTCGTGAACTCCGATCAGTCCCAATCTGCTTGCAACTTTGCGACTTTTATACCCCTTGCCGAGGACGCTCCCCTTCAGGTATATTTTATGAATATATATACATACGCCTTTTCGATCGTCCCACAAGATAAAAATATTCGAATACGTGTTTTTTGTAGCGAGCAGAGTGGATCAAGTACCTCGGAGCCTTTGCGAATTTGGAAACAATGGCGAATCAAGTCTACGATTCAGTACGTCGTTTGTTTTGTTCTCTGTATGTGCTGAACGACTACTTCAGCTAAAGGCTTAAGCTTGTACGGAGTGTATACGTCACGATGGTTTCTTTATTCTCTAGCCTGAGACTGTTGTACGGAGTGGCCGTGATTATGTATTATATTTCCAACGGCATGTCGTCGGGATTTAGGCGGTCGTTTTCTTGTTTTTGGCAGATAAAGCAGAACTACTTGTGCATCAGCAAATCTGCAACGAGTCGAAATGCGTCGTTCAAGCCAATAGTTGCTTGGATGGCGTATAACGACGACGTAAGCAAATCTTCCATTAGGATACAGAAACATATTGAAACTGCACTTTATTACAACACTGTTTTGACACATTTGATGTACTGCAGGGCGTGTGGTCTTTCACGAAAGAGGCGTACAAATTAAAGGTGAATTAATCGATTCCATTTTTTTCCCCTTACCATGGCGTTTTGCGAATTCAATTTCGTTACGGTTTTTCTCCGTGAAGTATGTGGAGGATTCGGGCGGTGAAAACATCGACGATTCGATTAGTAAGATAACGTACAACACCTCCGTGCCCGACGACTTGGAGGCGTTTCACGCTATACTGTGTGTAAGCAAAGCGATATTCTCGAAAATCAAAATGATGCTATATTTCCAAGCAATAGATTTCATGATAAAACTTTGTTTTGTTAATGTTTTAGACCATTGATGTGGTGATCGACGAGACGTTTACGCCCGCCCCATCGTCGTATGGTTCTTCGACCTTCATTCAGAATCTCAACGTCGAAGATCAGTCTTGCTTCTCTTTCATGGCCAATCAAAGCTTGTGGAGATACGACAAGAAAACGCACACTTCCAAAGCTCTCGGTAAAGGCTTTTCTTACATCTCATTTCGAAATTTAAAACATTTATTTAACTGTCTGTTTTGGCTATGGAAGATTGGTACGACGGTGCCGTATCTCAGCCTCAGCTAGTCTTGGCCGACATCGTCGAAGCGCTATTCCCATCGGGAAATTACACTACCACTTTCTTCAGAAACATAGCAAAGGTAATAAAAAAAAAAAAAAAAAAAAAAAAAAAAGACGCTCCATCTTCAATATCGTCTGATGAAATTCAATCGTCTTTTCCTTCTTTTTTTTCGTCATCACAGGGCGACGGAGTCGTAGTTAGTGGGCCCGAAACCTGCGATAGAGACACCTCTGTTCCCATGCAGCCCACCATTGTACCTTGCTAACACTTTCAGCATTTTGTTTTCCTTTTTTTTCTGCAGTTTTTATGATGTATAATGTAAGAACACATGGATTAACCTTTTCTAACTAGCTTTTGAACCCTCTGCGCTAACATGTGCTTGCATCACATTTCTCACGCAGTTTTTGCTTGCTTTTCTTATGTATATATAACATAACAAAGCAGCAATAATCGGCTTTAGTAATGAGCTTCTATCAATTTATACAAATTATGCCGAGGCTAAGGATAATCCAAGCCATGTTATTATCCATAGTTTCGATCGCCCTTTTCATCTTCGTCGTCTTCTTCACCGTTAGATATAAGTCTCCAAGCATTCCATCTCCCGCGAAAAATTGCGATAATCCTCAGCCTCATCAGTTCAGCCTATTAATCGGCGTTCTTACGCTCCCAGATAGGTACGATCGGCGCCATTTTCTGAGGCTCGTTTATGGGATTCAGTCGTCCCCCGTCGCAAAGATCGACGTCAAGTTCGTAATGTGCAGACTGACGAAGCCCGAGCAGAGGGCTTTCGTGGCGCTCGAGATAATGAGGTTCGACGACGTCGTCATCCTCGACTGTCCCGAGAACATGAATAGCGGGAAGACGTACACGTACTTCTCAGGCCTCCCGAAGATACTCTCAACCAGGTATTATATTATATACCGTCCAAAAACTATTAGAAATCGAAGGTTCCGTCCTAAAATCAGTGGTTGAAAAAATGAAGTTTTCTCTTTTTAGTTTAAGTAAATATGAGGCTTTAATTAACTGATGTGCGTCAATACCCACTTTTTATAATCTCACGTGTGGCATGAGCATGACTGAAGGCTTAATAAGTGACTAATGAATCGGGTGACCGCGAGTCAAATTTATGCGACTCCTGAATTTTCAAGCAATGAAATTCCTTGGGAAGTTCTAATTTCAGAACAAATCTTTATCATTTTCGACTCATACCGTATTTGAAATTTAGGGCATCATGGTAAATCTAATTGATGATAGGTGAATTTGTTATACATAAAGAATCTGATTTTAATTAACCGACGTGGAACAATACCCACTATTTGTAACCTTATTACGCCTCATCAAGTGTGGCACAATTGAAGGTCTAACACGTAGGCATAATGGGGTAATGGTGAATGAGTATTTGCGATGATACCATATTAAAAATTTAGGAATGCAACCAATTGATGATAGTGAAGTTTTGTCGTTTGATATAATCATTAAGAGAATATCATAGTTCTAATCAACCGACCTAAGGCAACATCAATTTTAATTTCAACATGTCCCCTCACTCGTGGTATGAGTGAAGGCATAACAAACAATGACATGTAAATCGGGTGACGGCGGGCCAAACAACCTGTCCTCACTTTTTTAGGGCTTTCGACCTAATATAATTGGTGACACTTGAAGTAGACTCTTGGTATATTAGGAGAATATGAGAACTTTAGTTAATCAATGGTCCTATCATTTTTACCGATTATTACAAATACAGGTACGACTACGTAATGAAGGCGGACGACGACGTCTACATACGGCTACAACCGTTGGCTCAGTCTCTCAGTCCTCTTCCGAGAACCGACTTATACTACGGCTTTGTGATCCCATGCCAGAGTACGAACCCATTCGTTCACTACATGTCTGGGATGGGATTCGTACTGTCGTGGGATCTTGTGGAATGGATCGCTAGCTCGTCGATCCCGGCCAACGACACGGTGGGTCCCGAAGATAGGCTCGTGGGTCAGTGGCTAAATAGTGGTAATAAGGCGAAGAATAGGTTTTCGAACAAGCCGTCCATGTACGACTATCCCGGGACGAACGGGCGGTGCTCGCACGAGCTAATAGGGGAGACGATTGCCGTTCATAGGCTGAAGAGGTGGGATCAATGGCTCCGTGTTCTTGATTTCTTTAATGTTACTCGTGGGATGAAGACGTCCAAGCTATATCATGTTTATTGATTGCTAGATGGATATATGGATAGAGTTATAGTTTTAATGAAGATTGAAAATTTGGTTCCTCTCTTTTTATCAACCTATAATACTCCAGTAGTCCTGGTGACTTAGGATAAAAGTGATTTGGTCTGGTGGTAAAACTCATGTGTGGCACAAAATACTACTTTATACTTAACACAATCCGCCCAATAATTTCTTTTGATTTTATATTAACACCAAATTGATAGATTTAACACCATTAATCTTTTAACACCAACACAATTTACTTTTATTTAATTTTACCTCTTAATTTTATAATTATAATTTGAAAAAAGCATATAAAAAATGTATATTTCTATGCTAATTGAATGATCCATTTATAAAATCTATATATTTATTCTATATGAGATACCGGTTTTCTTCCGATTTTATACCGGTTAGACCATTAAACCATAGATCACTAAAATTTTCGGTCCGATTGAAAAACCCGATTTGGAAACCTTGCTATAATAACCTAAATAGCTTTGTATCTTTATTTCGACATTAAATATTATTTAAAAAGAAAAACAAATATAAAATTCTCAGATGGTTAATTGGGCCTCAAGATGGGCCTGTATATGGCATTTAGGGTTTCCATAAACCCTAAAAGCGGCAGCAATATCCTTCACTCCCCCTATATATAGTTGCAGGGGCGTCTCCATACAGTACAACTTGCATTTGTTCGATTACATTCTTCGTAGCCGGCGGAAGCACCTTTGTTTTTCTTTATTTGATGTGTTTGTCTCTTTGTTGAGCGTTAGTTAGCTCTCCCATGAGATTCGTCCTTTACAATGTTTCTTGAGATGGAATTGATGAATATTTCCCCAGATGAATCGACGCTGAAATTACTGAGCGCTACTTCGTTTTTTCTCTCTGGAGAAAAACCAAGCCAGATATTCTGATCCGTCTTTCCATCGAAATTGTTCGACATTTTTCTGTTTTTTTTTTAAGATTTGGATTTGGAGTTGGAAATAGCTCAATAATATGCTACGGATAGTGGATGGATGTGATGATTATTTCCCCAGATGATCGAAGTTGATTATACTATGCTACCTTTTCAATTCCTCCATTTTGGAGGAATTTCAAGCCATAAATCTGATCCATCCATCTCAGATTCAACCGAATTTTCTGTTCAGTTTTTTCCAGCAAAAGTGCATTTTGATAGGGAAACGAATTTGTAAAAACCTATAATTATTACGCAACATTTCTCTCTCTAACGCAAATTCTCTCAGCCTAAACCCTAAAAAAAATATCGCCTCCTCCCCCTTTCTCCTTTGATGGAGTTAGGGGAGCCCAACTTTCCTTTCTTTTTTGTTGTTGCTTGCCTTTTCTTTTGCTCTCTTCTTTTGGTCTTAGTCTCTCCTCGTGGGAGCTTGTAGTCTCCCTTCATGGGAGTTCATTTCCCATTTATTGGGATTTTCTTCCCCTTTGTGGGTGTTCTGTTCCCTTGTGGCTTGAAATTCTCATTTCAAAAAGGATATTTCGAAAATACATGTTGAAGGTAGGTCTTCTTCACGGACGGGACAGTGCCTGGCGTGCGAATCGGCATCCTTTGGAAGAAGTCGGGATGAGAGGATCTCCTACAGCGTCTTTTGGTCCAGCTCTTTCTTTCGTTTTGTTTGGATTTTCATGTTTTCACAATGTGTAGTATCAAATGTCCAATTTGGAGAGTTTCTTTGCCATCGAAGGGTGTTGTTTTTTCTTTTTTCTTTTTTAGCTTTTGCCCTGTGCTTGGGTTTTCTGCCCACCTGTTCGCTTCAGTCAGGGGGACTGTTTGTGGAATTTTTCTGCTGTATTTGCTTGTTCTTGTGAAATGAAAGTTATCGCCTTTGAAAAAAAAAAAAAGATAGGGAAACGAATTTGTGGGAATCATATTTGGACCAATGTTTCTGAGGCCCATAGTGCTTTCGTTTCCGCAATTGGGCCAGTTCTTTGAAAAGCCCCAACTTTTGAAAAAACCGTTTAATTTGTTTACAAATTTTAAAAAAATTAATAAACGAATATTCCAAACAAGAATTACGTTACTCTAGAACTTCCCTTTTCGACGGTAGTCAAGTCATGGTGAGTGAAGAATAAGTATCTGAGCGAGAGAATGAGAGATGTTAGATGAATTTCACTAGTTTAATAGAGTGAGTTTATCTATTTTATTGATAGAGGCTTCTTAGTAAAATTAAGTCACATTCTATGCATCTGCATTATATAAATCTATTATTTGATATTTTAAATTATTATTAATTAAATTTTAAGTTTAAATTCTTTCTTTTTACAAGAAAATAGAGGTTATAATTGTTATAATTAAGAATATTATGGGTAAAATTATAATTAAACTTGACACATTAAATCGATGAAGTAGTGGTTACTATAAGCCTTTCTCACTCAGTAAAATAGAAGATAGATATAGAAAAAACAAAAAGGCTGCGGTAATAAATTGCCCAGGCAGCTTAAAACTTCGGTTCCTCCATCTGTTGAGGCATGACAAAATGTCCCAAGTTAATAAATGCGTTGTTGTAAGTGATGAAAGTATGTTGGTGCTGAAAAGAACTACGGAAAAAAAAAAAGTAACTCCAACAGAAATGCATATTCATTACTCTGAAGGGTTCAGTTTTTCTATCGTTTTCAAATCACCAACCAACATTCAGACAATAAAACCGAGCTCATCACCAAACTTTCTAGTTTCTTTCATCTAACCAATATTTTGAAACTGAATTTTTGAATCGAACTAGAAATTTTTGTGGTTTAAGGTTTAGTGGTTTAACCGATATAAATCGGAGTCAAATTGTTATCTATATAATAAATATATATTTATGATCATTCAAATGATATAAAAATATATATGTTTATATGAATTTTTTCAAATTATAATTATATAAAAAGGGGTAAAATTAAATAAAATTAAATCCGTTGTTTGTTATAAATTATTCTTATCCCAAGTATTAAATCTATGAGTTGGGATTAAATTTGAATGAAAATAAAATAATGAGCTAATAAATTAATTATAAAATATAAAAATTAAGATGTTTGTTGGATTCGAACTCAATTTCATTAAGTAAAATATTCACACCTAACCACTAGATTAAACTAATTTATTGATTTTTCTATTTATATAATTTATTTAAAACCAATTTTTTTTTATTTAATTTTAAATTAAAAAAGGACCGGACAAAAAACTGGACCTTATTTTCGACCGGTCCGGTCATCGGAACCATGCATCCAAAATAGAGAAAATGCAGTCAACATATCCAGAAAAGAAAGAATGACTAGCAGCTCGTGCAACCACCAGTGTATATACAACATCATCGTCTCTCTCTCTGTCTCTGCTATATATATATCGTCTTTGAAACTATATTGACCAAACGAAAAAAAGTTGTCTAAAGCTAACATTTGTAATAATGGTTGTTAAGGTGTACGGCCCAGCTTACGCAGCATGCCCACAAAGGGTGTTTGCTTGCCTCGTCGAGCTAGGCATCGAATTCGAAGTCGTGCCCATCGACCTCGAATCTATGGAGCAAAAGAGTCCCAAATTCCTACTCAAACAGGTAAAAAAAAAAAAAAGAAACGAAACAAGGCACACACATCTTCCGAACTAACCTCGTTAAAAATTCGCAGCCCTTCGGTCAAGTACCTGCAATTGAAGACGGCGACTTCAAGCTTTTCGGTGAGAAGATGTACATAACATCAAATCGCTACTCTAAAAGATTCACTCATCAAATCAAATAAATATCTCCGCAGAATCCAGGGCAATAATCAGGTACTACGCGGCAAAATCAGCGGGGCAAGGAGGACCAAACCTCTACGGCGAAACGCTCGAGGAGAAGGCGTTGGTCGATCAGTGGCTCGAAGTCGAGTCTCACAACTACAATCCCCTAATCTACACGATGGTCCTCCAGCTTGTGATTCTGCCGAAGATAGGCCAGGGCGGCGATGAGAAATTAGTCGGCGAGTGCGTGGAGAAATTGGAGAAGGTGCTCGACGTATACGAGGCGAGGCTGTCGGCGAGCAAGTACCTGGCCGGAGACAAGTTCACCATAGCCGATCTGAGCCATCTGTCGAACACGAGGTTTCTGATGAACGAAGGGGGGATGAAGCATCTCATCGAACGGCGCAAGAGCGTCCGCGCATGGTGGTTGGATATATCAAGCCGTCCGTCTTGGATCAAAGTGATGGAGATGCAGCAGCGCCGTTGATCGTGTATATTTCTGTATCCTGAATTGGGCTGATTATTGGGCCTGCTTTGTAGAGCTTTGGTTATGGGCTCGTGGCACTAAATTATTAAAAATAAACTCAACATTAAAAAGGAAAATAGCTTGCAAGGAGCAAAATTTTTACTCTCGTAGGTCCATAATCCATACTTTGTTTAGCACATACAATGTTGTGTAAAAATACATCAAATATTTATATTTTGAACTTTTCATGTTATTAATTAATTTATTTGAGAAATAGATTTTTAATTTAAGTATAAAACTTAAATTAAAATATTAAAGGTTAAATTATAATAAACAATTAAATGTAGGGATCTTTACACATAAATACCCTATCTGTAAAACAACTTGTAATTTAGTACCATGTCAGGATTTTTCTATATGCAGGTACCTAACAGAATAAATATTTTGCAGATAGGTACCGATCCGCCGCAGGTACGCCATACAACACATTCGGATACCCCATATCAACAAATTTAGGTACCCTATATAATAGAAAATCGTACGCCGTATTACCACATTTAGGTACGCCATATTTAAAACATAGGTACGCCGTACGAGCACATTTAGGTATCCTATCAACATATGGTACGTCTTACACACAGGAAGGTACGACATGACTGAAGAAACCGGTAAAAATTAAATCGGGTAGCTATCTGTAAAATTTTCTGACATGGATACCTTTGTGTAAAAATTTTATTCAGTTAGGGATTTATGTGTAGATGTCCGTTAAAGGTAATGTTGTAATTAAGCAATTAAGAATAAAATCTATACTCTGTTACTAAGTGTCAGAAGCTGGCATAAACCGTATGTTTGGTGTGTTTAATTAAAATGAATTAAAAGTAATAATATTTAATTAAAAGAACCACCCACTACCTTAGCATTTTTATATTTCATGTCATTATATTAGTAACTATTATTTAATAATTAAATGCATTTATAAATTATATAACACACGGATGCAAGTGTGCAGTTTAGACTAGCTGTAATTAAAGTATCAAACATGTCAAATTGACATGTCAATTTGACAGTTTTTATCCACCAACGCATCGTATAGATCGGAATATTAATACATGTTGGATTTCCACACTTCCTTAGAAATTCAAATCTTCGACTAACATGTTCAAAATTCAACGGAGTTCCGTTGCTCCCACATGAATAGGAAAAAAAAAAAGAAGATTTTCACTGCCACTGTTAAAAATGATATACAGTATATAAATAGAATAAGGAGATTTTATTTTTGTAACACTTGTGAATATTAACTTAAGCAAAATAGAGAATAGCATAGGAAAAAGTACAGCAAGGAATGAAAATGGAAAGAAAAAGGAATACATACTAACAATAACAAATAACAAGGAATCCATGTACCATTCCATGTATTTGGTGATCAAGCACAACAAGATGATGAGGCGCGTGATCCTTCAGCAAGTGGTCTATCAGCAAGAACCATCCCGGCGGGATTTTGCGTGGGTTGAGTTCTGGGCAACCTCTTTGCTGTAAATTGCAAGAAACGTCATATAAATGTTGACCGAAATCAGTGTAACTGATAGTTTCATATGATATTGTAGCTTGTTCATTAGGTGGGTAAGAAGATAAGGGAGCTGTAGGAAAAGTAATGAAATTAGGGATAAGACGAGGACCTATTTCGTAGAATACGTCTTGAACATTAACGGCGGTTTTCGCAGAAGTTTCCATGAAGAAGAGCCTATTTTCTTCGGCATAGTGGCCTGCCTCCTGAAGCATAAGTGTTTTGTAACAAGAAAACAAAATGGTTCTGGTAATAATGATTACAGTAATATCTGAGTATCGAATCTTATTACTTAATCAATACAATATAAAGAATTTCACAAACAGCAGAAATCTAGGAAGAAACTGGATTAGAATTCGTGTACATTAAAGACTTAGTTTCTTCCATTACAAGTCGACTGGCAATTATCTTAAGACATATGGTTAGTTAATAATTAGTTTAACAGTGATATATATCTGTAAGGTACACAGTTAACTAAAAAAAGGTCTTACTTCTGCAGTAACCTGTCTCTTATCCTCAAGATCAGATTTATTTCCGGCAAGTGCCATCACCATGTTTGGGTTGCCTGTTAGGTTGCATTGCATGGAACATGTGTTGACTTAGGGAAACATCAAATAATAGAAATTTTGCAAGCTTTTACTTCTGAAGTTGCCAATTGAATCATGTTTGATAAAAAATTTTAAATATGACAACATATTACTAAATTTTCCGAAGCATGTGATGGTTCTCCTTGTCCTTGACCAATTTTTTGAGCCACAGTCATTCAAGATTGATGCAAAATTTATTCCGATTAACGAACAGCATAAGATCAGATCCATAATTCCTAGCACGAAGCTAATGCATAAGAAAAAGAATGAAAATACGAAAACAACATGCACCTTGCTTTCGCAATTCTTGCACCCATTTCTTTGCCCGTTCAAACGAATCCTACAACAAGAAGGAAAAAACCCACAAAGATCCTCATCATCCACCAATCCCCCTGAACTACTGTGCCAGCACCGAAGGCAAGAAAATTTTACCTTTCAAACACACATTTCATGACCACTACCTAATCCATTTCACAAGCAACCCAACCATCCCGACAAAATACATCACACACACACGATATATGTAATAACATCGATATAAACTGATCAAAATAAAAAATTACCGAGGAAGTGATGTCGTAGACGATGATTGCAGCAGCTGCACCTCGATAATACATAGGCGCCAAGCTGTGGTACCTCTCTTGGCCAGCAGTGTCCCAGACCTCAAATTTAACAGTAGCGTTGTCGACAGAAACTGTTTGTGAAAAGAAAGCAGCACCAATAGTGGATTCCTATATAGGAATCCAATTAACAAATATGGTTTTAGCTGTCATTGATTGCTACACACACACACACAGCACACACAAAATGTTCGAATTAACTTTAAACCGTCGTTCTAGGCTAATTTCAGGTAGAATCCATAAGAAATTACCTGAAATTCGGCATATTGGCCCTTGACAAAGCGTATTACGAGGCTCGATTTTCCAGCTCCCATGTCACCTAGTAACACCTACAAATCGATATTTTCGAAATCAGTAGAAGATCAACGATATAGGATCATCGCATTTGCGGGTGATAGAATGAGACTTACGAGCTTTGCGTTGAGGTTATTAGGACCCGTGCTAGCCATCTGGGCAGACTTTGACGTAAATTATATCTCTCCGATTTCCTGAACAGAAGGTTATGGATCGATGCAGCTAAGAAAAAATCAAAAGAGGAATCGATTAATGCGATCTGTCGAAGAGAAAGTGCGATTACAAGTCTTTGTTGAATGTTAAGCGGCGCAACAATCGTCACGCGTGTTTTGCACTTCGATTCGACTCTTCCTTATGATGTGTTTCTTTTACCCGGTAATAAAAAGCTTTCACTTTACTTCAGAAACTGTTTCTTTTGGAAAAAAAAAAATATTATGTAAAATAAAAAAATATTTTTTAATGGTAAGTAAGTTAAGTATTAGGTACGTGATTGAAGAATATTAAATGAACTCCCATCCATCCTAATACAATAAACACCAACACGAATTTTCATTTCAAAGATAAAAAGTTGAAAAAATAGAAAAAAAAAATTTGTTTCGTACTAAATTCTGTTCTATGACGATACAAAACGTTTGCTTAACAATCTGAAGGTAAATCACTGGCACTTCGAACAAAAATGGGTAGCGTTCGATTTTCTTGTGCTGTTCAAGTAAAAGCAGAAACGAAATTCACAATCTTAGACTGTGCTCTTTCTTTCTCTTCTGGGCCTTCGAGATCTCCTATGTTGTCATGGTATTCCTGTCATATTGATATTATACTTTAGGTTAGGATAGAATGGAATAGAATGACATTAATATATTTATGATACCTTTACATACGCAAACACATCAGCAAAAAATTCGAGTCAAAGCTTGAGAGATTAATAAAACCTGAAGTATATCCTTAACATCCTTCTTGGTTAACTTGTGCTGCTTTAACAGCAGTTCGATTCTTGCTCTCATCCCAGAATGTCTAGGTAAGAAGGTAATCACATTAATTGAATCTAAAACAAAAATCCAACCTCAAGTCGAGACACCTTCACGGCATTAGATAGAGAAGGTCCTAATATTACTTACTCAGATGTCCAAAGATGACCCAGTATTACAGTGATTAACTGCAAAATAGAGAAATACTCGGTTAACTACATGAAGATTGGCGACTAAGCTCAAATCACGAATACGATAGTTGTTGAAGGATATACCTGCAAGGTGTAAAGTCCAGAGTCCAGCTTCCTACTATATCTCTCCTCTTCGTCGATCTGTGCCAAGAAAAAAATGAGTATGCAAGTATAGATGTGGATTCAATAAGATATTTCTTTTTCATGAATTGTTTGCAAGGTATTAAATTACTACAAAGAACCAAGAAGGCAGACAAGTTTTCACCTCAAGATCATCAAGTTTAACTTGATCGATCCGTTCGTTCTCTGCTTTAACCCTATCAGAATATCTACACATGACAATCAGGAAAAAAACCCAGTTGTCAGTCTCAACTGCCAACAATCAGATATACTGAAAAAGAATAAGGACACATTTAGGCAAAATGTATACCTAATATAGAGCTCCATCAGTCGGTCAATCTTTTCGTACTCGTTCTCAACAAATTTACCTAGCAGCCTCTCCCTCCTGGAACCCCTCAATATTCCACCTGATCCACGGCAAAAAGAAAGAAAACAATAACATAATTACTGAACGACTTGGATCTATAAGAAATATAAAGAATGGTTTCCAAGAATCAGGAATGACTGAAATTACTTAGTATCATTCTCGATTATATATTCTAAAGCTAGACATATAACCAACCAAACAAGCTGAATTTGGAGGGAGGCAATAAAATAAAGACACATGTAATGGCGTACGCACAAGCATGAAAACGAAACAATTCTACACCCAATCTCAGAAACAAAAAGGAAATAGTTTTCCAAGTCGAACATTTCTTCTTACCAAGTAGTGATGCTATAATTGATATAAGGCGCTCTTCTAATTCTTCTTTGTAGCGCTTTTTCTTGTTGTTCTTGCTCAAAGGTATCTAAAGAGTAGAATCGTAAGGTGTGAGAGGAGATAACTAGCTTCACAGAAAATGTAACAAAATACATCAAAAGATATTTCTCCACAAAAACAGTGTACTTATTGAACAGCAAAGCAACGGGACAAATCACTTGCCTTACCCATAAATGCCGGGAATGCAGTCTTCAACCCCATGACATCGACAAACCTTTCACAAGCTGGAGGATAACTCGTCATGGCAAAATCCAAAGCCCTGATAGCTGAGCCGTAGCACAATTTCTTCTGATTCATAATAATAATCATCAGCTCAACCCCCTCGGCTTTCACAAACCTCTCTTTATTCTCCAATGGCATTAATAAACAACACAAACAATCAAACAAATTCTCCACCATCTCTTCCTCATCACCTGTCTTTGGATCCCTCGACTTGTACATTGCCACAGCCTGCAAATAACGCTCACAATCAGCCCAAGCCACCAACACAAGATTGTTTGCTAAACTATCATGCCATTCAACTAAATTTTACTAAAAATCCAGCATTCTCGATGTTAATTACAAATTACTTAACATGAATTTGGCAGCTCAACTCAACAAATTGAAGTCTGAATCAATATATATATATATATATATATATATATATATATATATATTTACTACCTGCAAGAGGGTATCAACCCCATTCATCTGACCGAACCTCTTCTGATTCGCCGTACTATTTTGCAACAAAATGGCCAAAATCTCCGAAGCATACTGCTTATTACTATCAAACTCCCTAACCCTAACCCTAGCCTGCAACCACTTGAGCAATTTAGTCTTCTCACACACCAGCTCGCTAGCATTCGGCCTCACCTCGACCAAATTCTCCACCGTCGACAGCGTATTGTAAACCGCAGAATACTCGTCGGGATCACTCTCATTCAACCTCGACAAATTCTGCACCAGCAATTCCAGCGCATTATTCTCTATCAGAGCGTCCACAAGCACCTGCGCGGGTTCGTCATTGTCTTCCACCACGTCCGCGTCGGTCAGGTCCTGAAGCAAATTAACGGCGTCGATGGCTATGTCCGCGTTGTCGTGGCTGAGAAGCGCCGCGATAGAGGCGATGGTGCCGAGGGAGACGAGGTCGGGGTAGAGCTGCGGCGCGGCGGCGAGGACCTTGAGGTCGACGAGCTCCTCGTGGAGCGCGAGTTCGGTTTCGGCGAACTTCTCCGGGTTGTCGGGGTGCTTCAGGCGATCGGCGGTGTTGGCCTTGAGGCGGCGCTCGAGGGACAAGGCGAGCTTCTTTACGGTTTTGAGGTCTAGGGTTTGGAATTGGGATTGTTGCGATTGGGACTGCTCTAGGGCTTCGAGGAGTGAGAAGTCGATGGGTTCGTTAGCGTTGTGCTGAGGCGAAGGAGATCGCTTTCGTTTGTTGTTCTCCATTTGCTCCAAAGGAAGAAGGAAGGAACTAGCAAAGCAGAAACCGAGTACTCCAATACAACACTAGAAGAGAAAGATCATTTGTGTTGTTTTGTGTTGTGTTGCTTTGTTTTGTCTTAACAATTATATGTTTTATTTTCTTTTGTAAAGGGCTCTTATAATTTACTACGAGCTTTAATTTGTTGTCTTAATAAAATTTTAATTGAATTTAGCTGTTCTTTCAACTAGAAAAAGAAAATTGGAAGACTGATTGAGAAACTATTGGATTGCGATCGATGTAGCCATGTGAATTGATTATTTCATATGAACTACAGACCAAAATTTTGTAATATGCCTGTAATGTAACTCGTTAATATAACTAATGAAATTGACTTGAGAAATCGAAGCAAATTGCCTACTTGGGAAGGGCTAGCCTAAGCAATGACGATAGCAAAGGTGGGTGGGGGCCTTCCATCTTTTTTCTTTATCCTTTCTTGTCTTGAGGAACACGACGATAGCCACAATTAAACCCCCCCAAAGCAAAGATCGAATAAATTCCCACCAATTAGGAAACAAATTACAAAGAGAAAAACGAAGAAAAAGAAGATGAGTTATGTGGAACTATTGCTGCCAAGAGAGTACGGATACGTAGTTCTTGTTCTTGTTCTTTACTGCTTCTTCAATTTCTGGATGGCTGCCCAGGTGGGCAAAGCCAGGAAAAGGTATAATATAGTATAGATAATCTATTCTCTCTGTAATAAATGTTTTGTTTGGGCGTGTGAATTTGAGATCTATGCTGTAATTATCAATGGCAGGTACAAAGTGTTCTATCCAACGATGTACGCAGTCGAAGCTGAGAACAAGGATGCCAAGCTCTTCAACTGTGTCCAGGTAATAACAATAACAAAGTATACATTCATTGACCATTTGAATCAAGATTAAAGTTGTTTTTTCTTTTCTTGTGTTGTTTGCTAACTATATATGTAGAGAGGGCATCAGAACTCGCTCGAAGCCATGCCTACGTTCGTCTTGTTGATGGCTTTGGGAGGAATCAAACACCCATTGATTAGTACGTTTTGCGGAGTTATTTATACGCTGGCATGCTATTTCTACTTCAAGGGCTACTCCACTGGCGATCCTCGTAATCGCATCACGCTCGGGTAATTAGTAGTAGTTAGTTAGTACCTTTGTTCTTCTATTACATGTCTGATGTTTCAAATCCATGGATTAAATGCTTATTGTTTTGTTACGTTGGAATGGAATTCATGCAGGAAATATAGATACTTTGGATTGGCGGGGCTTGCGATGTGTACGATATCGCTTGCTGTGAGTTTGCTGATTGCATAACTAAAGAGCAGAAATTGCCGTACGTTTGTTTTCTTGTATTCGGCCCGTGTAATAAGCTGTTGCTTGTTGTAGAATGTATGAATGAATGTTTGATGGTATTAATTTCTTTACATGCGAACATATACAGTACAGATTTATATCTTGTATGATGGTCGAAAAGAAAAGAAAAAAAAAAGCTAAAAAATTAGAAACCGGACGAGCCGAATATGCAAAGGGTCCTACTATTCACATCCCCTTTACATCTCTTTTTTACACCCCTTGGTGCCAAATACATGAAATTTGTAAAGTAATTTTATCTAGCAACATGAATTCAACAATAATATTTTAAAATTTGATTTCAAATTCAATAATATTAATTAAGTTATTCTATCAGATGTTGAATTGATTTCGATTATATATCTTATATTAATTGTTGAACTTAACTTTAAAAGTATTAATATTTTAAATTTATCGATCTTACTATGTAATTTATTGTAATGAAAAAATCAATACAAAATAAATATTCTTATCAACATATACACACTAAAATAAACATAGATAAATAATTGTGGAGCAGATAAACTTTTTACAAAGTATTACACGATAGGAAATTATATTATCGACAAAAAAATAAATTTTATTACTACACATTTTTTAGGGTAGATACAATTCAACTTTGTTACATCTTTTCAATATTTAAATAGCACATAATAAATTTCAAAAATTAATTTGACCTCATCACCAAATTATACAATCCCGACGTCCATATTAGGAAATAGAATCATGTAACCACACAGATGAAGCAAATATGGTTTAACTATACTTTTATTGCTGTATTTATGGTTGATTCTATTTCCTTAGTAATAATTCTATCTACCTTATCTATTGTAGTATTATTAAGGGGGTGCAAATAGAACACAAGGGGGTGCCAATAGAATTACCCATTTGCAAATTCGTGGATAATGTTTTTGAGGGAATATTATTTTGTTGGGGTGGGTTCGGTTCAGCCCAACCCATTTTTATTTACTTATTTTATAACTAAATTGTGAGCCCAATATTTTTTTAATAACTTTGATCCCTAAATTTATGAATTTAATTTTTGACATCCTGCTATACCATTATTTCAACTCGCCAACACAATTTTACTTTTATTCGATTATGATCTCTATTTTCTAAAATTCTAATTTGCTAAAAATTCATAAAAATTGTGGTATCAATTTTATTATTATTCGTTGTTATTTGATTAATTCATTCATTAAATATATATTTATTAAATCTAGAGGTATCGATTTTATACCGCTTCGATTGAGTTTTATGCCGGTTAAATTACTAGACGTTAGAAAACTAAAAATTTGATCAGTAGATAGATACCCTAGGGCTTTGTACGTGAAAGTTTTAACGTGCTGCGTTAGTTTGTATGCTTGCGTGTATTATTATATACTAGTACTTTCCGCACACTCTATGCGTGTGATTAAAAATATAGTTATATTAGTTCTTCAATTTTGAATATAACTTAATACAAATAGATGAAATATAGTTTTCCAACATAGAAAATGAAAACTAATGTTGTTGGATTTAATTGGAAAACTGAAAAATTTTGAAATAAAATGATTATTTATTAAAGTAACTAAATTACAAATATGAATATTAAATTGCAAATAAAATGACAAATCAAATTGACAGTTTTTAACCACTCAATACCATTTATATAATAGAAGATACAAGAATTATGGTGTGGGGAGACTATGGGATATTTAGAATTTCTTCATAATTGCATAGCAAAATTTCTATTTCGTTAAATTCTGTAATCTAGTGTACATATTTATTTGTATCTGTGGTTAACTATGGCCACTGGCCCACCAATTTGTCAAATTCGCTGTTGGTCAACCTGGACCTGGACCGTATATGAAATAAAATAAATCAAATATAGGATGACAATATCGAATTTTCGTTTCTTATCTAATTCGATATTTATAGCAAACGATTCAGAACACGTAATCACTCCATCCTGAATAATGAACATGCACTGTCCTGACATCGTCGTTGCTCTTTCTTTCTTTTTTTTTTTATTTATTTAAAAGATAAATAAAGAAACATTTTAAAATGGTGCTGTGTTTCCTTTTTAAAAGAGTGTCCAAATATAAATATGTAATTTGGATAACATTTTATAGAAAGTGAACCTGTAATAATATTGCGTAAATTGTAATTGTTCCTCGTAATTGTAAATATTAGATTAGATTGTATTGTAGGGTAACGTAAGCTAGTGCGTTGTGGGCGGCGAATCTTGATTCATGAAATCGCCTCGCTATCCATATATGAGAAAATAAGATTTGATCAAATCCCTAACAATTATTACTTGTTATAAATATTTGATATATAACGTATATAATCTGTATAATATGAAATAAGAGAACAAAAGCTTTCTTTCATTTCTTCTTATGTATATTTACATTAAGATTTATGCATATTTATAGGCAGATGTATGAACTAGAAGACAAAAGAAAAACTCTCATCATATACATCATATATTAATCATCTTGCATGACCCTCATTGATTCCATAGATATGGTGGTTGGTAATCTTACGGTGAATGGACATCCATCTATATAATATATTCGTAACACTCCCCTTGGATGTCCATCTAGGAATATGCCTCGTTAAAATCTTGCTAGGAAAATCAAGTGGGATAAAAACCTAGTGAAGGAAAAAGAGTACGTAATTCCTTTGATGCGCTTTCATATGTTGCCTCATTAAAAACCTTACTGTGAAAACCCCGTGGAAAAAACCGCAGTGAAGGAAAAAAGAGTGCAACGCGTACTTCTCCCCCTGATGATAACATCACTTCAAGTCTCGAAGTTTTCGGACTCCAATTGAATATACCAATTTTCTAAAAATTATAGAAGGAAGTGCTTTCATAAATAAATCTACGAGATTTTGGCTAGATTGCACTTGTTGTACATCAATATCACTATTTTTCTCCAGATCATGTGTAAAGAAAAATTTCGGTGAAACATGTTTTGTTTATCACCTTGATATATCCCTCCTTAATTGGACGATTGCCGCATTATCTTCATATAAGATCGTCGGAAGTAACTTTTCTGATAATAACTCGCAAGTTTGTTATATATACTGAATAATCGATCGCAACCAAACACGTTTTCTGTTAGCTTCATGAATTACTAATATTTCAGCGTGATTAGATGAAGTGGCAGTTAAACTTTATTTAACTGACTGACAATAAATTATTGTTTCACTTCCACCATACGTAAATAAATAACCGATTTGCGATCGATCATTATATGTGGGTCAGACAGATATACAGCATCTGCATATGCAATTAAATCCTCTTTCACGTCATTAGATAGAACAATCCCATATTACTTGATCCTCAAATGTATCGGAAAAAGGAAAATCCGTTTAACCCCATTCCAATGTCTATGAGTCGGTGACAAACTATACCTCGACAATATATTAACAGCGATTCCTATATCAGGTCGTGTGTGACTCGTAGGATATATTGGTGCTCCAATAGCACTTAGATATGGTACTTCAGGACCAAGTACTTTTCATTGTATTCGCATGGTCTAAACGGGTCTTTATTCACTTCTAATGATCGGACAATCATCGGAGTATCTAATGCATGAGCTTCATCCATATAAAATCATTTCAATACCTTTTTCGTATAAGTTTCTTGATGTACAAATATTCCATTCTTTAAATATTCAATTTACAGTCCGAGACAAAATTTTGTTTTTCCGAGATCTTTCATTTCGAACTCCTTCAAATAATCAACATCTTTCGATAACTCTTCAGGAGTTCTGATTATATTGATAGCATCAACATATGCTGTAATGATAACAAACTCATTTTCACATCGTCATAAATATACAGGAGAAATTTTGATCATATTTATAACACTCCTTCAAATAATTAACAGATGTTAATAACTCTTCGGGAGTTCCAATTATGTTAATATCATCAGCATAATTTGCTTAAATGGCAAACTCATTTTTAGATTTTTTCATGAATATAGAAGGGCAAGGTAGATCATTTTTACTTCTTTACTAAATATTCTCTTGTGCGATTATACAACATAACCCCATATTGTTTTTATCACAAAGCGATTTATTCAGTTTACTTGAGTACTCATACCGGGGTCTTGAATTTTCGGGCAACTAAAATCCTTCCAGGAGCTTCATAGAAATAAATAGTGATACGTCAATAAGATGCATATCTAACATTCATGTATTGCCAGACTAATTTTTACGTAAAGTTATTGCGCCCACCACAGAAGAACATGTCTCCTCAAATTAATACCAGAAGACTTTGTGCAACAAGCTGTGCGTCATCATATTCACAATTTTGCCCTTTTCATTTCTCTTTAGGATGAAAGCTCATCTATATCAAATCAGCTTTACAGTTCTGGTATGCGGACTACAGGTCTGAAAACTTTTCGTTTCTCAAGTGACTTCAATTCTGTCTCGATTGCATCTTTCCATTTTGGCCAATCATTTTTTTGTCTGCATTCTTGTACAGACCTTGGCTCATGATCTTCATTCTCATTAATCTCATTCATTTCATGTAGTGCTACGTTAAATGAGAACAAATCGTTAATGTTGACTTCGTATCTATTGAGATAATAAATCCCATAATCATCTCTAATCATATCCCTTAATTTCCTCCTATCATATCACTTAATTTCCTCCTATCATATCCCTTAATTATTCTTCTTTCTAGGAAATATTGTGTATAAATCATTGTATCACGTTCATTGTTCATCATTCAATAAAAGATACTGTTCTCCATATTTTACATGGTATCAGAGCATGGTGTAAACCCTAATTTTTCTCTTTCACCATCTCGATTCTAGACGTCTCTCTTGTTTGACGTTTCATCATGGTTGATACCAACGAAAATGAACGTTCAAACGAAACCCTCTCTACCAACGAAGCTCTCTCGTCGTTTGCTTCTCTCGCTGTGAAGTCGCCCTATTATGTTCATCCCTCGGATCACCCGGGACTCGTCTTTGTCTTGCAACCATTGTCTGAAACGGGCGATAACTATTTCTCTTGGCGTAGCGCCTTTCTCAACGCCTTACAATCCAAGAACAAGGCAAGTTTTCTTGATGGAAGCCTTCCCAAACCTTCTGCTGACTCGGATGATCTACAAGCGTGGATCCAAGCTCACGCCCTCGTCAAATCGTGGCTCCTTAACTCTGTGTGCAAAGAACTCCAGATTGGCGCGTCTCACACGGCTCTAGCCTCTGAGATTTGGGACGACTTTGCGGAGCGCTTTACACAAGGGATTGCTGCTCGAGTTTACGAGTTGAAACGATCGATCGCGTTGCTTCAGCAAGAGAAAGTCCCGACCTCTACCTATTATGGCAAATTAAAAGCCATTTGGAACGAACTATCTGGTCTTCGTCCATCAACAACATGCACATGCAGCGGCTGTTCCTGCGGGGCTGCTCGTCGGTTGAACGCTCTTTATGAAGAAGAAAAGGTGTATGATTTTCTCATGGGCTTGGATGACACCTACAGAACCGTTCGATCACAGATTTTGAGTCTTGAGCCACTTCCAACAATCGGTCGTGCGTACGCTGTCGTTGCGGCTGATGAGAAGCAGCGTCGCATTGCCGATAGTAGGCTTCCTGTGATCGATGCTACGACTCTTATGGCGAAGGTTTCTCCTGATATTCCGAATCCTTCAACTCGTCGTGAACGGACGGGTGGAGGTCCAAACAAGCTTTTTTGTTCTCATTGTCAACGTACTAATCATACTCGAGATCGTTGTTTTGAGCTGAATGGATATCCTTCTAATTGGAAAGGCCATCGCCCGAAAGGCTCCTCTCGTTTCCAACCTGCAGCGTTTGCTTCTACGCTGGAGACTTCTCCGCAGTCGGCTCCAGTTCTCTCGCCCGCACAACTACAACAAATCGCTCAGATGTTAGGCGGAAATTTCACGCCTACCCAACAAATGCCCGGCTCCTCGTCAACAGAAAGTGCACCCGCCGCGGTTTCTGGCGGTAAGCAACAATGGGCAGTCGACTCGGGTGCTACCGATCATGCCACCTCTCGTCTACATTTATTACGCAATATTATGCCCGTTTCATCCTTATCTGTCCAGGTTCCGAATGGTGATCGTCTCCCAGTTACCAATATTGGGGATATTTCCATTGATAAATCTCTACATCTCCGTGGTGTTTTGGGTGTACCGGATTTTCGTTTTAATCTCATCTCTGTGAGCAAATTGACACGAGATCTACGGTGTTTCTTCACGTTTGGTCCCGACTTTTGTTTTATACAGGACTTAGACTCGAGGAAGCTGATTGGAGCGGGTAGAGTGCATGATGGATTGTACTATTTGGAGCCTGTTAAGGAGGGTGGTGGTTCACGTTTGTTGATGGCTAGCTCAAAGAATACTGAAGAGTTATGGCATCGTCGACTAGGTCATTTACCATTCCGAAGGCTATCTGCTATTCCGAGTATTTCTATTCCTTCACCTTCCAGTACTGTCTTTTGTGATGCATGTTGTCGAGCCCGACAGACTCGTTTGCCTTTTCCTATTCGTGAAACAAGTACTAAGAATGTTTTTGATTTAGTTCATTGCGATATTTGGGGACCATATTCCACTGCTTCCATTTCTGGTGCACATTATTTTCTGACTGTGGTTGATGATTATAGTCGTGCAACGTGGGTGTTTCTCATGAAATATAAATCTGAGGTGAAACGGTACTTGTTATTTTTCTTTAATTGGGTTCGGACTCAGTTCGGTGTGCCTGTGAAATCTTTTCGCACGGATAACGGTTTGGAGTTCACCCATCAGTCATTATTGGATTATTATTTTGAATATGGTATTAATCACCAGACTAGTTGTGCTCATACACCTCAGCAGAATGGTGTTGTTGAACGCAAACATCGCCATATTTTGGAAGTCGCTCGTGCTCTACGTTTTCAAGCTGGCTTACCGATTAAATTTTGGGGTGAATGCGTATTGACTGCTGCCTACTTGATTAATCGCATGCCTCTCTCTGTTCTAAATAATCGCACACCTTATGAACTTCTTTATCGTCGTAGCCCAGACTATTCCCATTTGCGGAGCTTCGGTTGTCTCTGTTATGCGCATGTCCCTAAGCATGGTCGGGATAAATTTGATTCTCGTAGTAATCCTGGCGTATTTGTGGGTTATCCGTCCAGTCAAAAGGGCTATCGCATTTATGATCTTCATCGTCACGTTATATATACTTCTCGTGATATTCAGTTTTTTGAAGACAAATACCCTTTTGTTACTCTGGTTTCTTCGGATATGCCTCGTTATTCGCAGTCGGCCGATGATATAGCCCGAGATGCCGCTATTGATAATCCACAGTTGGCTACTGCTCAATCTCTCTCGGATTCGTCTCATTCATTGGTTGTTGATGATTCTCCGAGTATGATTTCATCATCGTCCCACATGCATCTTCACCTCCACTTACTAAGTGCTGTCGCACTTTGCCACGTCATCTTGCTGCATACGACTTTATATTACCACCCTCCCTGCTCCCCTCTAATCCATCTGCCTCTCTCGCTCCCTCCAGCTCATCTACGGTACATTCACTCTCTAAAACCTTATGTTATTCTCGTTTTACGAAGCCTCACAGTATTTTTTTAGCGGCCATTTCATCTGGAGATGAGCCCACTTCTTTTGCCAAAGCTGTAAAATTTCAGCATTGGCGCGATGCTATGAAACGGGAGATTGAGGCTCTTGAGGCAAATCATACGTGGACGCTTGAACTTTTACCTCCCGGGAAGCGAGCCATTGACTCTAAATGGGTATACAAAATTAAATTTAAACCCGATGGTACCATTGAACGCTACAAAGCACGTCTTGTCGCCAAAGGATATAAGCAAATTGAAGGAATCGACTTTCATGAGACATTCGCACCTGTGGCGAAGCTGGTCACTGTTCGCTGTTTACTTGCTGTTGCGTCTCTTCGTAATTGGGAATTGCATCAACTTGATGTTACCAATGCCTTCCTTCATGGCGATCTTCATGAGGAAGTTTACATGAGGATTCCTCAAGGTTTTGCTAAACAAGGGGAGCATCGGGTCTGTCGCCTTCGCAAGTCTCTTTACGGCTTACGCCAGGCTTCTCGAAATTGGTATCACAAGTTTACTCATTCTCTTGTTGATGTTGGTTTTCATGAATCAGCCTCTGATCCTTCTTTATTCATATATTCTTCGGGGTCATCCATTGTTGCTGTTCTAATTTATGTCGATGATATTGTTGTGGCTGGCAATGATTCTGCTCGCATCGAAGCTCTTAAAAGTCATTTACATCAACAATTTCACATTAAGGATCTTGGGCCACTTAAGTACTTCTTGGGGATTGAGGTTGCCCGCTCTCCTGATGGCATTTTTCTCAGTCAGCGCAAATACACTCTGGACATCCTCAATGAATGTGGTCTTCTTGGATGTTGTCCAAGTCCAACTCCCATGGAACAACAACATCAGCTGGCTTCTGATTCGGGTTCTTTATTTACTGACACTGGTCAATATAGACGTCTTGTAGGACGACTTTTGTATCTCACTATTACTCGTCCCGACATTAGCTACGCCGTTCACATTTTGAGCCAATTCATGCAGCAGCCACGTCAGATACATTATGATGCAGCACTTCGAGTTTTGCGCTATCTTAAGTCTGCTCCAGGTCAAGGAATTTTCTTTCCGTCGACAGGATCTTTACAGTTACGGGCTTATTGTGATTCTGACTGGGCTAGTTGTCCCCTTACACGACGATCTACCACTGGTTTCATTATATTTTTAGGTTCTTCTCCACTATCATGGCGTGCTAAGAAACAATCAGTGGTCTCTCGTTCATCAGCAGAGGCAGAATATCGGGCTATGGCATCTACTGCTAGTGAGATTGTGTGGCTCGTTCGCTTACTCGGCGAGTTACACGTTACACAATCTCATCCTGTTTTCCTATATTGTGACAATCAGGCAGCTTTGCACATCGCGGCTAATCCAGTGTTTCACGAAAGGACAAAGCACATTGAAATCGACTGTCATTTCGTTCGTCATCACATGCAATCCAAGATTTTGATTCCACGGCCTATTTCTTCTGCTGATCAGTTGGCCGACTTCTTTACGAAGGCCTTAGGTCGTGAAAGGTTTCGTGACCTATTATCCAAGTTGGGCACTCGAGATCTTCATGCTCCAACTTGAGGGGGAGTATTGAGATAATAAATCCCATAATCATCTCTAATCATATCCCTTAATTTCCTCCTATCATATCACTTAATTTCCTCCTATCATATCCCTTAATTATTCTTCTTTCTAGGAAATATTGTGTATAAATCATTGTATCACGTTCATTGTTCATCATTCAATAAAAGATACTGTTCTCCATATTTTACAGTATCGGTTCCATTTTATTCCATCCTGGGCATAGTTTATCGAGATCTCTTCATTATCATTATTTCAAGAATTTTCAGGTACCTCAGATTTCTTCTCATCAATATTTATGCCCGTTGACTCTTCTTTAGTCGATAAATCCTCGATTGGACCATTCTTAATTGCTCCTTTTCTTTTTCGAGGATTTTTATCTTTGGAACTCGATGGCCTACCACGCTTGTGGCTTAGGCTCGTTATCATTCTTTGTATGTTCTATAGAAAAATCAATTTTTGCAGGAGCACTGGCAGCTGGTATATGTGACTTGGTCACCCTTTTAAGGTCAGTAAAGCTATCTGGCAGTTGATTAGCTAAGTTTTGTAAATAAATTATCTTTTGAACTTCTAGTTCACATTCTTTCGTCCGAGGATCATAATGATTTAACGATAAATTCATTCCAAGTAATATATTTTTCCAGCTGCTTCTTTTCTCCCCCTAATGTCGGAAAATTCGATTCATCAAAATGACAATCGGCAAATCTAGCCGTAAATAAATCTCCCGTTAAAGGTTCTAAATATTTTTTTATCGATGAAGATTCAAATCCGACATATATTCCCAACCTCCTTTGAGGTAATATCTTTGTGCGTTGTGGTGGCGCAATTGGAACATATACCGCACATCCAAAAATTCATAGATGGAAAATATCTGGTTCCTGACCATAAACCATTTGCAACGGGGAGATATCATGATAACTTGTTGGCCTGATGCGAGTTAATGTCGCTGCATGTAATATAGCATGTCCCCAACAATATGAGCGACTTCATCAATAATGGGCTTGCAATTAATTGTAGGCGTTTAATCAACGATTCTGCAAGACCGGTATGAACATGTGGCACATGATGCTCAACATCAATACCAATAGACATACAATAATCATTAAATGGCGTGAAAGTAAATTCGCCAGCATTCTCAATGCGTATTTTCTTTATCGGATCCAAAATGTGCAATGAATCAATTGAGCAAGCAATCTCGCAAACGTCTTGTTCCGCGTTGATAACAAACATACACGGGACTATCTATGCATCGTAAAATACCCAGATGGCCAACATGATGAATGTATCAGTTCGCATATAATCATATATGTATACGCTTCAAAAAATGCGATTTCATTTTCATTGGTGATGGACGAATAATGAATTTTTAGAGCAAGCAGCCCATGATAATTTTTGGAAAAATCTTCTGGTTTTTCAATAAATGCCCATGTAAATTTTAATTATTTCCGCATCATAATTGCACCGGAATGGTCCAACCGGTCATGCCAAACAGTAAATATACTGTCACTAGTAAACTCCTGGTTTACGGTAGCATATGATTCAATTCTAAAATATAACATAACCCAGAGTAAAATGGATGTAATATTTTCACGATTCTTTCGCCGTTGTGATGTGCAAATATTCGGTATATCCATTTTCGACAGTCTATCAGTTAGCTCAAATGGCTTTAAAGCTTAATAATTTCTTTGAGACTTTATAAGGCATTTCAATTATCAGCCTTTTTTTCCTTTGGGTAGTAAGACATTAGCTCTTTCAGAGCCTTCAATTATATTTCTACTACTCGATATATTCTTAACGCTTTCTTGTTTCATATAATGTGATCAAAATATTTTTTTATTTCTTAGAATCGTGTTAGTCGTAATTTGCTAGACACAACTCTGGATTGCATATGCAAGTTTCCATTGTTCAAATATCCTTAATGTCGTTAATGAATCAAATAGAAAACACAATAAATAATATCTACAAAGATAATAATGGGTAATAAAGTATTAGTCAGTTGGATCCTTTACTTCGGATCTTTAAGAAATTCAGAATAAGGTTAACATTATATTGATACCAAATTTAATACCGCATTGTTTATCCGTATTTTGTTTCAACTTGTCTTCACCTTTCATTATAAAGATCGACAGGATCTTTATGTGCAAATAATAATTGAATAATCACAAATATAAAATTACATGATATTTGCCCATTATATCTTTCTCATTCATCATAAATTTTCGCTTATAGGGAAATTCATTAGTCTTCATAGTAAATATTCACGACCAGTATTATAGTCTATAAAATTTAAAACCTTAAACCATTGTGCTAGACGAATAAACAAGAACCTCAAACTTTAAACTTATGTATATAGTTCTAAGCTTTTCATTTAATGCATCAGTATATGCATATGATTACGTTGACATATTATTAAGTATGAATGAATTAAATAATAGGAGCTAAAAGTATGACATGCATATAATAGTGCGACCGACACTATTCCATAATTGAGACGTATATGTTAGTGGTAACGTCACAATCTATGTTGTGGAGTGGTTATATGTCAAATTGACCTATTCAAACAATAATATGATAAGATGCATACGCATTAACAATAAATGCTTGGGGAACATGTCATGTCCACTAACAATAATTATTATTAAATTATGAAATTTTGTCCACTTGTTATACTTATGATGAATCCAGGCTGTTGCGGATGAAACTTCATTTCATATATTCATAACAAAAACACAACATATTACTAGCTTCTTCTATGATGCTTTTATCGTTTTTATTATTATTATTATTATATTATTATTATTATTATTATTATTACTACTATTATTATTATTAACAATCCTTTAGTAGATTGGTAAAGGATTAATATACACATATATAATCATGTCCCATAGGTCACGCATATCTTCCAATTATACCAAATCTGTGTTCAATCTATACTATATATGTATCTATGTTCGTGCGTCATAAGATCAAACAATCAACCAGAAACCCGTTAGATGGTTATGGTAATCATAAGAGACACCTACTGATTTTACTCGTCGAAACATCAAATCATGACGTTACTTCGTCAACATCAAATAGGTAATTATGAGTTCATTCGGTTCACCGAATTCTCTTATACTAACTGTAGATTTTATGGATATGGCATAAGTCTGATAGATACTTGTCACGGTAATTATTACGTAATCTCGATGTCATGCTCGAATTACTATCCTTGATTGTTAAATCCTTTTACACGGCAGCTGTAAGGTTACAACCGCTATGCATAAAGAAACAGTAAACGTAACTATAATTACCTGTACTAATTGCAGATATTGGTGATAGCCTTCAGGATCCGATAGTTGCCTCTTTCGCTTCGGGGGAGGGTGATGGAAACTCATGAACAAGATCTTCGGCGAAGATTGTTGTTAATGACGGGAGCGTTCGTGCTGATAACGTGTTATAAATATTTGATATATAACGTATATAATCTGTAAATACGAAATAAGAGAACAAAAGCTTTCTTTCATTTCTTCTTATATATATTTACATTAAGATTCATGCCTATTTATAGGCAAATGTATGAACTAGAAGACAAAAGAAAAACTCTCATCATATACATCATATATTAATCATCTTGCATGGCCTCATTGATTCCATAGATATGGTGGTTGATAATCTTAAGGTGAATGGACATCCATCTATATAATATATTCGTAACATTACTAACATTTTTAAGCGGCTAAGAATATCGATCACTCTATATCATAGGGTGTTTGATATAACTATTAAAAGGTATTATAAAATATTGGTCATTTTGATTTTTGATTTACGAAATCGTCTAGGCTATCCATATATGGAAAAGAAGATATGATCAAATCCCTCGACAATTAATACTACATTTTTAAGCGGCTAAAAATTCAATCATATTGAAGAATGACTCGAAGAACTCGAAGCATTCACCAGAAACAGAGAGCATCAGCTCAAACCTTCAACGCATGAAAGCCTCAAAGTCTTTAGCTTTGAAAAACGTGGATATGAAGGAAGAAGCGCGTTTCACTTATGAAGCTGGCTGAACTAATAAAGTCGCTGGCACCATGGACGAATTCATTAACATTTTCCCTTTGAATTTCGCGCGTTTTTTTTCTGTCATGTATAAAAGATGTTAATCATCTTCTTCGTGTGATGTATCTGTAGAAACACACTCAGTATAGAATAAAAGAGTTTCTCTTCGATCGTGGACGTAGGGTTCAAGATAGAACCCGAACCACGTTAAATCATTGCGTTATTTACGAATTCAGCTGCGATTTTCATATGGTATCAGAGCTATCCTCTGCGCATCAACCACAGAAGAATCAGAAGATTGTTCTTCGATAAACATGGCAGAAAACACTCAATCTTCCTCCACCACGAACGCAACAAATGTGTTCATCAATGATCCGTACTTCTTGAACAACAATGATGTTTCGGGACAGCTCCTTGTGCACGAGCAATTGAATGGAGATAACTACGCGACGTGGAGCCGAGCGATGATGATCGCTCTTATAGGAAGGAACAAAGAGGGGTTCGTCAATGGGGTACTGAAGTCACCTGTACCAGATCCACAGAATTCGATCAACTCACAAAATCAGATTACTGCTTGGAAAAGAAATAACAATGTTGTGATTTCTTGGTTCTTGAATTCGGTAACCAAAGACATCTCAGCGAGTATTCTGTACAGCGCTTCTGCAAGGGAGGTTTGGTTGGATCTACAAGAAAGGTTTGGGCAAACGAATAGACCTAGAATTTTTCAGTTGAAGAAAGAATTGATTAATCTGTCACAAGGTCAGAATTCGATTGCTGTTTATTATACCAAGTTCAAGACATTGTGGGATAAGTTATCAAGTCACAGATCGAGCAATTCATGTACCTGCGAGGGAGGCAAGGAAGCCAAGATGTATCAAGATGAAGATTATGTTATGACCTTTTTGATGGGGCTTCATGAATCTTTCTCGCAGATTAGGGGCCAGATTTTACTTATGGAGCCACTTCCCTCAATTAACAAGGTATTCTCACTTCTTATTCAGGAGGAAAAACAGAGGGCTATGGTGTCTGGAATGATCCGAAATGAAGATGATCAGGTCAATAATATGGCCATGATGGCAGTAAATCATGACCAGGCAGGAAGGATGCCATACAACCAAAGGAAGGATACAGCCAAACCAATATGCACACACTTAAAGAAAAGGGGACACACTGTCGAGTCCTGTTATCAAGTGCATGGTTTTCCCCCTGGTTTTAAACAATTTCAGAAGCCAAAAGGTGCGAGAATGAACTACACTATGGTGGATATTGCAAGCAGAGGTTCACTGCAAGAACCACAGATAAGTTCAGGATGTGCATCAGCAAGGGAATCACTGGTTCAATTACAGATGACTCCCTCCCAACTACAAAGTTTAAAGGCACTCTTCAATCAGACTGCTGGGAACACGGCATCAGATAATGCAGAACCAGGGCTGCAATCAGATAAGGCAGCAGGTAAGTGCCTCTCTTTCAACTTACCAGAGTTCACAAATTCAAAATGTTGGTTGATAGATTCGGGTGCTACAAGGCATGTCACTGGTAACCAACATGTGCTTTTAGGTTTGCATGATATAGAGCCCTCAAATGTGATACTACCTGATAATTCAATTATTAAAGTGAATAGGGCTGGTACTGTTAGAATAAATCAGCATATCACTCTGACTGATGTACTGCTTATCCCTCAGTTCAACTTTAATCTCATATCAGTGAGTTACTTAGTTGACAGGATAAACTGCAAATTCCTATTTGAGTCTAACAGCTTTGAAATGCAGGACCCTTCCCATCAAGTGATTGGCGGGGTAGGAAGGTTGATGGCTTATATGTACTGCTGGCAGATTCTGTAGTTTTCAGTTCAGTAGGCAGTGATACTGTGTTGCTCAATAAGATAACACATGATTTGTTGCATAAAAGATTAGGGCAACCTCTGATAAGATCCTAGACATTGTTAAGGGGTCAGTTAAGCACCTCGATAGCACTAATGAAACCTTTTGTAAGATTTGTCCAATTGCTAAACAGAAAAGGAATCCCTTTCCAAATAATAATAAAATTGCTTGTTCCCCTTTTGACTTGGTGCATTGTGATATATGGGGACCTTTTGGTGTCATCTCTCACCTAGGGCACCAGTACTTTATAACAATAGTAGATGATCATACGAGGTTCACGTGGCTGTTTTTGATAAAACAGAAAACAGAGGTAAAGACTGTTATTGCTTATTTTATAGCATATGTTGAGACACATTTTAAGCAAAAGATCAAAACCTTAAGATCTGGTAATGGAAGGGAATTCAACTTGACTGAGGTAGGTGCGAAACTTGTCGAGTGCGAACACGACCGCAAGCAATTCCTTTTCAGTGGTAGTGTAATTGTGCCTCGTTCAAAGTCTTGCTTGCGTAGTATATCGGCCGAAAGTGTTTGTCCCGTCGCTGCCCCAAAACTGCCCCTACTGCAAAATCACTTGCATCGCACATGAGTTCAAAAGGTAGACCCCAATCGGGAGCTACCATGATAGGAGCATTAATAAGCTTATCCTTAACTATCGAAAATGCATGCATGCACTCGGATGTAAACTCATATGGCACGTCTTTCTCAAGTAATCGGGTCAAAGGTCTAGCAATTTTAGAGAAGTCCTTAATAAATCTACGATAAAAACCCGCATGTCCTAGGAAATTTCTAATTGCTTTTACTGACGAGGGTGGGGGTAAATGCTCGATAGTCTCAATTTTAGCCCTATCTACCTCAATCCCCCTAGACGAATTCTTATGACCTAGCACGATTCCCTCTCTCACCATAAAATGGCATTTCTCCCAATTCAACACAAGATTGGTGTCCTCGCATCGCTTAAGCACAGCCTTAAGGTTAGAGAGACATACCTCAAACGTGTTACCAAAAACCGAGAAATCATCCATGAATACCTCCATTATTTCTCCTACTAGCTTATCGAAGATGGCCATCATACACCGCTGAAAAGTGGCCGGAGCGTTGCATAGTCCAAAAGGCATCCTTCGGTATGCGAATGTCCCGAACGGGCATGTAAAGGTAGTCTTTTCTTGATCCCCGGGCACAATGGGAATCTGCAAATATCCTGAAAGACCATCAAGAAAGCAATAAAAAATCATGACCCGATAAACGTTCAAGCATTTGATCAATAAAAGGTAAAGGGAAATGATCCTTTCGCGTCGCATCGTTAACTTTCGATAGTCGATGCAAACGCGCCACCCCGTGACGGTTCTCGTCGGAATTAACTCATTCTTCTCATTGGGCACTACAGTTATTCCTCCCTTCTTAGGTACAACTTGAACTGGGCTCACCCACTTGCTATCCGAGATCGGATATATAACACCCGCATCGAGCAACTTAATCACCTCGGCCTCACGACTTCTTTCATGTTTGGATTTAATCGCCTTTGGGGATGCACCACCGGTTTGTACTCATCCTCCATGAGGATCTTATGCATGCAAAAGCTTGGGCTAATTCCTCGAATGTCTGAGATCTTCCATGCAAGCGCCTTTTTGTGTTCTTTTAGTACGTCCAAGAGCATGCTTTTCTGCTACTTTTCTAGATCTGCGGCCACGATGACGGGTAACTTCGAATTTTCTCCTAAGAATGCATACTCCAAGTGATCGGGTAGTTGCTTGAGTTCGAGCGTCGGTGGTTCCTCGATTGAGCTTTTCTCCCTTTCTTCTTCATTGTTGTCTTCATTTATGTGAACGTCCATCGTTAAGGCAACCTCGGGCTCTTCAATTCTTGCACTAAAGAGAGTGAGTCGGCTTGTGAGAGTCCCTGCAAAGTCAGGAAGTTATCCCAATTAATAATATCCATGTAATAGCATTTATCATCGAGCTCTTCGGTGTTACTCATCGACTCTGTCATATCAAAGGTCACTTTCTCGCTATGTATAGTCAACGTTAATGTTCCATTACGAACATCGACCATCGTTCCCCCGGTAGCGAGAAATGGTCTTCCTAAAATAAGGGGAATATTCTCATCCTCCTCCATGTCAAGAATAACAAAATCAGCTGGGATTATAAATTTATCAACTTTCACGAGTACATCCTCGATGATACCCCTAGGATACTTGATAGATCTATCGGCTAACTGAATACTCATTCTAGTGGATTTGGGCTCACCTAAACCTAGTCTTTTGAACATAGAATAAGGCATTAGATTTATACTAGCACCTAGATCGGCCAATGCCTTATGAACAACTAAATCTCCTATAAGACAAGGTATAGTAAAACTCCCTGGATCCTTAAGCTTCTTGCATTGGAGAATGGCCGAGCATTCCCCTCGAAGGCAAACGGTGGAGATATGTTCGAGTTTGCGCTTGTTCGTTACCAAGTCCTTGACGAATTTCGCCCAACGTGGCATCTGTGCAAGAGCCTCGACAAGTGGTAAGTTAATAAGTAATGTTTTAAAAATAGAGAGAAATTTACCGAACTGATCGTCTACTATCTCCTTCTTGAGCCTTGCTGGGTATGGGACCTTTGGTTGGTACGCCTTAATAGAAGGTTTGGGTATGACTTCGTCCCCTTTGTTGGCCTTCTCGTCCTCGACATCCGCCTTCTCGATCTCGACGTTCGCCTTGGTCCTTGGTACTTCCTCGATCTGTCGTCCGTTGCGAAGTCACACCGCCTTCACATGGTGGTCCTTTGGGTTGGTCTCGGGGTAACTTGGCAATGAACCGGAAGGACGTTCTTGGATTGATTCGGCAATCTGTCCAACTTGTTTCTCCAAGGCTCGTAGAGAAGATTCGGTGTTTTGCAACCGTGCCTCTTGATTGTCCAAGCGAGAGTCGAGCTTTCCCATTAGCTTCTCGAGCATTCCCTCCAACTTATCACCACGACCATGAGGGGCAACTTCGGAATTTCCACCGTGGTATCCATGCGACCTTTGATTTTGAAATCCCGGTGGAGCTTGTTGTTGATTCCCATAGGCGAGGTTAGGATGAACACGATTCGGGACGAAATTTCACTGACCTTGGTAGTTTCCCATGTAATCGACTTGCTCTGTTGGAATAGTGGATGGGCAGTGATTTGCGTCGTGGCTCCCTCCGCATATATTGCATGGTGGAATATACGCCGGATATGAATGAGAAGGCGCAATAGTTGTGGGAGGCCTCGGTGTGGGTTGTAATTGGACAGCATTAACGACCGGTTTCATAGGCAAGAGTGCATTCATCAAAGTCTGCATTTGTTGTTGGAGGGCGTCGAACTTGGCGTTGATTGCGGTAGTTTCAGCGACGTCGTACATTCCCGGTGGTTTGCCTCTATTGCCAGAACTCCCGCGCCGGAAGCTATTAGCGATATAATCCTCAATCAAATTCCAGCCTTCCGTTGCGCTATGATTACACAGACCTCCATTGCATGCTCCGTCTAATAGTTGTACAGTGTGGTCGTTCAGTGACTCGTGGAACCGATGGATTTGTTCGCTTTTTCGTCATCCCGTGTTGAGGGAATCGGTTCAAGAGTGCCTTGAATCTGGTCCACACGCCATAAAGATTTTCGCCCTCCTTTTGCTTGATGCGGTGAGGTCCATCTTTAGTTTGAGAGCCTTGGAAGGTGGAAAGAAATAATTGATGAAGGCGGCATGCATCTGGTCCCAAGTGGTGATAGATCTCTCGGGAAGTAAGTTAAACCACTCCTTCGCGTTGCCTCGTAGAGAAAAAGGAAATAAGTAGAGTCGAATAGCTTCGGTGCTTACGCCTTGTACTCGTATTGCGTCGGTGACAGATAAGAAGTCTCGTATGTGTCTGTAAGCATCCTCCTCGGAGAGTCCGTCGTATTGTGCTGTCGTCTGAAGCATTTGAAGTCAATGATGTTTCAGCTCAAAGTTGTTCGGGACTTGAGGAAGGACTATCGCTGAGCCGACCGACCCTACGACGTTGTTTCTCCACAACTCTCTCATTGGAGGTTCTCTCGTTGCTAATGGCATCTCGTCACGATTCTGCTCCGTCATTTCGACTAGCCTTGCGTTTTCTCGTAGGTTGTGTCGGAACGTTCTTTCGATCTCCGGGTCTCCTTCAACTAATGGTAGCGAATGGTTTCTCCGGGTCATGCACCAGAGTACACGTACCTAGACCAAAAGAAATTCGTTTAAGCAAAATAATAAAAATAACAATAAAAATATTTAATTAAAAAAATAATACTAATTAAAGTAACTATAAGAATTGCGGAAAAAAATAAAAATAAGTAAAAATAACAGTAAAAATAATAATCATAATAATAATGTACTAATAAAAATAATATAATAGTAATAATAAATAGTAATAACTGACACACAATAATAATAAAGAAAATAATAATCACTATAATATAATATATATTTTTAATTTTGAGGATGATAAAAATAAATAAGATAGTTTGAAGAAATAATATTAATAATAATAGAGCTAAAATAATGAACTGAAGTTTTCCAAATATCAATAGCTCCCCGGCAACGGCGCCAAAAACTTGATCGAGCGAATCGAGTAATAAAAATAAAACGTATATCGACAAACTAACCACGCTCAACAGGCAAGTGTACATATCGATAATAGTATAGAATGGCGAGTATTCGAGTATCGAATCCCAAGGGAACTAAATAATTAGAAAAACTTGAATATCATAGTGAAAATGCTTTGATTGTTGTAAAACTGAAAATATAAATGAACAAAACTAATAAAAATGATGAGAATGAACGACGATAAGAAAGCAAAACGTATTTGAGACTTCGACTCCCCCTAGCTCGATCGATCTGCTGAAAACATATATCACAGTTTTAGCTAAACGTTAGACCGTGAGGATTACCAACACATGCGTATGAGTTCATATGATCGACGAAACTGCGCCTTATCACACGAGGCTCGTAAGCAACTAATCTACGTCTTAAATAGCCGGGCAAGCTTCCCTAACTACTTAATCGAAGATTGCATTAAATCATTATTAATCCCTCTCTTTAGATTTGACTCTAATCCAGCGGAGTAGCTCAACCTATCTCTAGTGATGAGTTTATTCCGCTCGTTTACGAGTGTTCTAATCGTTCACCCCTCTCTCGAGTGCAGCGTACGATTTCCCAATTAATCTATCTTACACACAGAGATGAATAAGATAAATAAGAATTTCAATCACATAGACATAATCGAAATCATATAAATTCGTAAAAGAGTCTTAACAATAGCATAACATTAAATATACTTAAAACATACGATCGATCTTGCCAGGGTTCATCTCATCTCAAATACACAAGAAATTAGCTACTCATTTTCTCAACTAAGAACATAATAAACATCAAAGAAAATATAGATCTTCCCTGTTTATGGCTTCGTACCCTTGTTCTTCGTTGAGCCGTTTATCGAATACCTAGCATACAAGCTTAGTGAATGAGCTAACTTTCTCTCTAGCCTTTCTTTCTCTTCTCTAAGTGTATGTGTGTGTCCTCTCTCCCAATGATTCCTTCCTCTATTTATAGCAAGGGGAGTTCAAACTCATGTACATGCAAGTCTTCTTTGCTTTAACTTGTTCACATTGAAGAAAGCTAACTTTGTCCCCCAATTCCTTCAACTTTAGCCTCCTTTATTGAGTTCAAATGGAATGGGGTGTTTCAATGTCGAAAGTTAGGTCTAAAGCATGCCTCTTTCCTTGAATAATGGTTGAACTTTCGACCAAGAAGAGACAAGTTAGGTAGGAGTCATTTTTAGTGTGTTTTGACCTCCAACACCACCTCTAACACGGCAGTAACTTCCGAAATTAACATCTCACAATCTAGAACTCCAAATCCAAATCCCTCCGGTACGAATCAAGATCAACAAGTCTTCTATCTTTGGCTAAAATTTCAGCTTCATTGGACAACTTTTACCCCCTCATCTGTTAAGAATCCGAAACTGTCGAAAAACTTGGAAATCATGCATACAAAGCTTGACTTTGATTCACTAAAAAATTTGCATTAGGTTTAAAAATTAATATCTCATGATGTAGAAATTCAAATGCAAATCCCTTTTGTGAGAATTAAGATCATTAAGTATTGTAGCTCCCCTCCAATTTTCAGATCTATCGGTCAACTTTAACCCCTTATTTTACGACCCATGCTAAACTGCCGCAAAACTGTCCGAAATGATGTAAACTCATAATTAATTACCAAATTTGACATGAAGACTCCTTTTTACCTTGCAAATACTTCAATTATAATACCTATAAACGTAAGAAAATACGTTTATCAGTTTGTTTTTAATTAATATTGGGCTAGTTTGTAATATTCTAGTACTTAGCTAGTAGGGGTATAATATACCAACTTATGTGGTATATATACCCCCAAAACCCTAATTCATTAGGGGGTGTGTTTTTGGTGGAGTATGTGTGAGTGCGTGTGTGTTGAATAGTAAAAGAAAGCATTTTCAAAGCACCCATCTTCTACACTAACACACCCCACGTTCGATCTTCAAATCTTTCATCATTAGCGTGGTAAATCGTCCTAGGTCAGTATTGTTGGATCAAATAGGGACCAACAAACTTTACCTTATTTAGTTACTATTTATAGTTTTAGGTTATTATGATATACAAGTTCGCATCATCGAAAAGAAAACAAAATCAACTTAGAAATTAAGTAACCCTTACATATAATTAAGATAGATTTCATTAAATATGTTATTTAAATGTTATTTATATATTTTGTTGAACATGATACAGCCTTTTGCATTATAATAAAGAAAAGATAAACTAAAAAGAAAATGAGAAAAGAATCAACCTAGAAATACAGGTTGCACACATATAATTAAAGACAATTACTAACCTGCAACCCACATTTAAAATCGGCCACAGTGGTACTTTAATAATAGTAATAGATATTTAGTTATTATTTATAATATAGTTTATTATGATATACCAGTTCGCATCATCGAAAAGAGAACCAGATCAACTTAGAAATACAAGTAACCCCATAATTAAGATAGATTTATTAAATATAAGTAGTTTAATTATTATTTATATATTTTAGTGAACATGATACGGTCTTTTGCAATAATAAAGAAAGATAAATAAAAAGAAAATGAGAAAAGAATCAACCTAGAAATACAGGTTGCACACATATAATTAAAGACAATTAATAACCTGCAACCCACACTTAAAATCGGCCACAGTGGTACTTTAATAATAGTAATAGATATTTAGTTATTATTTATACTTTTAGTTTATTATGATAAACCAGTTCGCATCATCGAAAAGAGAATCGAATCAACCTAGAAATACAAGTAACCCTATAATTAAGATAGATTATAAAATATAAGTTGTTTAATTATTATTTATATATTTTAGTGAACATGATACGGACTTTTGCGTTATAATAAAGAAAAGATAAACAAAAAGAAATGAGAAAAGAATCAACCTAGAAGTACAGGTTGCACACACATATAATTAAAGGCAATTAATAACATGTAACCCGCATTGAAAACAGGCCACATTGATGCTTTTATAACTAATAGATATATTGTTGGATATTTTACAAAATATTGTTATCGTATTTCGTGTAGGATTTTTATGACCGGATTCGACCGGCCTGTTTGTTACGGAAAAACCGCAAATCAGTCAAAAGTCTTGTTCGATATCGATCCGGCTTTAAGTATAATAAAATAGGGGAATTTATAAAAAAAATACCCATTATATAAAAAACTGCAACTCAGTATCCTGTCAATATTTTTTTATATGTAGATATCTATTAGAATATATTTTTTGCACATTGGTACCGGTCCCGCCGCAAGGTACGTCATATAACACATTTAGGTACCATAGAGAAATGTATTGTGGTACATAATACAGTGAGAAAATGCACAATATAACACATTAAGGTACCATATAGAAACGTACATAGGTACCATGTAAACGCGTGACGTGGTACGCATACACATAAAAAGTAAATGTACGTCAGGGCTGAAAAAATGCTACACAAACAGGTACTTATATAAAAAGATTTCTGACGTGAAACTGGCTTGTAAATTTTTTTTACAAATGAGTATTTTTTTATGTAGATTCACCTTAAAATAATAATATATTTTAGGCTTGGAGTTTTCTAGTGGAAAAATGCTCTTCTAGTGCGATGTTGCCGGATCATCTTTTTTTAATGAAACTAGTTGCTCTATGGGCTTTATTCATCTCAGCCCAAACTTCTTTTTCTTTTAGCTTTTTATGGCCCGTGTGGTTAGGGCAATATAAAAGTCCACCATTAAACTAGCCCATCATAAGTTATCTTTGGTTTGATAAATTAGGTTATTTGTATTGGGCTTGTACTCTAATATCGGGCTGAAATATAAATCTCGGGCTGCAACTATAAAAACAAACATTGTATTATTTAATATTATCTCTGTTATATGGGCTTATTTAGGACACCAAACGGGCCATTAGATGGAGCCGATTGTCTTTATTACTGAAGAAAACAAATGGGCTGAGATAGAATCGAACCCAACCCAACTAAAAAAGTTAATTATTTCATACCATCTACCATTAAACCAAAGCCACATAAGAAATTGCTCTACGGGCTTTATTCGTCTAATTCGCTCGTTTGCTGCCACTTTTTTTTTATTATCTTTATCTTTTTTAATCAATCAAAATGACTAAAAATGGAATTCCTTCTTTTAAGACCTGTAAAATAAGAAAAAAGTCGTTACTAGAAGAACCATGGTTTATTTACGCACATGCACATTACGTAATATAGGTTAATTATTCATGGAATTCTTGGGGTTGATTTCGAACATGCATGAAAGCTTGAAGTACGAGCTGAAGAAGTCATTGACCAAAGTACATAATACATACATAAGCAGACCAAAGTACATGTAGTTGCGCACCATTGATGTTTTATTTTTGTATATGTTTTCCAATTGGCTAATGAAATTGCATTCCACTCGTCGCGTATGTTAGTTAGCCTACAATCTATAATATTCTTTAGGGATTTGTTCGTTTCGTAATTCATAAGTAGTATAAAATTAAAACCATTAAACTTCTTACTCGCAAGAGAGATACATTAAGTTCCCATTTAGCTAACATCACACATCATTTATTTTAAACCACAACACATCTTATCAGAGGAGTAGCGGTAGTAGCAACAGCAACAGAAACGATCATCTTAGCCAAGGCAGGCGACGAGGTCGACGTCGAGGGCCGGCCAGAACCTATCCGCGACAAACCCGAAAGTGGCGGAGCCCAATGGAAGAATTTCGTTTGCGTATTTGCAGTCGGGAAGAAGTACGCCATCCGGTATTATTTTGACCGGCCGGAATTCAGGATCCTCGTTACACGTAAGTATCAGCGTGACGACCTTACACTTGCAGAGGTTTTGGAGGTTGACCTGGTACAGGTTAAACCCGGAATTGGGATCTTCGCTGACCAGAGTTTGTGAGAGAGCAACGTCCGGCCGGCAATCGTCGCCTACGTTAAGAAAAAATATTAATATATGAAAAATACGACTGAAGTCATTAGCTAGGAGGTGTTTCTTTTAACAAAAATAAATAAATTCAACAATTAACCTTGAGCGACGATGATGAAAAGCGCGAGGAGAACAAAAGCGTAGCAAGTCTTCGACGACATTATCATTTGTATTTCTAAGATTAAGTTTGTTTTAGTTTTGATGGTGGAGCGGAGGGGAGGGGGTGTATTTATAGGGAAGGGAGGGTGGGCACTGGGGATATTCGAATGAACAACGTAATTATGAATAGTAATATTATATGAATACTCGTATATGACATAGGCCCACCGTGCCTAAATAAGACACTTCAATCCGATTTCTAATTAGTTTCGTGAACCACTAATAGTGGAATGAATGGGTTGAATGGCTATCCGGAATTTGAGCCAATTAGAATAAATACTAAGTGCCAATGATCCATCAGCTCTAGTGGCTGATGGGGAGGCCCCAAAACTCATGTGACTAGGAGGTCAGGGGTTCGAATCCTACCTCCCACATGAATTTGGGAAGTCCCCTATGAGGATTATTCATCACGACTATCGATGCCAGTATGGGTTTGGGACGTATCCATCTGGCCCCGAGGATTAGTCCCACCTCTGGAGTGTGTGGCGTAAATAGCCCCCCGCCTTGCCAAGTCTCTGTGGCGTAAAAAAGCCCACGGCTGGCAGGGGTTAGCCCATAGCCAGGCAGTGTGGGGATACCTCGGGACAGAAAAAAAAAAAAAAGAATAAATACTAAGTAGGGTGATAATTATTGATTGGGCTTATGTAGCGTTTTGATCAAGTGGTTAGTTAACAAACTGTTCATTTTCTTTTCCTTCTTCCTTTTTTTTTTTTGAATAATTAGGACATGAAAAATATATAACTATTCTAACAAACAATATGATGTTTCAAGAATGCATTTTTTTTTTGTTTTCCTATTGTATAATTGTCATTGTTACCTATAAATCTTCTAACAAATTTTATGATGTCCCATGCATGCATGCATGTTTTTTTAACATGGTTCATATGTTAAAGAGTGTATTTAACGATATAATATGCAGATAGTTTCAATTATTAATAATATGATTTTTACATTCAAAGATAAACATGCATAAAAAATCTACTATTACTGATACAGACGACACGAGACAGGCAAGTAATTTCTAATAAATAATTATATTTCAGTTAGTGAACTAATATACAAATATGAATTTTACAAACCAAAAATAGCCTTTATGATCTATCATCTCTTATACAAGCTTAATCACATACGGCTCATAGAAAACAAAAAGACAAACAATTAATTTACTCACGTGACCACGTCCATATTAGTATTAGTCATATAGCTCGTATTTATCTTCTTGATAACCAAACCTAGTTTGGTAGATATTACATAAGTACATGATTTTTTTGGGGGGAATCATAAGTACATGATTGCGAAATATAGCCAATATGGATAATCGACAACTCAATTATTTAATTTATCATGACATTCATTACATACCAAAAGTGAAACAGTTTGACGTTTCCACGTATCAATAATTACACCTTCCCATTGAAGACCATACAATCATTCTTCGAATAATCGATAATCACGAACAATTATAGAGGAGATTCCCAACAAATGATACGAAGGCCAATGTACTAATATCATATATAAATTATAATTTATGTATTTTACTTTATGATGCTTATATTAGCTCACTCATTCTTTTCCTCCTGTGCTTATGACTGCGTACCTCAGCATAGTTTGCAAATTAAAATAAGGAGTCAAATTTGAAAATTTGGCATTTCTATAACGCACGGGTATTATATTATTAATTTTATCAAATCTTCTGCTTGTTTATGAAAATAGACGTTATAAAGACTAAACACAGTCCATATGTCAGGTGTAACAGATCAATTAATACACACACATAAGTGGCAGCATGTCACATGTGTCACACATAATTTCCCGCAATTAATGTTTTAATTCATATATGTTATCCAAATTGGCTAGTTGAAAATTGAAATTGTATTACACACGACGGAGACGTGCGTGCCTTGTATTAAGGTATAGCTTTTATTGCTTCAATCATTTAAGGAAGAGGAAAACGATTAATAATTCTTTGGTTGGAAAATGATTAAAAAGTTATACCTTTTAATAGTTCTAATACCCTACGAGAGTTTCAATTATTATTAATATTATTGACATATTCAACGATAGACATGCTAAAAAATTAGACACGAGACAGGCACGCGATTTTTAATAACCAATTATATTTCAGTTAGTGAACCAATATGATATGAATTTTAAACCAAATACTTCCTTTATAATCCATCTCTTGCACAATCTTTAAATATACGGCTCATAAAAAAACAAAAAAGAATTAAGTGATCGCGTCCATATTAATGTTAGACTTATAGCTCATATTATCTTCTTGATAACGAAACCTAGTTTGGTAGATTACATTATTACGAAATGAAGCGAATATGGTGAGACAACACAATTATTTAATTTATCACGGCATTACCAAAAGTGAATTATAATTTGACCTTTTCCCAGTATCGATAATTACACCTCCAATTAAAGACCATAAAATCATCCTTCGAATAAGCGATGATCACGAGCAATTATAGTGAGATTCGCAGCAAGCGACAGGAAAGGGGATCCAATGTAATAATATCATATATGTTTTGACAATTTATGTAATGTGATGACACGTACATTAGGTAAGTCTTTCTAGTCCTCGTGTGTTTGTGAGTGTTTTGCCTCGCTTAGTTTGCAGGTTCAATTCTGTAATTTTGGCATGGTATAACGCTCAATTACTTTATTATAATTTCCAATAAATAACCTTCTGCTTTTTCACGAAATATACGTTATAATGAGAATAACAGTCCACAGGTCAGGTGTAGGGGTGGGGAAATATACCGAAATACCGATATACCGTCCTTATCGTATCGAAACGTATCGAAATTATTGAAAATTTTGGTATACCGAAGTTTTTGGTAAGGTATGATACCGTACCGAAAATTTTCGGTACAGTAATGGTGTGAAAATTTTAAAAATTAGGTATACCGATTATACCGAAATACTAACATTTTTAATATTATATATAATATATATATATATATATATAAATATAAAAACACCTACATATATATTTCAAAAAAAAAAATAAAATGGATAAAATTATTATAAGGATCTTCATAAATTTATTTAGCTCATAAATTATTAACTATGCCTAACTTTCTAAGATTATTGAGGCCCACCATATTTTACTTACATTAAGAAAAACAAAAGAAAATGCAAAATAGCCGTTTTGTTTTAATAAATCTGTATATTAAGTTGTATTTTGTGGATATGTAAAGCTCTTTGTCTTACTAAGGCGACTGACTAAAATATGTAAATTATTTAAGGTTATTTTATGAATTAAAAATCTTTTTATTTTGGAAGATTTGGTATTAATAATTCATCTTGTTGGAGCCTAAGGAGTTTGAATTGACTAATATTCGAAAACGGCGATTAACGAATTACGAGACACGCATGATAAAATACCCTCCGTGTGAATGGTATAGAAGGTATGATACCGATACCATACCGAAATTTCGGTATGATACCGTATCGAAATTTAAGGTATACCGAAATTTTGGTATGATATTGGTATGATTTTTTCGATACCGAAATTTCGGTATGGTATACGGTATCACAGTTTTGGAAAGGCATACCGTACCGAACCACCCCTAGTTAGGTGTAATTGTAAAAGATCAATTATTGATCATAAACACATACACACACATACGAACACATAAGTGGCATGTCACATCACATTTGTCAGTGAATTCGAGAAGGGGCTTTTAAGAATCAGCCCCTCTCTAAGTTTCAAAATATGAATCAGCGCCTGTCAGTATAAATCTCAGTTTTAAGGATCCAATATCTTTTAATTTTAGAGAAAAGGACCAACTACTTGATCTGACCAAAATACCCCTATAAGTTGTATAATAGTGGTATCCAGAACCAATTTTCTGTTATCAACGTTACCATATTATTAAGTAAATAAAATATTCTTTTGACGATAAAAAAAACTTGCAGATCTTTCGAGCGATCATCGGAAACGAAACGGAATCTATCCCCGTTTATTTTGATATTCAGGTCTCGAAATGCTTGATTTTACAGGCATATTTTTCGAACTCTTTTGACGCAAACAAATAAAAACTCGATGAAATCGAATCTCGATTCAGTCGAAATTGAAGATATTTTGTACAAATTGGAGAGACCCATAACCTAAACAAATCTTTGAAACATAGTATTGGCTCTATTGTTCGTCGCTCGTGGTTAGCCGAAATTTAAAATCGTCGTATTGTTGGCTAAAAATCTGTTCCCGAAACGTGGTATGGATCGTCATGCATCTGTCACCCTGAAACAATTAACTGGTATTTGTGAGCTGGCATATGGTATATACTGATTTAAAGGTACCTTTAAGCTGGATTTGGTACCGTATGTCAATTATTTGGTATCATTACAGCAGTAGATCAAAACAATCGATCGTATATATTATTTACATCTGCACGAACACACGTCCTGCACCAAACCAAGTTGGGTGTGTCCTAGATGGTTTATCATGTTATTCAGGTCTCAAATGTTCGATTTTTACGGGTAAATTTTGAATTTTTTTGACGTAAATAATTAAAATACGGTGAAAATCAAATCCTGATTCCGTCGAAATTGAAGATATTTTGTACAAATTCGAGACACCCATATCCTGAATAAATCGCTGAAGCACAATACTGGCTCTATCGTTCGTCGCTCATGGTTTGCCGAAATTTAAAATCGCTGGATTGTTGCTAAACAACTGTTCCCAAAATGTGGTATGGATTGTCAGGCATCAGTCACGTAATAAAGTTAACTGGTATTGGTAAGCTGATATATAGTGTATATACTGATTAAGAGGTGAGTAAGCTGGATTTGGTACCCTTTGCCAAATATCAGGTATCACCGTAACAGTGGAAACTCGATCGAAACAATCGATCATATATATTATTTCCATCTGCACGACCTGCACCAAACCAAGTTGGGTGTGTCTAGATGGTTTATCATGTTATTCAGGTCTCGAATGTTCGATTTTACGGGTAAATTTCTCGAATTCTTTTGACGCAAATAATGAAAACACGGTGAAAATCGAATCCCGATTCGATCGAAATTGAAGATATTTCGCACAAATTCGAGAGACTCATATCCTGACAAGTCGTTGAAGCACAATACTGGCCTATTGTTCGTCGCTCATGGTTGCCAAAATTTAAATACATTCGCCGGATTTGCCTAATTTTCCGAAATAAGAAAGTGGTACCAGTAAGTTATTAATTGTTATTCTCTGTGTAACTGTGTTGTCCACTTTAGGCGAGATTTCAATAATTTAGGCGGGATCTCAATAATTTAGGCGGGAATTGCATTATCCGGAATGTTCTATATTGTCAAGGGATATTACCACATTACCACATAATACCGAATCTTCGATATAAAAGAACAAGACAAATCCAATTTTCAACACTATTGTATATATTGATACTGCATAATAGGTTTTTCATACCACAATACTAATATCATTAATTTCGCTCACAAATCCATTTTTCTTCGATTTTTTAGGGTTTGAGGTCTCGAATTTTGAGTTTATGGTCTATTAAATGTTGTTCGTGCTTTAATGCTGAACTTTGAATACGTTGTGGTGGAATTCATAACGTTATTTCTCATCAAATTAGATACTAGTATATTTTGTGAAAGAAGAGCTATGTGTTTACATGACTTTTGACCTCAACTTTCACAATTGATATCAACATTCGCATAACATGTCTTTAAGGGAATTTGGTTTGTTAACTTAGTAAACCACATACTTACATGAACATAAATCTTATACATTCGGGAAAAAGTGAATTTACGAACAAAATAAGTCTAATTAATGATGTTATACTGAAAAGCGTATTATGTGGTATATGTACCAAACAATGTGTCCTAAATTCGGTTGGTATTGTTTCTTTATATCAGACTTCTGGTATTATTTGCAGATAATGTGGTAATATTCTAAAACATTTCATTAATTACGCTCACAAATCCATTTTTCTTCGATTATTTAGTTTGAGGTCTCGAATTTTGACTTTATGGTTTATTAATGTTGTTCGTGTTTTAATGTTGAACTTTGAATACATTTGGGATGGAATTCATAACGTTATGTCTCATCAAAAGAGATACTAGTATATTTTGTAAAAGAAGAGCTATGTGTTTACATGACTTTTGATCTCAACTTTCACATATTGATATCAACATTCGAAAAACGTGTCTTTTAATGAAATTTTGTGATTTAACTTCATCATATCACCTATTTCCATGAATTTCAATCTTATACATCCCAACGAAATGAATTTACGAACGAATTAATAAAAAATAATAATGTGGTATTGATTAGCTATTTTGTGGTTCTCGTAGCTATAAATGTGGTATAATCATTGTTTATATGTTATTGTTTATCAGACATGTGGTATTATTTGCAGGCAATGTGGTAATATTAAGTTATTGTACTGTTAATATCTCTGACAATCTAGAACCTTCTAGAATGTTCTCAGTTATGTGTTACCCAGAATGCGTGAATCGTTACTCAGAATAAATGAAGTGTTACCAACCAACTTGTTACTTGACAAACGTTCCAATACTTCGCATCAAAATTTGTTACCGAAAGAGAAGCAAGTGGTAGCAACGTGACGTGATGTGTTTCTGAAATTTTTTTATCTTTCTCGTGACACGTTATGGTTTTCTAATTATTTATTACTTTTTTTTTCCGAAGAATTAGTTGTTATTACTGAGGCAACATTTATTCTTTTATATTAAGAATATGGTATAGGTTTTGATAGTACAGTTATCGAACAAGCATAAAGTGGTACCCAGGTAAAGTGATTTGTTACAGAAATTGAAAATGTTTGGATCTTAGGTCGCGTCAACATTCGTTGTAATTTCGTGTCGATTACTAAGACCCACATCCAAATTGGTGTGAATCCACATTCTTCGAGCACAAACGTCGACATTTCACTCGTGTTTATACCAAAATTTTCGAACTGAGTTTAAAGCATTGTTCCTAACATCGAAAATTTTCGTTTGTTACGAGGACCCATGAGAAATTGAGCTCAATTTTATCTTTTTCGCTCAATAACGTCGAAGATATATGAGATTTCAGGGCGTTTTGGGTGTCGTACGAATTGACACCCTAGTCCATACTAGTCACATGTAGTTATTATAGGAAATAAACCGTATTCGTTTTCCCATTTTTTGTTATACATAATGCAACATTTGTTCCTAAGTACTAATAATCTGTTATTATTTATGAGAATGTTGTTTCCTAAAGAGACGCAAATGGTAGCAAGGTGACGTGATGTGTTACTGGAATTTTTTTATCTTTCTCGTGACACGTTAGTTTTCTAATTATTTATTCCTTTTTTTTTCGAAGAATTAATTGTTATTACTGAGACAACATTTATTCGTTAATGTTAAGAATATGGTATAGTTTTTCATGGTAGTGTTATCGTGCGAGCAGAAAGTGGTATCGAGGTAAAGTGATTTGTTACAGAAATTGAAAATGTTTGGATCTTAGTTCGCGTCAAGATTCGTTGTAATTTCGTGTCGATTACTAAGATCCACATCCGAATTGGTGTGATCCACATTCTTCGAGCATAAACGTTGACATTTCACTCGTGTTTGTACCAAAATTTTCGAATTGAGTTTGAAGCATTATTACAACATAACATCGAAATTTTCCTTGGTTACTAGAACCCATGAGATGAGCTCGATTTTACCTTCTCCGCTCAATAACTTCGAAGATTCCATAGATTTCAAGGCGTTTGGGTGTTGTAAACAACAGATGAGGGATCACAGAGCTACAAAAATCGTATGAGAGGGATGATGGCATAGCTTTGTAATTTTTCGCAACATATGAGGGCAAATGAGTCTTTTTAGCACAATTGGGTCCTTATCTCTAAGGAAAACTTGAGATGAGTATTTTAAACTGAAATTTAAAGTAATTGGGGCTGAACCCAAATGAAAGTTACTTATGTGGGGCTGAAACGAAATTAACTCATTCGAGAATACTGCTCGAAAGTCGAAAATATAATTCTATTAATAATTACTAAAATTCACCGGTTATAGCCAACGTTCTTAAACCGGGTTTTAGAACAGGATCGAAAATTTTAGTGGTTTAAGGTTTAGTGGCTTAATCGATATAAAACCGAAAACAAACCGGAGTAAAATCGGTATCTTAAATATAATAAATATATATTTTAATATGAATCTATCAAATAATATGGAAAATATAAGTGTTTTTATGAACTTTTTCTCACATTATAATTTTATAAATTAAGGGTTAAAATTAAACAAGGTTGCGTTTGGATTGGCGTATTTGAACGAAATCGCGTGATTTTAAATCATGAATTTCAAAATCTTAATTTCAAATCCAAATTCATTGTTTGGCAGACGTTAGGATTTCGAAATTCGGATTTCAAAATGAAGTTCGACCCCAAACGCTCGAGTAGCTCGTCGAACTCGACTTCTAACTTTCTATTAAAAGATTAAAAAGTTCAAAAATGAAATAAAACAAACTCGTAGGACGGCGTGCGAGCTTCGAGCACCTACGAGTGAGCTCGAGCTCGAGCCGGCTCAATCGCTAGCCTGTAACGAGCTCGCGCCGGTTCATCGTGCTCACGAGTCAGCTCGACTCATCATTTACCCATCACCATTATTATTATTATTATTTATTACTATTATTTATTATTATTATTTGCGAAAAACTCATTGCCGAATCAACTTCGGATTTCGAAAACGAACCATTTGACATGAAATTTCAAATCCGACAAATAATAAGCGTTTCGATTTGACATCGGATTTGACCGAAATCAAAATTCAAATCCACTCGATTGCCAAACGGTAGATTTGGGCCAAATCCGGATTTCAAATCGAATCCGGAATCCAAACGGGGCATAAAAGTAAATTGTGTGGTTTGTTATAAATTAATTGTATGTCATAAGTATTAAATCTACGAATTTGGGGTCAAATTTGAATAAAAATAAAATAGTGAGGTAAAAAGTTAATTATAAAATAAAAATTATGGTGTAGGATATATTCGAATCCAATCATAGTAAAATACCCACAACTTCACCACTAGAATTTAGGAAAAATTGGTATTAATAATCCATCCTATTGTCCATTTGCTCTTATTAAACCATACTATTGATTAATTATTAATATGCCTAAGTAATAGGAGTTCCTTCTCAAATTAGACTCGGTAAATTTGCAACTTGTTATTGTAGGTTTCCTTGCCACGTGAGTATGTTTGATTGACTAAACCTTTTAGTTATTGTGATTTTGCAGCAAAAATACAAAATAAAATCTGAAACTTTAAAACAAAAAATGCAGGTGATGTTTATGTCTTCTGCTTTCTCATTTTTCTCCTTTCGGGCACATGCAATACAGCCCTTCGTCATGCCACCTCATCGATCCCTGTAGTTACAAATCAGTCCACAACTTCTTAAATGTTTCACATTATTAATTATTTTATTTTGATACAAACTCAATTAATTGAATTTGTACAAAATATGGAACCTTTTGCAATTTAAGAAACAAACTAATTTAGACAAACCCGTTGACACTGGGCAGGGGCGGACCCACGTAGGGGCTTGGGGGTGCCATTGACCCCCGGCCGTTTGTCCAAGTACAGTATAAGCATAAGAATTATCAGAAAGTTCTGTCTAATCTAGTGGTTCTTGCAGAAGAAGTAAGGTCATCATGCCTGGATGTCCAAGGTTCGAATCCCATGTGAGCTTACTTAGTTATTTTTAGATATGAACATGGGCTTGAAAGTGGGCTGGGCTGTTAACTTGACCCCCGGTTACACAGGGTGGGCTGGGCTGGGTCCGCCCCTGACACTGGTAGGGGTGAGCATTTAACCCGTCGGACTGCCCCACCCAATCGACCCAACCCAACCCAGACCGCAAGTGTCGGGTTAACGGTTTGATGGGTTGGTTTGAGTTTTAAAATATAAAACCGCATATTTTGCAATCGGGTTTGGTTTTGTATTTATAAAACCGCATAAAACCGCACCCAACCGCATTTAAAAATATAATTACAATTTAGTATTTTTTATTCAATAATTCATAAAGTAATAGATATAACTCGTAATAGCAGTGAAGGCAAAAAAATATTAATTATTTTTACTAAGATAGAAGGATATTGACTCATCATAACACTTGCGTAAAGCTAAATTTTAAATTTATTTTAATAGGAAAATAAATATTATATAGTGAAAAAAGTTTATGTGTCTATCCAATGTAACCCTTCTCCTTATTCAGACTTTGAATCAACAACTATAACACTTGAAGTTTATAGAAGGCGAGTTAAAACTTTGAGCCAAAAATTTTTTTCTTCAAAAAGAAAATTAGATACAAGGACAGTGCCTCGTCATAACACATTGCGTAAGCTAATTCTAAATGATGCTATGTTTTAAAAAGAAAATAAATATAACGTAGTTAAAATTTATGTGTCTATCCAATGCAACCCTCCTCATTTATTGATACTTGATATCACCAACTATAACACTTGAAGTTTATGGAAGGTGTGTTAAAATTTTAAAATCAAAAAATTATTTCTTCTAAGGGAAATTTTTAAATCAAAATGAGGCCCTCGCTTTAGTTGATTTACTAAAAGCCGGCCGTGAACAAAGAATATGAGCTTCTAATCAAGCTTCTTATCGAACCTTTTATTATTGTTACTATTATTTGATGCTACGATAATAACAATTTTTTATTTAAACTTTTAAATTTGTAAATAGGTTGATGATATATCCTTTTGCTCGATCTTTACTTAAGAATATTATACTTAATTTTTCGTTATGATAAAAAATATATTAAAACCGCAAAAATCGCCCCAACCCAACCGCACTCGAGCAAACCGCAATCTATCGGGTTAAAAATTTTACGATCGGGTTTGGGTATATTTTAGAAAACCGCAATACATCGGGTCGGGTTAAAATTTCGATAAAAACCGCCCTAACCACACCGCGCTCACCCCTAGACACTGGGTTTGTGTAATTCTTGTATTATTATGACCTGAAATTGTGCATGGTAAAGATTACGATCGAAAGCCGACGCCAAATAGAAAGTAGCAGAAGTCCTCTTGATAAGACGCAAAGAGAGACATCGAACAAAAAATGATGTATGGTCCTTCCATATTATGGGAGAGAGCATCATAAAATTGTCCAATACAAATTGGTATGTTAATTTCAATCAATCATATTTTATTTATGTAAAACAATAATAGTTTTTTTTTTTTTTTTTGGGAAAGTTAGATATTTGTATTCCATTCCAACTAGTACTATTACATCAGTTTGACAATAGCTGTTAGCAACAAGCAGGGGAACAAATTTAATCGTAACTCACCTCCTTTTCTAATACTACATCCGTTCCACTTATTTCTTCCCATCTTTCTATTTCGAACGTCCCATATAATTTTTCACATTTTCATTTTTGGTAAAAAATTATTCCAATAATTAAACTAGTTACACCATTTATATTAAAAAAGATTTCTTAATTTGCGTGCCCACTAATAAGTTTTCTCTCTCCATACCTTAAAAGTGTACGATATTATTAAAATAATATAGTTCCTTAATCTCCACGCCCACTACTTTTTGGGAAGAATTAAATGGCACTGAGGAAGTAATAGTTTTTTAGGTCCAAGCTAAAGATATAAAAAGTCCACTTTAGGATCTCTTAATTTGGTTATTTTAACATGGATAAATACATACTATTTCATTTCATTGCATTCTCAAAAACTAATTTTATAACTTACGTAAAAATATTATTCAAAACTAATATTATATTACGTAAATATGTTATATAACTAAATCGAAATTATAATTGAATAAATAAACATTATAATTATAAAATTAAAATATAAATAATAACGGACTCTTTTTTCGTACCAGAGTTTCTTTCCTTTTTTTAATCCTAATTGATGCAACTCTTTTTTTTTTTTTTTTTTTTTTTACTTTCTATCGTATTGTAAAAAGATGATTGCCATGTAATTATTGATGGTGGGAGGTTGTCATGCTTTTAATATTTGGAGGAAGAAGCATTATGTTAACTAGTACTTTTGCACACTCAATGCGTGTGCTTAAACTATAATTGTTGTAATTTTAATTTTAAAATTTATATTTATATTTAGTAGATGAAATATAATTTTTATATATATAAAAGGAAAATAATGAGTAGAGTATAAGTATAATAACTAAAAATTGAGGGGTTAAACATGATAATTATTACTGACGTATTTGTATTTACTTGAAGTAGAACATACTTCACGTGGGTTTTGATTGAACGTGGGTTTCCATTCTTTTTTTATTTAGTAGATAAAATTTGATTGGTTAATTAGTAAAATTGACAGACCAAATTAGAATGGAAATTGGCAGTTTTTATCACCCCTAGAACCTTTATGTAACAGATAGATAGATAGTAGCGAAAGAGAAAAGAATAAGGCCGGGAAAATGGTAGAGAATGCAAAAAGTATAGAGAAAACCGAATGTTTAGGTAACAAGACATCATGTACAATTTCAGAAGATAACTTTTATAGTTGGATTTGATTTGAATTAATGAATACTACGGTCTTGAGCAGATGGAGAATAGGATGGATTAATTATACCAATTTTTCCTAGAATCTATTGGGTTTTCTATTTGTATAACTATTAGACACCAAATATTTTTATTTTTAAATTGAAAAAAAAGATCCGACCGGGACCAGACTGGATTGTTGACCAGTCCGGTCAGAACCGGCCGCTCCGGTCCGGTCTTCAAGACCATGGTTATAGCTAAGCATAGTATAGCAATAACTTCACTAACGTTATGTACAATTCCATTATAGTAACGCAATTGCGATGAATTTTAATTATAATTGGGGTTTTATTTGAGGACTTGGAGAATGAGATTTCAAGGATCGAAAGTAACTGCTGAGAAAATTGAAATATCGAACGGCTCGTGTGTACCGTGTATTAAACAAGACTTGATTTATGTAACATGGGTTAATAATAATAGCCCATGTTTCTTGTTTACTGATGTAGTTTATATATTCTTGTGTTGTGATACTTAACTTTTATCTGGGGTTGAATCAAGTTGGGCTCTAACTTTGTTCAAACTCTTAATATTTATATCGTTTTGAAAGATCGGAATCTCTCAATATTTCTATCATGATTACAGATCAATAAAAAGTAAAAACCCTTACCGAAGATAGAATTAGTTAGAAGGCTTGTGACTTGTGAGTGTTTTCGTCGATGCTTACTTTTACTTTAGGAGAATATGCACATACACAATACTTTTGAGCGTTCAATTCAAATGCAGGATTATCAGAAAGACGAGAAATTTTCTGAATAGGAACTAGATGAAAAATTGCAAAAACATACGAGGATTAATTAGCCTCACATTTGCTTCAAATAAAAATTATGTTAATGGACTCATTACAGTCCAAAATGACATTGTGTAATGGGAAGAGCTTTAGGGCTACGCTTTTTTACATATGTTACAGGGGTGCGAAAATTCCACTCTTTACATATGTGCATCTATATCAAAATGTGTGAGCGACCTAAATGACGAAATATCTAAGATTTCTTTTCAAAGCGAAAGACGAAAATGACTTCTTTTGTATATAGATGAAGAAGAGTTCCTGGAAATATTCCAACCTAGCCTAGGATATATATAGTCTCGAAACACATTGCCCACCAACATATATTAACAGCACATAACTCCAATTATAGAAACTCGTCTGTTAGTGGAAATGGGCTTAGCAAATAGATTTGACCCAATAAGGTACACATAGAAGAAGCCACATAGCATGGGTAAAAATAATTAAAAGAAAACAGTAATTTCACTTCAGGTTTACCAATACATCTTTTAATGGCCCATAGTGGAAAAAATCGAAAATATTCATCGCTGTTTATCCCATGCATCAGTTTATTTTCCGATGTTCTGCGTCAATAAATTCCATCCCGATGTTGTCAAGAACCAATTTAATCCTTTTATTAGTATGACTGTTAATTTTGACGGAACACGTGCTGTTAGGAACCGAAACCAAAACAATACATCGTTCTATGCATTATCCAAATTTCTATATTTGCATAAACAGTTTCATGGTATATGCATATAAATATTACGAAAGGGACTAAGGTATAATAAATTAGGATGGTTGAAATGAAATTAGCAATAAGAATAAATGTTAAATTGTGAAATTTATTAATTTGTGAAGTGATGGTGTGCGAATTATTGATTCGTGAAATGGAAAATGAGTGAAGTTATGAATTCGTGAAGTGGTTGATTATTGAATTCGTCGAGTATGAATAGTAATACTATAGTTCACGAATTAGAACTGTTTCAATGATTGGAGTTATATCACGAATTGAGAGCGAGTATCTCACGAATTGTAGAATGAATATCATTGGTTGATAAATGATGATTCGCAAGGTTGATGATTCGTGAAGTTAAGGATTTATGGATTCGTGAAGTAGAGACAATTTGTAGGTAATCAATTAGTGAAATGTTGCATTAGTCAAGTTAGTGATTGGTGAATGCCTCAAGTGTGAATATAATATTATCATAGCTCGTGAGCTTGGACAATCATGTATATTAATATTGAAATCTTAATGTGGGTTGAAAACGATTAAAGACAATAAACTAATATGAATAGTAACTAAATGTCTTTGTCTTGGGAAAATTATTACACGATATGATGAGAGGAGACAAATTTTGAGAAAAAAATTAAGTCAACCTAGAAAACAACCCTAAGCTAAAAATAATAATAATAATTAAGTAGCTAAGGATAGATATGGTATGATAAATCATTACAAACTATACGATGGCTAGATTTGAAAGAAGTAGAAGAATAGTTCGCAAACTAGAATGATATTCATGAAGATCGTAAAGTTGAAGATTTGTTAAATATGGATTCGTGAAGTTTGAAAGAAAATAATAATTGGCGAATCCTATTAGCAAATGAGTGGTAAACAACGATCTCAATAGATGCTTGTAAAAAAAAAAAAAGAAAGAAAGGTTAGGATGGATTAGGAAAACATCGACATCAATTATTGTCTTATATGGAAGAAAACGAAAGACCAAGATCAAAGGGAGCAATAATATATGATTAACGGAATTGTTAAGATTAAGCTAGAGAGAAGCTCGCAAAATACTCAAGCGGAAGATTAGGAAGGGTATGATTTTTATTATGATTTTCATGCTTTTAAGTTATGAATTAAACGTTTTAACGGTTAGCACATATTATATACTTGCTTATGTTTATTTAATTCTGATTTTTGAAAATTGAGAAGGATACGAAACTTTATTAGGATTTCATGTTTATATCATCATTTCGCATATTAGAATAATTAGTAGTACGGAAGTTTTTTTTTTTTTTTTACTTATGTTTCGTGTAATCTCTAATTTTTGAAGATTTAGGGAATTGAATTAGGGTTTTCAAATGAACTTATATCTACTCTGTTCATATAATGTTTTAATGTTCTCGGGGAAATTCATGTTTGATCCGATGATTTTAGATTAGTTAATGGAAATAGTGTTTAAGATAATTGAAAGGAAGATTTCGCGAACTGTGGATTTAATATTATGTCTTTGCGAATGAACAGTAATTAGAAGTGAAAAAAATGTGTTTAGGGTCGTAGAACTAAATTTCGCGAATGAACAGTAGCTTCCGCGAATGAACAGTGATTTCGCGGGTGAACAGTGACTTTGCGAAGTGAACAGTGAGTTCCCGAAGTGAAAAGTAATTTTGCCGATGAACAGTAACTTCGCGAATGAACAGTGATTTCGCGGGTGAACAGTGACTTCGCGAAGTGAACAGTGAATTCCCGAAGTGAACAGTAATTTTGCGGAGGAACAGTAACTTTCGCGAATGAAGTGATTTCGCGAATGAACGGTGATTTCGCGAGTGAACAGTAATTTTAAGAAAAATTATTAATTAAAATTGATAAGAATAATATTAATAATAATGATGAAAATCGATTTTTTTTTTTTTTTTTTTTTTTATATTTAACAGGATTTCAACAATTTAGTAGATTTCCAAAATACGAAGTATTCTGCACATAGGGAAAATTTGAATACCGTTAATACTGATTTAAATGTAACTTCTCAGGGAAAGAGAGTCCGGTATTTAATTAATAATAGACAGAAAGTATAAAGATTACAGATTGAATTAGATCAATGTATAATATAGAGCATGCATATCATGTTAGGATCTCATATTTATCGAAAATAATATATCTATACGTCAGGATTCGGAAAAAGGCAAGGACAAAGTCGAGTGAGATTTTAAAACCACATTGTGAGTATGATATGCAACATGTGTTATGTTTCTATGTGTTTTATGTGAATTAAATAAATGATTGGTGATTTTCTAATATATGAATTATTTGAAATTAACGTGAATTATGTGGCCATAATGTGTTATGTGCGATATGTGCGAATTGATGGTATATGGATTTTATGTGTCATAGAAGGTGAAATTATAGCATTGCATACGGATAAAAATGAAAAGAGAAACCGTTATGACTGCTATGACATCGGACAACTTGATACACAGCTATTGTTACATCCCTACCAATCGGGGGATTACAGAGTCCTGTACAGGCACACGAAATATATCTATGGTTACAGAGTCCCATGCATGGGCCCCTACGGGCGAGTCTAGCAGGTCATAACGGAAGTATCAGAAATAAATGATCATGTAGATTTGCATTGATCTATGGATTGTATGAATGACTTTATGGATTACGGTTGTATGACAAACTTCGATGATTGATTAAGTGATGATTATGTGAGTTGAAGTGTTTACAGTGCTGAGTGTTATGAATCTACGGATTCTGTGAACGATGGTATATTCTTTAGAACTGCTTATGTAAGCAAACGAAAGGAAGAAATTAATTTTCTGCTATAGTTTTGTTTATTATTTGTATAATGGAATAACATGTTGCGATCATACTATGAATAATTGTTTCCACAGTTGCTGTAGATATCTAGCAGGCAACTTAGAGTGCATCTTCATACAAAAGCATGGATTCAAGGTTGGCCGATTACGCTCTCACCTACTCCCCTAAGTTCATCGTGTGCATGTATTATAAGAACCATTATTGTCTTTCATATGATGTATAATAAATATGATACGTGCATATATATGTATAATATGCGTGAAAGTGACGAGACCAGATGTACGCCCGTTTATGTGTAAAGGTATGGTTGTAAAAAGGCGAAAAATTTTATCTGGAAAAATATAATAGCTGCGCGAATAAAGTAATAGAAAACGGGACGTTACACGTGCCAGCATGTGATTGGTCGGATTTAAAAAATCGTAAACTAACATATGTATAGTTTTAATTATATATGTAATTAGTAGTTATGTTATGTCGACACGTGTATAATATTAACTAGAATATATAAATACGCACTACATTATATACCTTATCACATATTTTTAACTACATATATAACATATTTTAGAAATATAATGAAAGTTTTGAAAAACCTAAAATAATAGTTAAAAAATGGGAGAAAATATAACAACAGTCCCCATTGTTTATCCCATTAACCACTTTTTAGTCTCCCGATGTTTCGCATGAACAAATTTAGTTCATGATGTTAGTTTTAAACCAATTTAGTCTCACCATTTGTCTGACAGTTAATTTTACCTGACAATACCACTTTTCAGCATGTGATTGACCAGACTTAAAAAATATAAATTACTACTAAAAAAGGTAAAAAAAATTCAAAAAAAAAATGTTAAACAATAAGAAAATTTCAAAAAAAAAAGAAGATTCCACTCTTTACATATGTGCTTAGAGAGAATGCATCTATATTAAAATGTGTGAGCGAGCTAAATGGCGTAATATTTATGATTTCTTTCCAAAGCGAGTTCAAGACGAAAATGACGGTTCTTTTGTACATAGATGAAGAAGAGTACCTGGAAATATTACAACCTGGCCCAGGATATATATATAGTCTCGAAACATATTGCCCACCAATATATATTAACATCTCATAACCCCAATTATAGAAAATCAACTGTTAGTGGAAATGAGCTTAGCATATAGATTTGACCCAATAAGGTATACATAGATGGAGCCACATGGCATGGGTAGAAGATAATTAAAAGAAAACACTAATTTTCAGTTGGGTTTTACCCATACATCTTTTAATGGCCCCTAGTGGAGAAAATCGAAAATAGTCAACGATGTTTATCCCATGCATCAATTTATTTTCCTATGTTTTGCATCAATAAATTCCGTCCCGCTGCTGTCAAGAACCAATTTAATTCATTTATTAGTATGACTGTTAATTTTGACGAAAATGACACGTGTCAGCATGTGATTGGTCGGTATTAAAAAATATAAATTAGAGTGTTAATTATAATATATAATTAGCAGTTATGTTATGTCGACACGTGTATAATGTTAACTAGATATATAAATACGCACTATATTACATACCTTATCCCAATTTTAATTACATATATAACATATTTTAGAAATATATTGAAAGTTTTGAAAAACGTAAAATAATAGTTAAAAAATGGGAAAAAATACAACATAGTCCCCATTGTTTATCCCATTAAACAATTTTTAGTCCCCCGATGTTTCGTATGAACAAATTTAGTTCATGATGTTAGTTTTAAACCAATTAGTCTCACCATTTGTCTGACAGTTAATTTTTACCTGAAAATACCACGTGTCAGCATGTGATTGACTAGACTTAGAAAATAATAAATTACTATTAAAAAAGGTAAAAAATTTCAAAGAAAAAAGATAAACACTAAGAAAATATTAAAGCAAATTAATAAAAATATTAAATTCAGTTAAAATAAAAAATAAAATAAAAAATATATATTAAAATAACTAATGAAAAAAGAGAGAAGAGGTTGTAAAATAAAAAGGAAGAAATAAAAATAAAAAATAAGGAAAAATAAACAAATAAAAAGAAGATTAATTTATTAAAAACTAATAAACAAAGTAAAAAATAAAATAAAGATTTAAACGCAACTGGCAATTTATGAGAATCTTCGACCCCGTCTCAGCCAAGTTAACGAGGACGTAATTGTCCCCGATCTCAAAATTTCTTTTTTGAAGAATGATTTCTATATTAAAATATATAAATTATATAATTTAAAAGAATACTATGTAATTTTAAAAGGATTAGACGATACTTTTAAATTATCTAATTTATATATACGAAGTATTTTTTTAACAAAAGATATTGCAAAAATTGGGAGGAGCGCATCCCCGTTAACTTGTCATGGACCAAGAATTAAAATACCCGTAAACTTCTATTGGCATTTTTATCTTTATTTTATTTTTTAGTTAATTTTTTAGTTTTAATAAATAAGTATCTATTATTTAATTTTATTGTTAACATGCTCTATCTCTTTGTGATTATTTGTTATTTAATTTATTTTTCTTTCAATGTATTTATATTTTTTCCTTTAGTTTTATTTTAATATAATTTATTATTTTTTAAAATCTCTACTCTTTATTTTTTAATTATTTTTACAATATATTTTTTGTTCTCTCTTTATTTTTTTATTTTAACCTTTTGTGTTTCTCTTTCTTTTATTTTTGCAATTTTTTCCATTTTTAATAGTATTTGTTGAAGTCTGATCAATCATATGCTGACACGTGGCATTTTCCATCAAAATTAACGGTCAAACTAATGGAGAGACTAAATTGTTTTAAATATAACAACATCGGGGACTAACTTTGTACATGCGAAACATCGAATACTAAATTGGTTCATGAGATAAACAAGGGGAACTATTTTGGATTTCTCCCATTAAAGCTGGGGGCTGGCCCGCGGTCTAGCCCGCGCCGCCCCACCAATGCCTGCGGGCCTAGTTGTCTAGCCTAGAATAAGTAGTTAATAGTAGGCCATTAAGAAATATCAAATTATGTTTGAAGCCCAATTGTAGTGGAAATAGAGCTTTGTACAAAATATCACAACACACGCAGTCTAACAGCCAAAAAGTAAATTAAAAAACTTATCATGATAGACATATTGCATGTTAATATTTGAACCAAATTGCGTCAATTTGAGTAGAAAGTTGACATGTGCCAACACACGATTAGGCAAAGTTAAAAATAATAAAATTTCCATGAAAAAAACGAAAAAACAATAAATAAAATGGTATCATAAAATAAAAATAAGAAATAGAAAAAAAAAGTAAAAGAGAGAATAAATGTTATACTGAAATAAAAATAAGAAATAAAAAATATACTCGATTATTTTACTTTTTTATTCATTGAAAATAACAAAAAAGAAAAAATTACTACTCGAAGTTTACGTAGACCCTGTCTCCTTCCCCATCCAAGTTTATGGGGAAGAAATTGCTCCTACTTCGACCCTACGGGGATTTTATTTAAAATTATCCGATTTATATATGATAACGGAAAAGTATATTTTTTACAAAAAAAAATTCAGGGTCGAGAACTGGCACGATTTCGTCCACGTTACCTTTATGGGGATATGAATTTCCATTAAACTTGTAGTGGTGTTTCTTCTTATTTATTTTTGTTTTTATTGATGTTACATTTTTCTTTGTTTTTTAGAATTTTTCTACTTTTATGTTATTTTTTATTTTTGATTTATATTGGTCAGAGTTAACTTAATTATTTTTTATATATAAAATTTTAATTATTTTTCTCAACCCAAATTTATTCTGCAACAACTTTGCATATGCATGCTCTTGCAGGAGATATATGGTATTGTTCTAAACATTCATCAAACACTAGTAGGTTTCATTCTTCCCCTTGATTTATTTGTATGAACGATTCTTCCCGACAAATTCGCACCATTTACCAGACTAAACAACAAATGTAGCAACTATCACACTCCTAACGACATATTTTCCTGATATCCACTCCAAATGGCCTTGCGTAAATCCTCCACTGATTACCTCCTCGTTGCTCCTTCGAGTAAACGTGACATTATAACTCAACTTCTCATTCAGACCCTTAAACTCCAACTTTTGAGGCACGACGCTCACGCTCACCCCTTTCGGCTCAACGACCTTCACCGTATAACTCAAACTCATCAGGGCCATAGACAAGAGGGTATCGGAGGGGAAATCTGCTAGTTGAAAAGCGGACTCGAGGTCAAATTCCTGACCGTCAAATACAATGATGGTTGTAGCGTATTTTCTTTTTATTCGAATACCGAATTACCAGAAAAATAGTACAAATTAAATTTGATGAAATTTAATGAACTCTATCTCTACTTATTCCTCTGATTCTTCACTCTATAAAATTTTAAGGAATTTAGAAGCCACTTTGTCTTCGAGATTTCTTGACTTGGGCTTTCTTCGTGGGCCGTTGGGCTTGATCACGAACTTAGCGTCTTAGTGAAAACTTCTGAAATATGGACGTTTCTTCGTAGGCTTTTGGGCTTGATTACGAAGGTGACAATTGGACTTGCTATTTGTCGAAAATCGTTTGCTCGAACGTTTCTTCATGGGCCTTTTGGGCTTGGTCACGAAGCTAACACTTGGACTTGATATTTTTGAAAGGACGGGGCTTGGGCTTTGAACCGTACACTTCCAAGAGACTCGCACGGGTCTTGAGTGTTGAACCGCGCGCTTCCGAGAAACTCGCACGGGCTTTCCTCGTTGCAACCGTGCGATTAAGAGAAACTCGCACAGGTCTTGAGCGTTGAACCGCGCGCTTCCGAGAAACTCGCACGGGCTTTCCTCGTTGCAACCGTGCGATTATGAGAAACTCGCACAGGTCTTGAGCGTTGAACCGTGCGCTTCCAAGAAACTCGCACGGGCTTTCCTTGTTGCAACCGTGCGATTATGAGAAACTCGCATGGGTCTTGAGCGTTGAACCGCGCGCTTCCAAGAAACTCGCATGGGCTTTCCGTTGCAACCGTGCGACTATGAGAAACTCGCACGGGTCTTGAGCGTTGAACCGCGTGCTTCCAAGAAACTCGCACGGGCTTTCCTCGTTGCAACCGTGCGATTACGAGAAACTCGCACGGGTCTTGATGAACGTCTTCGAATTTTAACTTGAACACGAAGAACTTCGTTGAGAGAATTTCCGAATGCTATCAAAGACTTACTTCTAATTCTCTCGAAGTTCCGTATTCTCTTTGCTCTCTGACCTGTCATTTCTGAATTCCGAAGCCCCTTATTTATAGGCGTAGAGAATTCACAGTCATGGAAAACATAATCCTTTTGGGATGATTTCTTCTATATTTGACTTGATCCTCTCAATATCTGCCGATTTTATGATATTTGATTTGATTCCTTTACTTATTTAATAAATCTCTTGTTATCATGTATATGATTTTGTATAAAAGGTATATATTTATCATAATGATAATAATTTATTAATTAAATTAACTATTTATTAACTTGAAATTAATTTTATAAATCTCAATAAATAGCAATTTAATTAAATGATCTTATTTTATATCTTGGAATTAACTTATTGAATCCCAATAATATAAATAGACAATTAATTTTTAATTGTCTACAAATGCCCCCACTTCAAGTCTTGTTGACGGACTTTCGGAGGAAATAAACTTGAAGTATTTGCCGTTTGCTTCCAAAAATATCACGAAATGCCCCCACTTTGACGTTTTCCACTCATGTACTTCAACTGTTCTTGTAAAAAAACGTCCTCACGCAGACATTCGTTGAGATGATCCTATTCGAATTCGAGCAGCAGTTGAGGATAAGATACCTTCATACCGAAACAGAGACCCACCTTTTGGTTTATGACTGAACTTAGACTATGTCCAAGCTGCCTACGTACCTTTTAGGGGATCAAGTCATTTCTCGTAGTTCAATTTTTTTAAAAAATCTTTTTGGGGTGGTGGTGCCGTGCACAGTTTATACTCATGCGGGCCAGGAGTATCCGTGGTTTAACCACACCGAACTATGTGGTATAAGTTAGCAGTTTAGACATATGCACTTATCATTAATGTTTGCCTTTTCACAGTTTATACTCATGCGGGCCAGGAGGCATGCAGTTTAGACTCGAGGAGTAACATGCAGTTTAAGCTCGTACGTTAAGGAGCAGCATGCAGTTTAGGTTCGTGCGTTAAGGAGCAGACATTTTTTTCTTCTTTCCCTTTTTTTTCTTCTTTTTTTCTCTTCTTCTTTCTTTTCCCATTTTTTTCGTTTTTTCTCTCTCTCTTTTTTTTTTTTCTTTTTTTCTTTTTTTTTTCTTGTTTTTTTCTTTTTTATTTTCTCTCTTTTTTTTTTCCTTTTTTTATTTTTTTTAGACATGGTAGCGCTTCCTGACTACCCAATGTCCAGCTTGGGAGGACTTAGGTTTCACATTTTTGTTAAATGCTTGAGTTCGTTTTGATTCCAACCTCTGTTTCGCATCAAGTTGATCAGTTATAGGATTTCGTAAGCCTTTATGTGGACCCAATCCTTCAGAGTCATGCCACGTCTTCTTGAAATCATTGTTAGTTGAGTATGAAACATCTTCAAACACGTAATTTGCACTTGCTCTCTTTAACACGATCCGAACAGGCTTTCGCGTGGTAAATCCAAGACCCTTTTTAGACGTTTCGGATTCAAGATGACTTTTTACTCATATTTTCCGGCAATTCTCCCAACATCGGTCATTCATTTGCATCATATCCTGCCCTTGTTAGGAGTTCATAAGCTTTCGGGCCGTATACTCCACCACCCATTTGTATTTTTGAAGATTCGTTGTGAACGATTTTGAACCCTTGACCCGGACGAGTAAATCCTTTGACTTCAATCGGCGAGCTTTGCAGCTTCTTAGAACCAATCTGAGTTGATAGCAACGTAAGCGCCTTCAACGGTTTAATTATCCCTTCGACATCCTTTTGCATGGCTTTATGAATTATCATTTCTAACTCATTTAACATGCGGAACTCTATAAATACCGTCTACCTCCTCCCATTTTTATTGACAAAATAAATAAAACTACGAAAAAATACAATGATGATGTTCAAGTGTTCCAAGTATATTTCTCCTACTCACCATCTTCGCCTTCGCCATGGCTGCTCAAGGTCTCTTCTAGCGTAGTAACAAACCGTAATAAATTTTCTTATATATATACATAGAGGAATCTTACGGTGCTCACCTTATGTGAGCACCTTACGTGGGCACCTGTTGATGTGGCACCGATTCGTGCCATTTCAACATCCCGCATCGACATCTAAGGTTATGGCGTCTTATTTAACACCTTCTAGGTGCTGTGTAGTCAACACTTCGGATGCCGATGTGGCATATATTAACGCCTTACATTACATTTAACATGTCAATGATATATATCGCGTCAATATGCCACATCATCATCCAAAATGTCGATTAATAGCACCTAGAAGGTGTTAAATAAGACGACATAACCTTAGATGTCGATGGGGGATGTTGAAATGGCACGAATCGGTGCCTCATCATCAGATGCCCACATAAGGTGCTCACATAAGGTGAGCACCATAAAATTCCTCTATATACATATATATAATATATATATAGAGGTTTGCTATGGTGCCCACCTACCGTGAGCAACCACCGTGTGCACCATAAGCAAATCTCGATATTGTTTGCATTTTTCGATTCCCAGCAACGCCAACACCTCCGTAGACACTCTAATATCCATTGGTAACCTAAATCGCCATTTCTAACACGTTAATTTTAAGAAAATCATCACATGGATATGTCGCCCACATGTGAATAATAAGCAGATGATTTTCTTAAAAATTAACGTGTTAGAAATGACGATTTAGGTTACCAATGGATATTAGAGTGTCTACGGAGGTGTTGGCGTTGCTGGGAATCGAAAAAATGCAAAAAATATAGAGATTTGCTTATGGTGCCCACGGTGGTTGCTCACGGTAGGTGGGCACCATAGCAAACCTATATATATATATATATTATATATATATATTGTCTGTGATTCAACAGAGTCTGATGCTCGTGCTCGAGAGGCAGATCCAAAGCACAAGATTCTTGCCCTGGCCTCAGTTTCACTCAGCATATAATTAGCATTGATCCAAACGAAGTCCCCAATCTCTACGAGGCCACCATGAGAAATCTTTGCCACTGCAAAGTAGTGACAATAATCTTTGTCTGTGGGACTTCAGGCCAGGAAAGATCACCTTGGCAGGAGCCCCCCAGCGTGATAAAAAGAACCCCGAGCACTGCAAATACAAAGGCAAAATTCTACCCTTTGCCACCAGTCACCACCAAGTTCAGCTATATAGCCAATCGTTTCTGGCCAGGATTCGAGGTTGATCTTGTTGCCTGTCTAGGCTAAAATCCCAGCCACCGCTAATAGACAAATCCTGTGTTATGTTTTTGCTGTTTCCAAAGAAAGAATAAGATTATATGATCATTCTACAATTGTATTTCTGTTGTTTTGAAATTATCATTTCTAACTCATATAACATACAGACCTATATAAATACGGTCCACCTCCTCCCATTTTTATTCACTAAATTAAAAAAAAATAAACTACGAAAAATACAACGATGATGTCCAAGAGTTCCAAGAATATTGCTCTCCTCCTAGTCACCATTTTCGCCCTCGTCATGTCTGCTCTATGTTCTTCTCTAGCGTATTAACAAACCCTACTATGCTTTTTCTTTTACACACACACTCACACACACATATATATATATTGTCGCATGAGATGATTGCCCCGACCTCAGTTTCACTCAGCGTATAATTAGCACCGATCCAAACAAAGGCCCCAATCTCTGAAAAATCTCTGAAATTTGCCAATGCGAGTAGTGACAGTAATCTTTGTCTGTTGGGACTTCCAGCCACAAAAGATCATCCCGGCGGGAGCCCTCCAGCATGAGGAAAAGAACTCCGAGCATTGCAAATACAACAATGAAATTCTACCCTTTTGCCACCGCAAAGTTCAGCCACATCGTCTATCGCTTCTGGCCCGGATTGGAGGTTGATCGTGTTGTCTTTCTAGATTAAAACCCTAGCCACCGCTAATAGATAAACCGCGTGTTATGTTTCTGTTTTTATCCCAATAAAGAATATAATATATGATCATTCCCGCAAATATATTTCTATTGTTTCCAGACTGTCATTTCTAACTCATTTAGCATGCGGTACTCTATAAATACCGTCCACCTTCTCCCATTATTATTCACAAAATATAAAAAAACTCCGAAAATTACAATGATGATGTCCAAGAGTTCCAAGGATATTGCTCTTTTCCTACTCACCATCTTCGCCCTCGCCATGGCTGCTCTATGTTCTTTTCTACCGTAGTAACAAACCCTAATAACTTTGCTTACATATATATATATAATATATATATATATATATATATATATATATATATATTGTCGCAGGAGATGATTGCCCTAACCTCATTTTCACTAAGCGTATAGGTAGCACCGATCCAAAGAAAGGCCCCATTCTCTACGAGGCCACACTGAAAAATCGTTGCCAATGCAAAGTAGTGACAGTAATCTTCGTCTGTGGGGACTTCAGGCCAGGAAAGATTATCACGGAGGGAGCCCTCCAGCGTGAGGAAAAGAACCCCGAGCGCTGCAAAAACAACGGCAAAATTCTACCATTTGCCAGTATTGGAGGTTGATCTTGTTGCTTGCCTTGGTTAAAACCTTAACCACCATTCATAACAAACCCCGTGTTACGTTTTTGTTGTTGTCAAAGAAAGAATTGATCATTTCCGCAAATATATTTCTGTTGTTTTGAAATTATTTTTTATAATTCATTTAACATGCGGTCCTCTATAAATATTGTCCACCTCCTCCCACTGTTATCCACAAAATTTAGAAAACTACGAAAAATACAATGATGATCAAGAGTTCGTAGTATAGTCTCTCCTCCTACTCACCAGCTTTGCCCTCGCCATGGCTGCGCAAGGTTCTTCTCTAGCGCAGTAACAAACCCTAAAAACTTTGCTTTTTATTTTATATATATACATATATATATATATATATATATATATATATATATATAGAGAGAGGAATTTTATGGTGCTCACCTTATGTGAGCACCTTATGTGGACACATGTTGATTTGGCATTGATTCGTCATGTCAACAGCCATCATCTACATTTGAGGTTATGTTGTTTTAACTAACACATCCAAAGAGAGATCAAAGAGAAAAGAACAAGAGCAAAGAGCATAAAATCATGAGAGTTCTTCCCAAGTGTGTGGGTTACCAAAGAGAGATAGCTACAATGTTCAAACCCACATACCTCACTCACACAAAAGAGAAATGAGCTTGAGTAGAATAGTTGAGTGAGGGTCTATGCACAAAGACGTAAAAGAAGTGCCTTTCGTAGGGTCATAGCCTACGGATCGTAGAGAGAAATAACTCTACCGGAGGACTTGAAAAAGCTAACGGTAGAGAGACGTTTCGGTCGACTTTAATGGTGGCGGAAGACGGTGGACTCTAAACGGTTTCCGGCGCGGTTGAGTGCTAGGAAGTTTAGTTACCGGAATATAGCTTAGGAGGTTATATTGTGTAAGTCTAGCTATGGAAGGTTGTACATCGTAGTATGTACCGAGTCTTCTAGTGAGAGTCTTCTCTGCAGGGAATAAAGGGAGACATAGGAGTATTTAGACTCCGAACTTCCATAAACAAACCGAGTCCCATGCATTGCATTCATCATATTTAGCATGTGGTCACCATTCTTATTTTTAATTCCACGCGGTACCCCTGAGGTATGCATAAACTAAACTCCGTAACCTTAAGTGTCCAAAAAATAGATTTTTCAGTGTAAAGCCATTAATTGCAAATGGAAACACTGAAATTACCTTAATACCCTCATATAATCTCATATAATTAAGGACAATTTGGTCATCTCCAAACACAAACCATCATCTTCCTCATCGTCCTTTGTTCAGCCCCACCTTGAAATCAACAACCAAAGCCACACCCCACATAATCTCTCAATCACAAACTCGATGCCTTACGATTTCGACAACTTTCAATTTAAGCCCATCAAAGAATCCACCGTGGCCTGCGAAATGACCCACCGTTACATCATGGACATGATCACCCACGCCGACACCGACGTCGTGATCGTCGGCGCCGGATCTGCCGGGCTGTCGTGCGCCTACGAGCTCAGCAAGAACCCTAACGTCAACATCGCCATCATCAAGCAGTCCGTGAGCCCTGGCAGTGGCGCGTGGCTCGGAGGACAGTTGTTTTCCGCCATGGTCGTGCATAAGCCTGCACACCTGTTCCTTAACGAGCTCGAGAACGAGTACGACGAACAGGACGATTACTTAGTCATCACGCACGCGGAGTTGTTCACGTCGACGATCATGAGCAGGTAAAATTAGGGCATGGAATTTTGGTGCTAAATTTGTTTGGTTTACAACCAATAATTGATACGCAATTCCGAGGAAGCATCCTCACCCATTATCTAATCGAATTCGTTGTGCAAATCTTGAATTCCGGTTACTGCTGATCAATCTCAGGCTCTTGGCCCGTCCCATTTGCAAATTTCAGTATGAGGGTATTTAGGTAATTTCAGTTTTCTGTTTGCAATTAACGGCTTTAAACTGAAATCTCTATTGGACACTTGTTACGGAATTTAGTTTATGCATGCCTCAGGGGTACCGTGGAATTGAAAATAAGAATGGTCACCAAATGGAAAAATCGAAACCACGAGGGTAACATTTGGAATTCCCCTAAATATATTAAATTACATTTAAAATAAATAGAAAAATATTAAATAAAAAAATGAAAAATTAATGAAAAAAGAGAGAAGATGTTAAAATTTAAAAATAAATAAATAAAATAAAAATAAAGAAAAAGTAAAAATAAAATAAATAATATTAAAAACTAAAAAAAGTAAAAGCTAAAATAAAGATAAAGAGAAGTTTACAAGAATCTTCGACCCTGTCTCTGCCAAGTTAGCGAGGGCGCAATCGTTCCCGATCTCAAAATTTCTTTTTTTGAAGTATACTTTTTATATTTAAATATGTAAATTAGATGATTTAAAAGAATAGTATCAAATTTTAAAAGGATTAGACGATACTTTTAAATCGTATAATTGATATGTACAAAGTATTTTTTAACAAAAGATATTGTTGAGAATTGGGAGGATCGCAACCCTGTTAACTTGTCATCGACAAGAATGGAAAATCCCGTAAACTTCCATTGGCCTTTTTGTTTTTATTTACCTTTTTATTTAATTTTTTATTTTTAATAAATAAGTATATATTATTTTTATTTTTATTCTTAACAGCTTCTATCTCTTTGTATTTATTTTTATTTAATTTATTTTATTATCATTGTATTTATATTTTTATCCTTTACTTTTGTTTTAAATATTCGTTATGTTGAAACATTTTTATTCTCTCTACTTTTTTATTATTATTTTTACAATATATTTTAATTCTCTCTGTATTTTTATTTTTATTTTAACTTTTAGTGTTTTATTGGCAATTTTTTCCTTTTTAATAGTAATTTAAATTTTTTTAAACTGGTCATTTACATGCTGATACATGGCATTTTCAATAAAATTTAACGGTCTCGGATTGACTTAATGGTTATAAAATTAACAACATAGCACAAAATTAATCCATGGGATAAACAACGGGGACGGGGTTTCTCCCATTAAAGCTGGAAGCTCGCACGCGGACCCACAGGCCTAATTGGCTGGCCTAGAAGTAAGTAGTAATAGTAGGCTCATCCCCTTCCCCATCCAAGTTTATGGGGAAGAACCCTGACCCTGCGAGTATTTTTTAAAATTATCCAATTTATATATGATAATAGAGAAAGTATTTTTTTGCGAAAAAAATTTGGGATCAAAACTGGGACGATTTTGCCCCCGTTAGCTTTATAGGGACATGAATTTCCCTTAAACTTGCAGTGACGTTTTATTTATTATTTGTTTTTATTTTAGTGATAAATTTTTATTTATTTTTTAATGATTTCTTTAAATTTTTATATTAATTGTTTATATTTTTTTACTTATATTCGTCGGTGTTAACTTAATTATTTTTTATTTTTATACTTCTAATTATTTTTCTCAACCAAAATTTGTTCTGCAACAACTTTGCATATGCATGCTCTTGCAGGAGATACATGGTATTGTTCTAAACATTCATCAAACACTAAGTAGGTTTCAATCTTCACCTTGATTTATTTATATCACGATTCTTCCCGACAAATTCGCCATTTACCAGACTAAACAACAAATGTAGCAACTATCGCACTCCTAACGACATATTTTCCTGATATCCACTCCAAATGGCCTTGCGTAAATCCCCCGCTGATAACCTCCTCATTGCTCCTTCGAGTAAACGTGACATTATAACTCAGCTTCTCATTCAGATCCTTAAACTCCAAATTTTTAGGCACGACGCTCATGCTCACCCCTTTCGGCTCGACAACCTTTACCATATAAGTCGAAGTCGCCGAACCCACGTTCGTCAGGGTCCTCGAATAGCTCTTGTTACTACTGCTCCCCACCTTAGACCCGTTGAGCTCCACCGAAAAAGTTGGGTAATTCAAATCCCCTTCCCTTATCTTGATCGTACAGTTTACCTTCTTTCGCACGATCATACCTACCTGTTCTTCAGTGTAGTTCCTCAAACCGCAAAGGTATGGCACGTAATCATCGACGGCAATGTCATAGATCAAACCCGGATCGTTAGCACGAGACGGGTCCACTTGTCCCGAACCTAACCCGTAAACGTCGGCTGGCTTTAGCGTCTGGTCGGCGATCGGCTGACCCTTGTTGTCGACCACGTTGGCGGTCGTCATGATTGCCGACTTTATGGCGGCCACGGACCAGTCGGGGTGAGCGCTTCTCAACAGAGCCGCAATCCCACTCACGTGAGGGCACGCCATTGATGTCCCAGAGTCGAAATTGAAAGTCGGTTCGAGCTTGTGGTGGAATGGGTCCTTATCGTCCAAGGGAAAGGGCCAAGCGGCTATTACGTTCACTCCCGGGGCTACAATGTCGGGCTTTAGAATCCCTGGTCTTGCATTGGATGGCCCACGAGAGGAGAAATACGCTAGGGCAGGAGCCCTATCTCCGATCACCGTGCCTTTGAACGCAATTGTGGCTGTCGGATTTTTTGTGGAGTTTATGTAAGCTTTAATCTTCTCACCGGCCGTGAAGCTCACCTCCGTCGCAGGAAGAGGGTGGATTTCCGCAAAGATGGTGGTACCCATAAGCACTTTGTTTGTGAGGATCATACCCAAGGCGCTCTTATTTTTCAAAATTTGTCCCACTTCTACGCCACTCAGACGATTGCAAAGCACAATCTTACCCTTCACGTCTACTCCTTTCAACGAATCCTCGTAGCAAAACCCATCGGGCCCAGACACAAGAGGGTATTTGGTCGTCGTATTGGAGGGGAAATCTGCAGGTTGAAAAGCGGACTCGCCGTCAAATTCCTGACGATCCCCCAATTCTGCTGTGGCCTTTATGCTGCGATCCATAGTGCTCGCGCCAACCGTGACTATCCACGGCGCGTCGTTCCCAAGGGTCTTACCCTCGGGCCCCGAGTTGCCTGCGGCGCAACTGACTAGCACGCCTTTTTGCACCGCGGCGAAGGATGCTAATGCAATGGTGTCCTCGTAGATAAACGGTTTAGAGCCTCTTGGGTCTCCGAGGGACAAGGAGATCACATCCACGCCGTCTTCTATTGCGGCATCAAATGCCGCTAATATGTCACTTTCACGACAGTCTAAGATAGTGCAAACTTTGTATATCGCCAGATGGGCTCGTGGGGCCATACCCACTGCTGTCCCGAACCCGTTACCAAGAACACTCGCATTTGCTACGAAATTGCCGCCCGCCGTGCTTGCCGTGTGGGTCCCATGTCCGTCATGGTCTAAGAGATTCTCTGCTATGCGTTGGTATGCAAACTGTCGTGCGCCTATGAGCTTGTTGTTGCAGTGATACAGAGTTTCATTGCCAAATAATCGAGAATCGCATTTGCCTTTCCATTTCTTTGGCGGAGGCGGAATTCCATTGTCGTCGAATGATGGGTGGTTGGGCAGAATGCCAGTGTCGAGCACTCCGATGATCACTCCTTGGCCGTACTTTGAGCTCTTCCACAATGACCCTTTTTCTTCTTTCTGAGGACGCAATCCTAGAAAATCGGGCGTGCGAGTGGTGTGAGGGCGTAAGATGCTTTCTTCGCTGGCGAAGATGAAACCCGATTTCGCCTTCACGTACTCAAGTTCGTCAGGCGTCAGCTTAGCTGAGAATCCGCTTATGACGTGCTTGTAAGAATAGATCATGAGATCACCGTCGTCGTCTGAGGTTGTTTTCGAGGGAGGAAGAAACGACGCGTGATAGTTTTTCATGTCTGCGTCGACTTTGTTGATCCCATCATTTGGTGGTGTCGCAACGTGAACAATATATGTTTTTGAGTCGCTACTTCTGTCGTGGGCCTTACACAATATGACGAAGATCAGAAAAGAAAGCAACGGAAAAGGGTAGTTGAATGGTCTAAACATGATGATGATAAGCAAAATAATTGATGGTGGTTTAAGCAACGGGCCTTTGTGTTTGCTCGGTGTATGTGTTGCATTAGTGTGTGTGTGTCCGATATATATACAATAATCATGATTTATGGGAAGATTATGAGAATATTTCTCTTTTATTACATGTTGATATTATTGCCAACATTTACAAGGTCAAATGTATGTAATAAATGGGAATGGATTACGGCTATGGATATTGCAATAATAAATCAATGAAGATGATACGTGGTTAATAACTTTCAAGAATATTCAATGAATAGTTAAATGTTCTTCCAAAATAATAACAATAATAAATAATTGACTAGTATGTACATTTGACTTCAACAACCAGGTCACTCTTTTATGTCGAATAACTAAATTTGACTTTACTGTGGTTATATGTGGTAAAAGTTTTTACTCATTTACTCTATTTGATTTTATTTTTTCCTATGATTTTTTTCTTTAAAATTGTGAGATTACGGAGATTATGTATGCGATTCTGTAAGGTGCATATGGATATGAAGATATTTTATGGATAATGATGTGAAATCTTTATATTTAATTTTAGGCAATTTTATTATAGTTAGGTCCGTTATATAAATTTTTCTTTCCCATGTATGATAGGAAGTTCATAAAGAAATGGATCTGCGACATACTGAGCACTTTAATATTTAACAATATACATTCCTTATATTGTGCCTTCATTAATTACATCTTTAAATGTTGAATTCAAAAGTATTAGTTCACATTTCTATTAGCTTAAAAAAATAATAAACCACTCTTAGTATAATACGTTTAGAGCTACCAATATCATATCAAGGACAAAGGCTTTAAAGTTGCAGGTTATATCGAAAGAAATGTGTGAATTTTATTGAAATCTTCGGCCCGGTAGTAAAAATTGGTTATAGTAAGACTATTTTTATTTAGCTCTTTGTGGTATAAATGTTTGAAATGAATATAGTTTAATGAGATTATTTATCTATTTATTTAAATAAAAAAATTAAACCTAAATTACAAGAAAACTAGAGCCTAGTCAATTATATATAAAATATAAAATAAAGATGCGTGTGCGAGATATAAGAGACAATGTACCTTCTTTTCAATTATACTAGATGGTGAAGCCGTGCGTTGCATGGCGTTGGACCAAGGATAGTCCGGACACTGAATGTACTAAAAAATACATATTTGTGATATAAAGAGAAAATAACTCAAAACGTATTCTGATATAATTAATACAAAGATATGATGTTAGATTGTTCGGGGCATACTCGTATGAAATAAATTACATGCATTAACAATGCGACATTTACACTCTAATATCTACAAAAAATGTTGAAATATTCATTAACTCGTGCTTAGCAACAAGATGATCGATACATATGTTGGTGTACCATTACACTAAAGAAACTTTTTATAATTGAAGTTAAAGCATATTAAAATGTTTCAAAGAACCTTAAAATCATAATTATCCGATTCATCTCCAAGTTATGAAAAGAAAAATATGTCAAACTTGCAGATAATTCTGACAATAACTTCCTTCTAATTATTATCTTTGTTTGAAAATATTGTTAGTCCCCTAAGTAACACCGAGTATTTCACTTTTCTGTTAAAAAGACACATCAAAAACTATTTCCACAAATAGAAAACTACGTAAAAACATTGAAATTGTGCACTTAAGCAATCTAAAATGTAAAATTGAACTTTGTCTCCCCTATTTCAGCATTGTTGCTTCATTTTCTCTCGTTATTTCTTTTGTTCCTCATCGAATTGTTGTTATATTTCATTTTCCCCTATCACATTATATATGCACAACGAACCACGTCTTGATAGGGGACTCACATAGTCACCACCGCTATCATATATATATATATATATATATATTAATTGTATTATGCTCATATGTGATTTAATTATTTTTATTTTTAGTTAAATATCTATAAATATACGTTTGCATTATTATAGTAACATCTTGGAAATACAGGTAACCCAAACAGATAATCATATACTTATTAAAAATAAAATGGTTGACCTCTCGTTGACCCCCCTATAGCCAATCGTGTGTGACACGTCAGCGCTCAAAAGTACAATGACCATTTTGGGTCTGAGGGTAGTGGTATTTACATCATCCAGTTATAGATAATCAATCGACAATAGAAACCCAAGAGTCATGCTCAAACCATTGATTAAACCCTGCCTTTTCAACATCGACAGTGTAATCAACGCACTCGAATCCTCCCATCACGACATGCTCAAACCATCGATTAAACCCTGCCTTTTCAACATCGACAGTGTAACCAACGCACTCGAATCCTCCCATCACGATCTGGAGATGAATCTTGGTTCGGGCATCTATCGATGATCTGCATGTGTGCCTAACATTTTTTTAGTCCTACTCCTATCTGTGAAATTACCGACGAGTTATATAACGAAAGAGATTGTTCAAGGTCTCCGGGATCGGTATCAATTTTTTACTTTTCGCGTGTGCTCCGCCTCAATCTGCGTCGCATCGTTGCTCCGTCGCCGCTCGCCTGCGTGCTCTCTCCCCCGTTGTTGCGCCACACCTGCGGTTAGCTTCATTTAATTGTTAGGCATATCGATTCAATTTTTGCAGCACCACGTGTTGTTCTCGAGGTACGCGATTCTCTCGATTATTTTGTTTTTCCCGTTCGGTTCTCTGATGCGAATTGTTTTTCTGTATCGTCGTTGACTTTTCAGTTATGGATGTATGATTGCGTTCGTCTATGAATTAGTAGAGATTATGTCGTTTCTTTAAGATTTATAGCGTAAATTAATGGTATTTGAGCATCTTCGATGCTCCCCATAATGGACGTCGTCGTTCCAGATTAGGCCCCGATGGCAGAGCAGGTCGGAGAGTACGTTGGCATGGACCTCGCCCAACGACTCAGTGGCCGCGGCAACACCGCCTGTTCGTCAACGGAGAATTGTCTCCTGCTGCAAAAGCTTTCTGCTTTTGATTTTCTTATTTCGGGTTTTATTAATTTTCTACTTTAAGCAGGAACCTTGAGCAGTATAAGCAGCGGCGATAGCCTACCGACACCAAGAACCGAAGTAGAGATCCTCAGGCTATTAGGGTATGAGGGTGAGTTTTTTTCGAGATCTAATTGTTGTTGTTCTCAGGCTGTTCAGTGAAGATACAGTTCCTGTGAAAACGATTTTGATGGCTATGTAATGAAAATGATATTGTTTCTCTCTCCCTGTGTTTTTTCTTGAATCATAGTTTCATCAGTTCTTTGCTACATTATCAATGGCTTCTTTTTTTTTTCAGGAGACTTCATCTGCGCAATACATACTGCAGAATTCACAGCTTCATCGATCAAGAACGCCTACGCAATGGGCAAGCAGATCCCTTTTCAGTGTGTCCAGAACAGTGTTGAAATCATACTTTCCAAAGGGATAGGTGTTGAAGCTGTCGAAATCCTCCACTAAGTGAAGTATCATTGGATTTCTCTTCACATTCGTTCTGAAGCCACGCTGATCAAATAATCCCGTGACAAACACCACACTGGCCATTTTTAATTGTTCAACATCGATAGGAGACGATGAGTTACATCTCATCTCGCTTAATTTATCAATAGCATCCTACATTATCTTTTGTGCGCTTGGAAAGTGCCTCCAAGCAAAAGCATGATTCCCAGCGACCTCTGGCTCGGGAGAGAACCGCAGACCAGTAATCAAACAGAATTCTGTAGGCAAAAATTGTATAGGCCTGGAATTGATAACGATCCGCAGTTCGTCCCTACAAAGTAGTGGAATCTGCGCTTGCATCATGTACCAAATTAGCTGGCACGATAGATAGAACCTATATGCACAGGCTGTGAGATGTCCAAATGGAGATCGTGCCACCACTTCTGCAATTTCTGCTGCATTTAGCACGTCCTGTATAAGTTTGCTAACTCCCTTATAGTCAGCGCATAAGGTTAATTTCCAACGCAGAATATTTTCTTGTGGAAGCTGAGCGTCTAATAATGTCTGAAAATTTATGTAATACCCGAGTCCGTAAGTAAGCCAGCCAATAAATGTGCATACATATTATGTGACTTACGTGACTGCATGAGACGTGTTTTACGATTTTATATGTCAACATGATTCCAAATTGAGTGCTATTAGGGTTACTAACCAAGTAGAAGAATTAATTGAAATTTAGGTTAGTTATTGATTTTAGGGTTTCTAGTACATGACATGCTAACCTAGAAGATTTGATTTAATATATTAAGTTCTCTTAGGCCCAAGTACTACAAATAATAAGGTACTAATAGAAAGGTTATTTAAGCCCAAAAGAGGGGCCATCGAAACATAGTTAGGAAAGAATTATTGAAGACTTAAAGTTATACACATATATATACACGGTAGCAATTATTTAGTCGTTAAGGAACCTTAAGGAATCAATAGAATAATATGTATTACATGGATGTTGATAAAGATAAGGCTCACTAGGTATTGATGTCATTTAGGCATTTTTATACGCAAGATCTAGTAAGGATAAGAATAGAATTTACTCATCATTAACAATGAACCACTGAAAACCCTAAGCAAGGAGGAAAAAGGAGATCAATCACTAAAGAACGAATTTGAATCGGGGGAAAGGTATAATTTTTACCATAACTTTTATATGTTTAACTGGTAGTTTAACATACCCCAAGCATGTTGAGTAGAATAGCTACATGCGATTAAAGTTTTGTATAGTTCTAATTTTTGTAAACTTCGAACATACTTACATACTTACGGTTCTTATAGGATTTATGCTGCTCTTAGGAAAAATATATTTCGATCGTGGGTTATATGATTTCCATACCAAGAAGATGTTTTCAAGTGATATGAAATCCAGTTTGATAAGTTTCGAAGCCATATTAGTTTGGTAGGAAGGAACTCGAAAGGTTCAGGAAAGTTTAAGAATGTCGAGAACTATTTGGTATCAACTTTGAAATTTAGAATAGAATGTCGAAATCAGGCTCGAAATATTTGGTTACAAGGTCGAAGCATATCTCGACATTTTGTATAAAATCTCGAGGTCAAACTCGAGATTTATGTCAAAGTAGAATATCACTTCGTGACTTAACTCGAGATTCAACTAGAGATGTCGAGATTTAATTTACAAAGCAACCCGAAATCCATGTTAATATCAATATCGAGATTTGATATAGGATCTCGAGGTCACATGTCGAAATACATTTTAGTATTAGCCCGAGATTTATCTCAAGTATCATGTCGAGATTCATGTTAGAAACATTTCAAGATTTAATTCATGAGCTATATCGAAACTCCATTTCAAGATTTAATTCAAAATGTTCTATATTGTTATAAATTCTAAAGTGTTAATTTCGAAACTTATAAAAATCAAAACTAGGGTTTTTTAATTAAGCCACTTTAGTATCACTATAATTAGACTAACAAACCCCAATTTATATGCTTCTATATTTAGGGTTTGAAGGTTAGCAACATACCGTACGATAAATTTAATAGCTAAGGATACCAGGTAAGTGGAAGTCCCAACTATAATACATAATTATATGTGCATGAAAATTATATGTTATGTGTTCAATGATTTTATGTGACTTCCTACGTGAATTATTTGCGTATTTGCGTTATGTGACACACATGATTTAATTACATGATATAATGGCATGACACGCATATTCACGACATGAGCATATGCACGCACGTTTAGTACGAAAGGCATGATATGAGAGCGTGCTTAATATACGATCGCCTGAGAGCGATAAAGATTTGCCGATATGGGCGTCTGATGTCGACTCACAGTTGAGTCACGGCTCTTATATGCTACCATGGTGACGTCGTATGACGCTACCGTTAAGACATGACATGTACAAGCCAAGACATGATTTTAGGGCTAATGCCCTCATGGCGGGTTGTGAAACCTGGAGGGTGCGAGCTGAGGGTGTAGCGACACCGAGGGTACCTCTGGTGTTGACTACCTCAGATTAGGCTACCAGCGTGAAGCGTCCGCGTGGCGTATGAAACCACCTTGGGACAGAAAGACGCCCTAGGGTTAGCCTCCCTTGAGTGGGTATTGCCACTTATATATTTTTATCCTTTGTGAATTTGAGCTCCATGATGGTGCATAGCAAGATAGCCGAGGGCCCTATATGACAAGACAAGGCAAGGAAAAATATGAGGTCTAGGGAGCATTGGCACGGATGCCTTTGCGAATTTAGGACACGTGCATGGCATGCATGACTTTCACTTACTGAGCTTTATAAGATCATTCCACGTATTTATGTGTTGTAGGTTTACGAGATTACGGTACGTGATCTTTACGAGGGCGAGGCCAATTTTTGAAGCTTCCGGAGGACTTTTGAGGTGGCAGTGTGTACATGGATGCAACCTGAGTGGAGGGCCAGTACCTTATTTTGAACACGCATGCGCACTCTACCTTGTATTTATGTCCTAGGAATATTTTGCACTGTACAGAAGAATTTCCTCTATATAAAAGGAAAAATTTTGTACGCATTTTCGTATATAGATTTCAATCATATAACATGCAGTCACATAAAATAGTAGTAAGAATGGCGGTAGGAGTCAGGGGCGCCGCAATTTAATAACCATAGTGTTAGAGAAAATATATAACAGTATGCAAGAGCAGTTTGCAGAACATTTGAACACCATTCATCTGCAACTGATTACATAAATAGCTACATAACAAATGTACTCAGAAATATATGACGAATATACACAGAAATATGGAACAACATGCAACAACATCTCAAGACCATTTATCTCTAACAGACTGCATGATATTTCTATAAAACATCTGTAGCCAACTTATCAAAGGGGGAATCAATCGCCAGTCGATATTTTACTATCTTAATGGAGAAGATAGAATCAATTTTGTAAGAAGAACTCGACATATGCAGGCTAAATTAAGCACACTCAGTAAGCATTCTTTAAACTGTTAAAACACACACAATACCTCTGAATCAGTTGCCGCCATTGCTGTTTGTCTGATCGTTGGATGTTCGTTGTGAAATACCGCACAGGCAAATTTTTCAGACTTCAAATGATCAACCTTCAACAACTTCCAAATAGTACTAGATGAAATACCGCGCACCTGGGGACTGTAAGGAATAAATAGGGTGCGATACTGGGATTTTGAAATCAGGTTAAGCGAAGGAGGATGAAATTTCTAATTTTTTAATTCCTTGATAAGCACTGTAAGTTTTTCGTCGGATGGGTTGGGCCGTCAATTGCATGATAGACATAATTATTTAGGGCACACTGCGCCAAATGAAATCAATTGAAATTTCAAAATGGGCTGGGCCAGCAACAAAAATATTCACGTAATTAGTGAGGGACTACTTGAGGTTTTTCCAAGTCAATGCAAGAAAATTAATACACGAAAATGGATTATTTTCTTGTAAATATCCGGACGATATAAATATATAACAATTTATGTTGCATAAGCAATAATAAAAATAAGTCGAAAATATAACGTACAATGATACTATGATATTGTTACGTTATGTTGTATTATCTAACAATATATTATTGACGATTACAATAAAATATCATATATTATTCTATGTTATAATGCAAATATTAAACATAGTACTTTTTATATATAACATATTACATTGCACCGAATAGTTTATAACATGATGATACTATGTTATCTCAGATTAGGCTATACCGTCGCATAGCGATAATTATATGAATTTATTGTATTAAGTTATATTATATGGAACTACAATATTTAGGTATATTTTTTAGTATGGTGTGCCAGACACATTAGTCTTTTTACTTTGTAATATAAAATTAAGGCATGATTATCCTTAGCTTTTATAAAAACAAAAATTACAATACATATCCTGCATTATTACTTTTATCCAGGCTACAGTCTTACATTGTTTAACAGTTATACATTGACCGCAACAGAATTTTCACCAAACCCGCTATGATGTCGACACAAATTGGCATGATTATCTATTACGACATATCTATTACGACACAAATACGCCTATTGATTGGTTTTCCACTCTATTATCTAAGTGTATTCCATTGTAATGTTTAGCTATATATTTAAATAATATTGCATATAACACAATCTAAACCAGGAAGGTATTCTCTAAAAAATGTGCCCTATAAATGAGGCGATAATGTGATTGCATTTACGTCCGTGAAAAGTTTTCGACAATGATATTTTCCAATAGTGTTATGCAATCAGTATGTCATGACATGAAGTTTCGAGTTACACCCGCCTTGTTAATTCAACATTTATTAAATTAGCCTGTGTTCTAAAGTTACTTATGTTTATAATATGTCTTGATACGCCGTGGTCCCCCTAACGATTGTCAATTACATCTTTATGTAATATTTCTCATCAGACGTTGATGATGTTGGTGACAATTGTTGTGCAAAGAGTGGTGATTTTGAGGTTTTTCTTGGACGGGTAATTATCTTCTATTATATAAAATTGTATTATATATTGTATGACGTTATGTTATATTACATTATAGTATTTTATTTTATAATGTATTTTTATTTGATTACCTGAATTCATATCCTTCACAATAAATCAACAAGGATGCATGTTGATAGTAAGAATGAATATGTGTGATGCCCTAGTCAGCCAAGTAATGGGGTGAAATACTGGTTATAGGGGCAGTCATACAGTAAGCAACTTGTAATTAATTGTACTAAATGTTATCTGATAATGTGGAAAATTTCTTACAGCCTTTCATACAATAACAGTTACCATGATGGGATTGTTGAGTAATCTAATATTGTCAAGGACAAAAACGATAAAATAACCACAATATCATGTCCAGAGGCACTGACATCAGTCTGAAAGACCCATCGCAAATAGTACGCAAATAAGTTCAATGTTCTTCAACATGTCTATTCATTATATGGAGGCCAATGCCAATAATTAAAGTAGACAAATGCCGCCAAATATTTTCTGAATTCTTCTATTTGGCATGGTTTTATGCGAGATAGATTCTCGCCTGGGAACATCATACCGAATGCATTCCGCAACATGTGGACGCCGATTCTCCCCTGCAGTGAACACCATGTCATATGGTTAACTAAATAAAGAAGGCCATAACATATGAGAATCAATTAATTTGCATAACTTCACCTGTAACCCTGCTGCGCGATCCGTCCGTCACGACTACAGTCGAACTGAAAATTAGAACGTTCAATGCCTAGGTGTCTTAGCAACATTTTGGTGATACGGATTGTGTTGCCCATCGCCGCACGTGTCACTGCGAATGGATGGATGGTGACCAACCCCCAATGGTTGCTGTTGACGTTCGCAGGTGGCACAATCACCGACGCATTTTTCCAACTACACGATGGCCATCGGGCAGACTTTCCAAGAACAAACGGCATCACTTCCGTCAGATCAGCCTTTCCACTAACAACTGGGAGCGATTACACGAACTGGCTGAAAACTGTGTTCATGAATGCGACTGTCTTCAGAGGGTTGGCACACCTCAGCTGCATTTCAATAATCCGCTCATACATTCATCGACATGCTGCGTAGCCAAAGTCAGTAAAAACAATGGATATTCATAAATGTCTGCCGCACACGAATTCAGTGGGAAATACCTCATGATTTAATGCTCAAACGTAAACTTACAGCATCTCGAAGGCAAGTGCCGCAGGTCTTCAGTTCAACGAAGAATGCTTAAGCTCTGTCCTGCAAAGACCTGCTACGTAGTGATTTGTGCCCATGCGTTCTATGGACTCAGCTCCTTTTGGCCACATTTTCAGCTTGTACAGAACGTGCTCAGCAATAATCGCCTTTCCGTATGGAATTCTGGCAGGGCTAGAGAGGGCTGGACACTTTTTCCCAATGCTTTTTGCCTTTTCGCTGGTGGAAGTTCATTTCCTTCGTGTGTTGCGTTGCCCCCAATTAACTCTATAAGAGAAATATGATGTGAGATAATTAGAGAAAAGAGATTGCAAATTTTAGCTGCAAGAAAAGCTATTTCTTACCAGCCTCCATGCCTTGTATCTTCCCTATCCTTTCTGTCAGCTGCTGTAATTGATCACCAACGGTTCTCAAAACATTTTCCAGTGGTTTAGCACGTTCGATATCAGTCAGTCTTACGTTCAAGCCAACAAAGCCTTCTTTTACTTGGCTGGTCATATGGACGACCTGCTAAGTGTGGTGTTCGACTACAGTACTGAGCTTTCCAAGTTGTTGCAAGACCTACTTAGTTCCTCTCGACCTACCATGCGACGACTCAGAATTAACCTTGCCTGTCTCTCGCTCCATTTCCAACTCATCTGTTAAGGTATATGCCCTAGATGCCGTACGAGGAATGGGAGTACGAGGGAAATTTGCTAATGTCTAGTGTTTAGTGATGTAATTTGATTAATTCTATTAATGGAATAACTTTACTTATCATTAATTAATTATTGAATGAGTAAATTAAAAGGCAAATTATTAATTAGTCTAAAGATTTCACATTGCAGTCTGGGTGGATAAGACAAATTAATAAAACCCAAATATTGGCAGTTCAGTTACTGATTCTGTGGGGACAGAGAGGGGCACCAGTAAGCTGAGATACTGTAATATTAAAATAGTCCACAAATCTAAGTCTCCAGTAGGGTGACTGGAATGACACGTACGACTTGTTTGTCGATGGGTCCAATATGGTTGTGCCAACCGTTCACTTGGGAAGTGGGAGTCCATGACAATGATACAAGATGAATCAGGGGATTATCTGTATTTGGACACTGACTCGTAATCGAACGATCACACGCTTGGATTGTCCTTGATCGAACGATTGATTGTAGTAGTATGCGTGAACCTTAGACCGAAAGGGTTAACTTGGGATTGTTCTTGAGGTCTTGACTTGTCACTAGTTTGCTAGGCCCGTCTTGCCGGTGGCATGGGTCAGCGGCGAAATGCGGTCTTGACTTTTCGATGTGATTGCCGGTTGAACCGCGGAGCGAGATTTACGGTCTCGATTAAATTCGAGGTTAACGTTCTATGGCAAGTTTAATGTGCGGGAATTTATCCAAGTCTCTTGCCAGAGCATATAACTGACTCATGATAGTCGTGGAGTGCAGTTTCAGAACATTCACCGACATAAACGACATAGAGTCGAGTCCTGTAAGTTTGACTATGCGTGACTTTCACTTGACCGGGACAAACGTAAACGGTTTATACGTATGACGAAAATCTACAGTCGGTTCATGGATTACGATTAGATCAAATTCGTCCTCCACTTGGGATCTGTTCGGTACCACGGGGCTGGCTAGGTGAATACCGAACTCCTAGATACCTCCTGGGCCGGTTGAGACGAACCAAGAGAGTCGTGCTTAAAAAGGACAACCGAAACAACGCCGTCATCAGAGAGAGACAAGGCTAGGTCCTAGATTGTGACATTGGGGTTTGGAGCTTGGCGAAAGCCTTGATCGGCCGAAAATACTAAGTTTGACTAGTGAGGGGTAAAATGGTCTTTTCACCTCACGATATATTTTTGAAATAAAATATTTGATATTGAGTATTTAGTATATTATTTAAATTAGATTTAGATATTTATTATCTTCATAGAGAAATAATATTAGATAATGTATATCGGATATATATAAGTTTCGAATTTTTATTAGACAAAATTTCGAAAATTATTAAATATATTTATATTGGATATTATATATTTAAAATATACTAAATATGGTATTTTAATTAATTAAGGTATTGGATATTCAATTAATCAAATATAAAGTTTGAATTTTGAATTCATTACTTGGTAAAACGAAGACTTGGTAAAAGGGGAGGTTTGAGGATTTTTCTCCACCCACCTTAACCTGTTTTCGGCTAATCCTAAGAGGTATAAAGAAGGATATTCGAGATCCTAAAGTTGGTGGAAGCTAAATTTTCGAAATACAAGCAAAAGAGAGTAAAACCTAAGAGTTTTCTCCTCTCACCACTTTCTCTCCCGCACTCTCTTCTCGGGGGCAGCAAGCAATTCGTTCTTGGCCTAGCCGCACATGCAAGAATAGCTGCGACATTAGTAAGGTGCCGGCGTGACGATCTTGCGCAAAGAAGGCGTCCCGTTCGTGTGCTTTTGGCGTAGGAGAGGGGCTCTACGCCTCGGGGATTCGAAGGATTCGAAGCTAGCCATCGTTAAGAAATTTCAACAAGGTATCATGGCTGATCTCTTATCTCTTTATGTCAATACGTTCTCATGTTTGTAGCCGAGCGATCTTGGATAGGCGGGAAACCCCGTAAGATTTTAAAATTCCGCCGTTCTAGGAACGTGGGTCCAGGGACCCTCGAGGATACCCAACAGTGGTATCAGAGAAATAGGCTCGGTTAAAGTCACGGGACTGACAAAAGGCCACGAAAAATCCGAAAGCCTTAGCTGTGCGCATGGCGCACAGGGTGCCCGGGCGGCCCGCGCGCGGGGCGAGCGGGGCTGCGTCGAGTCGCATGCGAAGCGCGACTCAGGGCGGGCTGCACGCAGCTTGAGGCCTGCTCCTAGCCGTGTGCATGGTGCACACAACACACGGACAGCCGGCGCCCAAGGCACGCGGGGTGCGCGACTCAAGACGGGCTGGCCGCGGGCGTACCGCGGCGCATAGGGCTGACCTCACGCGGGGCATGCGGCACAAGAGGCACGGGCTGCACACAAGGGTGCACGCAGCGCTCAGGAAAACCGCACGTGGATGCGCGGAAAGTAGGTATGACTGTGCGCGTGTGTGCGAGCTGTGCTAGGCTAAGAGCGCACGCGGATCGGGGCTGGCCGCATGGTGCGCGCGGCACGAGGCTGGCAGCTCGCATGGCGCGAGCATCCTCGACACAGGCCCGATGGTCCTGGTCTAGTTCATCCTACGACCCGATATACATTGGGCTAGGCCCGGACCATTTAAAAGCCAAAATTCGATTTTGGCTCGGAAATATGTTGAAAATGTCGTGATGCATGTTATTTGAATAACGTTGTGATTGATTGGGGATTAGGTTCTGGTTTTTGCCGGGTGATATGTTAAGGGTAACAAGGTCCCCCCGGGTTGTACTTTACAGTTTTTATTAGATAAGACGGACGGTTTTATTAGGGATAGATTCCCCGTCATTGTAGTTATGTTATGACGGCCGCACGAGTGTCGATCGAGAGGAACCCGAACGAACGACCTGGTAGCCGAGGCGTCCGAAGCAAAGCCCGAAGACGTAGAGTCTTATTGTCTTGTACAATTAGGATGGAACTAGAAATATCCCCAATCTTTCACATTTACTTTAATAGGTTGAAACTAGGTTTGCTATTAAAGTCCATTATGTGCGTGTTGGTTTCGAATGTCATAATGTGCATAACGTGCTCGTGTTAAAAATGTGAGGATTCTCCCGAGGTTAGACCTTTAATATCAAGTGAGTAAAGGGGCTAGGCTCCTGTCTTCTATCAAGTCCAAAAATGTTACGACTTAAGGTTACGGTTGCGGTTGGCCGAGTTACAGCGCCAAAACCCTCGCCTTTGCGTGAAGGGGTTTGGATGCAATTATGAATTGCCGCTCACCGACCACTCTTCACCCTCTAATAAAGAGTTATCCTACGGGGGATGAAGTTCACGGAAAAGTGGAAGGTGAGCAGGACGTTGATAGGTTGCACTTGGACAGTCATTCCCAATATGATCCGAGTTACGGCTGAGGGACCCTGGCTGAGACGAAGATGTTGAATCTTCTGTGTGACATAAACGTGTGGGGCATGATCTCGGCTAACCAAACGAGCCAATAAGCTGTTAAGTTGAGGCTAGTGTGTAGTAGCGCGGGAAACTCAATGCCACTGTGAAACCACTCAACAAGGTTTCCGAAATGCCTAGTGGGAGAAAGGGTTTCGAGAAAAATAGTGGGAGTCAGACAAAAATTTTAAGTCCTAATTTAGTCTGATTAAACACTACAAATCCTAACTATCTGTTTATTTTCTGCACTTTATTTTCTTCTCTATTAGTTACGATGACAAACCCATTAATTACACTCTTGGAGAAACATTGTTTGGTGGGACCGAACTATGTAGACTGGCTCAGAAATTTGAGGATCGTCCTTAGATTAGCAAAACTGGATTATGTCTTAGACATTAAGGAGCCAAAATTGCCCACAACTGAATCCACTAATGAGGAGATTGTACTCCACGATAAGTGGGTTGAAGATTCAACGAAGGTGAACGTCTACATGCTTGTTGCGACTTCTACGTCCAAGGGATCGAAGAATAAGTCGAACAAGACAGGCGTGACCAAGGGTAGAGTCGACAAGAAGACGGAGACCACCAAGGTCGAAAGGTCGGGCGCAAAGCCCACGGATAAGTGCCTCATTTGCCAACAGCTGGGCCATTGGAAGCGTGAATGTCCGAAGCTGGAGGCGTCTGATGCCTCAGGAAAACAATTAGTTTTTGAAGCTAATTGTTCTGTGTATTCTACTTCGTGGATACTTGACTCAGGGGCTAGTTCCCACATTTGTGTTTTGAACCAAGGTCTAGAATGAAGTAGGAAGCTTTGAGCTGGCGAGGTCTTGATCAACGTATGTAGTGGACATAGTGTACCAGCTACACACAGGGATCGAAGACCTTAGTCCTATCGTCATTACGTTGTTTAGAACTTTCCGACGTTTTGGTTTTACCCAAGGGGCTTAAAAACATTATTTCGATTCCTGTTTTGAGCAGATTGGGTTATGAATTTCGATTCATTGATAATGTTCGCCATATTTATTTTAGAAATGAAAATGTTGGAAGTGCGACGTTAATAAATGGTTTATATTACGTCAACTTAAAAGAAAATGTTAAAGTTGTAAATGCAATCACCAAATCATCGACTGGGTTGAACGATCGATACATGTGGCACTTACGACTAGATCACGCAGCAGAAGCGAAGATTGAACAGATGGAAAAGGACGGTCTGATTAGCATAGTGCGAACAGGCCCGATTTCTACCTGTCAGTCTTTGCATCTTAGGGAAAATGATCAAGTCGCCCTTCACAGGGACTTTCACTAGGGCCACGGAAGTGTTGGGTTTGATCCACACTGACGTATGCGGACCATTTAAATTAACGGCCCGAGGTAATTGCCGCTACTTCATAACGTTCACAGACGATTTCTCCCACTAAGGGAATGTCTATTTGATGAGACAAAAGTCCGAAGCTCTTGAAATATTCAAAGTGTATAAAGCATTAGTGGAGAAGCAAACTGGCAAGTTCATTAAAGCCGTTCGGTCAGATCGAGGCGGTGAATATATGAGCCTTGAGTTTGATGCATTCTTAGAGAAAATGGCATCATCATACAGTTTTCCCCGCCAGGCACGCCGCAATTGAATGGCGTGGCCGAACGGAGAAACTGAATGCTTTTAGATATGGTTCGGTCGATGATGAGTTACACAGATTTCCCCATTTCGTTGTGGGGATATGCCTTAGAAACAACGGCCTATATCCTTAACAGGATACCTACCCGCTCTGCCGATAAGATTCCTTACGAGGCTTGGCATAAACGTAAGGCGAGTCTGAATCACATCAGGGTCTGGGGTTGCCCCGCCTTTGTGAAAAAGTTGATGGTAGACAAGCTTGAATCAAGATCATTGATGGCAAGATTCGTCGGATTTCCCGAAGACTCAATGCGGTATGGCTTCTTTGTCCCAGATGAACACAGGGTGTTCATTGCTTTACGCGCTACTTTCTTGGAGGAAGAATTCGTAGGCGAAGGCGGTAAAGGACGAAAAATAACTCTAAGAGAGTTAGAGGACGAATCGACTCCTATTCCAGAGTCGTTGGACAACGTTTCAGAAAACCCGGTTCAGCCGCAATTGCGTAGGTCAAGTAGGATATCTTATATGCCTGAGAGATATGGTATGGTACACGTCGAGCATGGGGATGCTGCGACTGAGGGATGCGTCGGGGACGATCCCGTCACCTACGACCAGGCAATTGCTGGTACAGACTCCCTCAATTGGCTTGAGGCTATGCAGGCGAAATGGACTCGATGCACACAAACGAGGTTTGGACTCTTGTAGACTTGCCTAATGGTATTAGACCAATTGGCAATAAATGGATCTACAATAAAAGATTGGATCTGATGGACATGTGGAGACGTACAAAGCTAGGCTTGTAGCGAAAGGGTATAGTCAGAAAGAGGGAATTGACTATGAGGAAACCTTCTCACCTGTCGCAATGATAAAGTCCATTCTAATCATGCTTGCGATAGCAGCTCACTACGACTATGAGATCTGAGGTGGACGTAAAGACCGCTTTCCTGAATGCATTCCTCCAGGAGAAAATCTATATGGAGCAGCCCAAGGGTTTTACGCAGAAGCAGATGCTCGAAAAGTGTGCAAACTGAATCGTTCCATTTATGGGCTGAAACAGGCTTCAAGGAGTTGAAATCTTCGGTTAAATGAAGTAGTTAAGAACTACGGATTCATAAAGAATGAACATGAGCCCTGTGTTTACAGAAAGGCCAGTGGGAGTAAGGTGTCGTTTCTAATATTGTACGTAGATGATATCCTTTTGTAGGAAACGACATTGGGATGCTATCAGAGATTAAAGGTTGGTTTTCAAATGAAGATCTCTATGAAAGACCTCGGAGAAGCGACCTATATTCTAGGAATTCGCCTATTTAAATATAGGGCGAAAATGTCAATAGGCTTGTCCCACGCCCTTTACTTAGATAAAGTCCTTAAATGGTTGAAAATGGACGAGTCTAAGAAAGGGTTCCTACCTATGAGACATGGGATTCATCTCTCAAACGCAATGTCTCCTCAGAATGAGGTACAAAGACAAGAGATGAGTGGAGTCCCCTATGCTTTAGCTGTGGGTAGCCTGATGCACGCGATGCTTTGCACACGACCAGACATTGCGTACGTTGTGGGCGTATTGAGTAGGTTTCAGGCTAATCCTGGTAAGGAACATTGGGCGGCAGTAAAGACAGTTCTAAAGTACCTTAGACGGACAAAGGACTTGATACTGATTAATGGCCCAGGAGAATTGGAAGTAGATGGATATACAGATTCGGACTTCCAATCAGACGTGGATGACCGAAAGTCTACTTCTGGTTTTGTCTTTACGCTCAATGGTGGGGCAGTGTCTTGGAAAAGTTCTAAGCAAAGCACGACTACAGATTCCACCACTGAGGCAGAGTATATCGCAGCTTGGGTGTTTGGATACGCAAGTTTCTGGAGGAACTACAGGTGGTACCTAGCATCGTGGATCGCCCACTGCCATTGTGGTGCGACAACAGCGGGGCTATTGCACAAGCTAAGGAACCACGTGCTCACAGTAAATCCAAACACATAGAGAGAAAATACCACGTGCTGCGTGGGTTTGTTGAAAATGGCTCAATAGCCATGCAGAAAATTGCCTCTGTAGAGAATGCAGCGGACCCGTTCACGAAGCCACTACCACCGGCAGTGCTCGATCGACACCTCAATAGAATGGAGTTAAGATATGACAACACGTGGCATTAGTGCAAGTGGGAGATTGTTGAGGTATATGCCCTAGATGCCGTACGAGGACTGGGAGTACGAGGGCAATTTGCTAATGTGTAGTGTTTAGTGATGTAATTTTATTACTTCTATTAACGGAATGACTTTATTATCATTAAATAATTATTGGATGAATAAATTAAAAGGCAAATTATTAATTAGTCTAAATATTTCACCTTGCAGTCTGGGTGGATAAGACAAATTAATAAAACCCAAATATTGGCAGTTCAGTTACTGATTCTGTGGGGACAGAGAGGGGCACCAATAAGCTGAGATACTGCAATATTAAAATAGTCCACAAGTCTAAGTCTCCCGTAGGGTGACTGGAATGACACGTACGACTTGTTTGTCGATGGGTCCAATATGGTTGTGTCAACCGTTCACTTGGGAAGTGGGAGCCCATGACAATGATACAAGATGAATCAGAGATTATCTGTATTTGGACACTGACTCGTAATCGAATGATCACACGCTTGGATTGTCCTTGATCGAATGATTGATTGTAGTAGTATGCGTGAACCTCAGACCGAAAGGGTTAACTTAGGGTTGATCTTGAGGTCTTGACTTGCCACTAGTTTGCTAGGCCCGTCTTGTCGGTGGCATGGGTCAGCGGCGAAATGCGGTCTTGACTTTTCGATGTGGTTGCCGGTTGAACCGCGGAGTGGGATTTACGATCTCGATTAAATTCGAGGTTAACGTCCTATGGCAAGTTTAATGTGCGAGAATTTATTCAAGTCTCTGGCCAGAGCATATAACTGACTCATGATAGTCGTGGAGTGCAGTTTCAGAACTTTCACCGACATAAACGACATAGAGTCGAGTTCTGTAAGTTTGACTATGTGTGACTTTCACTCGACCGGGACAAACGTAAAGGGTTTATACATATGACGAAAATCTACAGTCGGTTCGTGGATTACGATTAGATCAAATTCGTACTCAACTTGGGATCTGTTCGGTACCACGGGGCTAGCTAGGTGAATACCGAACTCCTAGATACCTCCTGGGCCGGTTGAGACGAACCAAGAGAGTCGGGCTTAAAAAGGGCAACCGATACAACGTCATCATCAGAGAGAGACAAGGCTAGGTCCTAGATTGTGACATTAGGGTTTGGGGCTTGGCCAAAGCCTTGATCGGCCGAAAATACTAAGTTTGACTAGTGAGGGGTAAAATGGTCTTTTCACCTCACGATATATTTTTAAAATAAAATATTTGATATTGAATATTTAGTATATGATTTAAATTAGATTTAGATCTTTATTATTTTCTTAGAGAAATAATATTAGATAATGTATATCGGATATATATATAAGTTTCGAAGTTTTATTAGATAAAATTTCGAAAATGATTAAATATATTTAAATTGCATATTATATATTTAAAATATACTAAATATGGTATTTTAATTAATTAAGGTATTGGATATTTAATTAATTAAATATAAAGTTTGAATTTTGAATTCATTTGTTGGTTAAACGAAGACTTGGTAAAAGGGGAGGTTTGAAGATTTTTCTCCACCCACCTTAACCTATTTTTGGCTAATCCTAAGAGGTCTAAAGAAGGATTTTCGAGATCCTAAAGTTGGTGGAAGCTAAATTTTTGAAATACAAGCAAAAGAGAGTAAAACCTAAGAGTTTTCTCCTCTCATCACTTTCTCTCTCGCACTCTCTCTCGGGGGCAGCAATCAGTTCGTTGGCCTAGCCACACATGCAAGAACAGCTGCGACGTTAGTAAGGTGTCGGCATGACGATCTTGCGCAAAGAAGGCGTCCCGTTCGTGTGCTTCGAAGCTAGCCATCGTTAAGAGATTTCAACAAGGTATCATGGCTGATCTCTTATCTCTTTATGTCAATACGTTCTCATGTTTGTAGCCGAGCGATCTTAGGCGGGAAACCCCGTAAGATTTTAAAATTCCGCCGTTCTAGGAACGTGGGTCCAGGGACCCTCGAGGATTCCCAACATCATCTTCAGCAAACGGCTCCTGAATATGGGAAGTTCCTCCAGCCTCATTTTCCACGACGTTGGCAAACTCATCATGGGTATCCATACAATCATTTCCAGTAGCACACCACACAATTGCATTGTCGTCCAAATCAGTTGTCTGCTGCGGCCTTTCGTCAATTACTGGCTATCGTTCATATCAGCCACAACATCTACGTGTGACTGAGGAGGTGATTGTATACGTTCTTCGGGATTTGATTCGATGTTGGCATTATCCTCGATGACAACATTTGGGCTCTGATGCATGCCCTTGCGACTGGCCCGGAGATTGCCCACGAAATTTTATAATGTTGGAGAAGGTAAAACTTTCTCATTGGTATTTCCACCCAGAACTTGGGTGTCTTCATCGTCCAATACGGGGGAATTCGGCGAACCACTCCCAGTGGTGCTTCTCAATGGCGGCGACCTGTCATGCGGAAGGCCTTCGCTGCGGGGACGTGCATCGAAGTTGCTATTGGCAAAATAGTCTGCAACAACCTCTTGACCTGTAGGAAAAAAAATATTATTGTTAACTGCTGACTTCCTAACAGCATCATCAACGTCCTGCAATTTTGGACCATTTTGTCGGCCATGCATTTGTCTTCCATTTGCATATACGCGGGATCGGCTCAACTATATCGTCCAAGTACGTTGCATATTTACTTGCAACGCCTGGCAAGCATTCATAAGCAAGCATCTGTTTTGAAAACAACAGTGGGTTACACGACATTATAGTGTAAATATGCAAGGATACGGATCGTGCGTGTAGAGTCGTGTAAGATTACCTAAATTGGGTGCACGAAGCCACCCAAGCACAACGTCTAGTACCTTCTTGAACTGCTTGTTCCCTGACTGTTTTTAAAAGAAGGGAAATCCCTTTTCAATGACGTCAGAACGGTGTCGTAAGCATACTTTCCAAAATGATAGTTGTTGAACCTGTCGAAATTCTCCACTAAGTGAAGTATCATTGGGTTTATTTTGAAATTCGTCCGGCATCCACGCTGATCAAGAACTTCAGCGACAAATACCACACTGGCCATTTTTAATCTTTCAACGTCAACAGCAGACGATGAGTTACATCCCATTTTCGTCAACCTAACAATTGCGTCCTACAGCGTAACCTTTTTGCACGTCTGGAAAGTGCCTTCTAGCAAATGAATTATATTCGTCGACCTCTGGCTCAGCAGAAAATCTCATACCAGTAATCAAACAGAATTCCCGAGGCAAAAATCGTATAGACCTGGATTTGATAACCATCCATAGTTCATCCCTACGAAGTAGTGGAGTCTGAGCTTGCATCATGTACCAAATTAGCTGGCTCGACAGATAGAACCTTTCTGCACAGGCTATGAGATGTCCAAATGGAGATCGTGCAACCATTTCTGCAACCTCTGCTGCTTTTAGGATGTCCATTATAAGTTTGCTAACCTCCTTATAGTCAGCACATAAGGTTAATTGCAGGGCAAATATTATCTTGTGGAAGCTGAGTGTCTAACAACATCTGAAAATGGAAAATCCATGCTGTTACACAAAATATAGAACAATATGCAACAACGGTATGCAACAACATCCGAAGGTTGTTCATCTCTAACATATTGCATAAGAAATATACACAGCAATATACCACGAATATACACTGGACTATAGAAAAGCCTGCAAGAACATCCGAAGACCATTTATCTCGACTAGATTGCATAGTATACCCACAAAAAGAGTTGTAGCCCACTTGTAAAAGAGGAAAAAATGGCCATTCGACAATTGACTATCTCAATCGAAAAGACCCAGTCCGTTCAGCCAGTAAAGCTCGAAATATGCAGACTGAATGATTCATACTGAGTAATCATCGTACAAACTGTTAAAACACAGACAATACATATGAGCCAGTTTCCGCCATTGCAGTTTCTTTGATCATTGGAGACTGGTTGGAGAATACCGCACAGACAAATTTTGCAGGCTTCAGATAGTCGAACTTCAACAACTTCAAATTAGTATTCGATGGAATAGTGGTCACCTCTGGACTCTATGACCACGGAATAAATAGGTGCGATTCTGGGAAATTTTAAATCAGGTGAAACGAAGGAGAATGAATTTTCTAATTTTTTACTTCGTTGATGAACGCTGTGCTTTTTCAATGGGTTGGCTGGGCGTCAATTGCATAAGTCATAATTATTTAAGGTACAATGCCACAAAGGCAAACAATTGAAATTTTGAAATGGGATGGCCCAACAATTAAAAAAATGCACATAACTAGTAAGGTCCAATGTAAGGAATAAATCCACGAATATGAATTTATTTTCTTGTAAACATGAGTACGATAGAAAATGCATAACAATTTATGTTGCATAAGCAAAAAATTTAAAAATGCAAAAATAACATACGATGTGTCAAAAAACAGATATAAAACATTTAGCATGGTATACTAGTATAAAACATATTTAGCCTGCTCTATTAATATTATTACATAAATATGGAATTACACTATATTATAAATATTATTATATTACTTATGTTATGTTGTATTATATAACATTATATTATCCAGTCTTAATATGTTCTTCAGGCGTTAAATTCTTCACGCCTCCACAAAACCAGTATTACACGTAGTAATGTTCAAATAAAAAATGTAATGAATGTGGTCTTCAGCATCCTAATTATTCAGGAATCCACAAAGATAGTATTGCACGCATATATTCGGACAGTTATACAATCTCAGCATTCACTATTAGGAAACTGCACTCTTACAGTAAGGAGTTGTATTTCGACGTTTATGGTATGACAATGGTAAAACTATGCACGACTTCGCAACATCCCAAAACTTTGGAGAATGTAAGAAGTAAATATAATGTCAATATTCCATGGACTTAGATGAAAGATTCAAAGCTATTATATAAAGAGACACAATAAGCTGAAAAGACCATAGACGGCAGAATTGCATAGTATAAAGAGACTTAATAAAGATTAGATGAACTAAATCTAATCTTTTGCATATTTATTCGGCATGCAAGTCAAGACACATGCTCTATAAGCAGTTCCATACAAGCGGTTTAGTTAAGACTCATCTTCCGTTTCTTGTAAGTATCAGACTCGCTACCACCACCCTTTCGCCCGCCGATGTTCGGGATACAATTGTCCTCTGCTTGCTCAGAGACAACTGAAAATAAATTTTCAGCCGAACACTTCTCTCCATCGTTGGCAACGACACCCTTTTCAACAATTGTGGTTGCACAATCCTCACCAAACACGCTAGACCCCTGCAGCTCCGTATATCCATGGTCATTTCCATTAACACTACCCACTGCATCGAGCCCGTCTCTCACAATTGCCACATTACCATTGCCAGTGTTGCCCTAAAAACCCCCACACAAATAAAATAGGTTATCACACAATACACAGTCTATGTGTAAAAATAAACTACCTTTGCCCATCCACGAAGACATCGCCGGACTTCTGCCCAGTTTGCTCCAGCATACGGGACATAGCAAAACTTCGAAACATGCTGCGAAAATCAAAAGGCTTAACCTTTATGTTGAACATAAAGGTTTTGCCAACCAAGCTTGATATGCAATCAGGTATTTCAACAACCCCCCCCCCCCCCCCCCCCCGCCAACATCAGAGTCAACACGCGCCTGAAACTTCATTGCCATTGTAAGAATGGGCTCTCAAATTAATTAATATACACATACCATACCAGGCCACCGCGAATCTCCCCAGATATAGTGTTTGTACACTTTCTTGCAGGCCCATCTAATATAACGAACGTCGTAGTATCAGCGCCATCAGCGACCATGCACTCAATTCGGAATTTGGGATGAAACATGTAAAACAGCTTTCTATCAATGTATTCAGTGGAAAATATATAAAGGGCCATGCACCACATGTACAATACCGTAGAATACAAATAGCTTTCGGGTCCGATCACCTATTACATATCAAAGACTAATCCATTTTCTCCACCTTACTGGAACACTTTGAGCATGAGATATAATGCCAACCATTCCTTGTCAGAATCTCAATTATTTTAGCCACACAAATAAAATCCTTGACCTGCATATCAACAATGACCTGCATATCAACAATGACCAATCAGTTACCAATTACCTTTTATATGCAAAGAAAAACATATGAGTCCATACCTGTTCATCTTCCTTATGCAAGAATGCATAGATAGATATCAGCAATACGACACAATTGCATGTCAGCGATTTTTGTGCCAAGGGACGGTGCAACTGGCCTCTCGAATACACTCGTACTGCAATTGGCAAATAACGACATCAGGCAACTATATTAACTACAAAGGAAAATAAGGTGAACAACAGTGAGATCACCTCTTGTTAGGTCCTCAATTATCAACTCCTATGATTCTAGACTCAAATCCTAAGGAATTCGATTAGAATTGTATGATATTAACTTCGATCGAAAACCTTCAATGAAGAACACCGAGAGAGAATTCGAGTAGAGTGAGAGTGATTTCTGAGTTTCTCTCTCTAGAATTGGATTTGGCAGCCTATCGGATCAATTCTCTAATTTTTTGTATTAAGCTCAATGTTTGTACCTGTATTTATACCAAACAAACTTGGTATAAATATCAAACTAGTCCTAATCTAAGGACTATTACAAATAACGCCCCTAATTACAAGGACAACTAATTAAATCACAGGACAATTAAAAACAATATCTACAATCTCCCCCTTTGTGCTCCTTCTTTTCTTTCGGAAAAAAAATCATCTTTTCAATCACATCCCTTATGTTATCCCTTTTATGCTCAAGCTGAAGCTCCGCTACTCCACGAGGCTCTAGGAGATTATCGTAGGTGAAGTTCTTCCTGTTGGTTCTTGGACCGATACCGTGCTCCTCTCCTCTTAATCCCTAGAGAGGTTTAAGAGATTATCAATTTGAAAAAGTTCACTGTTATGGAATTCGTACCCAAGGCTGTGCTCTTATTCTCGTTTCCCGATATAAAATCGGATTATCATTGGGAGAAGTTCACTTTGAGGTGCTCCTCTTTCCAGCCGTTCTGATGAGCGTACGAGATTATCGACGGAGAAGTTCACAGCAGGATCCATGCCTTCTTTTGGTAGTTTGAAAAGCAGGTTTCTTTGGTCTGTTTTTGTGCGTTGAGCATTGCCTTCTTTAGTCATCTTCTCGTTTTCTTTTACTTTTCTCACCCTACTTCTCTTGTTTGAACAACCATTTGACAAAAATAGAATCGATTGAAGGTTGAAATGGGTTTCAAATGATGAAAAGGAAGTCGAGAAGGTCCAAAGTGGATGACTAAGGGCTATGATATGGAAAAGGATTGTAAAAGGCCGAGTAAGGAATTGCCTAAGTGCCCCAAATCATTTTCCTGACGATCTAAAGAAGGGCAAGTGTGAAGCCGAGTATCACTAGAAAAGACATTTAATTGGCGTGTGACTTCACTCGAGAGATAGATCCAAGGAGAGAAAAATTGAAGCGCTAGAGTCCTCACATGCGAAAGGTGACTTTGTGTCTGGTGGAGCAAACTTAAGACCTTTAGACACAAGAAAGTGACTTAGACTGACAGAATTAAGCAGTTGAATCAGTAGTACGTCGGCAAAAATTCTACGTGACTTAGACCGAAGCATCTTAAAGGATTTCGTCATTCCCCTCTATTATAGATATAGGTATAGTTTCTTTCTTTTTTTTTATCACGAAAGATAAGACAAGTGAGCATGGAAAATACATAGAATAGAGCATGTGATAGCACAGAAGATCAGGTAATGCACATATCACGGGAGATTCAACATGCCTAATTTTCTGACAAGGAACTGGAATCGTTTTTCATCCAATGCCTTGGTGAAAATGTTGGCTGTTGATATTCCGTGTTCACAAAGTACATGTCAGTGGTGCCTTTTTCTACGTGATCTTTGATAAAGTGATATCTAATGTCTATGTGTTTCGTGCGTGAATGGTGAACAGGATTCCACGTAATCGCAATGGCACTTTGATTATCACTATATATGGGTATATTATTTAAATTGTACCCATAGTCGCGAAGCTGAGTCCGCATCCATAGCATCTGGGAGCAACAGCTGGCGGCTGCGACGTATTCAGCTTCAGCCATCAAAGTTGAGATGCAATTTTGCTTTTTGGATGACCAGCAACTAGCTTTTTGCCTAGAAATTGAGCGCCACCGGAGGTACTTTTCCTGTCCATTCGGCGACCTGCATAATCACCGTCAGTATAGCCGATAAGTTTGAAATGTACCTTTAGGATACCATAGTTCTAAGGTAGATGTGCCCTTAAGGTAGCGAAGAATGCGCTTCACTGCGAGCATGTGGGATTCTTTGGGATCGGCTTGGAAGCGGGCACAAAGACAAGTGGCAAACATGATATCCGGCCGGCTCGACGTGAGATAGAGAAGAGATCCAATTATGCTGCGGTAGAGTGTGATGTCGACCGATTTTCCTGTGGGATCGGCATCCAACTTGCAGCTTGTTGACATGGGAGTGCTGAGACGCTTGCTCTGATCTTGATGGAACTTTTTCAGAATGTCCTTAATATACTTTGTTTGACTGATGAATATTCCATCATTGAGCTGCCTGACTTGAAGTCCTAGGAAGAATAGCATCTCTCCCATGTGGCTTATTTCGAATTTACTCTTCATGAGATCTCCAAACTTCTTGCAAAGCCGTGGATTTGTTGAACCGAAAATGATGTTGTCGACGTAAACTTGAACGACCATCAGATCCTTGTCTTGCCATTTGATGAAGAGGGTCGTATCAATTGTTCCTCGAATAAATCCAGACATTACGAGGAAGTCGCTCAAGACATCATACCAAGCACGTGGGGCTTGTTTTAGTCCGTAGAGAGCTTTATCCAATTGATAGACGTGATCGGGATGTTCTTGATAAACGAAGCCGTCTGGCTGAGCGACATAGACTTCTTCTTTAAGTACGCCGTTGATAAAGGTGGTTTTAACGTCCATTTTATAGACCTTGAAGTCTTTATGAGCGCGTAAGCCAATAAGAGACGAATGACTTCAATTCGGGCAACATGAGCATACGTTTCATCGTAGTCAATGCCTTTCTGTTGGTTGTATCCCTTGGCAACTAATCGTGCCTTGTTCCGGATCACTTCGCCATCTTCATTCTTCTTGTTCTTAAATACCCATTTTGTCCCGATGATAGTTTTCCCATGCGGATGGGGTATAAAATTCCACACTTGAAGACGTTCGAATTGGTTGATTTCCTCTTGCATTGCAATTATCCAATCCAGGTCTCGAGTGCGTCTGCTATTTTAGTAGGCTCATTTTGGCTTAAGAAGAAGCTTAAAAGACCGTGTTGATGTCGTGTCCTTACTCTGCTCGAAGGATCGCCAATTATCTGATCAACCGGGTGAGCTCTAGTCCACTTGCGCTCATGTGGCAAAGCTGAAGATGAAGCATCAGCCATTTATGGGTCTAGATTTCCAATGATCTCCAATTGTTCATTCGTGTGAGGAAGTTCCATATCTGCAATTGGAGGGAGCGACTGTGATGATTCTTCCTCAACACCCACGGTAGGTTCTTCAATGTGCTGTGGCAAATCTGAATCGGGTGAGGTAGGGACTGTTGAAGAACTTGGTACATAGGCCTCGTCAGGTATAGTATTGACAGTGAGAGGCTCAAAGAGGGAATCCAAGTCTTCTTACACAAGTCTTAGCGCTTCGTCTGGCGTTGATTGCTGAGTTGTTGTCATCTTCTGTTGGTTTTGTGCCAACACACCAGTGAATACGGGTTCTGAGATGTTGTCTTCAGAAGCCAACGGGTTAAGCACGGGTCCTGAACTGGTTTGTTCAGAAGCCATCTCGTTCACTTCGTGAAAAGTGACGTTATAGCTTTCCTTAATCGTGCGGTTGGACTTGATGTATACTCGGTACGCTTTTGATATTGAAGAATACCTGGCGAAAGTTGCTTCGAATGCTTTAGGGTCGAACTTTGCACGTTGCTCTCTGTAGTTCGCCACAAAGCACTTGCACCCAAAGACTTTAAAGAATGAGATGTTGGGTACTCTCTTATTGACAGTCTCGTACGGAGTCTTGTTGAATCGTTTGTGAACCACCGTCCTGTTTTGGGTAAAACAGGCGGTATTCACTACTTCGGCCCAAAAAAAGTGTGGAAGGTCGGAGTGGATCAGCATTGTACGAGCGGCTTCCACTAGGGTTCTGTTTTTCCTTTCAACGACCCCATTCTGTTGAGGTGTTTTCACGGCTGAGAATTGTTGACTAATTCCAAGTTTGTGATAAAATGCACTGAGATATTTATTCTTGAACTCTGTCGTTATCTATTCGAATAACTTGAATAGTCTGTTGCAGCAGATTCTGAGTAGTGTTCACAAACTTGATAATCAAGTCCCCTGTCTCATCTTTGGTTTGGAGGAACTTTGTCCAAGTATAGCGAGAGAAGTCATCGATGATAACTAGCACGTACTTGCGTCCATAGATCTCTGTGTCTGCATTGGCCCACAGAGGTCCATGTGGATTAATTGCCGAGAGGTAGATGCAATTTGCTTGAGATGATGAGAGACTCGCTTCATTTTTCCTAATTGACATGCCGAACATTGATGCTCCTTTTGTAGTAGTATAGTTGGAAGACCATGAACCAACTTTTTCGTAGAAAGGCATTGGAGAGCTTTCATATTCAGATGAGACATTAGTTGATGCCATAAGATGTTCCTCTGTACGATAGTCTGAGAAATGAGGGATACAGCTATCGAGGGCCGCACGGACGTCAGGTTGATCGTGTAAAGATTCGATTTCCAAAGTCCGTAGAGGAGTTTCGTGTTCTGACTATCCAAAATTCTGCACCGGTCAGCATGAAAGACCACTTGAAATCCTTTATCACAAAATTGGCGTATGATGAACAAGTTACGGCGGAGGCCTTCGACATAAGAGGCATCTTTTATCGTCAGATTTTCCAAAATAGTATCCCCGCATCCAAGAATGGGAGCTGAATCATTGTTTCCGAATCTGACTTTGCAGTTTGGTCGGTCTTTGTAGTTGCTCAGCAGCTCTTGACTTCCAGTCATGTGTGTGGAGCAACCTGAGTCGAGGTATGATAAACGTATTTTCTTACGTTTATATGCATTATAAATTGAAGTATTTGCAAGTTAAAATGAAGTCTCCATGATAAATTTTGGTTATTATTATGAGTTTACAGCATTTACGACAGATTTGCGACACTTTCTAATTCCTAACAGATAAGGGGGTAAACGTTGTCCAATGAAGCTGAAATTTTAACCAAAGATGGAAGACTCGTTGACCTTGTATCTGACCTGAGGGGGTTAACTTTGGAGGTCTAGATTGGGAGATATTAATTTCTTAATTTGCTGCTATTTTACTGTACGTCAACATGGCCATGTTCGAAGCCATGTTGAAGATGCGAAAGCAACTCTAGAATTCATACGGCCATGTTTGAAGCGTGTTGATGATACGAAAGCCACCCTGAAACAAACACGGCCATGTTGGAGGCCATGTTAAATATCCGAAAGCTTTGATTTGAACTCAGAAATCAACACGGCCATGTTGGAGCCCGTGTAGCTTGGCTGAGATCAACATTTTAATAGAAAATCAGTTTACATGGCCGTGTTCAAGGCCGTGTTTGAGGTCAAAGACATGAAAACAACTCCTACCTAACTTGTCTCTTCTTGGTCGAAACTTTAACCATTATTCAAGGAAAGAGGCATGCTTTAGACCTAATTTTCGACATTGAAACACCCCATTTCATGAGAACTCAATAAAGAAGTCTAAAGATGAAAGATTTGGGAGACAAAGCTAGCTTTTCTCAATGTGAAAGAGTTAAAGCAAGGAGGCACAAGGAAGACTTGCATGCACAAAATTTCGAGCTCCCCTTGCTATAAATAGAGGAAGGAACCATTGAGAGGGAGGAGACACTTAGAGAAGAGAAAGAAAGGCTAGAGAGCAAGCTAGACTCATTCACTTAGCTTATACGCTAGGTGTTCGATAAACGCCTCAACGAAGAACAAGGGAACCGAAGCCACAAATCAGGGAAGATCTATATTTTCTTTGATGTTTATTTATGTTCTTAGTTGAGAAAATGGGTAGCTAATTTCTTGTGTATTTGAGATGAGATGAACCCTGGCAAGATCGATCGTATGTTTTAAGTATATTTAATGTTATGCTATTGTTAAGACTCGTTTATGAATTTATATGATTTCGATTATGTCTATGTGATTGAAATTCTTATTTATCTTATTCATGTCTATGTGTGTAAGATAGATTTATTGGGAAATCGTACGCTGCGCTCGAGAGAGGGGTGAACGATTAGAACACTCGTAAACGAGCGTAATAAACTCATCACTAGAGATAGGTTGAGCTACCCCGTTGGATTAGAGTCAAATCTAATAGAGGGATTAATAATGATTTAATGCAATCTTCGATTAAATAGTTATGGAAGCTTGCCCGGCTATTTAAGACGTAGATTAGTTGCTTACGAGCCTCGTGTGATAAGGCGCAGTTTCGTCAGTCATATGAACTCATACGCATGTGTTGGTAATCCTCACGGTCTAACGTTTAGCTAAAACTTTTATATATGTTTTCAGCAGATCGATCGAGCTAGGGGGAGTCGAAGTCTCAAATATGTTTCGCTTTCTTATCGTCGTTCATTCTAATCATTTTTATCAGTTATGTTCAGTTATATTTTCAGTTTTACAACAATCAAAACCTTTTCACTAGGATATTAAAATTCAAGTTTTTCTGATTATTTAGTTCCCTTGGGATTCGATACTCGAATACTCGCCATTCTATACTATTATCGATAGGTACACTTGCCTGTTGAGCGTGGTTAGTTTGTCGATATTTGCTTTATTTTTTATTACTCGATTCGCTCGATCAAGTACCACACATAATGGATCTGCAAAAACACGTTAGAGAGCTTTAGGTACCCACTTAAACAAGGGTCCTCTCAGATTAGCAGATATAGTTTTAGGTTCAGATATGATTCCTAAATTTTTACTTGAGGGAGTTTTAATAACCCATTTCACTTTCGGAGAAGTGGTTTTGGGTTTTACCTCTTTAGGTGACTTGGCCTTTTCGGCTTTTGTCGTCCTAGGCGGAGATTTAGGAACCCATTTGGGTTGAACCTTGCATGGAAGGTTATTTCAGCACGTACAAATGCTTTGGTAGACTTGACCGAGGAAAAGATATTTTCTTTTGATAATCTCCTAAGGTGCTTTGGGGACTCAATCTTTATGGGATACCTTAGGTGAGAACAAGCATGTACAACGCCATAAGCTTTCTTTATGGCCGAATCTTGTTTCCCACGGGTCTTCCTTGTGGCATTTGTTTCAGAATGATTATTTTTAGCTTTAGATGTAGAGCCAATTTCGAACATAGTACTTCTAAGAATGGTAGGCTGTAGAGTACACGTAGAAGCAATTATTTGAAATGAGGAAATGACTCTTTTATTTTTACGAGTGTCATTTATTTGTACAGAATGAGTAACATTCTTAGGCATACTCAAATCTACTAGCTCCTTCTTAAGACTAGACACTCTCGCCTTCGATTCTAGTGCTTGCCCTACGCTCCCTGTAGACGTGGGTAAAATAGAATTATTAATGCACTTTTAACAGAATTATTAATGCACTTTTGATCTTTCGAAGGTGATTTTATTATTTTCACGCTTTTCATAATAGCGTGAGAGGTAGTTTGGGAGGATGAGGAAGCCTTGAAATTTTCCATCTCTTTTAAGAAGTTTTTCTTTTCAGCTTTGAAATTCTCTCTTTCTTTATCTAGTTTTGCTTGGGATTCCTCTATTTGTTTTATTATAGAAGGTTTGTAGAGAGAATTTTTATATTGAACATCTTTGGATTCCTCGTGGACTGTTTGAGGGTCAGGAAGTTGAAGTAAGTCAGAGACAGGTGATAATGATGGTTTCATATTTCTGTCTCTTTCATTTAGTGATGTGTAGTCAAAGGGGATTTCAGGCCCGTGTGAGGCTTTTCTCATGGATGAATCGAAAGTATTTTGGTACGTCGATTCAGTAAATCTCTAAGAGATGTTACTTCTAAACTCATGTGCTTAATATCATATATTTCTTTCTTCCGTAGAACACGTGGGTTAGTGAAACCTAAGTGTTGGTCCCTTTTTGATCCAACAATATTAATCTAGGACGATTTACCACGCTAATAATGAAGATTTAAAGCTCGAACGTGGGGTGTGACAGTGAAGACGATGAATGCTTTGAAAATGCTTTGTTTACTATTCAACACACACGCACTCACACATACTACACCAAAAACACACACCCTAATGAATTAGGGTTTGGGGATATATATACCACATTAGTTGGTATATTATACCCCTAGTAACTAAGAACTAGAATATTACAAACTAGCCTAAAGTTAATTAAATATAAACCAACTAAGATAAACATATTGAAATTGAACACTATAAAATATTCCTAACAATCTCCCCCTTAGTGTTCAATCTTCAATTCAGCACGAGTTATCTTTGTTGGGCACATGGAGAATCTCTCGAGTCCTAGCAATCTCCCCCTTGCTCCCCCTGCAAAGGCTATCTCCTCTTCTTGTGGAGGATTTGAATGCACTTTCAGCTAGAACTCTCTTGTCTTGACGCTATACGTTGTAGATCGGACGTATGCTATGATCCACGCCTCGATATTCGTTTCTTGATGATGTCGCAGATCTTTGAAATTTTGTTTGCATCTTGTCCTTGTCTTTTTCCGTTGTCTTTTTCCGTATTTTGAAGTCGTCAAGTCTTCTCCAGTCTTCTGCTCGGCGCCAGATTCGTCTTCGTCGAAGGAATTTGTCTGGTTCGGCCTCGAGGAAGCTTGTCTGGCTCCAGAAAAAGATATGCGTGTGGTGTCTTTTAACATGTGCCAAAGCTCCTTTCGAATGTGACATGGTAGGTTCCAGTGGAGTTCGGCTTCATCGTGGAAAGCGCGGCGGAATATTGATGGTGAGCGTGGGATGTGTTATAAAATGTGCCAAGGCTCCTTCTGAATTGACGTTTGAGTGCATGAGAGCCCGGCTTCATAGTGGTACGCACGGCGGAAATGGTGGGTGGTCCGACCTGGTTGTTTATACGTATCCTCTTCTCCCCCTCATGGCGATTCGTGTTAACGAGATCGGCATGCTTGTATAGGAGTCGAGAAAATATACAAACGACAGGCCGGTGCGGGTAATAACCAGACGGAGCCACTAAGGCAATCCGTCGACACGAGTTCAGAGTTAAACTCTGAGACGCGGCCTGTGAGAACAGGGCTTAGAACCGGAGCCACATAGTCGTTCCGTTAACATCAATCCAAGAGCGTAGCTCACAGATGATCGCCTGAAGCCGTTGTTGTTTTGATGTTGCAACGGTAGGACTTCCTTCCGATCATTGAAGCATGTCTTAGAATGACATGTCTACGGAAGTTCAGATCTGGTCACAAAGTCCAGATGAGAAAAGGTGTATGTGTCCTAAAAAATATAAAATATTATGGAAGTGAGGACACCTAGACTCGATGTGTTCAAGAAAGTTCAGTGATGTGGGGCTGACTACCACTTAATTCAATATCTCCCGCTTCCAAGTGAAGCGGTGATAGCATACGTGGCTCCCCCGTGATTTGATGAAACACCGGTCTTTTGGGAGATCGATGAGTGGGTAAGGCTCGGTTGTGCATGCGCCATTGGACCAAATGAGGCGACTTCTACCCGGGAGCTGATAAAAATCAGCTCCTGCACCTATATGGGATGGCCCGAAAATTTTGTGAGGTGAGGATTTTTTGTATCTTCCGTTCTTCGGTATTGTCAAGAATTGCCAAACGGGAATGTCGCTTATGGACTATCTTCACTAACACTTGGCTACGTTCCGGGGTTAGGTTCAGTTTGGTCTGACTGAACCATGGGAACCTAGAATCCATGCGTCCGTCAATTTTGGTGAGTGCTGCTTCATCAGCAAGTCGGAGCAGGGTGGTTGAGATCATCTTTGTGTTTGTGTATGGATGTCATGCCTTTTGTAATTCTTGAACTCTCGAGGGTCGAGTTTTCAAGTGAAGTCCGTCTTGGGAGGTGGAAGCGTCTGAGAGGGTTTTTCTTTCTTCCCCCTTTTTTTGCTTTTCTTTTCTTTTTTTTGTTTTTTTTTTTTTTTTGTTTTTATATGTATACATATATATATATATTATCGTAATAGTAGTAGATAAGTAGTATCATACTAATAATAGATATAGGAATATGTATACGTATATGTATATAGGTTAAATGAAGTTTCTCCCCCTCAAATCGTGCACCTAAGATGTGCTCCCCCTAACAATGTACTCTCCCCTCACAAATATGGAGTGATACTCCCCCTCAATGCATGCACGTTAAAACATATAAGTTCTCTCCCAATAAAATAAGTGTGAACGTATTTGTCTATTTTCAGATCAGATGCAAACTAAAGAATTATTGTTCTTTAAAAATTGCATATTAGAATGTACGTTTTTCACTTTTTATCGCTCCCAATAAGTAGATATTTTTACATTTCAGCTCATATGCATACGTGAATGTTTAAGCTCAAAGTTCTTCAAGATATATGCATAGTTAAAATGTACCAATTTAAAGACATAGGCATTTATCAATTCAGCTTATATGCATACGTAAACGTTAAGCTTGAAAATTCTATAAGTTGTATGCATAATGAAATATACCTATAATAGGGTATTTATGCATTTCAGCACATGTTTACATGCAAAAATTTGAAATTTAAAGTCTTTTGAAGCATGTGTAAATATAATATACCCTCGTGTGGTCGCTCGCCTCGCTAGCCAGCCGCGTATGTGAAGCAACCCGAGATACGATACACGCTGGGATGTTTGGCTGCCCTCGTCGCATACCAGTCATGAGTGTGGAGCAGCTCTCTTAGTACCTACCCATGCTGGGAATCTGCAAAACTTATCGGGACTTTGGTACCCATTTTTGGATGGGTCCTCCCTTGTTAGCAGAAAACAAGTTAAGCACATTTGGTTCAGATACTGATCCTAAATCATCCTTTAAAGTCCAATTCAATTTGATTTGTGATTTAGGAATCCAGGTTTGGTGAACCTTAGAGGGAAATGACAATTCAGCGCCGGTGAATGTGTGCCTAGGTGTAGAAGACCTAAAGATTTTCTCCCTAGCCAGTCGCATAAGATGCTTTCTGGAATAAATCTGGACTGGGTATTTCAAGCAGGAATATGAGCTTATGGCGCTATATGCATCATTGGATGATGAGTCGTATTGCCTACTAGAGTTCACATCATTCACTCTATAATGATGAGTGTGCGGGATCTGAGAAGTTTGCATGCTTAAGCTTGGTACTTCTTCTTTGCACGTTTTCCTTTCCCTTTTTATAGGAGTAGGAGTGGAAAATTCCTTGATCATTTTCGACCTTAATTTTAGAATTAAAGTTGGTTTTCCTTTCTCCTTCCTACTCTTTATTTGTTCCTTGACTATTTGTAGCGCTTTGCTTTTACTTAAAGTTTCAGCTTCAGTCAAAATTGACTTAGAATGATTAATAAAAGCTTTCTCAGTTTTAGGAACAAGGATGCTTCTTTAGTTTTTGTTTTATTTATCTGTTTTGAGCAAGATGTATTATTTGACAAATCATTTGAAACAGATAAAGACGGGGAATTTTTGAGATATAAAATCTCCTTTAAAAGCTTTTCCTTTTCAGCGCCAAAACCTATCCTTTCAGATTCCAAAGCATCTTGTAAATCTTTCAATTTACGGAGAGTCTCTGGAGTATCACATAGAGTAGGCTTTTGATCATGTAAAATATTTTCCCCGTTAGAAATTAAGTTAGAAGAACATATTTGATCTGCTAGACCTATATTCGAAGTAACATTCTCTAATCGTTTAATCTTAGAGTAAAGCATACGTTGTTCCTCTAAGACAGTCTCATATTTTGATGAGACTTCATTTCGCTCAGCTTCGCAAGAACGTAAATTCTTAGTCATCTCGCAGACCCTGTTTTCACTATCTTCTAACTTAAATTCTAAGCTAATGATCTTTGACTTTGCGTTGGTCAAATCTTCATTAGCATAGGCTAGGCTTTCTTGTTGCTTAAGCAACACGGAATAATTATTAGCAAGTCTTGCTTCTAATTCCTCAATTTTCCTAGCTTGAGCATCCATTTTAATTAATATAATATTTAATTGAAAATAGAAATTGGCTTTTAAAACTTCAGTGACGAAAAGTTTGGTTTACTCGAGAAGTATCGTGAAGTATCGAAGAAAGTGACCAAAACTTTTTCTATAATTTCAAAAACTTCGAGAAAATGACCAAAACTTTTTCTATAATTTGACAAAAATGTCATAAGTTGATTGTTGTATATAAATGATCGTTGACACGTTTTGTGGATTTTTTTTTTTTTATAATTTGGTACTGTATTAAATCGGGTACTGTAGCTTCGACGATTACTGTAGTAATTTGGGTATTGTAGCAGTTTCGGGCGATTTAATCAATCGGGTGACACTCAGTTTCGCCGAGGAAACACCCAGTTTCGGGCGAAGCAACATATAGGATTAGTTTCGATCGAATCTGCAACAGTGAAATTTTGCTCGTCGAAAGTGTTTCGGGCTATTGATTGAATTGCTACAGTACTCAAAAAAAATTGCTCGGCGAAAGTGTTTCGTGCGAATTGCTTGAAATCGCTACAGTGAATGTTTGTGTTTCGACCGAAATCAGGTTTTGTACAATGCAATTAATATTTGCTAGAGTGAAAAAAAAAAAAAACAGTTTCGATCGAAACCAGATTTGATTATTTCGCTACAGTGAAATCGCTTTGCTACAGTGTTGCTACAGTGATTTTCAGTGTCGCCCGAAAGAATTGCTACAGTGATCTATTTCGCTACAGTGAAATCGCTTGCTACAGTGTTGCTACAGTAACCAATGAAAAACTTTTGCAATTGGACGAATAAAGGAACAGTGATTTGCTACTGGTTGTTTCGATCGAAACTAAGTGAATTGCTACAGTGAAGTTTCGATCAATTGTTTGTAAAGTGGACAAAATTTAATTTGAAATTGATGAGTCACAATCGACTCTAGTGAGTGTGAGTAAAAAAAAAAATCAACAAATCGATGGGTGGACTGATTTGTATTGAGAACTGACAGTTGCTTTTACTTTTTGACCGAAAGAAAAAGTTTGACCATTAAAATTGAGCAACTTTCGGGCGATTTCGGGCGATTTGTTGCTACAATGGAGCAACAGTGAAATTGCTACAGTACCAATTTAACTTAAAATGAGTTTCGGTCGATTGGTTGCTACAATGAGATAGCTAAAGTGAAATTGATAGTTTCCCCCGAAACTCTGTGATTGCTACAGTGATTTAATTGAATTCGCACAGTGATTTGCTACGGTGAAATCTGTTTGTTTCGCCCGAAACTCAGATTTGCTACAGTAAAATAGTCTACTTGCTTTGCCCGAAACTGAAGAACTGAACCAAAAAAAAAAAAATTCAGACTCGAATTTTAGCTCAAATCTTACTCAAAATTGCTGAAAAACAGTTGGGTAAACACTGAGAATCACTCGAAAATGACCTAATTAGCTCTTGAGCTTACAAAATCAGTAAAATCAACTCAAAAATTCAAGAACAAGGCAGAATTCGAAACTGAAAAATAAACCCAAAAATTTCAGAAACTTGCTCAAATCCAAACGTGTTTGCTCTGATACCACTTGTTGGTCCCTTTTTGATCCAACAATATTAATCTAGGACGATTTACCACGCTAATAATGAAGATTTAAAGCTCGAACGTGGGGTGTGACAGTGAAGACGATGAATGCTTTGAAAATGCTTTGTTTACTATTCAACACACACGCACTCACACATACTACACCAAAAACACACACCCTAATGAATTAGGGTTTGGGGATATATATACCACATTAGTTGGTATATTATACCCCTAGTAACTAAGAACTAGAATATTACAAACTAGCCTAAAGTTAATTAAATATAAACCAACTAAGATAAACATATTGAAATTGAACACTATAAAATATTCCTAACACTAAGCCTTCTTTTGGATTATAGAAATCTACATCCTTGGGCTGATTTAGGAATATCGTCTGTTCGGATTGTCCCATATGCATAACTATATCATCTAATTTCTTAATTTTTGCATATAGTTTCTTGCGTTCCTCACCTAAGAGAGCATAATTATTTTCTACCGTCAGTTTGGCGGCTTGACAGGCATCTAGTTCTTTACTAAGCTCACTAACCTTAGCATTTGATATTTCTAATTGAGCTTCTAAGTTAGTGATCTTAGTGGTAGCTTCGGCTATCCTACAATTTAGGGTGGCTTTCTTATTGAGATTCCTAACCAAGCAAAGTTATTTGCTAGCCTGTGCTGTGCTATTTGAGGTTGACTAGTCTCTCTAGAATGTAGGCTCTTAGTAAGTTCTTCTATTTTAGCACTAGAGCTTCTAAGTTCTAATTCGAGACTATTTATCTTCTCCTGAGACCTTGAAAGTTTATCCTCTACTTCCTTAATACTTTTCTGCTCACATTTCATGTTAGCATATTGTTTTTTATATGATTCTAACATGGTCAATAATGTGGAAGAAGAGACTACCTCTTGTGATGAGATGGATGCGTCGTCATCGTCCGTCTGGTTTGAAGTTTAGGTGTCGTTTAAGCGGGCCATGAGGGCTAAATTCTCCTCTTCGGAGTTGGACGTGTCTTCGAGCCAGTGGTTCTGCTCTGCCATGAGGGCTACTCCAGCTTCCTTCTGCTTTGAAAGTTGAAGCTTTCTGGAGTGGTAATTAGCATCTCTCTTCTTGGAAAGAGTGCATTCTCTGGCAAAATGACCAGGCTTGCCACAGTTGAAGCACTTGTTGGGCTCTTTGGTGTTTTTGATTTCGGAGCTCTCAGGTGCACGTTCTTTATTCTTAGAGCTTGAGGTCCGAAGTCGGTTGGCCGAAGATGAGGATTCTTTTTTAAGTACATCTTGCTCATCAATTGGCCGATTAGAGCCAACTGCTTCCCCAGTGCTTTCATGCTTGGCTCATCGTCTGTCTCTGAATCTTCTTCTAACCCTGATGGGGAGGGAGGCCTAACGATCTTCTCTTTGCGAGACCTTGTTCCACGCTTCTCTGAGACAAGGGCAACATTGTCTTCAATCTGCTTGCCCTTTTGCTCCTTCTGAATCTCGCAAATATCTTCCTCATGTTGGGCGAGATTGTCAAAGACTGCATGGATATCCAACTCCTCCAAATCTTTGTTTTGCCTAAGTTGAGTGGATTTCTTTTCCAGTCTGAGGGCAGTGAGGATAGAACTCTGACGTTTGTTTCCATGTTTGTCTTAGAGATTTCTATTTTCCTCATCTCATTAAGAAGGGTGAGGAACCTTTGATATACGTCATATAGGCTCTCATCCGGCTTTGCTTTGAATGGGTCATAAGCCGTGAGAATATTTGTCTTTTTGGCCTTGATGCCCACTTCCGTCCTTTGCATCATTCTATGTTGTTCATCCCACATCCCCTTAGCCGTTGGGAGGCTGTCTATCTGTCTATAGATGTCGTTGGGGATGCCCTGCATGAGTGTGTTCATAGCTAGCTATCAGATCTGCCTTAGCACGGGCCTTTTATTCGATGGAATATTCCCTAGGCTCCTTCAGTCGCCTAGTAGCGGGAATATGAGGAGTAACCGTGTCATCACCGGCTACAGTGACCCATAATTGTGCGGGCCCTTCTTCGAGTTATAGCAAGTTTTCGGCTTGATCTTTCAAGGCTATAAAATTTAGGAAGCGGCTTCTCCAAACTGTAAATTCGCCGCGTTGCGAGATCGGCGGACGATTGTCGTTTCCTAGTGACTAAGCATCCATTTTTTTCTTTGTGGTGGAGTTTGATAAAGGATCTTCGTTAGTTTTGATGAATAGACTTTAATTTAATATGCTTCACAAGTAGCAAATTTGTTTGTAGCGTTTGATTTAACAAAAATGATCGAGAATTATTTTTGATTCAATCGTTACTGTTTTATCAAGAATAATTTCATTGCTTTAATCGTAAAGTTACTGTTCTCCGCGTCTGGTACTGTAGACGAGAAGTTTGACGAGCGAGAAGAATTAGCCTAAAGTCTTTCTGTCGAAAAACTTTTTCAGTGTGTGAATTTATTTCGATCGTTAAGAAACAGTACAGTCAGTATGTTTCTCGCGAAGTCAAAATAAATTGTTTGACCGAAAGAGTTTTACGATCCTACAAGATATTTCGCTTGGTCAAACTATAGAGTCTGACCGAGAAAGTTTTCGATTGGTAAAATTTCGCACGCAAAAGTCTATTAAAAATCTCTCGAAAAAAGTTCTCGCTGAAATTAATGCTCGTAAAACTTTTACACTCAAATCGTCCTTAGCAGTAGCGACTTCTGTTTCTAATTTGTATCCCAATTGAGAAATTTTCTGCGCGTTATTTTTCAGTCGAGAAACTATTTCGATCGAAAAACTTAGCGAGAAAAATTGAAATTACGCAACAGTTCACACAAATTTAACACAAAATTCAAGCAACACTGAAAATTGATCGTTGAAATGTCGGGTATATGCTCGAAATTTACTGAACCCTAACGAACAGATGATTAAACATGTTTTGAAGCAAATGATATTCAACTTTGCAAAAATCAGAACACATTCAAACTGTTCTTCGTGCAAATAGTAAAATCTCAAAATCAAAATTCGGTCTAAATCCTGATTCTGAATGCTACTTATCTAATCGCGATTGATCTAACCTACTTATGCGAGCACAGAAACATCAAAATTATATCAAATAAGCACAGAATTTAGGCTATCAAATCGAAATCAATTTTCGCACGGAACAGTTCCAACAAAATTTCGATCTGATTTCTAACAATTTCGATTCAAAACAGAACGAATCTGCTCTGATACCAATTGTTAGATCCTCAATTATCAACTCCTATGATTCTAGACTCAAATCCTAAGTAATTCGATTAGAATTGTATGAAATTAACTTCAATCAAAAACCTTCAATGAAGAACACCGAGAGAGAATTCGAGTAGAGTGAGAGTAATTTCTGAGTTTCTCTCTCTAGAATTGGACTTGGCAGCCTATCGGATCAATTCTCTAATTTTTTATTAAACTCAATGTTTGTACATATATTTATACCAAACAAACTTGGTATAAATATCAAACTAGTCCTAGTCTAAGGACTATTACAAATAATGCCCCTAATTACAAGGACAGCTAATTAAATCACAGCACAATTAAAATCGATATTCTACACCTCTTGCGGAATTGCCAAACTTCATCAACCTCAAGGTCGACATAAAGTTTCGATGCCGATGTGGTATTCAAGTAAAGGGTTTCTGCAAGAACATTTTACATAAAGATAGAAAATAGAACACCCGGGGAAAAATAAACTAAATCACTTACGGCCAAAAAATATGGGGTTAACACTTGTCACAATAACAACTACTTGTTTCCCAATAGTGGACCGAACAGCTTCACAAAATTCATCGGCCTTCTCGGCCCACACAGTAATAGTGGCGTTCAGATAACTGCAATATCGTGAATGATCAAAACATGCGAATGCCTTGAAAGGTCGAAATTATGGAACTGGGACAACTTAATATGAAACAGGCACAGAGCAAATATCCCTTCAACAAAATCCTCAACTCAGCACGCCTTGCACCACCACCGTCAGAAACATCCGGCTCAACTACTTGAGATAATAACCCAATAACATCTACATGTGGAAGCAAACTAAGGAACAGTATCGCCAGCAAATGCATGCTCGCAAAACCGCATCGGAAGAGAACTGCAAGGCTGTACGCTAACTATATATGTATCTGAAAATATATGGAAATTCAATTATATGACTGTAAAAAAATGGCATGACAGTGAACACTGACGTAGGCTAAACTTTATATGTATCCGAAAATGTATGGAACTTCAATTGTATGACTGTAAAAAAATGGCATGACAGTGAACACCAACGTAGGCTAACTGTATATGTATCTGAAAATGTCAAGAAATTAAAATGCATGACTGTAAAAATATCACCCTAGTGAACTTTATCGCTGTAAACACGTATAGAAGTAGATCTATAGAGCAGCAAAAAATGGAAGACTGTACCACGGAGACAACAAATTAAAATATAATAGTCCATCTTGTATGCCTGTAAAAAAATGGCATGACAGTGAACACTAACGTAGGCTAACTGTATATGTACCTGAAAATGTCAATAGTGCAAACTTAAATGTCGTAGTGTATTACAATCTATTGACATGTCATCAATTATTAAAGACAAACATATGAACTTCAGCAGTAGCGTACGGGTCAAAACCTTGGCTATAGCTATGTTATCTTAATACGGTTAATGAAATTATACGAATCTAATGATAATGCGAAATCATTTATGTTAGGAATTAAAAGCAAAACCTTTGAACTACAATAAGATTTTCAACCGTATTGTATTTTCATCTATATCCAAGCCCTGTCCATCACCATATTATGTTAAATACGGTTAATGTAATTATAGTAACTTTAGTAAATCAATATAATAAGACCCTAATTAAGAAACTCAACAACGTTTAGATTCCGTTAAAGATCTCATTCAGTCGCCTGTTTTCAGTCGTGCAAATATTCGTCAATTTAAAAGCAGTATTGTACCGCAGTCCATCACTTATTAATACGATTCCATGAACGATCGCATTCAGTCGGCTGTTTTTCAGCGAGGCAAGTATTTGTCAATAGTGTATTTAAATGGCGTATTATATTGCAGCGGTCATTCATTTATACATTTAATGCAATTATAGTAACTTTAGTAAAAACAAGATTATGATAATTTGAAACAATTTATTGTCGGAAGTAAAAGCAAAACCTTTGATATACGATAAGATTTTCAATAGTGTTGTATTCTCATCGATTTCCAAGCCTTGTGTGTGGACATGTTACGTTCATGCGGTTAATGCAATGTAATAACTTCAGTACATTAATATAATAAGTATACCAAACGATTTGTTGTCATAATTAAAAGCAGTAACTTCAGCAGTAGCGTATTCTCATCCGATTCCAAACATTGGCTACAGCTATGTTATCTTAATACGTCTAATGCACTTATAGAAACTTTAGTAAATCGACATAATGATGAGAATGAAAAGCCAAATCTTTGAACTACAATAAGATAAGATTCAACGAATGTAGTTGAAACGGGTTTAAAACAGAACGTTTACATTCCATTAACGATCTCTATGAATCATTAACAACGACATTCAGAAATATCGAGTATGTACGAGACCCTAATAGGAAAGTCAACAATGAGTTTAATACAAAAACCTTGGCTATAGCTATGTTATCTTAATACGGTTAATGAATTATAGTAATCTAGTGATAACGCGAAATCATTTATGTTAGGAATTAAAAGCAAAACCTTTGAACAACAATAAGATTTTCAACGGTATTGTATTATCATCTATATCCAAGCCCTGTCCATTACCATATTATGTTAAAATACGGTTAATGCAATTATAGTAACTTTAGTAAATCAATATAATAAGAATACGAAATGATTTATTGTCATAATTAAAATCCAAACCTTTGAACTACAATAAAATAATATACAGACAAACCTGTTAAATTCAGCAGTAATGTATTCTTATCCGATTCGAAACCTTGGCTATGGCTATCCTATCTTAATACGTATAATGTAATTATAGTATCTTTAGTAAATCGTTATAATAATAATACGAAACCTTTTATCTTTAGGATTAAAAGCCAAACATTTGAACTACGATAAGTTAACATCATTGTATTCTCATCGATTTTCAACCCTGTTCTATCTCCAAGTTATGTTAAGTTACAGTAACTTTAATAAATCAATATAATAAGAATACAAAAGGATTTGTTGTCATAATTAAACAATAACGTTTTCATTCCATCAACGTTATCTATGTATCATTAATGATGATATTCAGAAATAGCGAGTATGTATAAGACCCTAATTAAGAAACTCAACAACGTTTAGATTCCGTCAAAGATCTCATTCAGTCGCCTGTTTCCAATCGTGCAAATATTCGTCAATTTAAAAGCAGTATTGTATCGCAGTCCATCACTTATTAATACGATTCCATGAACGATCGCATTCAGTCGGCTGTTTTTCAGCGAGGCAAGTATGTGTCAATAGTGTATTTAAATGGTGTATTATATTGCAGCGGTCATTCATTTATGCATTTACTGCAATTATAGTAACTTTAGTAAAAATAATATTATGATAATTTGAAACAATTTATTGTCGGAAGTAAAAGCAAAACCTTTGATCTACAATAAGATTTTCAATTGTGTTGTATTCTCATCGATTTCCAAGCCTTGTGTGTGGACATGATATGTTATGCGGTTAATGCAATGTAGTAACTTCAGTACATTAATATAATAAGAATACCAAACGTTTTGTCATAATTAAAAGCAGTAACTTCAGCAGTAGCGTATTCTCATCCGATTCCAAACATTGGCTACAGCTATGCTATCTTAATACGTCTAATGCACTTATAGAAACTTTAGTAAATCGGCATAATGATGAGTCGGATGATTGAGATATTTGACGGAATTAAACGTTGTTGAATTTCTTAATTAGCGTATTCTCATCCGATTCCAACGTTTAATACGTCTAATGCCTGTTTTCAGTCGTGCAAATATTCGTCAATTTAAAAGCAGTATTGTATTGCAGTCCATCACTTATTAATACGATTCCATTAGCATTCAGTCGGTTGTTTTTCACCGAGGCAAGTATTTATCAATAGTGTAAATTTAAATGGCGTATTGTATTGCAGTCGCCCATTCATTAATACATTTAATCCAATTATAGTAACTTAAGTAAAAACAATATTATGATAATACGAAATAATTTATTATCGGAAGTAAAAGCAAAACCTTTGAACTACAATAAGATAAGATTCAGCGAATGTAGTTGAAACGGGTTTAAAACAGAACGTTTACATTTCATTAACGATCTCTATGTATCATTAACAACGATATTTAGAAATATCGAGTATGTATGAGACCCTAATTAGGAAAGTCAACAAATAAGTTTAATACAATTATAGTAACTTTAGTAAATCGGTATAATGATAAATACGAAACGATTTATTGTCAACTTAAACACATTAGCATTCCAACTGCGTCTGATAAAAAATCTACGTCCATAAAATTCGGCCAAATATTTACAATAAACTTCACATTTTCCACAGATTTACTACACGACTGAATTCTCCAATCATAGAAAGATTTTACTTCACAATAGTGACAAAGATTTGTAATGAACTTCATATTTTCCCATAATGCACGACTGCGCTTGATTTCAGTCGTGCAAAAAGATTTCAATAGGGTAAATTTACATGGCGTAATGTATTGCAGTCGCTCATTCATTAATACGTTTAATGCAATTATAGTAACTCTACTAAATCAATATAATGATAATACAAAACGATTATAGCCAACACTTTGAATTACAAAATCCTTTGAACGGTCGTCTTATGAAATTATAGTAACTTTACTAAATCTAATATAATGATAATACGAAACGATTATAGCAAAACATTTGAACTAAAAAATTCTTTGAACGGTTTAACGTTGGTCCATAATGTATTGTTGTTCGATTTGTTAAATAAATACATGTATCATTAACCCGTGCTATGTTTTAAACGACCTCTTATGTATCATTGATGACAAACTTATTGCAATTAAAATGGCCGAAAATTTAATCGTCCATGTATTTTTTAAACAAATCGAACAATAAATCGAAGAACCTATACATTATACAACACTAAAAAATACCTTTATCGTTAAACAACACGTGGCATGTAACAAACGAACTCTTACGTATCATTGCAATTGTGATTACGCGAAATTTTATCCTCCATGTATTTTTATAACACATCAAAAAATCGAAGAACAAATACATTACACAACACTAAACCCTTCGAAGAACAACAATACATTATAGAACAAATTGAAAAATAAATACATTCGATTCAGCCGCATGTATAGAAGACGGGTCCATGTATTTTTTTAACAATCGAACAACAACACATCGTAGAACAAATCGAAGAGCAAATACATTATAGAACACTAAAGACTTCGGAGAACAAAACCTTATTCAGTCGTGTGTATAGAAGACGAAACCCCTACAATGATCCAAACCCGAACTCTAGGCTACATCATATAAACAACATTGGACCCTCCAAGAACAAATAGATTATACAACACTAAAACCTTCGAAGAACAATACATTATTCAGTCGTACGTATAGAAGACGAAAACATTCCAATTATCCTACATCTCAAATTGACACTCTTTACACCAATAGGAATCTACGTGGCTGTTAAAAAACCAACAACAATTAGTGTAACGATAAACAAAACAATCAACAAATACAAACAAACTTGAAATCTAAGATATCAATGCGTACCTGTTGCACCTGCCATGATAGACAAATATAAACAAAACAGAATGCCGACAAACAAACCCCAGATCTGAAAGTTAAATGCGTACCTGCAAGACGTTCAAATCAACTTCACGACTGTATCATTACAAAACAACAATGATGATAACTCAAAAAATGATCAAACCACCATGAGCAGTGGAGAGACAACTACACGACTGTATCAAATTCTATTACAAATCCAGTAGAAACTCTTCAAACCCGTAAGAAGCTGCACGATTGTAAAATAGCTTCATACCTGCGACAATAAACAACTACAAACATACAGGGGGACGATAAATCGATAATAAACAAATACAAACATACAGGGGGAAGATAAACAAATCGGAATGCAAAACAACCTCAAACACCAAACATAGCATGTCATAATAAAAAAGGCATCATAAAAATCGTATCTGCCACACGTTCAAAACAACCTTACAGATCCCACCCAACGGGATGATAACTGCACGACTGTATCATTACAAAACACCAACCAACCTTAGAGATATTCTTTCAACCGCAAAAACATGCACGACCGTACACAGTGGAGAGGTAACTACACGACTCTATCAATTTCTATTCCAAGTCCATTAGATACTCTTCAAACCCGTAGAACGCTGCACGACTGTAACATAGCTCGAAACCTGCAACAATAAACAAATAGAAACATATATATAGAGAGACGATAAACAAACTGGAAATGCGAAACAACCCCAACAACAACAAATCGTCAGACACAGCATATAAATAACATTTTCATCCGAACTGACCTTGGTCTTTCGACCTACGAAATTCCACCGACCACAGATCAACTTAAAATGAATAAAACCTACATAGATCAAATTATTAAATTGAATAAAAAATACATTATTAAACGATCGTCTACAGATCAAATGAAAGTGAATAAAATTGCATTTATGATGCCACTCATGTAATACAACTCGCATATAAGGCTAAAACGGACATTATTTTTACTACTTTTTTAATTACATAAAGACCCTCATTAACAGCTGACTTGTCACATATCAGTCAGGTATAGGGGATGACAATTTTCGTAATTAACCCCCATATAGGCCTAAGTTTGAAGAGAAGAGATCTAGGAACTTTTATATATATGGTTATTAGGTTATTCAATTAGTCTTGGAAAAGCAAGCAAGAGCCATAAACCCTTTCTAGTGGAGCCTCTTTTGTATCTAAAATTAGAGTTGTTTGCATAAATCATTCATACGCAAGGCCACTGACGTCATACAACTTTCATCATCATGGCGAATAATTTGCTTTGCTTTTATTTTCCACTCTACATACATACAGCTTAGAAAAGAGACAAACTCCTTTAGTTTAGAGTACACTAATTGACTCATAAGCTTAGCAGGTATTCACTCACTCCACTTTCTCGATCAAGTTGGAAAAGGAAAAGGGAAACAAGGAGGAGATAAAATTTTCTCGTAGTGGGTTTGCTAGTAAAGTTATGTGCTTTCGAAGTTAGTCACTGATTGACTGTTGAGGAAGGCTTAAGAGCATCGCATAGTTTCTCAGTCTACTACTGCTTTTGCTTCGTGATTTGCAAGGTTTTTTCTTCTTTTTTTTTTTTATTTTTTCTTTTTATTTTAGGATAGCTGCTGATCCGTGAATCCCTAAATAAAAACGCAGCAGTTTGTGCTTTGCCCGATGAAGAAGACAATCCAACTCTATGGCTTCCCAAGCCTCGTGGCCGCCGAAACGGTCAAGAGCTTCTTGGAGCAACGCACGGGAAAAGGCACCGTAATAGCCATAGAAGTCAAACCATCGAAGAAGGGCCCGAGATCATACGCCAAAGTCCAATTCTCAGACAGCAAACACGCCCAACTTATCATCGATTTGGCCAACAATGGTTTCGCTAAGCTGTACTTTGGGACTTCCTACTTGAAGGCCTTTGTCTCGGACATGGACATTATACAGAACCCAAAGTCTTTCTTGCACGAGCTTCAGACCGTAACACTCTGCCTTGGCTGCCAAACTTCTGACGACAGTTTTTCTGTTCTTTGGAGGGCTTCGAATGTCACTGTGAAATTTGGACATGGGATGAAGAAGATGCACTTCCTCTTCTCCCATCAATACTTCGATTACAGGCTTCAGCTCTCCTACGAAAGCATATGGCAGATTGTGATGCACTCTCAAAATCCTAAGATTCTTCTCATACAGGTTAGTTACTGATTTAGTACGTTTGAGCTTTCTCTGTCAAGACAATCTTTTAACTCTTGTTTTTTCTTCTCTTCTTTCAGTTGTTTTGTGCCCCTCGAATATACAGAAAGGCGACCAACTGCGTTTCCTCCATCTACTCCTTCTACATGGAAACTCAGGACGATCAGTGGGTAAGAACGACAGACTTCACTCACATGTTAATCGGGCAATCTTCGGGCATATGCCTCGTTCTTCCCCATGGGCTTCAGCTTCCCGATTTTCGCGACAATTTCGTCTACTACAAAGAAAGCGATAAATCTCTAAACTTGAAGTCTGGCGTTCCTTATAACAACAACCTCTCTCTAGCCCCTATAGTTCATCCTCCCCGCGGGCATCAACTGCCTTACAAGATTCTGTTTAAGGTCTGTGGTTTGGTCCAAACGGGCTGTATTCCCGGGCCAAAACTAGACAAGAGATTCTTTCATTTGGTCGACCCGCAAAAAATTGATCTGAAATACATCGAACACGCTTTGGAGAAGCTTTACTTCATAAAAGAATGCTGCTACGAGCCCGTGGATTGGCTTGTCGGGCAGTACGAAAGGTACATTGCCTCGAAAGAACAGCCAAAGTCTCCTTCCATTCGTTTGGACGAAGGGTTGCTGTACATCCATAGGGTTCAAGTCACTCCGAGCAAAGTCTACTTCTCTGGGCCAGAAGTAAACGTTTCAAACAGAGTTCTCCGCGAATTCAAAAAGTACGTCGATAACTTCATTCGCGTTTCCTTCGTGGACGAAGAGTGGGAAAAGCTGTACTCGACCGATTTAGCTCCGCGTTTGGCCGTCGACACTGATATTAATAGAACGAAGGTCTACGATAGGGTTCTCTCGATACTCCGAGAAGGGATTCAAATCGGCGACAAGAAGTTCGAATTCCTCGCGTTTTCTTCGAGTCAGCTGCGGGAAAATTCGCTTTGGATGTTTGCTTCGATCGATGGGATCAGCGCAAACAGCATAAGAAGGTGGATGGGCGATTTTCGCTCGATTAGAAACGTGGCCAAATACGCAGCAAGGCTGGGCCAATCCTTCGGTTCTTCCAAGGAAACCCTAACCGTAGGCGAGCATGAGATGCAGCAGATTCCCGACATTGCGACCATAACCAATGGGACTAAATACGTCTTCTCCGATGGGATAGGTAAGATTTCGGCGAGTTTCGCCGATAAAATTGCAGATAAGTGCGGGATCAAAGGCTCTGTCCCATCTGCGTTTCAGATAAGGTTTCGCGGATACAAAGGAGTCGTTGCAGTCGATACGAATCCCTACTTTTCGAAGAAGCTGTTCTTAAGGCCGAGCATGCTAAAGTATCAGTCGGACAACCCAAAGCTCGACGTCTTGGCTTGGACAAAGTACCAGCCGTGTTTCCTAAATCGCCAGATCATCACTCTATTGTCTACCCTTGGAGTTCGAGACTTTGTCTTCGAAAAGAAACAGAGGGAAGCAGTGGAACAGTTGGATGAGACCCTCGTCGATCCTTTGAAAGCCCAAGAGGCACTTACGCTGATGTCGCCCGGCGAAAACACTTACATTCTCAAGGAGCTTTTGAACTGTGGGTACAAGCCCGACGAAGAGCCCTTCTTATCGATGATGCTGAAGACATTTCGGGCCTCGAAATTGCTCGATCTGCGTACGAAGGCCCGTATCTTCGTGCCCAACGGCCAGCAGATGATGGGATGTTTGGACGAAACGGGCACTCTTGAGTACGGGCAGGTTTTCGTTCAGTATTCGTCGGCTGCGCGAAGGTCCTTCCTCGAAGATAGGGATATTTCTTACACGCAAGACGACGAGTTTAATTACCTCATTCGAGGAAAGGTCGTCGTGGCTAAGAATCCTTGTCTGCACCCAGGCGACGTCCGCGTCCTACAAGCTGTCGACGTACAAGAGTTGCATCACATGGTGGACTGTATCGTTTTCCCCAGCAAAGGAAGGAGGTAAACAAACATTTCTGTTCTTGTTTTTACTTCAAATCAAATCAACTTAGCTTTCATCCTTTTCTGTAAATTATGCTATACTCACACCTCGTGGATTTACTAAAACGCACGTTGTTACCCTATGCTTTTTTTATCGCATGAAACTCCCTTGCGCTGGTTTAAACCTAGCACTGTATCCCCAGTATTGTCGTAGCCCTGTACCCCCAGTATTGTCTAAAGTTTACCCCTGTACTCCCCAATTAGGGGTGTAAGTACAATCAGCGTATGGTAAAATAAACCACGACTGCGTTTTATGCTATTTTACGAATCACACGGGCTCTGGTGCTTAGTCTATAACCAAATCACAGATGAGTTATATGCAATTCACCATCTCTGTCCCCCCAATTCAGGCCCCACCCAAACGAATGCTCGGGGAGCGATTTGGATGGAGACATATACTTTGTATGCTGGGACCCAGAGCTCATCCCGACAACGCAGGTCCCGCCCATGAGCTACGAGCCCGCCCCAACAGTCGAGCTCGACCACGACGTCACCATCGACGAAGTAACCGAATACTTTGCCAACTACATAGTCAACGACAGCTTAGGAATCATCGCAAACGCGCACACCGCGTTCGCCGACAAGGAGCCGTCGATGGCCGTGAGCGAGCCGTGCCTTGAGCTCGCGAGGCTCTTCTCCATCGCCGTAGATTTCCCCAAAACCGGCGTCCCCGCCGAAATCCCGTCCCACCTCCGCGTGAGGGAGTATCCCGACTTCATGGAAAAGCCCGACAAGCCAACGTACGTATCCACTAGGGTTATCGGAAAGCTCTTCAGACAGGTGAAGGACATCTCGCCTCAGACTTCTTCTTCCCTAGGTGGGGCGTTCACTGCCGACATGGCGAGGAGGTGCTACGATGAAGAAATGGAGGTGGAAGGGTACGAAGAGTACCTCGACGAGGCGTTTGAGTACAAGACGGAGTATGACTACAAGCTTGGAAATCTCATGGACTACTACGGAATTAGGACCGAGGCGGAGATTTTGAGCGGAGGGATAATGAAGATGTCGAGGACGTTCGATAGGAGGAAGGACGCCGAGGCCATAGGCGTGGCGGTGAGGTCGTTGAGGAACGAGGCGAGGTCTTGGTTTAAGAGGGGCGGGGAAGATTCTTACGCTATGGCCTCGGCTTGGTACCATGTTACTTATCATCCTGGCTATTACGGGCTTTATAACGTGGGGATGAAGAGGGATCATTTTATTAGCTTTCCATGGTGTGTTTATGATAAGCTTGTTCAGATTAAGAAGAGCAGCCGCAGGAGGAGGTCGGCGGCGGGGAAGAATAATGGCGTTTCTTTGCTCGAAAAACGGTTGAGTCGTGTGCTCAATCTGTGATGGATGGTCGGCGAGCTTCGTTTTTTTTTTTTCTTTTTTTTTATTGCCGGCCAGGCGTTTGTGTGTGTCTATTTGCTTGCTGGGAAATAATGCTGTTCTGTGTGAAACCTTTGGAGTGTGAAGACGTGCGCAAGTGTTGTGAATTATTTCATCTTTGTGTGTTTTTATTTTGAGACTAAAACTAGTATTTCTGAAAATATTCACGTGTTTTGAGTACTGATGGCACATTTGGAAGTGGAGTAAAATCGAGTGTCCTTCACCAACCTGAAAGAAAAATCCCATCGCAAACAGTACACCGAGGAAAAAATTATCGCCAAAATAAATTAATAGTCGCTCGATAGTTAGTTAGCCTTTTGACGGTGTGGATAAAGAACAAAGTCAATAATCAACGAAAGCCAGGCTCGGGTTAGGACAGAAATTCCAGTCATTTGTCACGGTTTTCTAATCACAAAAAAGATTGATCTTCATATCTTTAGTAATTAAACAATTAATCGAATCTGATCCTAGCACTTCAAGTAACAGCAGTAATTAATTATTCTTATATTTAACATTTATACATAAAAGCTGTCAGCTCTTAACAAAGCCAGTGCTATATTCACTACTGCTAATTCATAGAGTTAACTTTAGTAAGTGGGTTGATTTGGACTTTACGTACAATCAAATGATTTTCTTCCTCTAATTTTTAACATATTCGCAGGCCGCAGCTGCATTTTTTTGGGTTAAATTACTTATCAGTAATCTCCTTTCAAGTTTAAATTTCCTATTAAATTTACTTGTGTGTGAAGAGTTATGTGTTTCATAGCTCAAACTTTGAAGAGAAGAAAAATATCATTTCTTCAGACATACAGAACAACATCCAGAATATTATTTTACCAATCGCAAATATTATCTCAACAAAATACGTTATTATACAAACATAGATATTATACAAATAATAAATATACTATACCAACTATTATTATTAATATATGAAGTCAAATTTAAGAGTATTATACCAGCTGTTACCAACAACAAATATTATTATAATTTTCTACCAATAAAACTTAATATTATGTCAATTATTATCATAATAACAACAAAAGCCAATATTATAGAACAAGATATGTACATATTTTGTTGATATGATAATAACAATTGGTATAACATTTAGATTTATTGGTATATGATAACACTTGGTATAATATTCAGTTTTGTTAAAATTCTAATAACATTATTTGTTGGTAAGATAGTGATCACAGTTGGTATAATACTTTACAAACTTGATACAATAATGAGAAGTGTTGGTATAATACTATTACTCGTTGGTTTAATAATGCTAAAGGTTGGTATAATTTTCTTTCCTTTACTTGATATAATAATAAGGGTACCAGTTGGTAGAAATGCTATTTTCGTCTTTGTAATGCTTTTTCTATATTTGGGGTATTGAAGGGAGAAGAACATTTTTAGTCCCCCGATGTTGGGGCATGGGCGTTTCTGGTCTCCTCATGTTCGGAGGTGACACTTTTAGTCCCTAATGTTATCGATTTTGGACGGTTTCGGTCCCTCGATTGAGGAAATTTAACACGTGAAGCCCACGATCTCCTTTTACTCGACATAAAACCTCATAACATATCTTTTTCTTCGACTTAAATGCACATGGGCATCATTATACATCACATTTAGGAAAGGATCGGCAACCTTAAAAATGAGATCATGGGTTCTCACGCGTTAAATTTCGTCTAAATTAGCGATTAAATTAACCTAGGGACCAAAACCGTCCAAAATCGATAACATTGAAAACTATAAGTGTCAGGGACTAAAATTAACCTAGAAACTCCCATGCGCCAAACATCGGGGACTAAAAATATCGTTCGCCCGGTATTAACCTTACAACTTTCACAAATCAATACTGAACATGAAGAAACATTCGAGGGGTATTGAAGCGAATTGAAACTTTAATGGGGAATGAAAGGGAATTTGTCCTTTTTTTTTTCTCCACCAAAACAAAAAAGATGAACAGGTCTTTAGGTAGGATTCCCTCTGTAATGGATTTATGTATGAAGGGCCACATGACTAAAAATTATTCCCTTCGATTTATTTGGCCCCGCACGACGCCTCAATCATCAATTGAGCGTAAATCAATCAGACAACTTCATTCCTACATAAGGGCAATGCAGGAGATAAAACCACACTCTTCATTCTCAACAAGAAACCACCTTCATCTGACCAAGGCTTGATATATGTAATAATAGTTCTTCAAACATCGAGATCTACCAACGAATAGCGATACAGAAATGCGAAGTATCAAAAGTTGAAATAAAAAGAAAGGGGTAAATTCCTTATCAGTCCCACTTGAAGTTTAAACTTCCTCTTAATTACCCCTCAAATTATTTCTTCCTGTTCAGTACTCTTCTGTTAAAAGTTTCCTGTTTAATACCCCAAACTTTGAAAAGACGAAAATAACCCTTCTTTAAGGATTTAAAAAACATTCAGATTATTACATCACATGTAGCAAGTATTATAACATGAAAACAACTAATTATACCCAAAATCGAACATATAATTCTACCAATAAAAATAGATATTATACCAATTGTTTCAATTTTATACCAAATCAAATTTTAAAATTATTATACCAATTGTTATTATTATTATACCAACAAATAGTGTTATTATAATTTTTATATATGAAATAATATTTGCACATCATACCACGAACGGAAGATATTATACCAACAGAAGGGAATATTATACCAACAAATATTCAAATAATTATACTAATAAATTAAATTATTATACCAATAAACTCATTTTTATATTATTATTTTTCCATTCAATTTCTGATTATTATACCAACAAAAGATCGCATTATACCAACTGCTTTAGCTATTCTACCCGAATTACATTGTACAACATCGTACCAAAAAACTTGTTTATTATACCACCATATATTTGACTAAATGTGCATATAAATATACCAACAGATGATACGATTATACCAACAGTTTTGGTTATTATACAACAAATACTGAATGATTTTAACAAATTATTATACCAATAAAAGATCTAATTATACTAATACAATTGGTTATCCTACCCATACACAAGATTATTTTACAATTAGATGACCTAATTATTATGGTATAATTTACTCAGTTTCTGGTATAATAGCAAAATTAGTTGGTATAATCTCCAATTTTACTGTATAAAATTAATATAACTATATTTATTGGTATAATAACGAAGAAAGATGGTATAATAACGAAAATATATGATATAATTTTCACAATTTCGGATAAAATTACAAAATTAGTTGGTATATAATTCAATTTCGCGGTATAAAATTAAAATAACAATATTTATTGGTATAATAACGAAAATAGATGGTATAATCTCCTCAATTTCTGGTATAATAGCAAAATTAGTTGGTATAATCTCCAATTTTTCTATATAAAATTAATATAACTATATTTATTGGTATAATAACGAAGAAAGATGGTATAATAACGAAAATATATGGTATAATTTTCAGAATTTCTAGTATAATTGCAAAAATTAGTTGGTATATAATTCAATTTCGCTGTATAAAATTAAATAACAATATTTATTGGTATAAAACGAAAATAGATGGTATAATCTCCTCAATTTCTGGTATAATAGCAAAATTAGTTGGTATAATCTCCAATTTTTCTGTATAAAATTAATATAACTATTTATTGGTATAATAACGAAGAAAGATGGTATAATAACGAAAATATATGGTATAATTTTCAGAATTTCTAGTATAATTGCAAAAATTAGTTGGTATATATTCAATTTCGCTGTATAAAATTAAAATAATAATATTTGTTGGTATAATAACGAAAATAGATGGTATAATCTCCTCAATTTCCGGTATAATAGCAAATAGTTGGTATAATCTCCAATTGTTCTGTATAAAATTAATATAACTATATTTATTGGTATAATAACGAAGAAAGATGGTATAATAACCAAAATATATGGTATAATTTTCAGAATTTCTTGTATAATTGCAAAAATTATTTGGTATATAATTCAATTTCGCTGTATAAAATTAAATAACAATATTTATTGGTATAATAACGAAAATAGATGGTATAATCTCCTCAATTTTTGGTATAATAGCAAAATTAGTTGGTATAATCTCCAATTTTTCTGTATAAAATTAATATAACTATATTTTTGGTATAATAACCAAAAAAGATGGTATAATAACGAAAATATATGGTATAATTTTCAGAATTTCTAGTATAATTGCAAAAATTAGTTGGTATATAATTCAATTTCACTGTATAAAATTAAATAACAATATTTATTGGTATAATAACGAAAATAGATGGTATAATCTTCTCAATTTCTTGTATAATAGCAAAATTAGTTGGTATAATCTCCAATTTTTCTGTATAAGATTAATATAACTATATTTATTTGTATAATAACGAAGAAAGAGGTATAATAACGAAAATATATGGTATAATTTTCACAATTTTTGGTATAATTGCAAAAATTAGTTGGTATATAATTCAATTTCGCTGTATAAAATTAAAATAACAATATTTATTGGTATAATAACGAAAATAGATGGTATAATCTCCTCAACTTATTATTAAGGAATTATAACTATATTCTTTTCAAGTTGGTTCGATGTTATTATGTTGAACTTATCATTAAGGAATTATAAATATATTCTTTAGGACAATTGTTGAACTTGTTTGTTATAGCAACATCGATGATTGCAGTGTTGAACGATTGGCATCAGTGTTGAACTATATTCTAGTAGAATTGCAGTGTCTATAATGTTTCTTCGAGGGCATCAGTGTTGAACTTGACTGTTATACCAATACCAAGGAATTATAACTATATTCTTTAGCAAACTTGATTGTTATACATAGCCTTTCACTCTTGCTTTAAAACAATCGTTACAACTATTATATCTATATTATTAAGGAATTATAATTATAAACTTAACTTGATGCTTGTAGATACGCCCTACGTTTGCTGTTATAGCAACATTAATCCAATACTATGTCATTTTTTATAATATAGCTTTCCATTTTATAAAATATGATAATGCTTCTTTACAAGGAAATTAATAGGAAATTAATCCAGTTTCATATGTGTTGTTTCAAATGTAATGCAATGCGTAGAATGTCTTACCAGTTTCAAATGTTACATATTCATTACAGAGGGAACTAATATTCTCATATTTCAAATGTGTTGTTTCAACTCTCTCGATTTAGATTTTTCCATCATGAATGTGTAGCATGTTTTTATATTCATACGATGATGAGTATGAGATCACACTAACATGACCAATGCAATGCTCAACATACAAAGAATCAAATAATAAATCATTGAGATACATTCATATTATTTTCGATCGAACTAATAATTTGTTTATTATCTTTTTATAGTTGACTCAACATATGAAATACGTTCATAAATCAATCAATCAATCAATCAATCAATTTATGATGTTACTTTCACGACGTGTTTTAATTATATATTGGTACTAGTATAATTCGTTAGACCAGAAATTGAATTATATACCAATTAATTTTTGCAATTATACTAGAAATTGTGAAATTTATACCATATATTTCCGTTATTATACCATCTTTTTCGTTATTATACCAATAAATATAGTTATATTAATTTTATACAGAAAAATTGGAGATTATACCAACTAATTTTGCTATTATACCAGAAATTGAGGAGATTATACCATCTATTTTCGTTATTATACCAATAAATATTGTTATTTTAATTTTATACAGCGAAATTGAATTATATACCAACTAAATTTTGTAATTATACCAGAAATTGTGGAAATTATACCATATATTTTCGTTATTGTACCATCTTTCTTCGTTATTATACCAATAAATATAGTTATATTAATTTTATACAGAAAAATTGGAGATTATACCAACTAATTTTGCTATTATACCAGAAATTGAGGAGATTATACCATCTATTTTCGTTATTATACTAATAAATATTGTTATTTTAATTTTATACAGCGAAATTGAATTATATACCAACTAATTTTTTCAATTATACAAGAAATTGTTAAAATTATACCATCTATTTTCGTTATTATACCATCTTTCTTCGTTATTATACCAATAAATATAGTTATATTAATTTTATATAGAAAAATTGGAGATTATACCAACTAATTTTGCTATTATACCAGAAATTGAGGAGATTATACCATCTATTTCGTTATTATACCAATAAATATTGTTATTTTAATTTTATACAGCGAAATTGAATTATATACCAACTAAGTTTTGCAACTATACCAGAAATTGTGAAAATTATACCATATGTTTTCGTTATTATACCATCTTTCTTCGTTATTATACCAATAAATATAGTTATATTAATTTTATACAGCAAAATTGGAGATTATACCAACTAATTTTGCTATTATACCAGAAACTGAGTAAATTATACCATAATAATTAGGTCCTCTAATTGTAAAATAATCTTGTGTATGGGTAGGATAACCAATTGTATTAGTATAATTAGATCTTTTATTGGTATAATAATTTGTTAAAATCATTCAGTATTTGTTGTATAATAACCAAAACTGTTGGTATAATCGTATCATGTGTTGGTATATTTATATGCACATTTAGTCAAATATTCGGTGGTATAATAAACAAGTTTTTTGGTACGATGTTATACAATGTAATTCGGGTAGAATAGCTAAAACAGTTGGTATAATGCGATCTTTTGTTGGTATAATAGCCAGAAATTGAATGGAAAAATAATAATATAAAAATGAGTTTATTGGTATAATAATTGAATTTATTAGTATAATTATTTGTATATTTATTGGTATAATATTCCCTTTTGTTGGTATAATATTTGCCGTTCGTGGTATGATGTGCAAAGATTATTTCATATATAAAAATTATAATTACACTATTTGTTGGTATAATACTAATAATAACAATTTGGTATAATAATTTTAAATTTGACTTGGTATAAAAATTGAAACAATTGGTATAATATCTATTTTTATTGGTAGAATTATATGTTCGATTTTCGGGTATAATTAGTTGTTTTCATGGTATAATACTTGCTACATGTGATGTAATAATCTGAAAGTTTTTTAAGTCCTTAAGGAAGGATTATTTTCGTCTTTTCAAGCATTTTGGGTATTAAACAGGAAACTTTTAACAGAAGGGTACTGAACAAGAAGAAATAATTCGAGGGGTATTTAAGAGGAAGTTTAAACTTCAAATGGACTGATAAGGAATTTACCCAAAAGAAAATCGTAATACAGATGTCGTCTTTCCATTTAAAAAGCAAAAGAAGGCTGAAAATGATTGCGAATGTATAGTTTTAATCGATTACAATTTACCTACATTTGTCCAATCCAAAGGAAAGACATGCGTAGCATAGCCATACCACAGTGTTGGCTGAGCAGTTAGCGGAGCGGACATGATTCCACCTAATCAATCAAATTAAATAACTACTAATCTAATCCCTCACTGCAAAACATTGAGGAGCCATCTCAACCAACCATATGTAATCGATTCTCGAAACATTCCTTACGTAATTATGATTCGTTCGGACAAGCTCGTCGTAGATTATACACTCTGGTTTCATCCTAAACAGTACCGAGGAAGGATGGATTTGTACCGTGAGCCCACTGGACAGCCCCCTGCGTTTTATATATTAATTCATTCTAAATCTCCATATCAATCGATCAAAACCTTTTCTCCAACAAGAAAAAAGAGATTAGATACCTGTAGGTACCATCTGTCTGCTTCAGAGCAGCATTGAGGAAAAGGGAAGCGGCCAAGCATTTTCGGAGGGGAAGCATATCATCTCCACATGAACTAACACGCAGACCCATTTGTTCAACATTCTTCTGTATTTGGCTACAATGACACCATATCAATTACCAAGGGTAATGTGAGATGACCAAGAGAAGTTTTAGTTTTCCATCGAGAAATGTTCCGAGACATTCATGAGTGTTTTAGCATGTAATGAAAGTGCAGAACCAACAAACACCTGTGGATATCACGAGCATGCTTTAAAGAACGGCCGTTCACAAAGTTATCCTTGCACCATTTTCGCAGATTCTTTTCAGCCTTCTCTTCACTGCTTACAAGCTTGCTCTTCTCCAACAAGTCACAGGACATGCGATATACATTCAACAACGTCATATGATCTCCGTCGGGACTTGAGAATCTTTTTAATGCAATTCTTGACTGCACAATGTAGTTACCAATCATTGACAATGATCAAAGCTACGTTTAAAATGTGAAAGATATCTGAGCAATTCGACAGAAGTAGTTTCGTAGGAAAATCAAATGATATTTGACCACCAAATCTATTTTACGTTCACCGCAAACAGAAAGCAAAAACTCGCCATACCTCTTCCAACTTCTCGCGGGGTGCATAAAATATTGATTCGACTGAGAGCATTGAGACGACTACTAACATCTCCTCGAGACAATTTAGCTCATTTGCAACAATGAGAGCCTTGGCAAAGATAGGATCCAGGGGAAGTTTGGCCATCTGATGACCCACAGGATCTGATAATTTACCCGTGTCTGTAAGTGCACCCAACAAAAATAATAACTCCATCGACTTTATGATGGCCATCCTGTGATTAAAAGATATGGTAAATTTGCAAGATTCCTTACAACGTAAAGAAACTACAAAATGAATAGACGTGCACACTGCAGTGAAGCAAATTTATCGATGTCCAGTCCAGCATTTGCAGATAAATATGTAGCCACTTGATACATGCGTGTGAACGCGTGCATGTGTGAGCACTTGGGTATTTTCGCATTAAAAACTTAAGGAAGAAAAACGTAGCAAATACAGGACAATATCATGGGAAACTATGATCATGATTTTGCGCGATTTTTCGAAGAAAATTTCACAGATTGGTACTTAATATTCTCCACCGGAGAGCTGGTATCAATCATCACTTGTCAAAGTTACCTGTCTGGTTCCTCAATGAAGTTAAAACCAACAATATCGTCAACCCCTAGAGCTTTCAGCTGCAGTATAACATTTGAGAGGTTGCATCTTTTGATTTCCGGTGTAATGGAATCTTTGAGCTTGTAAAATTCATTTTCTGGATACAAACGATAGCATTTTCCAGGTCCCTCACGGCCAGCTCGACCACTGCAGTCAAATTTAGAAGGAAAAAAAGTTCGCAGTAAGCGAAAGTTCTCAAAGACTAAATGTGTTTGTTTTGCCTAAAATATCAGTCACAACTTTTGAAGCATTTCAATTGCTACCTCCTTTGGAGTGCTTGTGCTTTTGAGGTTTTAACAATGATCAATGGCTCAATCCCTGAAGAAGCATCGTATGTGCGTATTTTAACCATTCCAGGATCAATAACATACCTGATTCCAGGTATTGTCACCGATGTCTCAGCAATATTTGTCGCTAATATAACCTACACAGTAAAAAAATTCCACATAAACCATATCTATATGCAAATATTAAAGAACAACTATGATTAAGAAATAGATATTTTATTGCTGATGTAACACGGATAATCTTTCTCCAAAATACAGACCAGGCAGCTTCAGGAAGGAAAAATAAATAAAATACCGACTGGTCAATCTTACATGTGTGCTAGTGAATCATTATACACGATTATTTCGAAACAAAAAAGTTGTTAAATTATTGTTCAAGAAATAACTAAAACATCACAAAACTCGTTTTCAAGCACGGATGTACTATATCTGAAGAGCAAAGATAAAAAATGAAAATCAACCTTGCGGAACCCAAGTGGTGCAGGCGAGAACGCTTTCATTTGTTTCTCAGATGGAAGAGAGGCAAATATCGGAATCACAAACAGCTTCCGCTTGCTCTCGGGCAATTTCGGAATGCGCTCTCGTGCAAGTCTTTCAATGGATTCAATCTCTTCCTGCCCCGTCAAGAACACTAGTATATCACCAGGTCCTTCCTCGAGATGTATCTAAATTGAAATGGAAAGTATGCTTAGATTAATGCACTTATATGTCAAAACAAGGAAAAGAGAAACTACAGCGCTACAGGTGAAGTTTACCAGACACCAGACATCTAGGACGACACTTCAAATTTTTGAAAAGAGCAAAGAAAAGAAAATGGGCGTAAGTTTTGCATTTATCATTTCCGTTGTATTTAAGGGCTTCAAAATCGATAACCGAGTCAACATTAGCATGAATGTCTTCCCAAAAAGTACAAGTTCTGAGGAGGGCACATCCCTAGTCTAGAAAAGCTTATACATTAACATCATTAGCAATCAACCAGTGCGCTTTAGATTGAGATAGAAACTGAAGAGCCAGTTCTAAGAGATAGTTTTATAATGACCTGAAAAATTGTAATCAAGGCGGCATCTATGTAATCCGTCTCAGGTTGAAGAGTATACAGTACATCAACTGGATATTGTCGCCCCTGGACGTGCACAGCTCTAGCACCACCAAAGTAATTGGAAAATATTTGTGCATCCAGACTAGCAGACATGATTATTAACTTCAACGGGGAGAACTTCTTGCCTCTACATAGCTTGAGAGCACCATTGCATTGCAAATTATTCTCTTTTTTCATGAATCCATTTTCAGCTTTTGTAGAATTACTGAGTACCATGTCAGTGCTGCCAAGAGATCTTGATTTTTGTATACTCTTCAGAAGTCCAAGCAACAAGTCAGTCTGTACAGTTCTCTCATGGGCCTCATCAACAATTATTACTGCATATTTTGACAGATAAGGATCCACCAATGCTTCCCTGAAGTATAAATTGCAATTTGCAGGTTGTCTAGTTAGTTCTAATAAAGAACAACTAAAACAATAACATTACAGCAACTTCGACTAAGGGACTTAGTAAAACAGACTCTCTACCTCAACAACAGACCATCCGTCATGTACTTGATTCGCGTAGAGCTTGAAGTCACATCTTCGAATCTAATGGCATATCCAACCTTCTGGCCCAATGCGACTCCACATTCCTCTGAAACCCTCTTTGCAACAGTAACAGCAGCAACACGTCTAGGTTGAGTTATTCCAATAATCCCTCCGTTACGACAGAACCCTCCATTGAATAAATACTGAGGTAGCTCTGTCAACATGCAAAAGTTAAAGCCACCATCCATAAATAACAAAAGACTCTGCAGAAAGAAAAGGAAGGTCGCCTGGAAACAGAAAGTGCAGGGGTTCTAATCAAACACGTCTTTAAAAAGAAAACTGCATGACATACAGTCTCTATGATGAGTACTGGAGATTTTCAGATGAAAGAGCCAATGTCGGGCTAGTTCAAGGAAAAGAAAATGAACATCAAAGAGACACAGAAAAAGTAACTTTAACTCTCCCCGCTTACGTGTTGTCTTCCCACTGCCAGTTTCACCAACAATAATAAGCACGTCATTCCTGCTCACCTCTTCCAATAGTCTCTCTTCCACTGCAGAAAAGCATAACCATACTCAAGTAAGCGGTTCACAAATACAAGAGCAACTGACAAGACATAATTGCATCCTCGTTCAGAAACAAAATACCACAGGACCAACCAATGCTAACTAAAAAGCATATGTTAACCATAGTTATTAAAGGTATAGTCACTCTGCTAATAAGCATCAGCAATAGTTCACTCATCAGAACAATGTGACACGACGATGTAAAAAATCTCACGTATTCAATAAACTGGATCTTGATTGTCTCGTCCCTATTGTAGTTCTCCTCCATAAAGAGATTCGGTGGATGAGATAAACAATTAAAGAGACGATTAGCTTACTTAAGAATCATCACATCGGAAGACACCTATTCTAAATCTAACCTAGTTAATAAAAACTAGAATTACCAAAAGAATAAACTAAAAATTCAGAAATTAAAGGTGATATAGACAAGGCATTTGTTACCAGCAGCTATTGGAAGTGATTTTCTGTGCTGTTCGATCTTTTGCCTCCTAAGGAACGATTCAAAATCGTTAACTCACAGAAGAAGAAAACACGTCGTGAAAATGTAAAGAGTCTTGATTACAGTCATGTGATAGAGCAAGTACCTGGCAGCAAAATCAGGCCTGTCGCCGTTGAGTTGCTCGAGTTTCTTCTCCAGATGACTTGAGCTGTCAGAAGCCATTGATGGCATTGAAAGTACGTCACCGTAGTCGGAGGAGACGGTAAAGGGTTTGCCGAACAGGGAAACCGGCGATGGAGTGTATATAGGCGACTCGGCCGGCGGGGTAATTTAGAGCGATGCGACGCCTATCTTCTTGGTAATTAATATACAAACTATAATATACTAGGTGTTGCATACTAGGTGTTGCCCGGCGTGCGATGCACGGGTTATACTTATCCGTTTGACTGTTTGTTGGATTTTGGTTTGTAGAAGTAATTAATATCATTGTGTGCTTACCTAGAAATGCTATGTACAATGATTTTCTTGTTTAATCGATGGCGAAGAAGTTCTTGGGCTCTATTCTTGCTGAGAGAGATGATGGGTCGTTTGCATTTTCCAGCTACATGAAAATTCTATGTATGTGTATTTGTGTGTGTTGAGAATGGAAAATGGTTGCTGCTTTATTACACACCCTTTGTTGTCATCGGAGACTGTTCAGATGCACTAAAATCATTAAATGCTACGCAAGACTGCTTTGCTGTCATCGGGGACTGTTCAGATGTCCTATAAACACTGAATAATACGCAATACTGGAGATTTTGGGATGCCTTTAGAAAAGAAATAAATTCAACCACATCATATCACGTCAGCATTTCAGCATCGTATAGCAGATCAATAGGCACATGCCTTGAACCTTGACACACGAAAACAATTCGAAAAATAAATTAAAAATTTTATGCATCCTATGCTCATTATTCAGTTGCTGAGATTGTATGAATTAGTGCTAGGAAAATATGCAGATTAATTTTGTCAGCAATATTTAAATATAATGCTTTTTAATTACTATACATCTTTCAGTGCAATTTATCCTATGAAATGCATTTATCCTACATGGAATTATGTGACTACCACATGTGTATTCTGCCTTACGGAAGAATGGACCGCTTCGCAAAATTCAGTTGCCTTATCGTCACCAACTGTAAGGGAGACATCCCCAAAACTACATAAGAATTTTCACCTTAGATGGCGATAAATTTTGGTGAATGTTGCTGAATACTTCCTGGTAAACTATGTTGGTAACCTCATGATCGTTTGCGCCATCTTCGTTCATGCTCAATAGCTTAGTTCATGTTGATGATGTCACGCGAAAAAGTACAACATACAACTGCCCATGCGTGAAAATAGGGTTTTGAAACGCAAGCAGCGACGTTAGCAACTGTGTGATGCACAGGGTAAAGTTATTTATCAGACTGTTCATTGTATTCTGGCTGGCAGAGATAATTAATATCGTATTTCGCTATGTGACAACAGAGTCATGCTCGGTAATGTAATCCACATAAACGTAGGGCTCTGTGCTATAGAATGCATCTTTTGCTCATCGATAATTACTGAAATTGGTAAAGTAAACTACTCAGCAGAATTTAGAAATAAAGCTTTTGAAAACAGTATTATACATCTTTCACCGGGAAAGTAATTTTCCCACACTAATTATTTTGGTGAATGTTGTTGAATACTTCCCAGTAAACTATATTGGTAATCTCGTCGTCGTTTGTACCATCTTCATTCATGCATGGTACCTTAATTCCTGTCGATGATGTCACGCGAGAAAGCTCAACATACGACTGACCATGCGTGAAGACAGGTTTTGGAAGATACACCCGTACTCTCTTTAGGCTCTGTCCTTGACTTTTGTTTATTGTCATTGCATAGCAAACTTTCAGTGGAAACTAACGACGACGGAGTTTGAACGGCCATGTTGTGTCCGATTGAGAAAGGATGATTCTTGGTATTATAACCTTTTTCCCTATATGAGTACCTGTTAAAATTTCTGCCTCAACCTCTCTTCTTCCCAGATGTGATATAATCATTCTGGTTCCGTTGCAAAAACCATCCCTCTGGTTAATGTTCCTCAATAACACGACAGGAATTGCCGGCTTCAATCTTAGTTTATGGTTAGGAATACCAGAAAATTCAAGAGTGTTTAGAAACTCAACTAGATTCATTGTGTCCATGTTGTTCTCCAATTCAGCATCTAGCTCAACACTGTCTGCATTTAAATATTCAGTAGGAAGGCCTTGCGTTATTGATAGCATGTAACTATTTACTTCATCTACCGTTTGGTTTCGTGGCTTCAGTATTGCTCTTTCCCTGATATACTCATGATCTGTCAGATCGATCTTCAAAATCTGAGTAGACATACGTAGCTATGCCACTAACGGTGTCACCATGAGTGTTAATACACATATCCTCTGGCATTGTAACTGTTTCCATGTATTTATCCGTGTCATCTCGGATATTGTCATCTTCAACTTGTAAAATCCACTCGGGAAACTCAATTTTAGAGTGACGTAATCTCATGTTCTGCGACAACGTGTAGACACAGCAGTCGTCCCATAAATATGGGCGATTAATGGAAGCATCTATTGTATCTTGTCTCGATCCTCGAGCTATTACTGGCAGAATTTGCCTGAAGTCACCACTCAGCAAGACAGTTTTGCCACCAAAAGGTCCAGCAGCTGCGACGACATTTGCCCCAGACATAAGGACTCTCAGTGTTCTGTCTAACGTCTTAAATGCGTATTTGTGAGTCATTGGAGCCTCATCCCAGATAATTAGCTCTGAATGTGTCAGTAATTCAGCCAGCATTATTCCATGCTCTATATCGCACATAGAGTTTTCTTGGAGAGTTATTAGAATCTTAAATCTGGAATGTGTTGTTCTTCCACCTGGTAGTAATAATGTCGCTATACCTGAAGATGCAATCGGGATGACAATTTGACTCTCTGATCTTAATTTTGTGATTAACGTCTTGTAAACGTGTGTTTTCCCGGTCCCTCCAGGTCCATATAAGAAGAATAAGCCTCATTTGTTGTTGTGCACTGAGTGAATAACGCCATCGAAGAGTCTTTGCTGTTCTTCATTCAGAGTATCAATAAGACGTTGGTGTTCAATTGTGATCTCTTCAATAATGTAATTAGATTCTTCCATGAGCATCCTGTTGTTGAGTTCTTTTAGAATCGTCTTTGAGGGTGTAGGCATCGGTGGGAAATCTGAAAGATCTTGGAACTCTGAATCATGATTTTTCATCTGTAAGTTGTAGTTCACTTATGCCAAACAGACGTCGTTGTCGTATTAGCACGTCTTCAGAAAGACTCTTCCAACAGCAGTTCCAGAGGTTCAAGGCATCCCTGATTTCGCAGAAAATCAATAGCGTAACAAATAGTTGCCGAAGCTGATTTGGCGAAGCCCATTGAGCAGCCTCGACCATAGCCTGATGCCACTCTATATCATCATCTAACAATCCCCTTTTATAGCACGCGTCCTTGAAAGTCTGCATAACTTGCCCGTTTACGGTATGTATATCCGGATACGATGTTGGTCCTTTTACCATAGTAAGCAACATTCTCATGTGATATATTTCGCCTGTTGTTGGATGTACGTCACATTCTTGCCAATGATAAACCCTTTCTTTCGCGGTGTCCATGCCTTGTTAGATGCATTCCATACAAACTTCGATGGAAACTGCACGTAAGTAAGATTCCTTGCCTCAGGATTGGACTTGTTTGTTTCCATCCATTATGTGAACATAGTCTTCTGAATGCCAATTGTACCCATCATGTTTTCCAGATTGGCAGATTCATCATACAACAGACTCTGTTTGCCTTCCAAATGAATTTGAAGCCTCTGTACAGCAGGTTTTCGGTGGTGGATGTCGAACGCCAGCATTCTCCACATTGCTTCACAAGCAGATAAATATCTGCAATCTAGAAATCTTGATATTTCGTCACCACGTTGGGGGGTTTTCCCTACAGATTGTGTGTTCGCCGACTCAATAATCATCGTCGCCTTGTCAACTCCCTTTCTGATATATATTTGAACAAATACTTTATTGCCCTTGTTGTGTTGCACCATTCCAGGTTAATATGTGCCTTATATTTTTCAACATTGCCAGGTTATGCGATACCACGTAACCGTTGTCGAGGACGACGTCTTTTTTAAGGATAAATCTACCATCATTCCTCTGTCTATAACGCACATATCCGGATTCGTCAATCGTTGTCCTAGCATTATATAGTTTTGCGAAGTTCTATGTGCATTTGTTTTTTCCATGCTTGGAGAATTTGATCCATTGAAACCACACGGTCCATGGATCATGAATTGTTCGACCAAAGCATAACCTTCTTCATCAATTTGGCGATCGAGAATCTCTGCCGAAATAATTGCATCAACCTCTGCAGGAGTAGGCTCGGCGGCTGCTCGATTAAGCCATAGCAGTATATGGGCATGTGGCAAACCACTTTTCTAGACTTCAATAGTATACAATGCTGCATTGCCGACAAATATATGAATTGTTAGAAATGATTACGTGATTACTAAAGCTATTGCGTAATGACATACCAGCCTTAATGTTACGGAAGAAGCATCCACTGCGAATGGCTGCCATTAGTTGTTCTAACTTTATTGAACATTCTGCATTGCAGGTCAGGTCTTTCGTTGGGCACGTCATCACCATACGTTTGAAGATGATCAGCAATCTCTTCCCAGTTTGGATTTGCTGTTATTATTATGAATAGATGTGGGTTGCCATACCATCTGCATAAGGCGAGAGCGTCATGATATTTCTCTACCATATATCTCAGAGATCCCGTAAAAGACGAAGGCAAAATTATTTTTTTCCCAAGTGATCTTTCATCCATCTCTCCCTTGATACTGCATCGTATATGTTGCTATAAAGTTCTGTCCTCAACGTCTTCTGATTATTTCTGACCCAACACAATCTTTCCTGTTCTATGGCTGTATATGCATCAACTACATATTGTTGAAAAAGACGGCCCGCTCGAATGACACCATTTCCTTGAGACAACTTGTTTGTATTTGGTAAGCATAAAACTCCCTCATTGTTATACATTTCCTCTTGAACGTTGCGTGCAGCACTCCGTTGTATGGAATCTGATCGTGGTAACCAATTTCAAAAAGCAACGGGTACTGCATTGCCATAAAGGAATGTGACTCGCTGATTCTTGAAAGTTGGCCATTTTTGATCGGGACAATTATGTCCCGTTCCCTAGTTGTTACCGGCAGGTCACCGCCTATTAGTCACGCAATTTCGGCTGTTGTGGGTAGGTGATATCGCCTTTGGTGGCGTCCGCAACCTATCAACCTTGTCGATAATTTAGTTGCCCTTTCGGCTTAATACCTGTCTCTTGCCATCCTGAAGATTTTAGCCAGCTCATTGTTCCCATCTAGCATTGTTATTAGTTTGGCAATGACATCTGTATCCAAATTCTCAGAGCTTTCTATTGGAGACTTCATTTGCCGTTTCGTAAATGTATAGCTGAGCAATCTTGGCTTATCTCCTTCAGCTGGAAGCAAAGAACCGATGTTGGATAGTTTTGTCCGTGGATCCTGTAAACATATGCGCCTGATTTTGGTTTGATCGACGTGTCAACTTTTGCTCCCATGGATGTAAATGCAAGAATTGTAGAGTTTGGTTTGGAACGTGTCAACATATGCGCCTGATTTTGGTTTGGAACATGTCGTATGTACGTTCTTCAAATAGCCTGTAGAGTTTATCTTCGTATCGATCCTTTCCTCTACTTGGTTCACTAAAGATCTCAGGTAGTCACACTGCCAATCCACGAGTGTATGGACGTTAGTATGCATAGTATGAAACTGATGAACTGTAGAAACTATATGCAGCACTGGGCCATTGTTGGCTAATTTGCGTATTTCTGCGAGTTGTCTGTTAAATTTCTGATTTCGGATGATCGAAAATTGCTTCTACAGCTGTAAATCTGTTTATAGGATATAAGCATTTACACTTTTTAGCATTTTGGTTCCTCCTTGGCTAATCAACCTTTGAGTGCAACGATTTTGTGGAATTTAATTTTGTTAACTGTTTATATTCATTGTTTATTTTCACGAACATCACACACAATCTTCATTAATTAATGTTGTCCATGCGTTTAAATATATTCCAGCATACTGCTTGAAAGTCGCGTATGACTGTTCATATTCAGGTAAAAGATAAATGTAGCAATGCAACAATAACGTGCATCTGTCTGGATTTCAGTAACAACAAATAAACATGGATGTCTGGCGGATCCCATGTCTACATAGTAACATTTTTAGTAATGAAGACTTTGAAGGATTTATCATTAGCAATACACATTTCGTAAGTAAAGATAATGCTACATTCATGTTAATGTAATGGCATAAAATCCACACACTTGCACATAAACATCGAAAAACTGTACACAAAGCATAGACATTCAGTAAGCGTCCAACCCATTTAGCGTTCTAGTTACACACTAAGGCCACACTTACACCGCTACAAAAAGAAGAATGAGAGTTCGCCATATCTATTCATTCGGCCAAGCCCGGTATGAGAGAAAAACTGATACCGTCAAGTACTGCCTAAATTCATACATCTAGAGCTCGTTAATTCGAACAGATCATCTTCCGAAAACGTCATTGCAAAAGCATTCCGCCACAATCTCCACTGAAATGCATAACAATATATTGGTGAATTTCATTAGCGATAAGTAATGTATAAATAAAATATAGGCGTCAAGATTACCCGCCAGGCTGTTGCGGAACACCAAGATGTCTCTGTGCGACCAGCAGCTTCTCTGAATTTGAGAGTTGCAAGTCCTGTTCTAGCAAGCGTATGGCATCTGCCAGTTTTGTCACCACAGCATTTGTGTAGGTGAGATCTAGATCACACCAAATGTATGAATCTAGGATACTCATCCTCTGAGACCTGGGTTTGAAGACGCACAAAATCCAGTGTGATCTTTTAATAGTCAATGGAAACAAAATTGTATATGCTCGTCTCCGTGGACAAGAACGCCATGCTTCTGCTTTGCCAAGGGCAAACTGCCTCACAGAGCGTAGACCAACACCCCCATTTTTTGCATTGACTATTGTTGCAAGCCTTTCAAATGATGTGCTCATGATTGCAACATCTTTTTTTGGAATCTTGCCCCGGGACTGCAGCTCAATGAATCCACGCAGGCATTCGTCGACATTCTGTCACATACACATAAAGTAAAGTCATGTGATATTCATAACTTGTATTGTTAGAAGACATGATAGCAAATGTACTCTTACGTCATCACTGAGGCAGCTGTCGTTTATCATCAATGCAACGAAGAACTCTCGTGTCAGTTCTAATTTGTGAAGTCTCGTCACAAGATGATGTTCCTTCATGGCCTCTATGCTTCCACCACTTTTGGGAACATTTCAATCTTGCATGTTTATCAATCTTCTAGTTTTTGTATGCAACTCTCTTGGCTTTCTTTGATGTCGGGGGGGGGGGGGGGGGGGGGGGGGCTTTATCGGTAGAGCAGCCTTTTTGAGTCTTGATGCTGCAGCTTATTCGACATTTGTGTATCTTCCATATCATGAACGTCCTTGTGAATATGTGCTGTTTTTCAGAAATCTTTCTTACGAGGATCATAGTAGGAAGTGCCCCTGTTGATGCTTCACTATGAGATGATGATCTTGATGTTTTACACTTATGAACTCCGTCGACCAAACAAGAAAAGCTTGAAGATGGCATTTCTTCAGGTGAACTGCCTACTTTGTTTGGCTTACAGTAGGCAGTTCTAGTGCCGGCACTCTATTCCTTTCCTGCACATGCATCTTGTTAATGGACTGCTTGGTTCTTTGTACAATTTTTCCAGACACGCCTTCTACAAACAACGCGTACCGTACGTTGTCAACATAGATGGCTCTCCACATGCGGCACTGAACGAACCTGAACCTCCATCCGTACTTCTACTATTCTTTCTCTCTGAAGTCGGTGACTGTAGGACCGTAGAATTACCGATGGATCCGAAATGGGACGCTGAAATGTATCCTGTTGCACTTTCTTGAACAGTAGGCAGCAAAACACTTGTCTCTGCAGTTGACTTGGACATTATTTCAATGATATAATTCAACCTTGGGGAAGCTTTTCTTCTCCAGTTGACGGTTCTACAACGGCACATGTGTGGGAGTGTTGTATTGGCAACGCCTTGTATCTCGCAAATGTAGCTGCCACGCCAGGTATGCATTCATATGCAAGTACCTAAGCGAAAGACATTACGAATTACGATGAATGATTTGCATGTCAGACAAACTAAAATGCAAATTGAAGTAAATACTCATATTATACACACCAATATGAAGAAAACAAAACATTAGATGTAATCGAAGTTGATAACCTGAAGAGAATGCACAAATCCTGCTAAGGTCAGACTATGGTCTATTTTCCTACAGTCCGTTGCAATACCACAGTTAAACGAACTAAGATCCCGCTTCAATGACTTCAAAACTTCATGATATGCAACAGTTCCCCATGTATAATTGTTGAACTCGTCAAAATCGTCAACCAAATATAACCACTTTGTATCAATCAAGGACGTTTCTCTGGCACTTCGTTTCTGCAGGACACTTGCAACAAAGAGAATGCTTGCCATATTTAGCTTTTCAATATCGACGGCAGGAGTTTTTTGCCTGCCCATCTCCTTCAATCGGACTCTAACATCCTGTATTGTAACCCTCCCATTCCCTTGAAAGTGCCTTGAAATGAAGCCCTTATTTTCAACCACAATGGGCTGAGCATAAACTTTCATGCCCGTCAAGAGGCAGAATTCAGAAGCTGAAAAGCACAGGGGCCTGTTGTTTGTCATCATCAACATTTCATCTATATTCTCTTACTTAGTCTAAGACTGCATTAAATACCAATAAGCTGACTTGATAAGCAGAAATTGTCCGCATGTTCAATCAAACTCCCAAATTGTGATATTTGGATAATTTGTTCCATCTCTATGCCGCTCAGCATGCTCCTAATGATATTGCACGTTTTCTTGTAGTCTGAATACACTGCTAGTTACAATATATGACTCTATGCTGGGGAAGCTGATTCTCCAATTTCACCTGAATATATGTTGTATCATAGATATTGAAGTCACCACACAATGCATTATAAGACAAAAACCAATATATCTTCAAAAAGGATTTGTGATACAGAGAACATTACTACTGTAAAAATATCCGCTGCAAATTTGTTGTGCAACACCAATTTTAATGGAAAAATCAGTAACCTTCGCACTTCTAGCCTTCATTACTTTCAGTTGATGTTCGGCAGTTAAAAAATTCATGTAGGAAAACAATTATAAGAATAACCCAAACAAATATGGGAAATCGCACATACCCTAGGAATAATCCCCGACATTTTGCTGAGCTCTGGAAGAGGTGCCGGCGGCACAGACATACTGATAACTGATGAAGCCAGGTTAGATATTTGATGATGCCACTAATTTGGGTTTTGCATGCAGGAGCACCCACTTAGACGCGTCAATGTGAGTTGTTGGTTTCAATGTATTTGGCAGGAAGATCAAGCGGACTCATGAAATATTTTGATTTGGGTATTTGTACAGTCACTTTATTTCCATTGTTTATTTTAGAATTAAATAATTTGACCAAATTAATGGTAGGAATGAAATAAATGAAGGTGCGAAATTCAATATGTGAATTAAATAACACGTTGCGTTCGATTTCAGGCACTTTTATTCGCTAAACTTTATATGGGTAAAATCGCAAAAAAACAATCGTATGATACCTTTTTGTCCTGGTTTGTGAAGAAAGCTCATCATCATAACAACGTTAAAATGCCTGAATATATTACTTGAAAAGGGAGAATGCTGTGCATTCTTCAGGCAATACAAAAGTGCTAAATGTTGTCCGAAAACAACACAACAATAGTCTACCAAACATTCCCCGATATAATCAACGCGACAAAAAGCAATCGGTCCCATACAACCATAACAACCGAAGCATTAAAGTTTGAGCACGGTTCAATCGGCCTTCCTGCGCTTCTTCTTTGATACCCTGACAATGGCAGGAGTATCATAGAGCCTGCATGCATCGCCGACAACAGTGTCTGCCTCGACCACCAGCTCCATAGCCCCTGTGCCTGCCTCCACATCAACTTGAAAACATAATATAGAAAATTTTTTATGATCATGCTACTATGTTATAAAATAGTGTGTAGGAAACTTTAATAGAACGTGAAAAAATGGTTAGTACAGCAAAATTACGGACCTAATTCATCACGTTGATGCGCGTAGACTGAAATCTGCTTGACCTTCTCCTCAACTAACTGAATCCTGGCGTCACTCAGCTTGGAGCTTGCCTCCATGATTGCTAACCTCCCATCAATTTTGCCGTGAACCGTTCCCACCCTCTCATTAGTCGCAAGTGATTGTCGCGAGTGTGTATGATCTCCCTCATTCTCTGCAATTTGGGGAGGATGGTTAGTGATTGTGGATCAGTTACATCGGAGGCATCTGCTGTAATTAGCTTGAAAGGAACTTTTTTGATTTTCACTCCTCTCGAGGGCCTCATAGAGGTTGCTGCCTGGTGATCTGCCTGCTCAAATGGCGCAGTTGATGTTTTCTTGCATCGTTTAAATCCGACATGCTAGGTAATAAATTTGACATTCAATGTTTTACATAATTGAAGGCTTACCTGAGTGGTTTTATCTCTCCGAATAGCTTGCAGAGAATTCATACCACTTCGTGGAGTGGACAGGTCCTCTGGAGCGGCAGCTTGACGATGTTTTTTCGACATCTTCGTTTCAGTCATTGCCTATAAAGATGATGGTTTTTTACCACATTTCATATGCTCACTGTCATCCTCGTCTCGACTTGCCTGATTCTAACGTCTCATAATTCTGACTTGTGCGGTAGACACCATCGACGGATCTCTATGCTGTTCAGGGACGTCCACGTGCAATGGTTCGCCACCAACGATCTTTGAGTCAGACGATTGAGATGCGGTGTAGGGAGATTTGCCCTTGCGTTTAGGTTTCTCGTCATGTACAGGAGATGCTAGTTTTGGTGTGTCGGTAAGAAGACCCTTCGATGGAGCTTTTTTCTCCAGTGTATCATGATGGGAAGAATCTGCGGCACCTGACTTGTCACTAACTTTAGCCGTAGACTGTTCACGCGCTTTGACGTTCTCAGACGGAACACACGTTACTGTAACTCCAGTTCTGCTAGGCACATGGGCGGGCTTCCTGGGCTACCTTGCGCGCGCCGCGTCCCAACGCTGCCTATCTGCCGGGCACCGTGGCAATAGAAGCTAGGTTATTTCCTGGAGGAGCTCATTGTCATTAGTAGACACGAACTGACTGGGGCCATGAAAGAATGACGCACATTGTTCGTCCGTGGGCTGTAACAGGCTCCTTCCGACGCCTGATGAAGAAGCTGCTTTCACAATTTCACCCATCAATGGAGATCCGTTTGTCTTCCAATCATTTGTGTACCAGTAACGCATGTGGGGTTTTGGACTGCCCGTCAGCTGCTGCCGTTTCGCGAAGTTCTTGGCAATACCAGGTAGACACTCATACGCAAGTACCTGAGGCACATCAGATGATAATGCCATTTGAAATGATTTGAATCACAATAAAACAATAATTAGCATTACATTAATTTTGGAAGAACAAATTATTACCTGCAGTGTGTGTACAAACCCACCAAGTCCAATACCATGATAATGTTTCTTCTGACCAATTCTTGTAGAGCCTTCCAAATAACTGAGGTCTCTTTTCAAAGCAGCCAGAACTTCTTCAAATGCAAGAGAACCCATGGAAATTTGTTGACTTCGTCGAAGTCCTCAACTAAGTAAAGCAGAGTGTCCACCATAGCATTTCGATAGCTTCTTCTTTGCAGCACTCCAACTATGGACATCAAGCTAGCAATCTTCAGTTTCTCAATAGTGACATGGGCTAATGATTAGGTAGGGATTTTTGACAATGCTTCGGTCAGGTCATCCAGCGTATTCCGTGTACTATTTCCAAAGTGCCTCTTAATAAAGGCTTTATTCGGCTGAAAGGAAGGTTTAGTCCCCGAATAACAACGCCTAGATCCTAGACTTCAATACTAAGGAAATCGATTAGAATTGTATCAAATGTAATTTCGATCGAAAACCTTTCGTGAAGAACTTTGAGAGAGATTTCGTGTAGTGAGAGAATGATTTCTGATTTTCTCTCTCTAGAATTTGGATTGGCATCATTTCGGATGAATTGACTAAAATTCTCTATTAAGCTCAATGTGTACAATCCTATTTGTACCATACAAACTTGGTATAATTAGCAAACAAGTCCTAATCTAAAGACATACAAAAAAAGCCTCAATCTACGAAGACTGCTAATTAATCTAAGCATAATTACAGTGTTTTCTACATTCTCTCCCTTTGTGCTTGATTGCCCTTCCGCCCTATCTATCCTCGTCGGGCATAGCAAGACCTGCGCAAGCCCAACACATGCTCATCGTTTCTTAGAGTGTCTCTCAGCTCCAAACGCTCCTCGTGACTTCAAGTAGTTCCATCAGAAGCGGTTGTTCTCTAACGAACATATGAAGCTTCAGCATGGTCTCTCTGTTGATTTCTTCCAATCTCTTTTCTATATTCTTTCTGATGACCTTGAGCGTCCCATCGCAGAAATTATGAACTTCAGTCTTGAGTATCAACCTATTCTTCTTAGCAATAGGATAGGGATAGGTGATTCCTAAGACTGAGCTTATGTGCACGTGATTGTTGGGAAGCCCTTCGATCTCAGGTCCTTTGTTAAGCGACGGAGTCATGTTGACCTTCTTCATATTGCTCTCCATAGCCATCTGAAGACCCTTAGAGTCCCTCGAGACCTTCTTTCTTTATAAAGCCTTGAGGACCCTTGTACTTCTCTACGTACAGTTGGTAGAGATGGTACACTTCCTCGGCAGGGAGGCGCTCTCACTTAGCTCTTCTAGAGTTCTGTCCATCCGTTCCGTGATGTTGAATGGAGTTGGCATATTTCTTTTTGTACAGTAGACGCTTAGTAGCTGACATATTGGGGATAGGTTCTTGAAGTGACTCTTCAATTGTTCTTTTGGAATCCCCAGCCTCATATCAAGTCCAAGTTGTGTTAGCATCCAAAGATAAGTCATCATCTTCTGCTGTTCCCAGTTAGATGAGCTCGAACTCGTTCAACTGCTTGACTTTGTTCGGTGACCTCCATATGTGCTGACGAACTTCTTCAAGGAATGGAATTTCAATTCTAATGTTCTCCCATGACATGTCGATACGAAAAAATCCCGGCATTGGACTAGTTGGGGAATCTGCTCGTTGAGCAATCAACTCTGGAAGCCTTGGGGGAAGTTGCTCATGATCTTCACCTTCCTGAAGTTCTTCGTCTTCTATGAAGACTAGGTCAACCGAAGCTTGTTGTAAGAAGTGTCGAACATTCTTGAGTCTCTGTCTTTGAAGATCATCGGGCATGATGTGGGTCATCCACTATCTTTCGAAGATATACTTGTCAAGGACTTCATGTGGGTTCACTCCACGTCCAGATGTTCCCGATTGGTCTAGAGCGGTCAAGCTGGGAGTGGCCTGAGTAGCTGCTATTGCTATGAGCGATTCAACACTTGCTTCTTCTTTCGAAAGTAAGGGGCTTGTGTCGATCGGAGGAGTGGGCGGAGGCATCCTTAGATTGAAGGTTGGTGGTTCGATTTGGATTAGAGTTTTGGTAGTGGTTTGCCTGGTAGTGGTTTGGGTTTGGGTTTGTGAGCGGGTAGTGGGCGTGAGTTTCAGCGGCTTCCATTCTGGCCTGCATCGTGCCCGAGCTTTGACCTTGACCGCTCGTAGTGTCCTAAGTTGCTTCTCCCGCTCATGCGGGTCCTGATCGTCAGGGTCGTCATGTCTATGTTTTGAGCGGGAGCCTTGACCTCGGCAAGATTGAGTAGGCGGGTCAGGATGGTCCACGAGACGTCTGAAAGACCTTCTTCTTCTGGCGTCCGATTGGTCAGCTCAAATAAGCGGGCAACTAGAATGGACTGGAGGTCGCTGATGGGTATGGTAGCGGGGTTGATAAGGTTGTGTGAGAGGATGGGAGTTGTGGTCAATATGGGTTGAGTGGGTGTGATGTTTAGTCATGATTAAGGGGCCTCTGAGACGGGTGCTTTCCATCGTTCTTGGCGGGACGGCTCGATAGCGTGTGCACTCTCTCCATCAATTTGTCTTCGAATGATTTGAGAGCTTCAGATAGAGCATCCTTGAGTTGTTCTTCGGTCACGAACGGCGAGAATACCTCCATTGATGGACCAGGTCGACTGATGTCGCCTGTTGACAACCCGTGAGCTAACACCTGCTCCTCAGGCTGGCTCATAGTCACTTGAGGTTGTGACTGTCCGATATTTCCATCTAATCCTCGATTCGAATATTGTAGATTCTCATTTATGGATGTCGGAGCAGGTTCTGATTGAACATGTGTATCAGACACGTGAAGGTCCTGGCCGGCAGTAGTCGGAATCTGAATCTCGGCCATGACTGACGCTGATGGATCGGACTGCGGCTCCAGATTAAGCAATGTAGGGTCCGCAGCTCTTAGAGTGATAATCGGCGGTGTCTGATGTCGTAGTGACAGGTTCTAAGACGGGCTCGTCGGATGTAATTTGTCGTGTGGGAGGCCGTCTTATGAGATGAATTTCCTCGTCTGACTCAGTGTCTGACGGGGTAGCCGTATGAGGAGATGGATACATGCTGCCTCCTCATGGGCTTGTTGTCACTAGAGGGTAGAATCGTTGAGATCAAAGCCTCTGTCTCAGGCGTTGTAGCTTGTGGTAGTGGGCTGTGCTTCGTTTCAGCTTCAGGGTGTGCTTCTTGTTGAAGGATCTCCTCAATAGAAATTACGTGCCTGTCTCGTAACGTCTGGTGTCAGTAATAGTAGATTTTTATGCATGTGTATCTTTTTTTTTTCAAAGTGCATGTGTATCTTTGAATGTAGAATATCATGCTATTAATAGTTGAAACTATCTGCCTATTATATCGCTAAAAAACACTCTTTAACATATGAACCATGTCAAAAAATAAAAAATAAAAATCTGCATGCATGCATACGACATCATAACAATTGTTAGAATTTTTATAGGTAACCAATTATACAATAGGAAAACAAAAAAAATGCATGCTTGATACATCATGTTGTTTGTTAGAATATTTATAGATTTTTCATGTCCTGATTAGACAAAGAAAAAAAGAAGAAAAAGGAAATGAATGGTTTGTTAACTAACCTCTTGATCAAGACACTAACCACTTGATCAAAACGCTCATAAGCCTTTTAAATAATTATCCCATAAAACCTGATTAATATTTATTATAATGAGCTCAAATTCGGGATAGCCACTCAACCCATTCCACTATTAGTGCTTCACGAAACAAATTATTAGATTGAAGTGTCTATAGGATCATTATTTGTGCATGCGTATAGAAAATTATTAGGCATGTGTAATAGACACGGAAAAAGATATCTATATATTATTTATTATTATTTAAATGACTTTGTTGCTTCAAAAATAATTGTTTGTTGTTAGTAACTTCTAAGTCTATCGACACGTGTCAGTTTTTCCATCTAAATTGACAGAGGTCTAACGGTAGGACCAATTTCGCTAAAAATCAATAACACCGGGACCTAATTTGGTCCACACGAAATATCACGCGGTAAACGTTAGGGACCATTTTGGGTTTTATTCCCGGCTAAATATCAATCGTTCTATATCACAGGGTCTTAGATGTAACTATTAAAGGTATATTTGTTCAATCATTTTTTAACCAACGAATTATTAACAGTTACTAACTCTTTTACCCGATTAAATATATCAATCATTTTATATCATAGGGTAATTAGATATAACTAACTAAAATGTATAAATTTTTCAGTTATTGTTTCAACCAAAGAATTATTAATCGTCTTCCCCTTCCTTGATGATTGAATATTAAAAGCTACACTATACAAGGGACGCCTGTCTCCATCGCGTGGAAAACAATTTCAATAGCCAATTTGGAAAACACGTAAATTAAGCGCAATTTCAATTATATGAATTATTGCTGCTTCTGTGCATGTATTATATGAATCTGGACCACCGAGTTCCTCAACTCGTACTTGAAGATTTCATGTTCGAAAATCAACCCCAAGAATTCCGTAATAATTAAGGAGAGAGCTAGGCTTTGTTTGATGGGATTACTTAGACCATCTCTAACAGTCAATCGCAAACGCATTTTGCAGTAAATCATAGTTTGCAGAAAATGTTCACCAACAGTCAACCGTGAAGGGGGTCCCGTTCAATATGGATATAAAAACACTAAGTTGTAAACTGATGTTGGGTGAAATGTCGGGTTAACACTCAATCCACAGTTGAAGCACACAGCGGAAATAGAACGAACTTAGTGACGAAATGAAACGAACACACGAAGTGATTTTGTGCAGCAAGTCAAATAACTTGCTGCGTGCATCAAGGCGCAAACTCCACTATAAAGATGGATTACAAACTATCAAAAAGGATAGTTAAAAACTAAGCCTAGCAAAACCTACGAACCAAACGATTCTGCAAACTACAAAGTCTTTCGACCTTTGAAAAACTAGGCTAAACAAAAAACTCTCTTGAGAGATTGTACTCGCTCGCTCTGATCATCCCGTTCTCGCTCGTTAAAAGTCGCCCTTATAAACTCTTCGACTTGGGCGTTACTCCACAAAATGGAGTTAGCAACTGTCACTAACGTCCACTAACGTCCTTAAGGTAGATTTGGTCCGTTAGTGACCGATAGGATGAGACTTGGTCAGCTCCAAACACTCGGTCTTCACTTGAGCTCCAAGCATCCTATTTTTAGTGTGCTCCTTTCCATTTTCTCGCTCCAACTTATCCACACTCTTTCCACGCGGTTTGATCCATTCTAGCACTTATCCATATCCTGCCCAACACTAGAAAAATGCCACGTCACAAATAAAATTAGTTTTGGGCATGAAAGATAAAACTGAGATAGGGAACATTATGGGCCAACAAATGTTGACTAGAATGTTACCCCAACATTGCTAATGTTGAAAGCTCAACATCAACAAACCGCAAACGCAAACGCAAAAGAATATTCTTGTATTGTTCTCTTTAATAACAACTTTTATAACTTTTCAAGATCACCCCTGTATTAAATTACTCTACAAATTAACCGACAATATTCTTTTAATTTTGATTAAGAAAATATTTAAGCAAATATATATAATTGGTCAAAACAGTATTTTTAATTATATCTTGTGGTCAAAACAATATATAATTGTATTATATATCAAAACTTATTTCTGCGATAAGTGTGAAGGTTAAAATAATGATTTATTATGTTAATTTATAATAATAATGATTACAATTTTCAAATCCTTTAATATTTTTTTATTTATTTTATATTTTTTTATTTAATATTGTAATACAAGTAAAGGCCTTATTTGCAGATTTAAAACATCAACGCATTTTGGTTTTCGAACGCAAATTTGCGTTCGCAACAGGAGAGATAAAGCAAAAAACGCATTTTGCTTTTTCGTTTGAAGTACTGTTGGAGCAGTTTTATTGCATTTTTTGGTACGTTTTACAGTACTATTGGAGACGGGTTTAGGGTTTTGTTCCCCATTTTTAATCATTTGACCTGAAGTACGACGATAATTCATTAATTAATATTTCTTCAAATATAATAGAAATCAGATACATTAAAGTCTCTTATATCAAGATACACATCTTTATTTTATATCTAAGCATAGTCAACCTAGACAGGCAACAAGATCAACCTCCAATCCTGGCCAGAAGCGATCGACGATGTAGCTGAACGTTTTCGGTGGCAAAGGGTAGAAATTCGCCGGAGTATTTGCAGAGCTCGGGGCTCTTCTCAGGCTGAAGGGCTCCCGCTGGTCCTGGCCTGAATATGCCACATACGAAGATAACAGTACTACATTGCAGTTGCAAAGATTTTGTAGCGTTTATTCCTTTTCTTGGGTCCAAATCAATTATACGCTGACTGACATCTATGTCAGAGCAATCATCTCCTGCAACAATATATATATAATGTAAATAAAAAGCTTAGTGTTAGAACTTGATATGAGGGTGTTGAACATTCAACACAATCGGCTATTGTCAATGGATTTTCACGTGGGACAAAGGAAAGTACTGTTAGGTGCCGATATAATTATTCAAAAGGGGGTGGCATCTTTATATCTTCTTCAGTTGACATAATAATTCAGTACAATGCCTTGCCTATAAATAGCAGCGATGGGTCAGAGAGAAACCACACCACATCAAGAGATCTTCTCTAATCATTTATATATCTAGCTTATTTCTCCTAGTCGGTATAACTGCTTTTGTATCACGTCATTATACGTGTCTGTAATATCTCTACATAATATAAAGGTTCTACCCTCCGGTCTGTGGACGTAGGTGATTCTGACCGAACCACGTAAATCTCGTGTTCACTTTCCAAGTTTATTTTCGTCTCTTTTATTAATTATTGTCATTTTTTGGGCAAATAATTATCGGGAATTTCCGCATATCCTAACAAATTGGTAGCCAACCCGGTTTATTTTTTAGCCACCATGACGATAACAAAAATGTCTATTGAAAAGTTCGACAGAAACGTCAACTTTGCAATGTGGAGTCTCAATATGGAGGCCATACTCATACGAGATGGTTGTGAGGTGGTACTTGTAGGAGAAAAGAAGAAACCGACGAAAATGAAAGACGCTCAATTTAAAGAGTTGCACAAGAAAGCCAGATCGGCTATTATATCAAATCTCTCTTACGAGGCTTTACAAGAAGTTGCCACGGAGACGATGACCATGGGTATGTGGGATGCATTAAAAGCTATCGACATGAAGAAGACTAAGGGGAATCAGCTTTATTTAAAGCAGAAGCTATACAATATGAAAATGAGGGAAGATACTTCTATTCTCTCGCATCTCGATAGAGTCGCTTCTATCATTATTGATTTGGCGTAGAAGTAAAAGTGACGGACGAAGATCAGGCCATAATATTGTTGTGTTCCCTTCCCTCGTCTTTAAAGCATTTTCGTGACACTATTATATACGGGAAAGATACGATATCATATTCTAGTGTCAAATCTGCGTTACAATCGAAAGAAGAGATAGACATGGATATTACGGGAGAAATAAGTGGCAGCTAGGCAGAAGGCCTGTTTGCGCGGGGAAGACCAGAACGTAGAGACGCTGAAAGTAGCAGATCTAAAGAAAGGTCGAAATCCAGGTACATAAATAAAGTCTGTAATTTTTGTAAGAAAAAGGGTCACATCAAAGCTGATTGTTTAAAATTAAAAAATAAAGAGAAAAATAATCAGGAAAATAATAAACCCGCCAAAGCTAGTGTAGCTGCTGATGGAGCGATGGAACTATTTTTGTAGCAACTGCAAATATTGTTAGGTCTGATAATGAGTAGATCTTAGATTCGGGTACCACATAAGTCGGAGTTGGGATTGTTTTTCCACATATGAAAAATTCGATGGTGGATATGTCTTAATGGAAATTGATGCCCCGTGTAAAGCTGTTGGTAAAGGCACAGTTTAGATCAAGATGTTCGATGGAATCATCCGAACGCTCACAGAAGTCAGACACGTTCCAGATATGAACAGAAATCTTATCTCTTTAGGCACACTTGAATCTCAAGGGTGCAGGTTCTCAGGTGAAGGTAGAGTTTTGAAAATTGCCAGAGGTGCCCTTGTCGTGATGAAAGCTTGCAGGTTCTGGAAATTTATATATTTGGCAGGGAGGTTCCACTGCAATTTCGACATCCCCGGAGGTTGATACCACGAAATTATGGCATATGCGACTTGGACACATGGGAGAAAAAGGCTTGACGACTTTAAGCAAGTGGGGCCTACTTTACGGTCAAAGTACTGGTAATATTGACTTTTGCGAACACTGTATTTTTAGGAAGCGGAAACGAGTCATCTTCAATTCGCCAGCTGTCCACAGGACATGGACTATATTCACTATGATGTATGGGGTCCTTCTCGTGTTCCGTCCAAGGGTGGTGCAAGATACATGACTTTCATTGATGATTTTTCAAGGAAAGTCTGGGTCTATTTTCTTAAACAGAATAGTGATGTTTTCCTAACGTTTAAATAATGGGAAGATTTGATTGAAAGCAGACAGGAAAACAGATCAAGCGATTGCAGACAGATAATGGATTAGAATTTTGCGGAACCGAGTTCAACGAATTCTGCAAGAATGAAGGAATTACTCGACATCACACTGTTCGAATGACGCCTCAACAAAATGGTGTTGCCGAGCGCATGAACCAGACGCTTTTAGAGAGAGCTCTATGTATGATCTCCAACGCTAGCTTGACAAACGATTTTTGGGCTGAAGCTATCGCCGCAGCATGTTATATTGTCAACCGCTCATCGTGTTCACCGATCAATTTCAAGACTCATGAGGAAGTATGGTCAGGCACGTCAGCTGATTACTACAACTTAAGAATATTTTGGTGCCCAGCTTATATGCACGTAAACGAGAAAAGTTAGAGCCTACAGTTAAGAAGTGTATTTTTCTCGGTTACGCTTCAGGGGTGAAAGGATATAGACTATATAATCCTGATCCCAACTCGCCCAAATTCGTAATTAGCAGAGATGTTACATTTGACGAGTCTTCTATATTATATCATTCAAAAGAATCTACTAATTCTTCTAATCAAGAAAAGAAGGATAGTGCCCAGAACGTGGTGGAGCTCGAGATTAACAAAGATCCTTCAGATGATCCTGCTACGAGTTCAAAAGATCAAGAGGATGAGCCAGAACCCGATTCAGATCCTGTTGAAGATGAAAGTACCGAGCAGGAATATTCTATAGCCAGAGATAGGGAGAGACGGGAGATTAGACTATCACAGCGGTACGTGTTTTAGTTTCGTACGCTTTATCAGTGGCACAAGAAACATGTGGAGGCGGCGAACCTTTTACCTATTCAGAGGCAATAAGTGATACAAATTCTGGTAAGTGGCTGGTAGCGATGAATGGAGAAATGGAGTTCCTGCACAAGAATGGTACGTGGAGTCTTGTGACGCCGCCAAAGAAAAAGAAAATAGTCGGATGTAAGTGGGTCTTAAAAAAGAAACAAGGTTTATTTGGTTCTGACGATGCAAGGTATAAGGCACGATTAGTCGTGAAAGGCTATAGTCAGGTACAAGGTGTTGATTTTAATGATGTATTCTCACCTGTCGTTAGACATAGCTCTATTCGTGTATTACTTGCATTAGTTGCCATGTATGATTTGGAGTTAGAACAGCTTGACGTCAAGACGGCGTTCTTACATGGCGATTTAGATGAACAGTTTTATATGAAACAACCAGAAGGCTTCATAGTTGAAGGAAAAGAATACCAAGTTTGTTTACTGAAGAAATCCTTATACGAATTAAAGTAGTCTCCAAGACAGCGATATAAACGGTTTGATTATTATGTTGGGCCATTGTTTCTCCAAGAGCAAGTATGATAGTTGTGTTTACTTCCGAAAGTTAAATGACAGTTCGTTCATTTATCTATTGTTATATGTTGATGACATGCTCATTGCGGCTAAGAATCTTGCAGAAATTCATCAATTGAAGGCCTTATCGAACGGTGAATTTGAAATGAAGGATTTAGGAGCGGCTAAGAAGATTCTTGGTATGGAGATTAGACGTGATATAGGAGCTTGTAAGTTACACATGACCCAGAAAAGTTACTTCAGAAAGGTTTTGGAGAGATTTGGCATGAACAATGCCAAACTAGTCAGCACTCCTCTTGCTAGTCAATTTAGGCTAAGCGCTGCTCAGTCACCATCATCATATGAGAAAGAAGCGTATATAGCACGCGTTCCTTACTCAAGTGCAGTCGGCAGTATATATATGCAATGGTATGTACACGTCCTGATATTTCACGGGATGTTAGTGTTGTTAGCATGTATATGGCTAATTCAGGAAAAGAACAATGGCAAGCAGTGAAGTGAATTCTCAGATGCTTGAAGGGTACTCTAAGCACTTGTTTGGAGTTTGGTAGAAAAAGTGATACTCTCGTTGGCTTCGTCGATTCAGACTACGCAGGTGATCTCGATAAACGACTATCACTTACTGGTTATGTATTTTCTATTGGAGGTTGTGCAGACAGCTGGAAAGCTACTCTACAGCATGTAGTGGCGTTATCTACTACTGAAGCAGAATACATGATGATTAATGACGCGATCAAGGAAGCGTTATGGTTGACAGAGTTATTCAGCGAATTAACCCAGAATCAGGGAGTCATTACTATTTACTGTGATAGTCAAAGTGTGATTTATTTGACCAAGGATCAGATGTATCATGAAAAGACTAAACATACTCATATTGTAGATAAGAAGGTGTTTATCAAGAAGATCAACACGAAAGATAATCCTACAGATATGTTTATGAAGGCTCTTCCCGTTACCAAGTTCAAGCATTGCTTGGACTTGTTTGGTGTTTTAAAGTTGTTGAACTAGCCCGTCGGGGCTAAGGTCGGAGAGAGATAAAAGTATTTCTACATTAAGGTGGAGTGATTTTTTGGAATCAAGCTCAAGGTGGAGATTTGTTAGGTGAGCTTGATATGAGGGTGTTGAACATTCAACAGAATCGGCTATTGACAATGGATTTTCACGTGGGACAAAGGAAAGTAATGTGACGTGCCGATATAATTATTCAAAAGGGGGTGGCAGCTTTATATCTTCTTCAGTTCACATAATAATTCAGTACAATGCCTTGCCTATAAATAGTTGCGATGGATCGAAGAGAAACCACACCACATCAAGAGATCTTCTCCGATCATTTATATATCTAGCTTATTTCTCCTAGTCGGTATAACTGCTTTTGTATCACGTCAGTATACGTGTCTGTAATATCTCCACAAAATAAAAAAAAGTTCTATCCTCCGGCCCGTGGACGTGGGTCATTCTGACCAAACCACGTAAATCTCGTGTTCACTGTCCAAATTTATATTCATCTCTTTTTATTTATTATCGTCATTTTTTGGCAAATAATTATCGGGAATTTCCGCATATCCTATCACAAAGTTATTCGGATTTGCTACTATGCTAGAGAAGAACCTTGCACAGCCATGGCGAGGGCGAAGATGGTGAGTAGTAGGAGAGCAATGTAGTTGGAACCCTTGGACATCATCATTTTATGTTTCAGAGTTTTTAAGTAATTTTTAGTTTGGTGAATAAAAATGGGAGGAGATGAACGGTAGTTATAGAGGACGATGAGGAGACCGCGTGTTGAATGGATTGAAATGATTAATTTAAAACATAAATATATTCTTGGGAAACAACAAAACATGACACGGAGTTTGTCTATTAGCCCTAGCCCATGCCCATTGTATGTTTTTTAATTTTGTTTTTTTTTTTGTAATTTCTTTCTTTTTTTTTTGCTGTTGTTAGACATCGTGTGTTGTCATTATTTGTAAAAAGCTATAATTTCACTCAATTCAGCTTCAACAAAGCTCTGATCCACTACTATTGGGCTTCAACCATAATTTGATATTTCGGAAAGGACTTAAAATTAACTTCTTATTTCTAGACCTGTCAAATAGGCCCACGGAATGAAGGCAGCCAGTCACGCTAAGAGCGGGGCAGGTCTGACGGGCCAACCCGTGTCGGCCCTCTGGCTTTGAAAGGTGGACTTGCCCACAGCCCCGCCCGTCAGCTATTGTAGTTATATATAAATTATATGGGGAAAATATATTAGTTTAATAGTTGATGCTTATTTTAATTAATAAATACATAATTAATGGCATGCTTATACATTATTTGTTAAGAAGTAATTAGTTTAAAAACTATTAGTAAATCAAAATATTAAAATAAAATAAGTAAAAACTAGTTTTTCAAGGAGGGCAAGCTTGGCCGGCCAGCCCCGTCGGCGGCGGGATGGGCCTCAATTTCTAAGCTCACCACATGGCGGGCAAGCCTGCCCTGCCCCACCTCGCCAAACAGAGGGCTTTGTTGGGATACGGACCGGCCCGCTCCACCTGTCCATTTTTTACAACTCTACTTATTTCATATATATTGAGTAGGCCCTAATTATATTTTAAGTTAGTACTTTAATCTTTTTATTAAATACATAAACAAAATATCTCACTGTATAAATTATACTCATTGGTAACTAAAATACATGTCACCCATTCGCAGAAATAGTAGGCTAAAGTCTTTCGTTAGCCATTTTAAGAGAATGGTAGAAAGAGTGAAAGTTGACAAAAAAAATACAACTATAAATAACTTTTTAACAATATTTCGAAATTAAACAACTTTGTAATATTTTATTGATAATTATATTTTAGTCTCAATTTATTTAATCAGTTTTAAATATTTTTTTTAAATAAAAACCTAATTCGTCACAATGACCTTTTTAGCAAGAGTGGAGAATCTCAAGTTTTATTAGGATTGTTTTTTATTGCATAAAATAAAATAAAAAGGAGATCAAAAGAACAAACAAACATGTGCGAACCCTATGCTTGAAGTGTTATCATCAACGGATAGTCGTACAACAATCTGCAGCAGCTGTGAATAATATTGTCTTGTGCCCCGTATGGATTCCGGATTCGATTTGAAATCCGGATTTCGCCCAAATCTTCCATTTGGAAATGGCACTGATTCGATTTTGCCCAAATCCGAGGGGAAATCCAAACTCTTATAAATCGTCGGATTTGAAATTCCATGTTAAATGGTCTGCTTTCGAAATTCAAGCTGAGCACGTAACGAGTTTTTCGTAACCGATAATAATAATAGTATAATAATTAATAATAATGAAAAATATAATAATAATAATAATAATAAATAATTACTAGGAGGTGGATGATGAGTTGGGACAATTCGGAAGCTTGATGAGCCGACTCGAGCTCGCTATTGATTTGCGAATGAGCCGGCTCGAGCTCGACGAGCCCTTCGAGGTCGAGCTCGTCACCGGTTCGCGAATGAGCCGGCTCGAGCTCAAGCTCATGTTAGGGAGTGTGCCCTCGGAATGCCATACGAGGACTAGAAATAGTATAGGGCGCACGATGATGTATAGGTTGATAGACAGGTTTATTGTATATACCGTCAAATAAATTAATGAATATTATAAACATTATAATAAAGGCATTATTATTTATTTATCGAATTTAAAGTCTACTTGGCATCCGGCAGTGCGATAAATAAATAACACCCAAATGTTTGAGTTGGACGTCTGATTCTCGTGGGGACGAGAGAGGAGACACCGGACGTTCCTTAATCTCAGCATTAAATAAAAAGCCCGTAAGTCTAAGGATTATAGGTGGGTGACTAGATATCCTAATATGACTTGTCCATTGACGACCACATAGTACCGGTAGTGTCACCGATTACCTGAGCGGTTGTGGGTCATGATGGAGATATCAGTGATCGGAGAGATCGCATATTCGGACATTCGGCTCGTATTTGTTTCAATCACATGACTAGGATGTTGCCAATGATTGAACGAATGACTATAGCACCCTCAGACCGATAGGGTCATTGACGGATTTGCTTTCGCGATTTTGGTTTGTATCTAGTTGGCTAGGCTCGCAAGTGTTCATAAATGGGATACGGGTCAGCGACGAAACGCAACCGACTTTATGGAGGTGATTGCCGGGCTTTGACTGCTATCGGGATTACTGCCTATATTCGTATAGGTTAATGTCCTATGAGGTAATCGGAGAGCGGCGATTATAAAGTCTTCGGCCGAAGCTTAGCAAACTTGCTCGTATTAGATACGGAGCGTAGTTTAAATAATCGGTTCGGTCTCGATTGTAACATAGTGTTAGGTTAGTGAGTTTGACATATGCATGGCTCTCACCTAACCGGGATGCAAGTGAAAGGCGTAAGAAGTATTTAAATATACACTATAGTCGGTTCGCCCGAATTTCGATTAGATCAAAATTCGTTCTCAACTGGAATCTGTCCGGTACCGCGGGATTGGCTAGGCGAATACCGGGTGGATTCCTCCCATGCCAGTTGAGACGGACCTAGAGAGTCACGCTTAAAAATGGTAATGAACTCGAACGAAAACGGCGGGCTTTTCTCTGAAACCTAACGAATGAGATTCGTTGAGGTTGTGGCATAGTTAGTACTGTCAAAACGGGTCGGTGGGGCGGGCCGGCCCGTAACCCGCCAAAGCCTGCCAGTGGCGGGGCGGATACGGGTAAGCCCACCTCCTGGCGGGCCTGAAAATTTAAGGCTCGCCCCGCCAATTTCAAAAAAAATAAAATAAAATAAGAAAAAAAGTAAAAAAATAAGAAAAAGTAAGAGAAAATAATAAAAATAGGAAAAAATAATGTAAAAATAGTGAAAAATAAACAAAAATAACGAATTTAAGTTGGAAAAAATATCTAATTTTTATACTTTTTTAATTTTAATTTATTAATGTTATTAATTACCAATTATAGCTAAAAAATATAAAAATCATCATAATTTATTTATAAATCTTAAAAAGAAAAATATTAAATTTTCCGACGGGCCTAAAAATTAGAGCCCGCCCAGCCACTTTGGCGGGCGGGACGGGCGGGCCCGCGGGCCGTGGGCCCGTCTGACAGCTCTAGACATAATTAAATTCTAGTGACGGTCACGGAAATAATTAGGACTTGAGATTGTCTTAAGTGCTTAATTAATTAACTAAGTGGACTCAATTATAATTAAATAATTAGATTGAATTTAATTATTTTATTATTTAATATTGAGGGACTAAATTGAGAATTTAAAAACCTCAAGGGCCAAAATGAAATTGTCATAAAAAAATTATATAGAAATATCTACATATCCACGTTAGGATGTGTAGAAGAAATGACTCATGCTTTGAGTCATTAACAAGATCAAACTTGACACTTGTTTTCATTTGATTAAAAGAATAACAATAAATAAATAAATAAATTATTAAGCATGCATAAAGAAACGTGGGTTGCTTAATGTTAGGAGGGACTTGATATTTTGTTTACTAAAAATAAACTAGAGATAATCAAGAATTTGAGTTGAAGTTTTGAACTTCTCAAGCCACGTTAAGCCAGGGATCATTCGACGAACCCCGACGCCCGAACCGAGCTGCATCTAGCCATCGGGAACAGTCTAAAAGGATTGTTCAAGGTCATACCGGCGTGATAATCTGGCCGGGAGTCCCCGGGATCCCGACGAGGTGAAGCTACGTCTATCCGAGGCGACAACAGAAGAAATTCCGTTCACCGAAGGTATACCTCGAACACTAACAATTTGATTTATAATAAATACCAAACAGAATTAGAATAATTTGAAAGACCCCACGTTGCGAACGTTGGGAAGCGTAGAATTTTTCTGAAAAATTTAGTATTGATCGGTAATCATTTCAATCATCAAATAGTCGAAAGACATCAGGCTGTCGCTTTACTCGAATTAATAATTTTGAACCACTGAATTGATTTTACGAAAATTACCAAACGATGTAAGGTCGAATTTAGATATTAAAATCGAAAATTCGTCACCCTACGCCGCTCGGTTCGAAACACGCTTCCGCTATCGCCACGTTGCGCTGTCCGGGGGCCGGCGTCAATGAATCGGGCCAACCTCAACAGCTCACTCATGGGCACTCGAAAGCATGCAAGCCGGCTCATGAGCTTGTTTTTTATATAATGATTTTTATTTTATTTTATTTTGTATTTTTTGAAATTTATTTTTGAAAAATGTTAGAAATCGAGTTCGATGAGCTTCATGAGCTCGCGTCGAGCTCTGTTTTCCGAATTTCGAAATCTTAATGTTTGTCGAACAGTGATATGGATTGGAAATTAAGATTTTGAAATTCATTATTTCATCAAGCGATTTCGTTCAAATACGTGAATCCAAACGCAATCATACGTTAGTTTCTCCATACAGTTCCATGTAACTAATTTATCAGTTGTTTGAATATTTTGTGAAGACCATATTTTATTTAGTATTACATATCATCGTTTTCTAAAAGTTATCTCTAGAACTGTTAACGGGTCACCGGGGCGGGGCGGCATGTAGCCCGCTAAAGTTCAGCATTTTGCTGGCCTGCCCATAGTAAAAAAATGTTACATAAAAAATTTATATAAAAATGAAAAACTCAAACTCAAAACTACCTATAATTAAATCCAACCCCTATACTAATAATTTATTTGTGTTACTAAACCTGATTAAATTAGAAAAAATCATAGCTCGAAAAATATAAAAAAACTATATAAATCATTTATATTTCAATTATCTAATTAAAAGAAATTAGTTAATCAATGGCGCTGCCCGCGCCCGTAGGTCTACCGCCAAAGAAGAATTCTTACCATTGTTCGAATGGTTCACCAAGATATCAAATATATAAGCAAATAAAACTAAAGCAAATAAAACTAACGAAGTTAAGAAAATGAGTGAGATAAACCTAATTAAATAAAATGGGACTTAAAATATAAGTATCAATGTTGCGTTTAGTTTTGCATATAAGAAAACGTCACATAAATTTATCTAAGATAATAATCTCCTCATTTGTACTGCTTAGGTGTTTGTTGATGTTGAGCTGTCAACATTGACAATGTTGGGGAACATTCTATTGTTGGCCCAGAATGTCTCATTTTTCAGTTTTATCTTTCATACCCAAAACGTGTTTAATCCGTGTCATGCTATCTTTAGTGTTTTGCAGGACTTGAATAAAGGTTGGGAATGGATCAGACAGGGGAAGAACCGTGTGGATAAGGGTGAGCAATTAAGGAATGGAGCATACTAAATATAGGATGCTTGGAGATTAAGATGGAGACCAAGTGATTAGAGCTGACCAAGTCACTTCCTAACAGTCACTAACGGACCAAATCTACCTTGGGGACGTTTGTGGACGCTAGTGGTAGTTGTTGAGTCCACTTGTGGAGTAACGCCCAAGTCGAAGGAGTATAAAGGGGCGACTTCATTTCCCGGACTTTGTACGACGTTTTGACGAGAGAATATCGAGCGAACTTTGAGAGAGATATCACGAGAGTTCATTTTAGCCTAGTGTTCTGTTTGCAAATGTCTTAGGAGGTTGTAGGTTTTCAGGATCGTTTAGATTCGTAGTTTTTCTAGGCTTGTTTTCACTATCTTTTGATAGTTATTTCGTAATCCATCATCGTAGTGGAATTTCACCTTGAGGCACGCAGCAAGTTGAAGAACTTGCTGTAAAATTTACATCTCGTGTTTATCATTTTCGTCACTAGGTAATTCACTATATTCCGCTGTGCTCGTGAGTGTTAGATTGAGTGTTAGCCAAATATTTCATCCAAGTGCAATCACTTAGTATTTACATCCATTTCGGACGGGACCCCCTTCCAAGTGGTATCAGAGCCTACGCTTCACATTACTAAATGCTGAAAATCCTCGACATTGGATGTTACTAGCTCAAATTACATCGGCAAAGTCCCTGTGTTACATGGCACCAACTATGCTTATTGGAAGGTTCGTGTTCGGCAGTGCATCAAATCCATAGATATGCGCGCGTGGGAATCAGTACTCAATGGATCACCTCGTATAGCTCCTGATGTTGATGGAGAAGTCTTTGACAAGCCGGTCGAAGAGTGGATGGTTCTTGAGAGAAACGCTGCCTAGTTCAATGACAAAGCCTTAAACGACATCTTCTCTTCGGTGGACATCTTCATGTTCAAGATCATCCAAAACTGCACTACTGCGAAGAACACGTGGGATCTACTTCAGAGGTATTGCGAAGGCGATGCGAGTGTGAGGAAAACCAGACTAAGGCTTATCCTCAACCAGTTCGAAAACCTCATATCGAAGAAAGACGAGGACGTTACCACATACGTTGGAAAGCTCTTGACGATCTCGAGCGAATGTGCTAGCCTTGGAGATTCGATCGCCAATAAGGTAATGAATTCTAACGCAGTACGTACACTAACTGAAAAATTTAATGTGAAGGTAGCGGCTGCTGGGGAAGCACTTAACTTGGTCAATATGGACTTCAACACCTTGATGAATATTATGAAGAACTACGAGACCAATCTCGAAGTCCGAAAGAGAGTTTCTCGCGGCAAAAGCCTCGCTCTAGTCAGTTAGCCATCTAAGGGTCAAACCGAGGATGACTCTGATGATGATGAGAATGCGGCCATGCTAGTGAAGAAGCTCACTAAGTTCTACAAGAAGAAGAATGTGGTGTCAAATGTTGGCCCAACATTTTGGAAAGGCCAAAGTGCAAAGGAACCGAAGTCAGCTCCTCCATTCTTCAATCGCAAACCAGATGAAAAGAAGAACTTCAACTGGGAATCAGTGAGATGCTATGAATGTCAAGGATGGGGCCATTTTACCAACGAATGTGCTAACACTCTTCGCAAGCACGGAAAGGCTATGTGGATCGATCTGTCCGACGATGAAGATGAGGAAACAAGTTCAAAGGAGTCCAAGAAGTCAAGTAACCATTCAATCCTTCTCGGACTGTGAAGAAGAAGAAGATCATCAAATCGGTTTTATGGCGGTAATTGATGTTGAGCCAACATTTGACTACATCTGAGAAACAAATTAATTTTATTATGATGACTCAAAGTGTCTTGATGGGTATTCTAGTTCTGATGATGCAGAGTTAGAAACTGACTTTTGTGTAGAAGTCCAAACCAATGAAGCCGTCAAGTTGTTGTCCGTGCAATATGAGAAGGAAAAGGCAAGGAGTACGGAACTCAAAGCCGAGCTAAAGTTGTTGTCCGAAGAAAACAAGAAAAATGAGAAGATGATAGAAAGCTTGTTGGATGGCATGAACAAGATGGAAGCCGTACTGACACATAAGGACAAGGAGATTGACAAACTTCAAAAGCGAGTCAACGAGGCCAACGAAACGTTCACGAAGTTGAACAAGGGTAAATCGACCCTTGATGAGGTATTTTCATTAGGTATTTTTGATAAGCAAGGTTTAGGATTTAATTCTCAGCCTACTACTGATTCTATTGTTCATGATAGACCTAAGATAGTTTTTGTTAAGGAGAAGGCTGAGCATGTCACGAACGAGAGTAGTGAGAGTTTGACGTTAAGAAAAATTCTAAGCATACTGCCAGTATGTCTAAGGACAGACAGTTTACATGTAACCATTATATGCAGTCTGGTTATATTAAGCCATACTGCTGGAAATTGGAGGAGATTTCTGCGAAGAAATTGATGTCGGCTGCAAAGTCATCCAACATCCCGCTCAATATTGAGAAATCAGGGTTGAAAGGTGTGTCTGGAGGAAGTTCAGTTGGCGTTCCTTCAAATTCTGGTGCTCCAAATGCTGTTTTATCATTTAAGAAAGTCTGGGTAGAGAAGTCTGTGTATAAATGCAATGTTGTGTATACCTTTTTGCGAGCTAACGTGACAGGTTCTTGGTACTTCGGTAGCGGGTGTTCCCGACATATGACGGGTACCAAAGAATATCAAAGTGAGTACAAGCCATTAAAGTGTGGATCAGTGACGTTCGGAGGAGGTCGTAAAGGACGGATTCTCGGTCGAGGCAGATTGAACGTTCCAGCTTTCCAAAGCTTAGTAATGTTCTTCATGTTGATGGACTTGTTGCTAACTTGATTAGCAATAAGTCAGCTTTGCGACGATGATCTAGAGGTAAGATTCAATAAAGAATGTTGTAAAGTCTTTAACAACAATTGCCTGCGAGTTATGACAGGTAAAAGATCAAGCGACAATTGCTACATAGTCGGCGACAAATCTAGCTCGCAGGACGTGTGCCAATAATCGAAGGCCGAAGACGAGGTGATCTTGTGGCATTACAAACTGGGACACGTCAACTACCGAACCTTGGAGCAGCTTATCAAACACGAAGCCATCAGAGGCATCCCAAAGTTAAAGGAGTTCGGTAAGGTTGTATGTGAGTCATATCTTAGGGGTAAACAAGTGCATGTTAGCCATGATGTTGATCAACATGCTGCCCAACATTTTAAAACTGCTCACTGTTTTCAACTTTATGCACATGGATTTGTTGGGTTCGATAGAAGTAGATAGTATTGGTGGTAGGAAATATGCTTATGTGCTCGTTGATGATTACTCTAGATACGCATGGATATTTTTCTTCGGGACTGAGTCATTCGATTTTTTCAAAAAATTATGTGCTAAGATTAAGAATAATTTCAGTGCGTCTATTTCTTGTATTAGGTCTGATCATGGTAGGGAATTTGAGAATCAATCGTTTGATGAATTCTGTGATAGGAAAGGTATTAGCATGAAAATTCATCTCCTAAGACGCCGCAACAAAATGGGGTGGCCGAAAGGAAGAATAGGACCTTGCAAGAAATGTCACGTGTTATGTTGCAATCTAAGAGTATCTCTAAGCGCTTTTGAGCTGAAGCTTTACATACTGCATGTCACATATCTAATCGTGTGTTCTTTCACCATGGTACTAAGAAAACGTCGTATGAGTTGTTGAATGGAAAAAAGCCTACTGTGAAGCATTTTCATGTCTTTGGATGCTTCTGTTGTATGCTGAATGATCGTGACTACTTGACCAAATTTGATGCAAAAAGTGACAAGTGCATTTTTCTAGGTTACTCGTCTAATAGTCGTGCATATCGTGTATATAACTTACGCTTGAAATCTGTTTAGGAGTCTATAAATATTATATTTGATGGTGCTACTGATCTAAGCAGAAATGCTCCACAACTTGATATTTCAGATGTTGTCAAAGCGATTGATGAAATAGAAGCGGATGTGGAGGAAAATGTTGAGCCAACATCTGACTCAACATCAGCCCCTGAACAGAATGATGATGTTGGACCCAGCGAGGTGCGAAGAGATCCTCCTGCGAAGATACAGAAAGACCATCCCACAAACTTAATCATTGGAGATGTAAACGAAGAGAGGAAAACCAGAGGCAAGTTGCGCAAGGATTATAAGTCTATGGTAAGGAACGTATGCATGAATTCTGTATACGCGGAGGTACGTTTTAATTTTTTTTGTTTCTGAGATAGAACCTAAGAATGTCCTTGAAGCTCTCAAGGATAACTTTTGGATAAATGCGATGCAAGAGAAACTCTTGTAGTTTGAAAAAAAACCAAGTGTGGACCTTGGTTCCACGGCCGGAAAACATTAATATCATAGGCACTAAGTGGATCTTCAAGAATAAATCTGATGGACTTGGTAGGGATGTTAGAACAAAGCACGTTTGGTAGCTCAAGGTTATACTCAAGTAGAAGGCATAGATTTTGATGAGACGTTTGCTTCTGTGGCTAGGCTAGAATCGATTAGGTTGTTGTTAGCTATTGCTTATTGGCTTAACATCACGTTGCACCAAATGGATGTTAATGGTGCATTTTTAAATGGGTACATTGATAAAGATATTTATGTCGAACGGCCTAAGGGATTCGAAGACCCACATTTTCCTAACCATGTTTTTAAGCTACAAAAAGTGTTGTATGGTCTAAAGCAAGCTCCTCGAGCTTGGTACGCGAGTTTACCCACATTTTTACTTGAATTTGGGTTCGTACGAGATGAGGACCGTACTCTTTTCATAAAGAGAGTCGGTACTGATATTTTGATTGCTCAAACTTATGTTGATGATATTTTTTTGGAGCAAGCTCACAATCTATATTAGATCAGTTCGTACAGGCTATGAACACCACATTCGAGATGAGCATGATCGGGGAACTAACCTTTTTCTGAGGCTTGCTGATCAAACAAAGCAGTGACGGGATCTTTATGTCTCAGGAAAAGTACGCTAAGAACACTGTGAATAAGTTCGGGTTGGGCACGGCGAAGGTAATGAAAATACCCATGGGGACTACGCAAAAGGTAAGTAAAGGCAATGTTGGGCAGAATGTTGACCCAACATTGTATCAATCCATGATAGGCGGTTTATTGTACATGTCAGCTAGTAGACCCGACATTATGTATAGCGTATGTGTCTGTGCTAATCAATCCATGCCTAAGGTGTCTCATCTAAATGCCGTTAAACGTATACTTCGTTATGTGAGCGGAACGTGTAGCCTAGGATGTGGTTCTCAAAAGATACTAATATGAGTCTTGTAGGCTACAACGATGCTGATTGGGCAGGTGACGAGGATGATCAGAGCACAATTGACGGTTGTTTCTTCTTAGGTAACAATTAGTTGTTTGGTATAGTAAGAAGCAAAACTGTGTGTCTTTATCTACTGTTGAGCCTGAGTATGTTGTTGCTGGTAGTTGTTGTACGCAATTAATGTGGTTGAATAACATGTTGTGTCTATGGTTTAGAGTGCAAATCTGTTCTCATGTATTGTGATAACCTTAGTGCCATCAACATATCTAAGAACCCCATCCAGCATTCACGCACAAAGTATATAGATAAAAGACATCATTTTATGAGAGATATGGTAGAGAAATAGTTAGTGCACATTGAGCATATAGACACAAAAATCAGTTAGCTGACATTTTCACGAAAGCATTGGATTCTGAAAGGTTTTCAGACCTGAAGAAATCCATAGATTTGCATCAGTCTGTCTGAATGTTGGTCCAACATTTGGATCAACATAGCAGTCAAATTTGATAGTTACTGTTTTGAAGTTTGATTTCGTATTCTGTTCTGTTTTCCTGTGAAATGACTTGATTCTTCTTGACTGGTTCCTGAATGAACCTGATCCCTAAATTATAGGCTCTTGGTAGTAAGTTCCCTAGGTACACGGCATTCACGGTGACGATGTACTCTTTGCGACAATATACCAATCCTTGACACATATAAGCCTGCTCATAAGCTCTGTGCAAGATATAGATACTTGTTAATAAGCTTTCGTAGGTACACGACATTCGCTGTGATGATGTACCCTATGCGACAAAAACAAATCCAAACCTTGATGCTTAGGGTATAAGGGCAATGCATAAAATCGGATAGATAAATAAGACGAAAGGGTAGAAATGAAAGGGAATTGGTTTTGAGAAGGATTGGGCAGATAAGTCTCGGATGACGGAGTAAGAATATTGAGTCAAATGTTGGGGCAACATGTGTAGCTGTCAGTTTGATCATGCTATATTACTGTGCTTTCGTTTATGTGCATTAGTTATTAAGTAAGCATATGTTTAATGTCTTGTGTCTAGTTCATATTTCTCTCAGAGTTGCATTAGAACTCTCGAAGAACAGCTTGTTCCATTTGTCTTAAGTGCTCATCATCGACACCTAAATGGTTAATCTCGCTTATGTCTTCTATGAATTTTGACTTGGTTTATTTTTGAGTTCAATCATGTTCTGATATGCTACTAAATTTTTGGTTGACCGATTCGTTCATATACTATATTTATGTTCATACTTAGTCAAGTCATGATCTAGTCCAAGCTTAATCTTTCAAACAGCCATATTACTCAATGATTCCAACGGTTATTTTTTAGTCCAATTAACTCCTTTATATGCGAGAATTGCTCAGTGACTATTTTTATTTTTCTATGTTAGAACTGTCTCATATTTATGCCCTGGCTTAGTTTGATCGAGCATCACTGTTCACAAACCCTACTAGCATTGTCGGAACTACTCTGTGATTTCTTTACTACATTTTTCAAGTGTTCGATAGAATTTCAAGGGTGAACAATATGTCCAGCTTTTTCAACAAACCTCCAGATTTTAAGATGTCAAATTCACCTCCTAGACCGAATGTTGGCTCAACATTCGACACTGGCATTGATTTTCCAGTTCCTCTTGAAGTTGTCCCACGTCCTCAAGAAATTGTGGTTTACAGAGGTCCCTTCCAACCTTGTATTCCGACGCCTCAGACTGAAAAAGTTCCACCGCGTCACTCCGTGAAGCAGCGCCGACCAGTGAAGCCAACCCAAATGCAGAAAACCCAATTTCTGATGGAAACCCTCAAGAGCAATCCCTGAAAGTCAAGAAATCCGGCCTGAAACAGAGCCGAATCCCATCTCCGACGAAATCCCAATTTTCGGCGAAGTTGAGACCGAAAGCTCAACCCCCAACCCTAATCCTTCCAAAGAAACCACAACTGAAATGGCTTCCAAACCAGTCACTGAGAAAAATCCAAGAATAGCTACAAAGAAGTCTGATGGGTCGACCTCAAAGTTCCCAACTGTGCCTACAAGATGTTGAAGCAACCGAGTTCGAGGGTCCCTGAACCCCACTTTCAACGCCGACGACCCCATTGGTCTGTCTAGCTCCTCTACTGAATCGATCATCGACTCGACTACCTATGATGACTTGGAGTCTGACAGTGATGACGAAGATTTAATCAATTTAGGGGGAGAGACTCCCTCTTACGTATCGGAGTCTCTCACTGACTCTGACGTGCAACGAATTAATGATGAGAACGAGGCTGACATGGAGGAAACCCTACTCGCCGTGAAGAACAAGCTCAAGAAGATAGCTGGGAAGAGGCCTGTAGAAGATGAAGTTAGGCCGTCGAAGAGAGCTCGCACTGAGGATTCATCGCAACCAGACGCTAACCTTCATGCCCTCTCACCTGTCCCAACCAATAACGAAAATGTTGAGCCATATGCTGACCCAAGATTGGATGATTCTGACTGGGAGACCCCGCTGCCTACCCAAAAGTTCTATAGACCAGTCAACGAGGATCAGTGGGAAACCCCGAGACATAGGCTCGTACGGGTAGAGCAGGTTGTGGACGTCGCAAGCTTCAGGAAGTACGGTGTGATGCAATTCCTGGAGTCGCGACACCTCGGGCACATGGTGACAAGTTTTGGAACGTGCTGTAACTCAGTCGTCCGTGAGGTATATGCGAACCTTTTCTTTAACGTAGCTGAGATAAATTCTAAGAAGTATGGGAAAGTGTTTTTGACGGGGAGGCTGTATGATATGTCTTCTAGGGCTATTTTCTGAAAACACCCGAGGTAGATATGGGTGACGAGTATGACAACGATGAGGTGGTTCGCTTTATCACTGGGGGTAGAGTGACTGTTTGGGAAGGTAATTGAGGGGGTAGTGCTTTAACATCATTGTATTCGGTGCTTTTTAAGATTGGAGTGTGTAGTTGGTTACCTACGTTGAATGAAACGAGGATGACTGAGGGCATGGCACACCTGCTGTATGCACTTGGCCGCGATCTGCAATTGAATTGGGGAGAGTTAATCCTCAATCATATGTCGAACCAAGCTGAAAAGGTAGGGAAGTGAATTCTCCATTACCCGTCGATCATTTATGGAGTTCTTCTGCAAGGCGGATTTCAATCAACCCGACGAGATAATGTGATCTCTCATATGATGCCATATGTGGTTCAACCAAATCATTTGGCGGGCTCGGACAGACTTGTAGACCTCCCTTGGCACACGCTAGAACAACTCATGTAAGATATTGATCAGAATATTGGGTCAACATCTAATGCAGCCCTAGAACAGGTGATCAAGTGCCTTGAAGAGTCAATCGCATCTTTGGTGGCTCAAAGAGATATCTTAAGGAGCTTACTCTTCCCAAAAAGGTGGAGATAGGGCAGAAGGATCTAGGGCTGAGGATCAAGTGGGGCCGAGTGGTATGGAGGCTAGAGTTGGACAAACGCTGAAGCAGAACAAGTAGGGGAGAACACGAGCAAGAGGAAGTTGCTGAGGACAGAGATGGAGCTGAAAGAGAAGCTGGAGCTGGAGATGATGCTGAATCGAGTCAGAGTCCTGTGATTTAGATTGTTACGGTCTAAGTCATTTGTGTGCTTGCGTGCTTTTATTGCTTTTTGCGTTGCATGCTTGCCTGTCTTACTTGCGTATTTAGGTTGCTTGCGTATGTTTTCAGTTTGCCTATGGACCATTTTATTTTGTTTTGCAGATGTGTTTAATCTTCAGACCTCTTTATGGCTTGTACTATTTTAGTAGTACTTTGAGTAGTTTAATAGCTATTATGTTTGCGTTTACTCTAACCATATTTTATGGTTGAGTAGATTTAGCCTTCAGGGAGAGTTTCTCTCTGAAAAAAAAATCGGCCCTCCGCCTCCCACCTGCAGACGACGCGCCTCCGTCACCGCTCGTCGCCCCCGTCACCACCAGACGCGCCGCCTCTGCCAGCCATGATGTCAGCCGCAGAGGTCGTCGAGCGTGCCGTGGTCCAACCGAGATTCAGCCGGGTCGGGAGAGATCTCCGCCAACGTCGGGCGCCGTCTGCTGTCGGTCTGCTCCTCCACCGCCGCCTTCCGTCTGCTGCCACCGGCCCCCGCTGCCGACGTCATCCTCCCGCACCGCTTGGCCGTTTGTGTCCTGCGGTGCTTTCTCCTCGGGGGAGTTTCCTCCTTGTTGGAGGTTCCTCCCATTCGTAGGAGTTTTTTCTCCCGTTTGTGGGAGTCTTTCCCATCCCCTCGTGGGAGCATTTTCCTCTCTTTGTGGAGTTCCCCTTGGAGTTTTTCTCCTTTTTGGGGCTTTAAGAACGGATATTGTGCTATCACTGGGCATTTACGCAATAGAAATAGTCAATTGTGTTAACATTTGATTTATTGCTCTATTGTATCTTTATATCCGTCTGGATTGATGAAATGAAATCCTTATTTAAAAAAAAAAAAAAAGGTGTTCACTTTGTATATTCTTACAATTCTATATTACATTATTATCTTGTTTAGTTTCTAATACAACAAAATGTTTATCTTTGTATTATTGGTTAAATTACAAAAATAGCTTTTATTCCATCATTATATAATTTACAAGAATAGATATACTTATGCATATTTAAAAATATAAGATGTGCATATCAATTTGATCACCATGAAACAAACAATAATTTAGTATTGTTTATTTAATTTTACCATAAAATAACACGAAATAAAGATGATTTTATAATTTAGTAGAGTAGGGATATTTTAGTAACTGAATAATATCTGGCTCATGCCATGAGTTTATTTATCTTGGACAGACCAGTTTATAGTAGTGAGCTTTCATTTATTGCGGGCTCTAAAGAAAAAATTGATTTACAAAGAGAACAAGATAAAACCGGATATAATCATTCTTATATGGGCTTATATAGCATGAACTAAACGCAGACTTACTGAAATAACGAGAGTAAAGAGTTGTTACTTTGGCTAGATTGTGGTGGAAATGAAAATAAAAATTGTTTGGGTTCGCAACATTGTTAAACAGTTAATTATAATTGCAATTTAAGCAAAAACTACAATGTTTCTGCCTTTCTCTCGCCGTATTAAGCAAAGATTTCATTAAATTACACAGTTCTTTTGATATAGCATGGAACTTTCAAGCCACTGTGAAGATAAGCATGGATTTGGTGAGTTCTCCTCATGTGAACTAATATGTGAAGATAATAAAAAAACGAAATATTCAAAGCGAATAGAAAATGGGAACAAATATTTTTTGTCTTCAATATTCAAAGATGTAAATTAATGAAGGCACAATATACAGAAAATGTAAATTATTAACATGTTTATTACAATACAATGTGATAGGAAAGTGTAATGAAATATCGCAAATCCATTTATTTATCTAGTACTATACATGGGAAGGAAAATTATACATCGGGCCTAATCATAATTAAATTGCCTAAAACTGAATATAAAAGATATCACATCATTATCCAAAGACAAGAATCATCTTGATATACGGAATCGCATACCTAATCTTCGTAATCTCACAACTTTAAAAGAAAAAATCATAGGAAAAAGTAAAGTCAAATAAAGTAATCAGTAAAACTTTTTCCACATATAACAAACAATAAAGTCAAATTTAGATATGCTTGACACTGGAAAAGAGTGACCTAGTTGTTGAAGTCAAATGTTACATACTATAGTCAATCATTTATTATTTTTATTATTTTGAAAAAACTTTTAACCCTTTATTTAATTGTCTTAAAAGATATTATAACCATGTATCACTTTTACTTGATTTGTCATTGCAATCTTCCCTTATATCATAGCCGTAATCCATCCCCATTTATTACATGCATATGACCTAGTGAATATAAACTGTTGGCTATAAAATCAATGTAATAAAAGAGAAATATTCCCATACATCATGATTCTTGTATATATAACACTCACACACACACATAACGTAATGCAACACATTTACCGAGCAAACACAAAGCCCTTTTGTCTAAACCACCATCAATCATTTTGATCATCATCATCATCATCATCATCATCATGTTTAGACCATTCAACTTCCCTTTTGTGTTGTTTTCTTTTCTGATCTTCGTCATATTGTGTAAGGCCCACGACAAAAGTAGTGACTCAAAAACATATATTGTTCACGTCGCAACACCACCGCATGGTGAGATCAACAAAGTCGACGAAGACATGAAAAACTATCACGCGTCGTTTCTTCCTCCCTCGGAAACAACCTCAGACGACGACGATGGCGATCGACAACTCATCTATTCTTACAAACACGTCATAAGCGGATTCTCGGCTAAGCTGACGCATGACGAACTCGAGTACATGAAGGCGAAATCGGGCTTCATCTTCGCCAGCGAAGAAAGAATCTTACAACCTCACACCACTCGCACGCCCGATTTTCTAGGATTGCGCCCTCAGAAAGAAGAAAAAGGGTCGTTGTGGAAGAGCTCAAACTACGGTCAAGGAGTCATCATTGCAGTGCTCGATACTGGCATTTTGCCCAGTCACCCATCGTTCGACGACAAAGGCATGCCACCTCCGCCGAAGAAATGGAAAGGCAAATGTGATTCTCGACTGTTCGACAACGAAACTCTCTATCACTGCAACAACAAGATCATAGGTGCACGACATTTTGCGTACGAACGCATAGGAAAGGATCTCTTGGACCACGACGGACACGGGACACACACAGCAAGCACGGCGGGTGGCACTTTCGTAGCGAATGCGAGCGTTCTTGGCAACGGGCCCGGGACGGCGGTGGGTATGGCCCCACGAGCCCATCTGGCGATATATAAAATTTGCACCGTCTTAGGCTGTCGTGAAAGCGACATATTAGCGGCATTCGACGCCGCAATAGAAGACGGCGTGGATGTGATCTCCTTGTCGGCCGCGACCCAAGCGGCGCTAAATCGTTCTTCTACGAGGACACCGTAGCGCTAGCATCCTTTGCTGCGGTGCAAAAAGGCGTGCTCGTCAGTTGCTCAGCGGGAAACTCAGGGCCCGAGGGAGAGACCCTCGCAAACGATGCCCCGTGGATAATCACGGTCGGCGCGAGCACTATGGATCGCAGCATAAAGGCTACGGCAAAGTTGGGGGACGGCCAGGAATTTGATGGAGAGTCCGTTGGTTTCCCTTCCAATACTACGAAACAAGACCCTCTTGTCTATGTGCCCGATGGTTGCGAAGAGTATTCGTTTAAAGGGATAGACGTGAAGGATAAGATTGTCCTTTGCGAACAACTGAGAGTTGGAATTGGCTTAGAAATTGGAGAAAGACTGAAAAATAAGAGCGCCTTGGGCATGATCCTCGCAAACAAAGAGCTTATGGGTTCCACCATCTTTGCGGAAATTCACCCTCTTCCTGCCGCGGAGGTTATCTTCATGGCCGGCGAGAAGATAAAATCTTACATAAACTCCACAAAGAATCCGACGGCCGCGATTGCGTACAAAGGCACGGTGATCGGAGGTAGGGCTCCTACCGTCGCGTATTTCTCCTCTCGTGGGCCATGTACTGCAAGCCCAGGGATTCTAAAGCCCGACATTGTAGCTCCGGGAGTGAACGTAATAGCCGCTTGGCCCTTTCCCTTAGACGACAAGGACCCATTCCACCGCAAGTTCGAATCGACTTTCGATTTCGAGACTGGGACGTCAATGGCGTGCCCTCATGTGAGCGGGATTGCAGCTCTGTTGAGAAGCTCTCACCCAGACTGGTCCGTGGCAGCCATAAAGTCAGCAATCATGACGACCGCCGATGTGGTTGACAACAAGCGTCAGCCGATCGCTGACCAGACGCTAAAGCCAGCTGACGTTTATGGGTCGGGTTCGGGACAAGTGAACCCGACTCGGGCTAACGATCCGGGCTTGATCTACGACATTGCCGTCGACGATTACGTGCCATACCTTTGCGGTTTGAGGAACTACACCGAAAAACAGGTGGGCATGATCGTGCGGAAGAAGGTGAACTGCACGATCAAGATAAGGGAAGGGGATTTGAATTACCCAACTTTTTCGGTGGCGCTCAACAGGTCGAAGGCCGGGAGTGGAAGTAGTAGTAAGAGCTATTCGAGGACCGTGACGAACGTGGGTTCAGTGAGTTCGACTTATACGGTGAAGGTTGTCGAGCCGAAAGGGGTGAGCGTGAGCGTCGTGCCTCAAAAGTTGGAGTTTAAGGGTCTGAATGAGAAGATGAGTTATAATGTCACGTTTACTCAAAGGACCAACGAGGAGGTGATCAGCGGGGGATTTACGCAAGGCCATTTGGAGTGGATATCGGGAAAATATGTCGTTAGGAGTGCGATAGTTGCTAAATTTGTTGTTTAGTTCTGGTGCGTACTTGTCGGGAAAATCGTGGATAAAGAAATAAGTTAAGGTGAAGATCGATGATACCTACTAGTGTTGGACCAGTGTTTAGAACTATACCATATATCTCGTGCAAGAACATGCATGCATATACACAGTTGTAGCACAACAAATTTGGGTTGGGAAAAAATAATTAAAAGTAAAGTTAATAGGGATGAAAATAAGTCAAAATTAAAAAGTAATTAATAAACATAAATATTAAACTAATAAAAAATCAAATAAATAAAAAAAGTTTTTTTTTTCCAAACACATTTCTTTTGATATAACCTGGAACTTTCAAGCCATTGTCCTTGATATGATATTGGTCGCTCTTACCTTTTTATTATATTAAGAGTTGTTTATTATTTTTAAGCTAATAGAAAATGTTAACTAATATGTTTCAATTCAATATTTAAAGATGTAATATAATGAAGGCAAAATATAAAGGAATGTATAAAGTGTTCACTATGTCGCAGATCCATTTATTTATGAACTTCCTATCATACATGGGAAAGAAAATTTTGTAACGGACCTAACCACAATAAAATTGCCTAAAACTAACTAAAATTTCCTCATATCCATAATTTTTGCTGCTTCTGCGTATGATAAATGAATCTACCTACACCATGGACTTCTTCAACTCGTGCTTGAAGCATTCATGTTCAAAATCAACCCCAATAATTCCATGATATAATTAACCTGTGTAAACCTTGCTTCTTCTAGTTGCAATTTTTTCTTATTTTACTTTTCTTAAAACAAGGATACATGGATGCTATGCCACGTCAGTCAGACCAAAGCTAGGAGAGAGCTAGGGTTTGTTTGATAGGATTACTTAGGGTTTGTTCCCATTTTTCATCATTCGACACGAATACGACAACAATTCATTAATTAATATTTTTCATATATAATAGAAAATAAAATACATCAAGTCCCTTATATCAAGACACACATCTTTATTTTATACGCAAGCATAGTCAACTCAACCTAAACAGGCAACAAGATCAACCTCCAATCCTGGCCAGAAGCGATCGACGATGTAGCAGAACTTTGCGATGGCAAATGGTAGAATTTCACCGGAATATTTGCAGTTGGGGTTCTTCTCGGGCTAGAGGGCTCCTTCTGGGATGATCTTTCCTGACCCGAACTTCCCATAGACGAAGATAACCGTCACTACTTTGCTGTTGCAAAGATTTTTTCAGCGTAACTTCGTAGAGATTTATGCTTTTGCTTGAAGCAAAGGCCTCAATCTCTACGAGGTCACCCTGGAAAATTTTTGCAACTGCAAAGTAATGACGGTTATCTTCGTCTGTGGGGACTTCAGGCCAGGTAAGATCATCCCAGAAGGAGCCCTCTAGCCCGAGAAGAATAATCCCCATGGAATCATCATTGTATTTTTTTGGTAGTTTTTTAAGATAATGTTTTTAGCTTTGCTAATAAGACGGGAGGAGGTGGACGGTATTTATAGAGGATGAAGAGACCGCGTGTTAAATGAATCGACTTGACTAAAACGCTTATTTTAAAACAATAGAAATATGTTTGCACCGAATGAATATTTATTGACATACAATTATATTCTTGGGAAGCAACAAAAACATTACACGGACTGTGTCAATTGCCCATGCCCAAGTTTTTTAATTTCGTTTTTCTAATTTCGTTTTTTTTTTTTGGTTGTCGTGATATTTTGTAAAAGCTCTAATTTCTCTTAATCGGTCTTCAAGCATACTGTATGTAGGGGTTGGATTCGGGTTTCGGGTACCCGTCCTGACCCGATCAGATTTTTCCCCGATCGAAAGAAAAATCTGTTTAGAAGTCGGATATCGGGTAGCAATATGCTACCCAATTTACCCGATCGGGTACCCGGACCATTAAAAGTTAAAATAAAAATAAAAAAGGAAAAAACTTATATAAAAACTATACCCAACCAATAAATAAAAAACTCAAATAAACTAAAGCCAACTAATAAAAAATGTATTGATTCTTTGAACTAATAAAAGGTCAAATTATAATTCACTTTTGGTAATGCCATGATAAAATAAATAACTGAATTACTATTCACCGCCCCCTTTTACCTAGTCACCGCCCCCTAAAAGACGATCTTGCCCTCATGATATTTAAATTAATTTAAAAAGAAAAAACTAACTAAATATGTAATTCTGGTGCGAAATACTGAAAACTACATATACAAATAAATTCGAACGATCGATCGATACGGGGAAAAAAATTCGATTTAACATTTTAGGACCGATCGATCGATATTTTCGGCCCTGCAGTGCACGGGCCGAACGATATTTTTGGCCGGGCTGTGCGCGGGTCGATCGACATTTTCGGCCCGGACACTGCCTGGCCGAAATTTCAGTTCGGCCCGCACAGGCCCGACCGAAATCTGAGTTCGGTCGATTCCACTGGCAGATTGCACGATTTTGAGCATAACTTTCGATTCACAAATCGGACGACTCTGATTCAACTTCCTATGAAAAGCCAACTTAATTATGTATAACTTTTGTGCTTTAATGGTGGCCTGATTCGAAGTCCATTGACCTCAAAAATTCGCCCAATTCTAACTTAGGGTTGTTGTCCGAGCGGAATCGGTCGAAACTGGCAGTCTACACGATTTTGACAATAACTTTCGATTTACAAATTGGACGACCTTGGTTCAAATTCCTGTGGAAAGCCAATTTGATTATCTATAACTTTTATGTTTTATGTTGGCCCGATTCAGAGCGCATCGACCCCAAAATTGTACTCGAAACTGAACTTCGGGTGCTGTGTCAGGGCCGATCAGTATTTTCGACCGGCTGTGCACGGGTCGAACTCAGATTTCGGCCGGGCCTGTGCGGGCCGAACTCAGATTCTGGCCGGGCCTCTGCGGGCCGAACTCAGATTTCGGCCGGGCCTATGCAGACCGAACTGAAATTTCGGCCAGGCAGTGTCCGGGCCAAAAATATCGATCGGCCCGTGCACAGCCCGGCCGAAAATATCGTTCGGCCCGTGCACTGCATGGCCGAAAATGTCGATCGATCGGTCCTAAAATGTTAAATCGAATTTTTTTTTTCCCGTATCGATCGATCGTTCGAATTTATTTGTATATGTAGTGTTCAGTATTTCGCACCCGAATTATATATTTAGTTAGTGTTTTCTTTTTAAATTAATTTAAATATCATAAGGACAAAATCGCCTTTTTACAGTTTTTAGGGGGCAGTGACTAGGAAAAAGAGAGCGGTGAATAGTAATTCCCATAAATAATTTAGTTGTCTCTCCATATTCTTCATTTCGTAATAATGTACATTATCTATCAGACTAGGTTTGGTTACCAAGAAGATAATATGAGCTATAAGTCTAACATTAATATGGACGCGATCACATAATTGTTATTGTTTCTTTATAAGCCCCATGATTAAAACTTGTTTACGAGATGGATTATAAAGGCTATACTTGGTTTGTAAATTTCATAGCATATTGGTTCGCTAACTGAAATATAATTGGTTAAAAATCGTGCATGTCTCGTGTCTCAGTAATAGTAGATTTTTTATGCATTCTAATGTCTATCTTTGAACATGTCAAAATCATAATATATTAATTAACTAGTATTGCTTGCACACTCTAACATGTATGTTAAGTATACAGATAAAATTTGATATTATCTAATTGATAATGATTGTTTATATTTTGTTATGTGATATATATTATAAGATTAGTATTAATAGCTTTTTACTAAAAATAGTAATTAACCAAATATAGTAAATAGATTTAGTGGGGGATATCTTATTATTTATTTTTTAAAAATAATTTACAGTTTATACACACCTCTCATGCTTAATAAAAGAGTATAGATAATAATTGAAACTATCGTAGGGTATTAGATAAAATTGTAATCTACACTAAGTGTAATCTAAACTTATATGGGGTAAATTTTTTAATCATTTTTCAACCAACGAATTATTAATCGTTTTCCTCTTCCTTAATTGATTGAAGCAATAAAAGCTATACCATAATACAAGGCACGCACGTCTCCATCGCGTGAAATACAATTTCAAATTTTCAATTAGCCAATTTGGAATATACATATATAAAATTAAAACATTGTGGGAAATTATATGTAACACATGTGACATGCTGCCAGTGTGTGTATTTATGATAAATAAGTGATGTTTTCCACCTGGCATGTGGATTGTGTTATTCTCTTATAATGTCTATTTTCATAAACAAAGCAGCCTTTGATTAAAAAACATTAGGGGATTTTACATAAAAATACATATTAATATAAATATTTAGCAAGTCAGTATATGTCAGTGTATTTTATATATAGGTATCAGTCAGAATAAATTTTTGCACATTGGTACCATATAGAAACGTATTGTGGTACATAATACAGTTAGAAAATGGTACATCATATAATCAGTGGCAAAGTATTATATGGAAAGTATATATGTACCGTATATAAATACCATATAAATGCGTGATGTGATACGTAATACACATATAAAAAGTTACCTCAAGACCGAAAAAATGATACACACAGCACAGTCGAAAGGATACTTATATAACTAAAACTCTGACAATGGTTATTGATTTGCAAATTTTTTATACAATTGGGTATTGTTCTATAGATTCACCAGAAAATTATAACAGAATAATCGTGCTTTATTTAATGCCAATTTTTCAAGTTAGACTCCTTTTTTTAATCTGCAAACTATGCTGAGGCACGCACTCACAAGCACGGGAAAAAGAAAGAATGAGCTAATATACGCATCATAAAATAAGATACATAAATTATAATTTACACTGTCCTTCGTTTCGCTTGTTGCGAATCTCATCTATAATTGTTCGTGATCATCGATTATTCGAAGGACGATTGTATGGTCTTCAATGGGAATGTGTAATTACTGATACGTGAAAATGTCAAACTCGTTTCACTTTTGGTATGTAATGAATGGCGTGATAAATTAAATAATTGACCTTGTCTCTCCATATCGGACCATTTCATTTCACAATCATGTACTTATATAATATCTCTACCAAACTAGTTTTGGTTATCAGGAAGATAATACGAGCTATATGACTAATACTAATATGGACGTGAGTAAATTAATTGTTTTGTTTTTTTGTGAGCCGAATGATTAAGCTTGTGTAAGAGATGATAGATCATAAAGGCTATATTTGGTTTTTAAAATTCATATTTGTATATTAATTCACTAACTGAAATATAATTACTATATAGAAATTACGTGCTTGTCTCCTGTCGTCTGGTGTAAGTAATAGTAGATTTTTTTATACATGTCTATTTTTGAATATGTAAAAATCACAATGTTAATAATAATTGAAACTATCTGCATATTTTATCTCAAAAAAAATACAAATACTCTTAACATATGAACCATGTTAGGAAAATCATGCATGCATGGGACATCTTTATTTGTTAGAATATATAGGTAACAATAACAATTATACACTAGGAAAAAAAAAAAGAATGCATACTTGAAACATCATGTTGTTTGTTAGAATATTTATATAGATTTTTCATGTCCTAATTATTAAAAAAAAAAAGAAAAGAAAATGGACAGTTTGTTAACTCACCACTTGATCAAAACGCTACATAAGGCTTTGAATAAATAACTACCACATAGAACCTGATTAATTTATTATAATGAGCTCAAATTCGGGATAGCCATTCAACCGATCCACTACTAGTGCTTCACGAAACAAATTTTTAGATTGAAGTGTCTTATAATTTGTGCATGCGTATAGAAAATTATTACGCATGGTACGCATGTGTAATAGACAAGCAAAGAGATATCTATATATTATTTATTATTATTTAAATTACTTTGTTCCTTTGAAAATTAAACGACACCTCGTGGATCCTTCCATTCCGTGACGGAACCAGGATTTTTCATATGGGGGTCGAGAAAACTATACTAGTATGACATAAATTGAGAAATATTCAAGTTCTTGGTACAAAAATCACGACTTATTATATATAATTTTCGTAACATATAGATAATATTAAATTATAATATGTTCTAGTGAGACCTACCTCTTTAGATACCTCCAAAATGCTTCATTTCCAACACGTTCATATAATTCTATTTTTGATAAAACATATCAATAAAGTTGAGAGAAAGTTATCGCAAATCTTGTGTAGACCTCTCTCGATCTTTTCAAGGTAATAATTTATTGAAATTATTAGCCACTATGTCAATATTATCTTTACATCTAAAATCTTTTATAGAAGTTGCCGTTGAATAATAATATATAATAACAAGTTATAAAAATTCAAAACAAAGTATATAAAAACCAAGAACATAACTTCGTCTAATTAATTAAAATGAAGCGAACATGGTTTATAAATTGAGCTTTTACAATTTATTTACGTAAGGCATAAGTAGATTAAAATATAATAATTTGAATCAAATTGGGCATTTAAAATTCAATATAATATATATAAAGTTAACAATAACAATGATAATAAAAACAACAAAAACAATAATAAATATTAATTTACCATGTAATTATACAATTTTATTGGAAAATATTTCTAAACAAATAACATTTAAAACAAATATTTTATTGGACAACATTGGGGACTAAAACGATCCCTCTGGAACGACAACATTGGGGACTAAAACGATCCACACAAATCATCATGGACTAAATTGGTACATGTGGGGTCGGGCGACCCATCTGACCCCCTTGTGGTTCCGTCGCTGCTTCCATTATTTGTTGTTAGTTTATGATTTTTTGTCTGACCAATTCCATATCGACATGTAGACATGTTAAAACGGGCCAACGGGGCGGATCGGCCCATACCCTGCCAAAGCCCGCCAACTGACGGGGCGGACTGGTACGCAATTTGGCAGGCCTAAGAAAAGGTGGCCCACTTCCCCCACTAGGGGCAGCGGGCCTGACGGGCTTAGCTCGCGTTAATTAAAAACAAAATATAATTAAAAGTAAGAAAAACTTAATACAAAAAATATGTACTGTAATCTATTTTAATAGTTTAAATATTATTTAATTTATTTTTAACTGTATTAAATTACAAATATTACCTAAAAAATATTAACAAATTATATAATTCAGATATATAAATATATTTACTAGTTAATATATATTGTAAAGTACAGGCCGGCCCGCCCTCCCGCCAAAGCCTGCGCGGCGGGCCCGAAAAATAGCAGCCTGCTCCGCTCTTTTGGCGGGCCGCTGCCCTTTTGACAACTCTATCGACGCGTGCCAATTTTTCCATCTAAATTGACAGAGCTCTAAACGTAGGACCAATTTTCTTCAAACTCGACAACATTGGGGACTAAAACGATCCACACAAATCATCACGGACTAAATTGGTACATGTGGGGGGGTCGGCCGACCCCTCTGACTCCCCTGTGGTTCCGTCGCTGCTTCCATTATTTGTTGTTAATTTATGATTTTTTGTCTTACCAATTCCATATCGACATGTAGACCTGTTAAAACGGGCCAACGGGCGGACCGGCCCATAGCCTGCCAAAGCCCGCCAATTGATGGGCGGACTGGTACGCAATTTGGCAGGCCTAAGAAAAGGTGGCTCACTTCCCCCACTAGGGGCAGCGGACCTGACGGGCTGAGCTCGCATTAATTAAAAACAAAATATAATTAAAAGTAAGAAAAAACTAACACAAAAAATATGTACTGTAATCTAATTAATATTTTAAATATTAATTAATTTATTTTTAACTGTATTTTACAAATATTACCTAAAAAATATTAACAAACTATATAATTTAGATATATAAATATATTTATTAATTAATATATATTGTAAAGTACGGGCTGGCCCGCACTCCCGCCAAAGCCTGCGCGGCGGGCCTGAAAAATAGGAGCCTGCTTCGCCCTTTTGGCGGGCCGCTGCCCTTTTGACAGCTGTATCGACGCGTGCCATCTAAATTGACAGAGCTCTAAACGTAGGACCAATTTTGTTCAAAATCGACAACATTGGTGAGTAAAAAGATCCACACAAATCATCACGGACTAAATTGGTACATGTGGTAAACATCAGGGATCATTGAGTTCCATTCCCGACTAAAATATCAATCGTTTTATATCACAGGGTATTAGATGTAACTATTAAAAGTTAAATTTGTTCAATCATTTTTCAACCAACGAATTAGTAATATAGTTACTGACATTTTTACACGGCTAAAATATCAATCATGCTATATCATAGGGTATGAGATATAATTATTAAAAAGGAATAAGTTTTCAACCAAAGAATCATTAATCCTTCATTAATTGATTGAATATTAAAAGCTACACTATACAAGGCACGCCCGTCTCCGTCGCGTGGATACAATTGCAATAGCCACTTTGGGGAAAAACATATACAAAAATAATCATCGTAGGCAATTGTATGAATTTTTTGCTGCTTCTGTATGCATCATATTTATCTACATCATGGAGTACTTCTTCATCTCGTACTTGAAGCTTTCATGTTTTATGTAGATCGAGGACCGCCGTCGGACTCGTATTTGGACGTGCTTTTATGTGTGTGTAATCTCGTGAATGAATTCGATCGATTCACAGATCAATCGGACCGAAAACAGAACCTAAACACACACACTCTGAAAACAGATTTTAACGTGGTTCGGCCGAGAATTGGCCTACGTCCACGGACCAAACCAGAGCTCCTTTGTATTCCCACCCAAAATGAAAGTTACAGACCTACACAAGCACTACAACTTTCATGTTTACACCGGAGACTAAATCTCACTCTACTGGGAAATACAAACTCGTGAAGTGGTGAGGTTGAACTCTCAGTTTCTGGTATTTATAAGCAGATTTCATGAAAGAAGCATGTGTCGCGATCGATCCCAGCCGTCCCATCAATCTGATCTGACGTCTCTCAGCTTGCCACGTCGCACACGTGTTGCTCATGAAGACGCATGTATCATATGTGACGATTCTATAAGTGAAATGTCACTTTCACTTATATCCATCCGATTTCAATCCAACAGCTGAAATTCTCCATCCGCGTCATCAGCTGAAACTGCATCTCGTCCATTCATCTCTTCGCGCGTCATCCATCGGTTAGCATTTAAACTCCGATATTCAAATATCAGCCATCCGATTGAGCGTGAAGAAGATCCGACGGTGGCTGTGGATCGCGACCTCTCTTCAGCAGATCTTCATCTTCTTTCAGTTCAGCTTCGACTGGCTTCTTCTCAGGCGGCTTCCGGCGATCTCCGGCGAGTTTCCGGCTCGCCACTCCCACAAACTCCACCTCGAGACGGCAAACTCGCAGTCTCCACTCCTGGAATTTTCATATCAGTCCAAACGCTCCTGGAAATGTCACCCCAATCCATACCAGAAACCAGCTCTGCTTCAACCTCTGTTTCAGCTGTAAATCAGCCCGAGCCTTGTTTTCCCGTCCCAAAGCTCCACCTCGATTTGCAGCCCCTCTCGTTTGGTCATTCACCTGCATCTCGGCCTCCTTAGCTCCCGAAGCCTCAGCAGCCTGCAGCGACACCCAAAGGAACTTCACCGCAGCAGCCACAGTTTCTTCAACAGAAACCTGTGATCCCGTCGAACTTTAACCCGCCGTTTCGACCCCGGCCACCGCATCTCTTCCACCTCCGAGCTCACCCGCTCTTGTGGCCTGAGATGTTTGGGCGATTTTTCTGGCATGGTTAGGCTGCGATGAGGATTCCACGAGTTGGGCTCGCGAGGTGGCTGACTCGAGGTGGAGTTTGGTGCGGGAGTGACCGCTAGGTGACGCGATTTGGGGATTCTCGTTGGTTCAAGCGTTTTTTGGACCAAGGAGGCTGCGGCTCAAGCTCGTTTCCGTTGGGAAGAGCTTGCGGGAAAGCTGTCGGGTGAATTGGTGACGATCCGGGGCGTTTTGCGGTTCGGGAGAGGTGTTGCGGGGATCCTAGGTGATACGAGGTTGGACCTAGAGGTTAGGAGGAACCTCGTGTGGACGGGAGGGCTGGAGAACAGCCGGAGCAACGCGAGAACTGCGGGAGACGGATCATCGACGGAGACAGAGCAGGCTGATTTTCGGGTGGTTTCGGAGGCGCGATTTTCGTGTCTCGGAGGGTTGTCCGGGGGAGGCAACCGATCCTACACGATGTAGGGAATGTGGTGGCTCGATTGGTGGTCGAGGGAAGCCACGGTGACCTCGGATCGAGGTGGAGCAAGGTCGGCAAGTACCTTGGTCGGAGCAGTTTTGACAGAAAACTGCTCCGAATGGCTGGTTTGGAGCTCGATTTGCGAGCGGCTCGGGCTTGAGGTGGAGGCGATTCTACCTCGGATGGAAAGCATTCTCAGGCCACAAGAGCGGGTGAGCTCGGAGGTGGAAGAGATGCGGTGGCCGGGGTCGAAACGGCGGGTTAAAGTTCGACGGGATCACAGGTTTCTGTTGAAGAAACTGTGGCTGCTGCGGTGAAGTTCCTTTGGGTGTCGCTGCAGGCTGCTGAGGCTTCGGGAGCTAAGGAGGCCGAGATGCAGGTGAATGACCAAACGAGAGGGGCTGCAAATCGAGGTGGAGCTTTGGGACGGGAAAACAAGGCTCGGGCTGATTTACAGCTGAAACAGAGGTTGAAGCAGAGCTGGTTTCTGGTATGGATTGGGGTGACATTTCCAGGAGCGTTTGGACTGATATGAAAATTCCAGGAGTGGAGACTGCGAGTTTGCCGTCTCGAGGTGGAGTTTGTTGGGAGTGGCGAGCCGGAAACTCGCCGGAGATCGCCGGAAGCCGCCTGAGAAGAAGCCAGTCGAAGCTGAACTGAAAGAAGATGAAGATCTGCTGAAGAGAGGTCGCGATCCACAGCCACCGTCGGATCTTCTTCACGCTCAATCGGATGGCTGATATTTGAATATCGGAGTTTAAATGCTAACCGATGGATGACGCGCGAAGAGATGAATGGACGAGATGCAGTTTCAGCTGATGACGCGGATGGAGAATTTCAGCTGTTGGATTGAAATCGGATGGATATAAGTGAAAGTGACATTTCACTTATAGAATCGTCACATATGATACATGCGTCTTCATGAGCAACACGTGTGCGACGTGGCAAGCTGAGAGACGTCAGATCAGATTGATGGGACGGCTGGGATCGATCGCGACACATGCTTCTTTCATGAAATCTGCTTATAAATACCAGAAACTGAGAGTTCAACCTCACCACTTCACGAGTTTGTATTTCCCAGTAGAGTGAGATTTAGTCTCCGGTGTAAACATGAAAGTTGTAGTGCTTGTGTAGGTCTGTAACTTTCATTTTGGGTGGGAATACAAAGGAGCTCTGGTTTGGTCCGTGGACGTAGGACAATTCTCGGCCGAACCACGTTAAAATCTGTTTTCAGAGTGTGTGTGTTTAGGTTCTGTTTTCGGTCCGATTGATCTGTGAATCGATCGAATTCATTCACGAGATTACACACACATAAAAGCACGTCCAAATACGAGTCCGACGGCGGTCCTCGATCTACAATTGGTGCGGTGAGCGTGGAGAAGATCCGACGGTGGCTGTGGATCGCGACCTCTCTTCAGCAGATCTTCATCTTCTTTCAGTTCAGCTTCGACTGGCTTCTTCTCAGGCGGCTTCCGGCGATCTCCGGCGAGTTTCCGGCTCGCCACTCCCAACATTTTAAAATCAACCCCAAGAATTCCAGGATAATTAACCTTTTACGTAACGATGTGCATGCGCGTAAAACCTTGGTTCTTCTAGTTGCGATTTTTTCTTACTTTACTTTTTCTTACAAGCGTAGATCAAAGTAGGGAGAGACGTAAGGAAGGTTTCGTGAGCGGATGGGTTTTGTTCCCATTTTTCGTCATTTGACACAAAGTACGATGACGATAATTTATTAATTAATTTTATTTTTTTCAAATATAATTGAACCCAAATCAGATACACATCACACATTATTATTATTCATATGACAATCACGCGCAGGCCAGCGGCGGCTAGGGTTTTAACCGAGACAGGCAACAAGGTCAACTTCCAAACCTGGCCAGAAGCGATTGGCGATGTAGGTGAACTTTGCGGTGGTGAAGGCTGGAATTTCGCCGGAATATTTGCACAGCTCGGGGTTCTTCTCAGACTGGAGGGCTCCCGCCGGGATGATCTTTCCAGGCCTGAATTTGCCACACACGAAGATTACAGTAACTACTTTGCAATTGCAAAGGTTTTTTATCGTAGCCTCATATAGATTTAGGCCCTTGTTTGGATTTCTGTTAATTATACGCTGATTAAAACTGACGTCAGGGCAATCGTCTCCTGCAACAAAAGAAAATATACATGTATAAAAACAGAAAAAAGCAAAGTTTTTAGGTTTACTACGCTAGAGAAAGAACCTCGCGCAGCAGCTATTATGGCGAGGGCGAACATGGTGAGAGCAATATACTTGGAGGACATCATCATTTTATTTTTCTTTGTGTTGTTTTTTTAAGATTATATTATGTTTGGTTTTTGTGAGTAAAAATTGGAGGAAGCCAACGGTATTTATAGAGGTTGGAGAAGGAGAGGAGACCGCGTGTTAAATGAAATGAAATGCAAAATTTAAAACATAATTACTATTCTTGGGAAACAACGAAAACAGAGTTTGTCTATTAGCCCATGCCATGACATTATAAGTTTTTTAATTTCTTTTTTTTTTTTTCTCCTTGTTGCTGTTAGACATCGTGTTTTAATTTTAATAAGCTCTAATTTTACTTCGTTGGGCTTCCACAATCTAAATCCACTACAATTGGCTTCAACCAAAATTTGATATTTTGCAATGGGCCTACAATTAACTAAGACCTGTTAACTAGGCCCACGGCCTGCAGACTTCGGGCTTTGGCGGGGCGGACTAGCCCAAGGCCCGGCCTATATATCAATGTAAAAATACCGTAATTAATTTATATGAAAAAACAAAATCAATTTAAATGCATTTTGTCAACATATACATAATTAATGTAATGGCATGCTTATACATAATTTATTAATAAATACAGTTATTAATTTAAATATTATTAGTAAATCAAATTTTAAAATTAAAATAAGTAAAAACTGGTTTTTCAAGGAGGGCAAGCTTGGCCCGCCAGGCCCGTCGGCTGGGTGGGATGAGCCTCAATTTCTAAGGCCCGTTACATGGCGGACTAGCCGCCCTGCCTCGCCAAACAACAGGCTTTGTCGGGCCACGAGCCGCCCGCTCAACTGGCCCATTTTGACAACTCTACTTATTTCATACGTATAGACTAGGCACTAATTATATTGCAATTATGAGTCTTTTAAAAAAATGGCCATTGACTCAGTCAATGTTATAGCCTCGTTTACGTTTTTTTTGTCAATGGCCTTCATTTTAATTAACCGTCAACCATCTTCTTTAAACCCTCGTTAATTAACTAAAATTAAAATAAAAAGAAAAATAAATATACATACACAATCTGTATCTATATAAAAGAAACGAAACGCCATTTAAATGCACAGCAGCACGTAATAATTATTATACCAACCCAGATCGATCCATCCTTTTTTCTTCATCGTTTCTAAAGAAAAAAACAGCCCCATTTTCGGAACTAAGTCGAACTCGAAGTCTGCGAAACAAGTCTGGAAGGAAATACCCAGCTCTAACTCTTTACAATAAGTTTTTTAGTTTCGAATTACGAATTTTAACCCTCGAAATTACGTGATTGTCTCAAGAGATGATTTAGCCACGAGAGTTTCGAATTTCCAGTCGGAAAGACGAAACTCGTGGTCATGCTTCATGGAACCCGCACATATATCCACAAGGGCCCCATGCATTAGATCTGGGGCCGCGCGCATGTTTACACGGTCCCTGCACGTTGGTGCAGGGGCCACGCACACTGGAGCACGGGTCCGCGCGCGCTAGAGCACGGGACCCGGGCATCAGTTCAAGGGCCCCAGGCGCTGGTGCTGGGGTCCCGCGCATCAGTGCATGGGCCGCGCACTAGGTCATGGGTCCCGCGCTCTAGAGCTTGGGTCCCGTGCACTAGGCTTGCTCCCACGCACATGAGATCTATATGTGTTGGTCCCGAGCATCAGTGGTCCCCAGCTGATTGCAGGGGTCCCGCACTATATGTGTTAGGGTTTTCGGTAGATGTTAGGATTTTCGAAAGCTGTTAGGGGTTTGGAAACTGTTAGGGCTTTAATTATACCTTGAAATCACGTTAGCAAACACATCATCCAAAAATAACATTTTCGGCAAATCGGGTTTTCGCAAACTATGATTTCGCAAGTTGTATTGGTTTTCGCAAGAAGGGCTACGGTTCTAATAAATTTTACTTCTATTGCAGAGGTAATCATTACGATGATTAACATTGTGTTCCAAGTCGAGGGTCAGTGGATAATTGGCGAGGACAATACCTCGAAGTGGTGTCCTCTTCCTACTCATAGATGACACTCAATCTTGGTCGACGAGGAAACATGCACGTTAGATGACGTGAAGGATGAGATTGTGAAGGTTTTGTTGCTACGCAGCGACAATTCTAAACTCACGTTAAGCTACATGACTAGCGTATTTTACGATTTTCCACGACCCATCTACATCGAGAATGACTACGGTGTACGTGCATACCTTGGTTTTGGTGGTCCACAGTCTAGACCCGTGCTCCATGTTGAGGTTGCGTCCTTTGTCAGTGCCATACCACCACAAGCTCATCTTAATGATGAATCGAATTTCAACGTCGGTCTACTAGAGCAGTGCGATGCAAATGAGGAAATCCATCCCGTGGACGGTTACATGGGCGACACATCTAACGTCCATTCTTACCATCTTTCTGAATACGAGGGTTTTCAAGAAGATCAAACCGGACCGTGCGAGAATCAAAATGAGAATGAAGATGATACGTTTGAACAACCCGAGGAACATTATGCTTCGGAAAGTGATAATGACGATGTCACAATGGCGGAGCATAACTCTCCACATGTGGATGACGGCACGTATGGATTTGGGGATGGTTCAACCCTGTTTGTTGGTCAGGAATTTCGGGACAAGAAGGAAGTCAATGACGTGATCACTAAAGTCGCCCTTCACGCGTGTTTCGAGTTCAAATTGGTCCGGGCAAATAAAACCATGTACGTAACAAAATGTGTAACCGAAGGATGCACATGGCGAGTACAAGCTGCACAGGACAAGGACTCCCATTTTTCCCAATCCGAAACGTACTGCGGCAAGCACACATGCGGGGTTTCTCATCGTCACCGTAGACATCGACAAGGAAGTTCGTGAGTTGTATCCCAAGTTCTGTTGGAACATTTCACCGGTCCTAAAGACATTCCGCCATCCAAGTCAATCATGTCGATGATGCAGAACAGGAGGGTAGATGTCTCGTACTATAAGGCTTGGAAAGGCAAGCAACTAGCGTCGGACGAATTGGTCGGTAATAGGGACGATTGTTATGGTTTACTTCCGGCCTACTTGGATGCGTTGAGGCAAGCAAACGTTGACAGCATCACGGATTGGGAGATGGACGAAGAAAGGTTCAGATATATGTTCTTAGCATACGGCGCATGCGTTATGGGATTTGCATACATGAGGAAAGTCGTATCTATCGATGCAACTTTTTTAAAGGGAAAGTATAAAGGAGTTTTGCTCATTGCTACGGTCCAAGATGGCGATTACCATCAGTACCGCTTGCATGGGGTCTTGCTGACTCGGAGAGAACCGAATCTTGGACGTAGTTTCTCACTAGATTGAGTCGTTTCGTACGGGACAGTAATGAACTCGTCATTATTTCTGACCGAAACCACGGTATAAAGAATGTCGTCCCTGCATCATCGACATGATTGACTTGGGTGGCGGAATGTCTTTAGGACCGGTGAAATGTTCCAACACGGTTTCTGCGCGTGGCACATTCAGCAAAATATGAAGATGAAAATGCCGGACAAGGGTGTGTGCCCCGTTTTCTGGCGGGTAGCGAATGCCTACACCAAGGCCGAGTGCGATGCACAATACAAAGCTCTGCGTGAAACATTCCAGTCGGCGGGTCGATATCTTGACGAGATTGCAATGGAACGGTGGACGAGGGCATATTATCCCAAATCGAGATACAACATCATGACGACCAATGGATCGGAGTTGATAAATGCGGCTCTACGCACGGATAGAGAACTTCCAATTATAGGATTGTTGGGTCCGATTCACCGATTAACTGCAGCTTGGTTCAGTAAGCATCAAAGAGCATGCGAAGCTTCTATCGCTGCGAATTCGACATCGTTTACGCCGAAGTCGAGTCGATCCTCCGCAAGAATTTCGTTGGGTCGCAAAGATTTCATGTGTCGAAAGTTGGGCGTCTAACATATAACGTCTACGGCCACAACATGAACGAGGTCGTCGATCTACCCATACGTACATGCAGCTGTAAGACGTTAGACATCGATCGAATTCCTTGCCCACACGCGATTACTGCTTGTGGTTATGCTAACGTCGATGTGGGTTCACTAGTTGACCTTTATTACAGCTTGGAAATGTGGAAGTTAGCTTACGTCGGTACTATATGGCCGGTGTCCGAACACATTGAAAGAAGTGTTGAAATGCTGTCACCTCTTCGCGAGAGGCAACGTGGGAGACCACAGAAAAATCGATTGCCTTTCGTTGGCGAATTTAGCATGAGGTAAAACCTCTAATTTAGGGTTTTCTAATGTAATAGATGTAATTATGCGTGTTATGTAATGTTATTTATTTTGATTAACGTAATTATGATTTTATAATGTAAGAGTTATGAACTGAAAGTTAGGGTTTTAAAATTAGTGTTTTAAATGGGTAAGGGTTTGAAATCTAATTTACATAAGAACAATAGGCAGTGGACCCGCGCTTCTGCGCGAAGGTCCCGTGCTTTCACGCACGGGTCCCATGCTCATGTGCGCGGAACTCGTGCTTATGCGCGAATGTCCTGTGCGCATAACGAACGGGTCACATGCTCATGTGCAGGGACCCGTGCGCATATTGCTTGGTCCCTAGGGCATAAGTTTGGTCCGCACATTAGTGTTCCTTTACAATTACTTTTCAATTATTGGTTGGTCAACTATTTGTCTGAAACATGTCAGCTTTGGTTTCAGGTGTCATAATGCCTTGTCAAATCTGATGTGCTTTTTGATTTCGGAAAAGGACAGTCAGTCACGGCTTCTAAAAATCGAATTAGTAATTTATAATACATATATAAAATTTTGTACATATTAAAACTGAAATAAAAAATTAACCATGACGAAAAATTTGTCGAAAAAAATTAATCTTGACCAAAAAATTACTCTTAAGGATTTAATGTATACACAAAAAATTAACACTATTTGTTTATTGTTTTGAATGTGACTTTGAATTACTTGGATGTCACAATTATTTAGCAAATTTACATACTAACATCCCGCCTTATGTTGGTGAGTTGGTCAGGATGAAACAATCGAAAAATCATTTTGTATAGTTGCAAAAGACCATACTTTTGCAATTAATGATATATAATATGACGTATTATATTCGTATGGAGGCTTAATCAAACTTCGAAATTATTTAATCTACTGTAAAATCGCAATCGCAGGGACCCCGCACATGAGCGCTGTGGTCCAGGGCTCATGAGCAGTGGACCCGTGCAAGCTGATGCGCGGGACCCGTGCTTGATAAGTTATGATTCTACGTAATTTTACTACCCATAAAAGTGCATTTCCGATGGCCATTTACCAAAAATTCCCTTGAATATCTTATTTTATGTTTAAATTTATTTTCGACAGACGTCCGAGCAAATGAGGTCGACAAAGGGAAAATAAGACAACTTTTGGAACAATTTAAATCTTAGGGAATTTTCTTATAATTTCTATATTAGTTGGGGCAGCTTGCAAATTTACCAAACTAACCAAACGTTTGCAGCTAGAAGATCACGTGGGAGCAAGCTAAAGCAAGAAGATTTTTGGTCAAAGATCATGCGAGATTCAAGGAAGTCAAACTAACACCAATTGCAAGTAGAGAAACGAATTCTTGCTTGATGAATAAGTCAAGACTTACTCTCATCAAGATATGCTACGTGGAGCTTAAAGGAAATAAAAAAGTCAAAGATATGACTTTTAAGATTTGAATGCAAATAATTATGAGAATTAGGTGGTGGAAGTCGGCAGCTAACTTTTCTATATAAATGGCGACGACAGACGCCGAAAGAAGGCGGGCGGAGCTTGGCAGCGAATAAAAGAGCTGCAGCGAATAAAATAGGAAGCTTGGCGACGGCTGAGAATAAAAGAGGAGACTGGGGGCTGAATATATAAGGAACGTCTGCGAATTAAAACGGGGGCTGAACCAGGGAAGAACGACGGCTGCGAAGAAACACGGCGTGACCCGAGCACTGTGAAGGGACGAATTTCTTACCTTCAATATTTCGTTTTCGACAATGTTTTCTTTCGATTCGTTGTCGTTTTCGTATAATATGCTAGCGTAATTTCTTTTGTGATTGAGGCCGTGTGAGGCCGAATTATGACTACGTATTAAGGCAATTATTATTTTATTTAATCATATGATTTGAGTTACGTATTCTATGTTTGTGCTTCATATGCGTACGTGTGATTGGCCTCCATGCGTATGATTATTGATTGGTTTATGAGACGGACTAAGTGATTAGACCGATTAGAACAAAACATTGAATACCACTACGTAAAACCGACCAGAGATGGAATTCGTTTTCGTATGTGTGGTTTCCGATAATTTAGGCGCCGAAAGCGTTAAACTCAGGGAATTTCATAAAGATCGGATGCACGTATAGGAACTACAGTCATATAGACATATAGTTGATTGGTTCTCTATTTACGTAGGGTTGCTATTGCGGGACAAACGTGTAGCACGTATGTTAGGAAATTCTACCTTGACTATGATTCATATTGATTAGATAGATTAGATTGCACGAAGACGTAGGAATAATTCGTGCCGAGCATGTGTCTTAATCACCTCGTCGTCATCTGCTATATCCTCATCGATTTTATTTGCGTTTATTTTATTATTTGCGTCTTTTATCTTTTTTATCGAATCATCACTATAAAAATTCCGTCAGTCTAAATTAAAATTAGGAATATTTTCTTAGAATTAATCGAGCTGTCTTTGTGGATCGATACTCGGACTCGCCCGTTTTACTACTTGCATGACCTAGTACACTTGCTAGTATTTGAGCGTGTCAAGTTTTTTGCGCCGTTGCCGGGGACAGCGGTATATTAGTGCTAGGAGTTATTCTAAGTTTTAGTTTAGACCTTTTAGTTATTTTCATATTTTTATTATTATCATCATTATTCTTATTATTATTACTATTATTTCTTTTATATACTTTGATACTCTCATCTTTCTCGTTTGTTTTTGTAGAATAAGGGATACAGCGATACTCGCAATATTCTCCCTAGACCTAATCGTTACGAGCCTCCACGATCGTGGTATGATGGACGAGGGGAGAATTGCTACTCTTACACTGGCGATTATTCACATTCTCCCTCGCATGATTACTATACTCCACCTCAAAAAAAAAAAGCCGCTTGGGAGATAGCACTCGAGAAGATGGCAGGGTCGTATGAGCAACCATTAATTCAAAAACCTGCCCAACAACAGATTGATCTGCCCCAAAAAGAAAAAGCCGATTGGGAGATAGCGCTCGAGAAGATGGCAGTGATACGAGAAGACAGTAATCGTACAACTACTTCTACGAGTTTTCAGAGTCTAAAAGCGGAGTTGGAGAAACTGACGGCCCAATTTGTAAAGCTAAAGAATGGAGTGTCTGAACGCGAACAAGAAGTACCCTCGAGCCACATTGAGTCAAGTCCGGAAGAGCACATACAAGTCATTTCATTGAATTGTGAAATAACTCAAGAACCGGTGACGGAACCAAGTGAAGCTAACGATGAGATCGAGTTAGAAAAAACGATCAACCCAGAGAGGCTACTGTAGATTTCGTTCCAGCAAAACCGAGTCTCCCAGGAGTTCTTGAGGATACTATGTTTTCCATGGAGTTGGAGGACCACCAAGAAACTAGTGAGCATAAAAGCGAGAATTTGGCAGTATATGATGTCGTGGAAAAAATGGAGTCAGAGACTTTCGACCCGATTCTGCGCTTGGTCATGAGGTCACCGTATCCTTCAGATGGCATATTCACTGAGGAATTCATTAAGTCACCGATGATCTTTGATTTCGATATTACTTGGGAGCCGAAAGTCGACCCATGGAGAGAGTTTAGAGATTGCGACCACGCAAAGCTGTACCACTCTGAGATCAAACTTCTCTCCAAAAAGATAAAATCAAGGTGTTTAGTACTTCTACTGAACATACAGAGTCGTGGACCTTCAAGACGAACAAGAGTCGAGCTAATGACTATAAAAACAGCGCTTCTGGGGAGGCAACCCAAGGCCTATCGAGATGCATATATATTATTTTATTAAGTCCTATTTACTTTATAGCCTATTTTATTTTTAAAATAAAAATCCGCTCTCACGGTGCTGCCTAGTCACGTTTTCTCGCAGGCTCATAACCAGTTTAGGGGTTGTCCGTTCACGATGGTTGCTTGTTTCTGCAGATAAACCGAGTCTTCGACATTGATCGATGCAAAATTCAGGGCAGCTTCTACTCTCTCTTTGCTTTTATTTTATACACTGAGGACAATGTACTATTTAGTTTGGGGGTGGAATGTGACACATGCTAGATTTAATATGCTTACATGCTTAGGTATCGATGTGTTTCGGTCTTAGTGGGTATAACTGATGAAGGTTGCGATTTGAACGTCATCTGTGGAGTCTCCTGTCAATGATGAAAAAATTTGAAATTTTTTTCCATGTCGTGATATGATTCGATGAATTGCGTGTGATAGTCCCACATGTTGCATTGTCGTGATATTAGCATGATTATTTGGCTATATTGACTGCTTTAGGAGAGTATTGCGTATCGTGAAGCACAAACCCAATTATATATGTGAGTTCTTGAGCATTCAGAGATTAATTCAGAGCAACTCATTATGCTCGGTGTTTATGTGTGACACGCATGGACTGAATATTTTCGAACATGCTCTGTTATGCCTGTCAATGGTTATTATGTAGATTTTGTGTGCGAAAATGAGAAGGGCACTAGGATTGAGTCATTGGCCTAAATATTTTCCTACCTTACGTATTTACCACTTAGTGAGCCCCTTTGAGCCCTATTTGACTTATTTGTTGATTTGGAGCCCAGATATTTAGCAGCCTGATTGCCTCAAATTTAGCCTATACTGTTGGGAAACCCCGGGTGACCCGAGGCCCTGCCCCGGACGCAGCGGAATTTAAAATTTTTCCCGGGTTCCCCATACGGTTTCCCCAGGATACTCCGTTAAATAAAGAAAACTGCATGATCGACACGTATAAAAGAATAAGGATCTTACCCTTGTAGAGAAGATCCTTAGCTCCCGTAGCTCACCAACTGTGCCGAAGAGAATCACGCCGACCCCGTGACGTGCCGTAAACCTACACCACCCCAAGGATGGCTAGAGATGGTGTGGAGTATTGTATAGAGATGTTTAGATGTGTATGTGATTTCTAAAACTCACAAACACTTAGGGTTTTCTCAAGAACAACCCCAAATGCTCTAGCTTCTCTCTAAAATCTCTAAGTTTAGTGTGAGAAAGCTTATCAACTCATTATGGACGAAAATCACAAGTCTCACAATGTAAAACCAAGTTTTAAATCATGAAATATACTTTAGATTTGTTTAAATGAGATCATGTCTTACATGACTCATTTTTGTTTGATTCTCTTGTTATTTTATCATCTAATGACTAGATGTTGTCCCACAAATCATAACACAAGAACAAGGAACGAAATTGGATTTGATTTGGATCAAATTTGACCAAAAAACTGTCGGTCACGGCCTCTGACATGACCTGTCACGGCCGTGACACATCTTTGGACGACTTCTGCCGCTCGTCACGGCCTAGGTCACGGCCGTGACCATCTTCTGGAGGCTGTCACGGCCTGGGCATGAAGTGTCACAGCCGTGACACCATCGGGCACCATTTTGCTCTCCTCTGCCAGTCGTCACGGCCACGTGCAAGGCTGTCACGGCCGTGGCGGCCCTGACAGCTTTGCGGCAGTTTTGTATTTCGATCCGATCGAGGGGTAAACGATGTCCGATTGTCCTGAAATTTTAACCATAGTTAAAATACTCACCATTATTGGTTTTGACCAAAGGGATTCTCAATCCGAAGTCTAGATTCTGAGATATGAAGTTTTGAAGCTACTGCTACTTTGCAGAGGGACTTCATGACTGTGACAAGCCTTGCTTGTCATTGTGAACCCTATTTACGCTTCATTCTTCACCTTTTCCGTTCCATAAATTTCCGCCATGTAAATATAGTTTCTAAAACATATATTTAACATTTTTATTAACATCTCTAAGATCGTTAAATCATTTTACATCTCATATTAGTTAGGCACTATCACAGTGATCAGTTTTAAGCCCGACTCTCTTGGTTCGTCTCAACCCGGCAAGGGAGGAATCCAAGAATTTGGTAAGCGCCTAATCCCGCGGTACCAAATAGATCCAGTGTTGAGTACGATCTTCGATCTACGAACCGACTATAGATTATTGTCGTACGTATAGACCCTTCACAAATGTCCCGATCGAGTGAGAGTCATGGTTACGTCAAACTCACTAGACTCGACTCTATGACTAATTCGTGACTGGCGAAATTACTAAACTGCCCTTACGTCCCACGTAAGTCAGTTTATAGCTTCGGCCGAAGACTTCGTAATTTCCCGTCCCCGAATATGCATAGGACATATATCTCAGTTACTAACGAGATAGCGAATCCCTAACGTTAGTCTAAGCACGGCAGTTACCCTTTGTTGTCAAGACCGCATGTCGCCGCCGACCCATGTTCGTCCCCGAACAAGGTGGACCTAGCAAACTAGTGACATTTCAAGACCCCAAAGTCAACTCCGTCAAAGACCCTTCGGTCGAAGGTCCACGCACACTACTATAGTCAATCGATCGATCATTGACGCTACCCAGAGTAACGATAAGGCCCATGTGATCGTCGATTGCGAGTCGTGTCCAAGTACAAGTTAATCCCCTGATTCAACTTATACCAATGTTACGACCTCCCGCTTCCCAAGCGAATGATTGGCACAACCATATAAGAGTTGTCAACAAATAAGTCGTAATTGACGCTCAGTCACCCTACTGAGATCTAAGACTTATGGACTAATTTAATATTGGCGAATAATAGCTCACCGGTGCCCCTCTCTCATCCCATGAGAATCGGTGAATAAACTCACGATATATGGGATTTATTTATATACCGTCTCACCGGATGCCTAGTAAGACTTTATAGGTAAATAAATAATATGCCTTTTTTTAAAGAATAAATTATAAAGTATAAATTCCATTAATACGTATAAGAATACATTATTCAAATACATAACGAATAATACATCGATTATTAAATACATGCCCTATTCATTACATCCTCGAATGGCATTCCGAGGGCACATTCCCAACAATCTCCCACTTGCACTCAATGCCATGCGCTATGATATCGTAACCCCATTTTATGGAGGTGTCGATCAAGCACTGCCTGTGAGAGAGGCTTGGTGAACGGGTCCGCCACGTTATCCGCGGTGGCTATTTTCTGCACAGCTATGTAGCCATTCTCAACGAACCCACGCAGCACGTGGTATTTTCTTTCTATCTGTTTGGACTTTGAATGAGACCTAGGTTCCTTGACTTGTGCTACTGCCCCACTATTGTCGCACCACAATGGTAGCGGGCGGTCCACTATGCCTGGAACAACTTGAAGTTCTTCTAAGAACTTTCTCATCCAAACACCTTCCTTTGCTGCCTCAGAGGCCGCAATATACTCAGCCTCAGTGGTGGAATCGGCAGTAGTGCTTTGCTTAGAACTTTTCCACGTCACTGCTCCACCATTGAGCGTTTAGACGAAACCAGAAGTGGATTTTCTGTCATCCACGTCCGACTGGAAATCCGAATCGGTATAACCATCCACCTCTAATTCTCCATTACCATAAATCAGTACCATATCTTTAGTCCGTCTAAGATACTTAAAGATATTCTTTACTGCATTCCAATGTTCCTTACCAGGATTCGATTGGTACTGACTTACTATGCTCAAAGCATACGCAATATCAGGTCGCGTACACAGCATCGCATACATTAGGCTACCTATTGCTGATGCATAAGGGATATCACTCATTTCCTTCCTTGCTTCCTCACTTTGATGACACATGGATTTTGAGAGATGAATCCCATGTCGCATTGGCAAGAACCCTTTCTTAGATTCATCCATTCGAAATCGTTTCAGGATCTTTTCTAAGTAAAGGGCCTGAGATAGACCTATCATTCGATTCGCTCGATCTCTAAAAAGGCGAATTCCAAGAATATAGGTTGCTTCTCCCAAGTCTTTCATGGAGAATTCGGTCGAAAGCCAAGCTTTCACCTCCGAGAGCATTCCGATATCATTTCCCATCAAAAGGATGTCATCCACGTACAATACGAGGAACGATATCTTACTCCCACTGACCTTCTTGTAAACGCAAGGCTCATCTTCATTCTTTAGAAATCCGTAGTTCCTAACTACTTCATCAAATCGAAGATTCCAGCTCCTAGATGCTTGCTTAAGTCCATAAATAGACCTGTTAAGCTTGCACACTTTGTGAACATCTGCTTGCGATGTAAAACCCTTGGGCTGCTCCATATAGATTTCCTCGTGGAGGAATCCATTTAGGAAAGCGGTTTTCACATCCATCTGCCAGATCTCATAATCATAGTATGCTGCTATAGCAAGCAGAATACGGATAGACAATCATTGCAACAGGTGAAAAGGTTTCCTCATAATCGATGCCCTCTTTTTGATTATACCCTTTTGCTACTAGCCTAGCTTTGTAGGTTTCAACCTGCCCATCAGATCCAATCTTTCTCTTGTAGATCCATTTACACCCTATAGGTCTAAAACCTTCGGGCAGATCTACTAGAGTCCATACTTGGTTGGTATGCATCGAATCCATCTCTGCTTTCATAGCTTCGACCCATTTCTTAGAGTCGACATCCATCATTGCTTGGTCAAAGGTAGCAGGGTCGTCACCAACGATCCTTTCAGTCGTAGCACCTCCGTGCTCGACATGTACCATACCATATCTCTCAGGCATGCGAGATATTCTACCCGACCTGCGCAATTCTGGGCGAGTCTCAGACTGCTCATCTGTGCCCTCAGGCACTGATGTCTCTGGAAGCGTTTCATCTAACTCTCCAAGAGTCACTTCTCTGCCAGCTCCACCTTCTCGAACGAACTGTTCCTCGAGAAAATGAGCGTGAATAGCTACGATGATCCTTTGATCATCATGGAAGTAAAAATAATATCCCATGCTATCATCGCGATATCCGACGAAACGTCCTTTCATGGACCTAGATTCGAGTTTGTCTTCTAATAGCTTTTTCACATAGGCGGGGCATCCCCAAACCCTTAAGTGATTCAAGCTGGGCTTCTTACCATTCCAAATTTCGTAAGGTACCCTATCTACAGACTTCGAAGGGGTTCTGTTCAAAACATAAACAGCAGTTTGCAAAGCATATCCCCATAATGATATGGGGAGATCTGTATAGCTTAGCATAGATCGAACTTTTATCTAATAATGTTCGATTCCTACGTTCGGCAACACCATTCAGTTGTGGTGTCCCGGGCGGTGTAAACTGCGAAATAATTCTATTTTCTTTCAAAAAATCATCGAACTCGAGACTCATATACTCGCCGCCTCGATCTGATCGTACGACTTTAATTTGTCTCCCAGTTTGATTTTCCACTAAAGTCTTGAATTCCTTGAACTTTTCAAGCGTTTCAGACTTGTGCTTCAGCAGATACACCAAGCCTTAGCGAGAGTGATCATCTGTGAAAGTCACGAAATAATGGAAATTACCTCGGGCCGTTACACTAAACGGTCCACAAACGTCTGTATGGATCAAATCCAAAAGATTAGTGGCTCTCTGAAAAGTCCCTGTAAAAGGAGACTTAGTCATTTTGCCGAGGATACAAGATTCGCACGTTAGATAGGAATCTGATTCTGTAGGCTTAATAATGCCGTGTTTCTCCAACTCTTGAATCTTTCGAACTCCGGCATGACCAAGTCTAAGATGCCACAAATACTTTTTATTTAACTCTAAGTTACGTTTGTCGGTAACTACATTCACATGTTCCTGGACATTAACGTAATATAAACCATTTATTAACGTTGCATTTCCAACGCATTTATTTCCAAAATAAATCTCACAAATATTATTATTGAATCGAAATTCATAATATTCTTACTCAAAGCAGGAATAGAAATAATATTTTTCAGCCCCTTGGGCAATACAAGTACATCGGATAAATATAATACATGTCCAGAACTCAATACAAGAGTCTTCGATCCAACATGACTAGCAGGTACACTATGTCCGCTACCAACGTTGATCAAGACTTCTCGTTCCGCCAGCTTCCTATTTCGTTCCAGACCTGGTTCAAAACACAAATGTGCGCACTAGCTCCCGAGTCAAGAATCCACGAAGTGGAAAATACAGTAAATGAACAATAAGTTTCCAAAACTTTACCTGAAGCCCCAGAAGCTCTAAGCTTGGGGCAATCCCTTTTCCAATGACCCAGCTCTTGGCAGTGAAGGCACCTATCAGTGGCATTCGGAACTTTAGGCACGTTCATTTTAGCCTTGCCTTTTTTCTTAATCCCTCCTTTTGGCTTATTAGGCTTGGGCTTGGGCTTGTTCGACTTAGATCTCTTAGACCCTGTAGTCAAAACAAGCGCAACCTCTTTTCCCTTCCCTTTCTTTAGCTCACGCTGAGTCTGAACTAGCGTGTTCATGAGTTCAGGAAGCGAAAGTCGCCTATCGCTCAGATTATAGTTTATAATAAACTGAGCAAATGAAGCTCGGAGTGACTGAAGGATCAGGTCAATCTGAAGCTCATTATTAATGGGACAACCGAGAGAACTTAGTTCCTCGATGTACCCAATGAGCTTACGCACATGTGCCGCAACATCTGCACCCTCAGGCATCTTGGTATGAAAGAGATTGTCGGCAGCGCGGTATCGAGACGATCTCGACTGCTCGCCGTACAACTCCTTCAGATGAATCAATATCTCGCGCATTTGCATACCCTCATGCTGGCGCTGCAGATCGTTATTCATCCCAGCTAACATATTAGCCTTGACACGGGCACTATCAGCCATCCATTTGGCATAATATTCCCTGTCAGTATCACTCGCACCCTCTTGGGGTTCGAGTGGTATGGGTCCCTCAAGGACATACTCTAGGCGTTCCAGAGTGAGGACTATCCTCAAGTTACGGAGCCAGTCCGCAAGGTTTGGACCCTCCAAACGATTTCGCGTGATCAGTAAATTGAATGGTGACGTCATTTTGTATACAAACAAGAAAGAAAACAATCTGCAGAAAATAAAGCATTGAAGGGGTCAACGTATTATTCTACAAGCACAAATAAGGACTTTAACGATTTGGCTTGTCTCCCACTATTTTTCTCAAAATCCCATTCTCCCGATAGAGATTTCGGAAACCTCGTTGATGGTTTCATAGTGGAGTTGATTTCCCCGCTCCGCATAAATGAGCCTCAACCTAACAGTTTGTTGGCCCATTTCTCGGACGACGCCGTGTCCCACACGAACCCATAGATGATCCCGTGTCCCACACGAACCCATAGATGATCCCGTGTCCCACACGAGTCCATCTCATGAGTGTTTCAACAACTTTGTCTTCGGTTAGGAACCCTCACCCTAACAGGAATAATTGGGAAATAACCGTCTAAGTGTGACCTATCAACGTCTGGCTCAATCCTAACATTTAGAAATTCTCGCCTTTAGGATAACTCTTTATAAGGCGTGAATATGTTTCGGAGAGCGGCGTTTAGACAGTCACCCAAAATATCCACGTCAAGAGTAAAAATGTTTGGCGTCGATAACTCGAAACAAACCGCACATATACTCAAGTCGTTTCAATAATGAGCTTGACGTCTTAACGCACTCGGACCAACTACGACAAGAGCGAGATGATTGGCGCCGATAACTCGGAACAAACCGCACACGACACTCAAGCTGCAATGGTTTCGAGCTTGATAGAAGACAGGAACCCTGTCCCTTTACCCACTTAGTATTTAGTCCAACCGGGAGAATACGTCTCACACACTTAAGCACTTAAACACGCACGTAACGTCAAACAAACATGCTAGTATACGCGGTAAACCTAGTTTGCCTATAAGACCTGCGTGGACTATTTCTACTCTACTACATTTATTTTATAAAATTACATCTCTTGTCTTCGGCTTCACACTATGTTCTCGAACGACCTCCAAGTCTTCGAACGGCATTCTCGGTGTCGTACTCGTACAACCATCATACAAAAATTAATTTTTCTAATATTAACTAAAATACAAAACGGGGGGATCAGCTGTCCCAGACAACCCGTATATTAACGAATAAAATACAAACTGGGGGAACCTTGTCACCCTTAACATATCACCCGGAAATAGAGCCTAAGTCCACGCCGACGTCTTAATACGTGTCATACAAACATGCATACAACATAAACACGTTCACGACAACAAGACGCTCAAAGAAACCGAAACGAAATTTGGGCTAGTCCTAGACTTACGGACCCGCAAGTTACGAACGCGACGAGACTCCCACTAGGGTTTTCTCTCCACGTTGCTACGCTACGTCGGAAAGCTCGCAACTAAGCGACCTCCGACAAGCGAGCGATCAGTTTACAAACTCGAACTAAGTACAACTCATGCTATGACGCTTGAGCAACTTAGTGACTTGCACAACCGAGTTCGTTTCGGACTCGTTTATGTCGTTTCTTAGAACCGAGCATATGGCTCTGATACCACTGTTGGGAAACCCCGGGTGACCAGAGGCCCTGCCCCAGACGCAGCGGAATTTAAAATTTTTCCCAGGTTTCCCATACGGTTTCCCCAGGATACTCCGTTAAATAAAGAAAACTGCATGATCTACACGTATAAAAGAATAAGGATCTTACCCTTGTAGCGAAGATCCTTAGCTCCCGTAGCTCACGAACTGTGCCGAAGAGAATCACGCCGACCCCGTGACGCGCCGTAAACCTACACCACCCCAAGGATGGCTAGAGATGGTGTGGAGTATTGTATAGAGATGTTTAGATGTGTATGTGATTTCTAAAACTCACAAACACTTAGGGTTTTCTCAAGAACAACCCCAAATGCTCTAGCTTCTCTCTAAAATCTCTAAGTTTAGTGTGAGAAAGCTTATCAACTCATTATGGATGAAAATCACAAGTCTCATAATGTAAAACCAAGTTTTAAATCATGAAATATACTTTAGATTTGTTTAAATGAGATCATGTCTTACATGACTCATTTTTGTTTGATTCTCTTGTTATTTTATCATCTAATGACTAGATGTTGTCCCACAAATCATAACAAAAGAACAAGGAACGAAATTGGATTTGATTTGGATCAAATTTGACAAAAAAACTATCGGTCACGACCTCTGACATGACCTGTCACGGCCGTGACACATCTTTGGACGACTTCTGCCGCTCGTCACGGCCTAGGTCACGGCCGTGACCATCTTCTGGAGGCTGTCACGGCCTGGGCATGAAGTGTCACGGCCGTGACACCATCGGGCACCATTTTGCTCTCCTCTGCCAGTCGTCACGGTCACGTGCAAGGCTGTCACGGCCGTGACGGCCCTGACAGCTTTGCGGCAGTTCCGTATTTCGATCCGATCAAGGGGTAAACTATGTCCGATTGTCCTAAAATTTTAACCATAGTTACAAGACTCACCAATATTGATTTTGACCAAAGGGATTCTCAATCCGAGGTCTAGATTGTGAGATATGAAGTTTTGAATTTACTGCTACTTTGCAGAGGGACTTCATGACTGTGACAAGCCTTGCTTGTCATTGTGAACCCTATTTACGCTTCATTCTTCACCTTTTCCGTTCCATAAATTTCCGTCCATGTAAATATAGTTTCTAGAACATATATTTAACATTTTTATTAACGTCTCTAAGATCGTTAAATCATTTTACATCTCATATTAGTTAGGCACTATCACAGTGATCATTTTTAAGCCCGACTCTCTTGGTTCGTCTCAACCCGACAAGGGAGGAATCCAAGAATTTGGTAAGCGCCTAGCCAATCCCGCGGTACCAAATAGATCGCGTGTTGAGTACGATCTTCGATCTACGAACCGACTATAGATTATTGCCGTACGTATAGACCCTTCACAAATGTCCCGATCGAGTGAGAGTCATGGTTACGTCAAACTCACTAGACTCGACTCTATGACTAATTCGTGACTGGGGAAATTACTAAACTGCCCTTACGTCCCACGTAAGTCAGTTTATAGCTTCGGCCGAAGACTTCGTAATTTCCCGTCCCCGAATATGCATAGGACATATATCTCAGTTACTAACGAGATAGCGAATCCCTAACGTTAGTCTAAGCACGGCAGTTACCCTTTGTTGTCAAGACCGCATGTCGCCGCCGACCCATGTTCGTCCCTGAACAAGGTGGACCTAGCAAACTAGTGACATTTCAAGACCCCAAAGTCAACTCCGTCAAAAACCCTTCGGTCTAAGGTCCACGCACACTACTATAGTCAATCGATCGATCATTGATGCTACCCAGAGTAACGATAAGGCCCATGTGATCGTCGATTGCGAGTCGTGTCCAAGTGCAAGTTAATCCCCTTATTCAACTTATACCAATGTTACGACCTCCCGCTTCCCAAGCGAATGATTGGCACAACCATATAAGAGTTGTCAACAAATAAGTCGTAATTGACGCTCAGTCACCCTACGGAGATCTAAGACTTATGGACTAATTTAATATTGGCGAATAATAGCTCACCGGTGCCCCTCTCTCATCCCCATGAGAATCGGTGAATAAACTCACGATATATGGGATTTATTTATTTACCGTCTCACCGGATGCCTAGTAAGACTTTATAGGTAAATAAATACTATGCCTTTTTTTAAAGAATAAATTATAAAGTATAAATTCCATTAATACGTATAAGAATACATTATTGAAATACATAACGAATAATACATCGATTATTAAATACATGCCCTATTCATTACATCCTCGAATGGCATTCCGAGGGCACATGCCCTATTCGTGAAAAGTGGCTTGTTGATTGAGAATGAGCTAATCGTCGATGCTTGTTAGTTATGAACTCGTCCTATGATATAGATCTCTCGTCGAAATATTGCAGCAGACTAGAAATCTCTCCCGTCGATAAGACGTATACAAAAAAGATAGGAGGGGCTGGTTCGAAAAAAAAAAGAGAAGAAAAAAAGAAAAAAAAAAAAAAGAAGAAAGAAAAAGTAGTGGTGAACAAAAAAAAATAATGAAGCGGGTGAGAAGAGCTAGAAAAGGAAAAAGGACGAGTCAAGTGAAATAGGCACGGCGTTAGAAGAGCGAAATAAGTGGTTAGAAGAGCGATTCGATGAGTTACACGTTTGATACTTTTAGCCCACTTTCCCATATGACGCACCTTTTCAAAACCCGAGCCCCATTAGAACCCTTGATGAAAGACCTTTTGATTCGTGCATGACTTCTACTATGTGACTATGATGTGATATATTTGCGAGCATAAAGTAATATCATTTCATGTCGTGTATTGAGCTTCTTTATACAGATCCCTTTGAAAAACATTTCGAGCGACTTGAGCGATCCTTGTGAGAGTTGTGGATTGATGCGTGGTATAATTCTAGAAATGTCTTTCATGCTATGATAAGATTGCGACCTATTACCTCGTGCCTCGTGTTGTGACTAGATCGTTCATTAGTTGATGATTATCTCGACTCTATGCCTTTCCGTTCTCTGAGATGAAACATGAGATCATTGACTGATCCTAACTTGATTTGGTTTTATTTCGCTTTTATGATCGAGGACGATCGAAGCTAGTTTGGGGGTTGTTGATAAGTTAGGATTCTACGTAATTTTACTACCCATAAAAGTGCATTTCCGGTCGCTATTTACCAAAAATCCCCTCGAATATCTTATTTTATATTTAAATTTATTTTCGATAGACGTCCGAGCAAATGAGGTCGACAAAGGGAAAATAAGACAACTTTTGGAACAATTTAAATCTTAGGGAATTTGCTTGTAATTTTCTAGATTAGTTGGGGTAGCTTGCAAATTTACCAAACTAACCAAACGTTTGCAGCAAGAAGATCACGTGGGAGCAAGCTAAAGCAAGAAGATTTTTGGTCAAAGATCATGCGAGATTCAAGGAAGTCAAACTAACACCAATTGCAAGTAGAGAAACGAATTCTTGCTTGATGAATAAGTCAAGACTTACTCTCATCAAGATATGCTACGTGGAGCTTAAAGGAAATAAAAAAAGTCAAAGATATGCCTTTGAAGATTTGAATAAGCAAATAATTATGAGAATTAGGTGGTGGAAGTCGGCGGATAACTTTTCTATATAAAGGGCGACGACAGACGCCGAAAGAAGGCGGGCGGAGCTTGGCAGCAAATAAAGAGCAGCAGCGAATAAAATAGGAAGCTTGGCGACGGCTGAGAATAAAAGAGGAGACTGAGGGCTGAATATATACGTCTTTGCGGGGGCTGAACCAGTGAAGAACGACGGCTGCGAAGAAACACGGCGTGACCCGAGCACTGTGAAGGGACGAATTTCTTACCTTTAATATTTCGTTTTCGACAATGTTTTTCTTTCGATTCGTTGTCGTTTTCGTATAATATGCTAGCGTAATTTCTTTTGTGATTGAGGCCGTGAGGCCGAATTATGACTACGTATTAAGGAAATTATTATTTTATTTAATCATATGATTTGAGTTACGTATTCTTTGTTTGTGCTTCATATGCGTACGTGTGATTGGCCTCCATGCATATGATTATTGATTGGTTTATGAGACGGACTAAGTGATTAGACCGATTAGAACAAAACATTGAATACCACTACGTAAAACCGACCAGTGGAATTCGGTTTTGTATGTGTGGTTTCCGATAATTTAGGCGCCGAAAGCATTTAAACTCGGGGAATTTCATAAAGATCGAATGCACGTATAGAAACTACAGTCATATAGACATATAGTTGATTGGTTCTCTATTTGTGTAGGGTTGCTATTGCGGGACACACGAGTAGCACGTATGTTAGGAAATTCTACCTTGACTATGATTCATATTGATTAGATAGATTAGATTGCACGAAGACGTAGGAATAATTCGTGCCGAGCATGTGTCTTAATCACCTCGTCGTCAACTACTATATCCTCATCTATTTTATTTGCGTTTATTTTATTATTTGCGTCTTTTATCTTTTTTATCGAATCATCAAAACTATAAAAATTCCGTCAGTCTAAATTAAAATTAGGAATATTTTCTTAGAATTAATCGAGCTGTCTTCGTGGATCGATACTCGGACTCGTCCGTTTTACTACTTGCACGACCTAGTACACTTGCTAGTAGTTGAGCGTGTCAAGTTTTTTGCGTCGTTGACGGGGACAGCGGTATATTAGTTCTAGGAGTTATTCTAACTTTTAGTTTAGACCTTTTAGTTATTTTCATATTTTTATTATTATCATCATTATTCTTATTATTATTACTATTATTTCTTTTATATACTTTGATACTCTCATCTTTCTCGTTTGTTTTTCTAGGATAAGGGATACAGCGATACTCGCAATATTCTCCCGAGACCTATGCGACATGCGATGATGAACTGGAGTGCGACTTTTGCGGATGCCGACATCTCACTAGTGAATGCAAGTATAATCGTTACGAGCCTCCACGATCATGGTATGATGGACGAGGGGAGAATTGCTACTCTTACACTGGCGATTATTCACATTCTCCCTCGCATGATTACTATACTCCACCTCAAAAAGAAAAAGCCGCTTGGGAGATAGCACTCGAGAAGATGGCAGGGTCGTATGAGCAACCATTAATTCAAAAACCTTCCCAACAACAGATTGATCTGCCCCAAAAAGAAAAAGCCGATTGGGAGATAGCGCTCGAGAAGATGGCAGTGATACGAGAAGAAAGTAATCGTACAACTACTTCTACGAGTTTTCAGAGTCTAAAAGCGGAGTTGGAGAAACTGACGGCCCAATTTGTAAAGCTAAAGAATGGAGTGTCTGAACGCGAACAAGAAGTACCCTCGAGCCACATTGAGTCAAGTCCGGAAGAGCACATACAAGTCATTTCATTGAATTGTGAAATAACTCAAGAACCGGTGACGGAACCAAGTGAAGCTAACGATGAGATGGAGTTAGAAAAAACGATCAACCCACAGAGGCTACTGTAGATTTCGTTCCAGCAAAACCGAGTCTCCCAGGAGTTCTTGAGGATACTATGTTTTCCATGGAGTTGGAGGACCACCGAGAAACTAGTGAGCATGAAAGCGAAAATTTCGCAGTATATGATGTCGTGGAAAAGAGAAAAATGGAGAGAGACTTCCGATCCGATTCTGCGCTTGGTCATGAGGTCACCGTATCCTTCAGATGGCATATTCGCTGAGGAATTCATTAAGGCATCGATGATCTTTGATTTTGATATTACTTGAGAGCCGAAAGTCGACCCATGGAGAGAGTTTAGAGATTGCGACCACGCAAAGCTGTACCACTCTGAGATCAAACTTCTCTCCAAAAAGATGAAATCAAGGTGTTTAGTACTTCTACTGAACATACAGAGTCGTGGACCTTCAAGACAAACAAGAGTCGAGCTAATGACTATAAAAACAGTGTTTCTGGGGAGGCAACCCAAGGCCTATCGAGATGCATATATATTATTTCATTAAGTCCTATTTCCTTTATAGCCTATTTTATTTTTAAAATAAAAATCCGCTCTCACGGTGCCGCCTAGTCACGTTTTCTCGCAGGCTCATAATCAGTTTAGGGATTGTTTGTTTCTGCAGATAAACCGAGTCTTCTACATTGATCGATGCAAAATTCAGGGCAGCTTCTACTCTCTCTTTGCTTTTATTTTATACACTGAGGACAGTGTACTATTTAGTTTGGGGTGGAATGTGACACGTGCTAGATTTAATATGCTTACATGCTTAGGTATCGATGTGTTTCGCTCTTAGTGGGTATAACTGATGAAGGTTGCGATTTGAACGTCATCTGTGGAGTCTCCTGTCAATGATGAAAATTTTTGAAAGGATCCGTGCTCATGAGTGCGGGACCCGTGAACTCACGCACGGGACCCGTGAGCATAATTGGACCCGTGCGTGTAAGTTGGTCCCATGATCAGCAGATCGGATCCGTGCGCCAATTATATTGACTAGTCAACAATCATTGCTCAATTATTGTCAGATTGTTCTCTGTTTTTTCTGTCATATTGTCAGTGTAAGTAACAGTAATGTCAAATCTCAGTTTCGTTAATCATAAGTAAATAATTTAATCATAACGAAAAAATCTACAATTTGCTGTCCGATTGGATGTGATAAAAAGAATTGTTTGTTTGTCATAATTTACAAGCCAACGTTGCTTTTCATAAAAAATTTCCTAAAATATTTACGGAATAATAAAATTACATTCATCGTGGACCAAACCAGGAATAAAAGTCATTACGGAAAATACAAACTGCAAGAAATTTGCTAAAATCTACAATTTGCTGCTGCGTGAGATTGGAGACGTCGTCATCTCGAAACATGAGGCTCATTGCCGCTCGCAACACATGAACGCCGCATTCTCCCCTGAAATTTTACACACTTATACATAAATTGTCGTAAAAAAATTAATGAATAATAAGGACTGAAACTTACCTTACTTGCTACTTGGCGAACTTCGGATGGCGCTTAACTGTCCATTTCTTAAATCGAGTCTTGATGCATTCCATGAAGACCAATATCGCTGGGATTAATACTTGAAGTGGCGACAATGCATTGTTAAGGTGGCGCATGTCATTGTCGAAGACTCGTCGGAGTTGTAAATCGTCATCGTCTTCTTCATCCAATCAGTGACGCATAACACCCAATGTGCTATCGTATGCACTGGGATGACGATGCAATCTGCGTTCATCCATGAGATCGACGGCCATCCATCCTGAAGTCCCCTCGCGTAGTGGGTCTCCATAGGAAGCATCCCATTACGACTTTTTCATTCTCCAAGCCTTCGAGTTCGATACATGTCTTGAAGGCGTAAGACATGTACGCAACATTCTTCGAAGTAAAGTTATGCTTATGCTGCATGTCCAGGAACCCTCTCATGTCTTCATTCATATGCTGAAAAACTAAAACAACAAAGGCTTTACAATTACAGTTCATTGCAAAATTAATGGTTCAAGTGCATACCATGTCATCGAGCCACCTCGTTGGCGTGACGAGATCTTCAAACCATTCTCGTCTATGCCTGTCGACTGCGCATTGTACGTAGTCGGTGTCCCCCAAGGCCTGTATATCGCGCTCTACGGCCCCCACATAAGGAGTTTTTTGGAAATATGAACGTCCACGGCCGAGAGCCTCACATCACATGACCAGTCGAGGGAGGCTCAGATGGCGACTGCAGCCACCTCGATGAATTTTTCTGCCGCTCCTCCGGGGTCGCCTCGACCACAGCTTTTCCCTTGTCTGCCGTAGTTGGAACAGTCGACTGATCCCAGTCAACGCCCCTCCAAGTCGATGGCTCCACCTCATAATAAGGCTCGCTCTGTCGGTCGACGTCATCATCGCATTGAGGTGGAACGTAAGACGTCGAGTCCCATCCACGGCCCCAACCCCATCCCAATGTGGTCGTCGAACTTGGTAGATCCGGTCTCATAAATGCATCCCACGCCCCTTCGGTCGGCACGTCGCCTACGATGCATATTAAATTGTAAGCTACGACCATAATTAAATTTGAATTAGGGGTAAAGATAGTTACCATGATACGGCGCGTCTGTATGTGTGCATGGACCGAGTAAACTTGTCCAGTCGTTCCGTGGCTCTTGCAACGATTGCGCAACTACTCCGATGCTTTCCCCCAACCCTTGCATCGAGTTCAATCGCTCCTCGTACGTCTCGGAGCGTCGAGCGTAATCGTCTCGGAATTGTGAGAAGTCGTCTCAGAATTGCACAAAGTCATTTTCAAACTGCTCGAACCTACCGCTAAGCGTGCCGAAGCCGCTGCTAAGCGTGTCGAACCGGCCGCCAAATTCTATCGATCCACGCTGCGTGAAAATTCGTCGAATTGCTCCGACGAGGGACACCCATACCCGTGCGATGGCCCTGCGTGTGGCGGCAATCTTTGTGGCGTATCGAAGTTCCTCCGTGAATGGACGGCGGCACATAATTAGAGCCCATGCCCCTCTCTTCGTCTTGTCGTGATCTGATAGAGAGCTGAGGAACGGACTCTGCCTCATAATTGGCTTCTATTGCAACCGCCGCCCGCCGAGTGCACGTAACGTCCACTCCGTCCATGAGTAGGGTCACCACCCTATCGTACACATCATCTCGATCACCGCCGCCCAAGTCGCTGTCCCGAAGATAGCCGGCCTGCGTCTCTTCTCCGATCGGCATTAATAACCCTCGTACTTGGGACCCATGCGCGGCCTTGGCAATAGCCAACAACTTCGGACATTCCTTCCTAGACCACTCCTTCGTCACCCACCGGCATATACGCGGTCATGCATTATGCGGCCTCGCATGCTCCAACTCTCTAACTTCAGTATATTTCTCAGCGAGCTTCGGTACGCATTCGTACGCTAATATCTGAAGACCAAAGACACAAATAATGTTAGAAACCAGACGAAACCCTAACCTCACAAGATCATTCAAAGATAAAACCCTAACCTGAAGTTGATGTACGAATCCACTGACCAACAGACTCTCCTTAACTCTTCAGCGACCGTATTGCCGCTTGGAAAGCCATGGTGCCCCAAGGGTAACCATCGAAGGCCGTCGAGTCTTCGACCAAATAAACAATCCAAGAAGGAACGGTGGTATCCTTCTTGGAACGTCGGGGCAGCAAGACGGAGCCGGCAAAGTAGAGGTTCGCCAACTTCAACTTTTTGTCGTCGACGCAAAACGTATCGTTTGCAGCCACTCCTCCAACCGTTGCTCAACGTTCGACACACAAATCGTGATCGCCGTTTTTGTCGGGAAATGTCGCTGGACGAATGCCTCCCGGGCGTTCACTGCCGGTTCGGCTGCGACCTTCAGCCCCGTGATTAGGCAATACTCCATTTTTGAAAAATGGAGTGGTTTCTTCCCAAGGATCATCCAAAGCTCGTCACGATCGTGAAGCTCGGTCTGTCTCTTGATGAGATACCACAACATCTGCGCCGACAGATTGAAGGCAGCGTCGACGAGCCTGCCGAACGGACTCCCTTCCTTAAACACTGCCAGCTCATCCTCGTTTAGCCAATCGACAAGGTTCTGGCTCGTTTCGTAGTAGCGTGACGTGATATGTAGCCGGCAATCACGGTCATCGTTGCCTCCGGCAATTTGCTTCTTTAATGTAACCTGAAAAAAAAAATGTAAGCTAATTAGATCGAATGAAATAAGCTATTTAAAGCACGGGTCCCCTGCCATGCTGCGCGGGGACCCTGAGCTTACGTACGCGTCCACTGCCATGCACGCACTGGTCCACAGCGCCCTCAAGTGGGACTCTTAGCTATGCTGCGTTGGGGACCCGTGCATGCTGCGCAGGACCCCTGCTCTTATGTGCGGAACCACAGCATTTGCACGCATGGGTCCGCAGCACTAGCTAGCACGGGTCTGCACTCGCAAGCAGGGGTCCCGTGCTATATAGCACGGGTCCCTCGCTAGCGCGGGGTCCCCAACACACCAAGTACGGGTCCCGCGCGCATGTTGCGAGAGCCCCTTGCTAGCACGCACGGGTCCATAGCACAACAAACATGGGTCCCGTGCTTATGCGCGCGGGTCCCGTGCTATGCTTCTAGGGTCTCCAGCGTGACAAAGCATGGTTCCCCGCGCTGGCACGCACAGATCCCTCGCTAGCACGCACGGGTCCCTCGCTAGCGGTCACGGGTCCCGTGCTATGTTGAGATAGTCCCCGCGCTGGCACGTACGGGTCCCAGCGCAGCATAGCACGGGTCCCTCGCTTGCACGCACGGGTCCCGCGCTAGCGCGCACGGGTCCAGTGCTACGTTGCAATAGTCCCCGCTCTGGCACGCACGGGTCTCCAGCGCTAGCAAGCATGGGTCCCGTGCTTATGCGTGAGGGTCCCGTGCTATGCTTTAAGGGTCCCCAGCGCGACAAAGCACGGGTCCATTGCCGTGGACCCTGCACTTTGCCCCACGGGTCCCCTACACTTCCACACGGATCCCTGACCCTCAAAGCACGGGTCCCCTACCATTGCAAGCACGGGTACTCTGCGCTTCGAATTAGGGTACCTTGCGGCCTCAAATTAGGGTCTCGTGCGATTCGGAGCTTCAATTGCTGACGGATTCTTCATAAATTAAAAAATTACCTTCACTGTTTGGGATCTCGCCTGAAATGCCATGGATTCGGAGCTTGAAATTCGACTGTGAAGAAGGGTGTGAAGAGAAGAGTTGATCGATTTTGCAAATGGCCTGTGAACGTGAACTGAAAGGGTTAATGGGTGCATTTTTATTTATTGTTGCCTTTTCAGATTCTACGGTAAACCTTTTGTGAAAAGCTGTAATTTTCGTTAAGTGTTGTTGATTGCCATTAAAGAATGGTAAAATGGTCTTTCACGCAGAGTAAGTAAGGGTACATTGGTCTTTTACAATTTAGGAGGCTATTATTTTAACGTTTACTATGTCAAAGGCCTTTTTTTTTAATTAATCCAATTATATTTTAATCTTTTTATTTAAAATATATAAATTAAAAATCTCATTTTGCCACTCATGCGTAGCAAAAACAGTAAGGAAAAATCGTAACCATTTAACAGAGAATTGCAGAACGAGTGAAAACTTTTAAAATAAAATTACAATTATAATTAACTTTTTAACAATGTTTCGAAACTAAACAACTTTAGTTTCATTTTTACCACAAAACTATTCAAAATTATAGCTCTATACTCTCATTATTTCAAATAAGTAATATTTATATATAATTTATATTTTAGCCCGAATATATTTTAATCACTTCTAATAATTTTTTAATAAAATCATAGTCTGTCACAACAGCCTTTTCAGCAAGAGTGAAGAATCCAAATGCATTACAATTATTTTACTACTTAAAAAGATAAACGGAGATGATAAGAACAAACAAACATGTGAGAACCCTACACTTGCAGTGTTATCATCAACGGGCAATAGCACAACAATCTACACCAGCTGTGAATAAACATTGTCTTTCATCAGATTAGTTTCTCCATATAGTTCCATGTTATTGATTGTTTGAAATAATTTATGAAAGACCATATTTTATTATGTAATACGTATCACCGTTTTCTAATCATTTTCTCTAGAACTGTCAAACGGGTCGGGGCGGGGCGGCCCGTAGCCCGCTAAAGCACGTCATTTGGCGGGCTGAATGCGGGTAAGCCCGACGTTTTGCGGGACTGCGAGCCCACACCTACATGCCGCAGCGGGCCTGGCCCGCCCATAATAAAAAATTAAAAAAAAATAAAAAACGAAGTACTCAAACTCGAAATTACCTCTAATTTAATCCAAACCCTTTCCTAGTAATTTTATTTGTGTTACTGAATCTGATTAAATTAAAAATCATTGCTCGAAAATATAAAAAACTTATATAAATCATTTATATATCAACTATCTAATAAATAAATAATTTTTTATTAACTGGTGTTGCCTGCGCCCGTAGGTCTGCCGCCAAAGAAGAATTCTTACAGTTGTTCGAATGGTATTCACCAAGATATCAGATATCATAAGCAAACTAGAACTAACGAGGTTAAAAAAACGAGTGAGATAAACATAATCAAAATAAATTGGGACTTAAAATATAATTATCAATAAAATACTAAAGAATTGTTACCTTGAATAGTTTTGTGGTGAAATGATAAATATAAGTTATTTAGCTTCGCAGCATTGTTAAAAAGGTAATTATAATTGCAATTTTAGTTTTAAAACTTTCACTATTTCTGCCTTCCTCTCGCCATTTAACTATCAGGGAAAAGATTTCATTAAAATTCACACAGTTCTTCCGATTTAACATGGAACTTTCAAGCCACTGTGAAGATAATCATGGAGTTGCTGAATTCTCCTCATGTGAATTAATATATGGAGATAATCAAAATGTGATAGGAAAGTTAAACTAAATATCGGAAATCAATTTATTGATCAACTTCTACAATACATGGGAAGGAAAATCGGGCCTAACCATAATTAAATAGCCTAAAACTAAATATAAAGATCTCACATCATTATCCAAAGACTAGAATATCTTGATATCCGTATGCACCTTATTTTATCTTTAATTACAGAACCGGCATACGTAATCTAATCTTCTTTATTTCACAAGTTTAAAAAAAAAAATATCAAAGGAAAAATAAAGTCAAGTATACGAGTAAATTTTTTACCACATATAACAAAAATAAAGTCAAATGTAGTTATGGCTGACATTGGAAAACCTAGTTGACGAAGTCAAATGTTACATACTAGTCAATCTGTTATTATTTTGGAAAACTCTTAACCCCTTTATTGAATTGTCTTAAAAGATATTAACCATGTATCATCATTATTTGATTTGACATTGCAATCTTCCCTTAATTTCATAGCCGTAATCCATCCCCATTTATTATATGAATTTGACCTAGTGAATATAAAATGTTGGCAATAAAATCACATGTAATTAAGAGAAATATTCCCATAATCTTCCCATACACCATGATTCTTGTATATATAACACACACACAACATACTGCAACACATTTACAAACACAAATCCCTTTTGTCTAAACCACCATTACTCATTTTGCTTATTATTATTTTTGTCATCGTCATCATCATCATGTTTAGACCATTCAACAGCCCTTTTGTGTTGTTTTCTTTTCTGATCTACGTCATATTGTGTAAGGCCCACGACAAAAGTAGTGACTCAAAAACATATATTGTTCACGTCGCAACAACACCACCACAACGTGATGGGATCAGCAAAGTCGACGAAGATACGAAAAGCTATCACGCGTCGTTTCTTCCTCCCTCGAAAACAACCTCAGACGGTGATCATCAACTCATGATCTATTCTTACAAGCACGTCATAAGCGGATTCTCGGCTAAGCTGATGCCTGACGAACTCGAGTACGTGAAGGCAAAACCGGGCTTCATCTTCGCCAGCGAAGAAAGAATCTTACATCCTCACACCACTCGCACGCCCGATTTTCTAGGATTGCGCCCTCAGAAAGAAGAAAAAGGGTCGTTGTGGAAGAGCTCAAACTACGGCCAAGGAGTGATCATCGGAGTGTTCGATACTGGCATTCTGCCCAATCACCCGTCGTTCGACGACAAGGGCATTCCGCCTCCGCCGAAGAAATGGAAGGGAAAATGCGATTCTCGATTATTCATCAACGAAACTCTATATCACTGCAACAACAAGCTCATAGGCGCACGGCACTTTGCATACGAACCAATAGGAAAGGATCTCTTAGACCAAGACGGACACGGGACCCACACGGCAAGTACGGCGGGCGGGAATTTCGTAGAAAATGCGAGCGTTCTTGGTAACGGGTTCGGGACGGCGGTGGGCATGGCCCCACGAGCCCATCTGGCGATATATAAAATTTGCACCGTCGTAGGCTGTCGCGAAAGCGACATATTAGCAGCATTCGACACTGCAATAGAAGATGGCGTTGATGTGATCTCCATGTCCGTCGGCGCCAGGTCTGCACTGTTTTTCTACGAGGACACCGTAGCGCTAGCATCCTTCGCCGCGGTGCGAAAAGGCGTGCTCGTCAGTTGCTCCGCGGGCAACTCAGGGCCCGAGGCCGAGACCCTCGAAAACGACGCCCCGTGGATAGTCACGGTCGGGGCGAGCACTATGGATCGCAGCATAAAGGCCACCGCAAAGTTGGGAGACGGTCAGGAATTTGACGGCGAGTCCGTTGGTCTCCCCTCCAATACGACGAAACAATACCCTCTTGTCTATGTGCCCAATGGTTGCGACGAGTATGCATTGGAAGGAGTAGACGTGAAGGGTAAGATTGTCCTTTGCGAACAACTGAGAGTTGGGACTGGCTTAGAAGTCGGAGAAACTCTAAAGAATAAGAGCGCCTTGGGTATGATCCTCGCAAACAAAGAGCTTATGGGTTCCACCATCTTTGCGGAAATTCACCCTCTTCCTGCCGCGGAGGTTATCTTCATGGCCGGCGAGAGGATAAAATCTTACATGAACTCCACAGAAAATCCAACGGCCGCGATTGCGTACAAAGGCACGGTGATCGGAGGTAGGGCTCCCACCGTCGCGTATTTCTCCTCTCGTGGGCCATGTTATCCAAGCCCTGGGATTCTAAAGCCCGACATTGTAGCCCCGGGAGTGAACGTAATAGCTGCTTGGCCCTTCCCCTTAGACGATAAGGACCCATTCCACCGCAATCTCGAACCGACTTTCAATTTCGACTCTGGAACGTCAATGGCGTGCCCTCACGTGAGCGGGATTGCAGCTCTGTTGAGAAGCTCTCACCCAGACTGGTCCGTGGCAGCCATAAAGTCAGCAATCATGACCACCGCCGACGTGGTCGACAACAACGGCCACCCGATCGCCGACCAGACGCTAAAGCCAGCCGACGTTTACGGGTCAGGTTCGGGACAAGTGAACCCCACTCGGGCTAACGATCCGGGCTTGATCTACGACATTGCCGTCGACGATTACGTGCCATACCTTTGCGGTTTGAGGAACTACACCGAAAAACAGGTGGGCATGATCGTGCAGAAGAAGGTGAACTGCACGATCAAGATAAGGGAAGGGGATTTGAATTACCCGACTTTTTCGGTGGCGCTCAACGGGTCGAAGGCCGGGAGTGGCAGTAGTAGTAAGAGCTATTCGAGGACCGTGACGAACGTGGGTTCGGCGAGTTCGACTTATACGGTGAAGGTCGTCGAGCCTAAAGGGGTGAGCGTGAGCGTTGTGCCTCAAAAGTTGGAGTTTAAGGGTCTGAATGAGAAGCTGAGTTATAATGTCACGTTTACTCGAAGGAGCAACGAGGAGGTTATCAGCGGAGGATTTACGCAAGGCCATTTGGAGTGGATATCGGGAAAATATGTCGTTAGAAGTGCGATAGTTGCTACATTTGTTGTTTAGTTCTGGTAATAATGCGTATTTGTCGGAAGAATAATGGATAAAAAAATAAACTAAGACCGAAACCTATTAGTGTATGATCAATGTTTAGATTTAGAACAATACCATGCATGATCGAAACCTATTAGTGTATGAACGTGGGTTCGGCGAGTTCGACTCATATAGAGATTTGGTGTAACACCCCGTCCCATACAGGGTGTCACTGTAGCATCGGTCCCTACCGGGACCTGTGGGTTGGGCCCACCACACTCCGACTGATAGTCCGACCACTGTACCACCATTTAACCTTTCAGCGTGCTTCGTCCTCGCTCACACGCACCCTGGGCAAACTTCCCAGGGGGTCACCCATCCCAAGATTGCTTCAAATCAAGCACGCTTAACTTTGAAGTTCTTTCGGATGGACTCCCGAAAAGGTAGGTCGACCTTGGTGATATGAGTAGTACTATCAATTCTTTTATACGATTCTTAGCCTAACACGCCTATACATTGTCAGTCTCCGGATCCCCTCTCATTCGGGTGTCGGATCGGTTCGTTCATGTACCCCTTCGCCTAGAAGCCTGCCAGGAGCCGCTCCTTATCCGTGCATCTCTTTGGCACCGGCGATCACTCCCCCCTCGTCGGCCCCGGGCGTCACATTTGCTATGGTGCCCACCTACCGTGAGCACCGAGAACCATAAGCAAATATCTCATTTTTTGCTTCTTTTCGATTCCCAACACCGTCAACACCTCCGTAAACCCTTTCACATTCATTGCTAACCTAAATCGCCCCCTCCAACACGTTAATTTTTAAGAAAATCATCACCTTGGTATGTCGTCCGCATGTGAGTAACAAATAAAAAAATTTCTTAAAAATTAACGTGTTGGAGGGGGCGATTTAGGTTAGCAATGAATGTGAAAGGGTTTACGGAGGTGTTGACGGTGTTGGGAATCAGAAAAGAAGCAAAAAAAATGAGAGATTTGCTTATGGTGCTCACGGTGGTTGCTATTATATATATATATATATATATTGCATTTTTTCGATTCGCAATGTTGCCAACACCTCCGTAGACCCTCCCATAGCCATTGCTAACCTAAATCGTCATCTCTAACACGTTAAATTTTAAGAAAATCACCACATCAATACGCCTTCCACATATGAATAATAAATAATGAATTTTCTTAAAAGTTAACGTGTTGAAGATGACGATTTATGTTAGCGATGGATATGAGAGGGTCTATGGAGGTGTTGACGTTGCGAATCGAAAATATGCAAAATATTGAGAGATTTGCTTATAGTGCTCACGGTGGTTGCTTACGGTAGGTGGGCACCATAGCAAACCTTTATATGTGTATATATATATATATTATATATATATATATATATATATATTTTGTATACACACAAAGTTTTAGCACGAAATTTGGTTTTTAATACTGAAGATTTTCTCGACGCTTGTTGATCGCACATTGTCACCAGGCAGATATTTGTTTTGAAAAAACATCGATTTCATCTTCCTTATTCACTTGGGACCCAAATGAGTTTGAAAATTTTCATCAACCGCGTTAGAATACAAGTGAAAATAAATTATTACTTTTTTGGTAGTGTAAAGTGTTAAACATTTAAAATTTACTCTTTATTTCATATCAAGATAAAACATTACTACTTTTTGTTATTAGATTGTACTGGAAAAAAATTAAAACAAATGTTTAATACTAATAACAAAACGTCATAAATAGACTCTAATAACGTTTTGATGTTAAACAGTTTGTTATTATAGTTATGCACTCTAACACCACGTTAATTTTTGCAAAATTAATGAACTACTTGTTGCTCTATGCTTATACATAGACCAGATGAATATTAGTAAATATAAATTAAATTTATTAATAACAAGATAACACATACGTGACAATGTGACAACCAAAGGAAGAATAGAAAGAAGGAACAAATTAGGGTTGCAAACGAATCGAATCGAGTCGAATACCACAATATTCTATGCGTATTCGGATGACAATTGAATACGAATACGAATATTCAAATATTTAATCGAATCATAAAATCGATTCTTATTCGTATTCGGAAATATTCGAATCGAATATTCGAATACTCGAATATGAATTATATTACTTTACATTTAATGAAAATATAAATATCATTATTTTTAAATATATATTTTAAATTATATATTGAATTGTAATATTATGTATCAACACTTCCTTTGAGGGCTTAAAAAACCTTCGAAATTGTACAATTTCTTAAAATTTTGCCATCAATAAGAAAGTTAGTTTTAATTTATTACATTTCACATCATGAGTGCAGTTATTTAAAGAAAATTATTTACACATAAATATAAATTTTGTAATTTATGGTGGATGTTAATTCTACACTTTACCATTAGAAATAAACAAAACTTCTAAATTTATAATTATTATTTTTAGATTATTTTAAGAAATCTATTTCATACCCTATATATTTCACATTAAATATTATTAATATATAAAATTATTCAAATCGAATAATTCGATTAATATTCGAATCGAATATTGTGATTTCATATTCGTATTCGGATATTTCTCAAATAAAAAAATATTTTTATTCGGATTCGTATACTAAATATTCGAATTTGAATCTTAAATTTCGAATCGAATTACGAATCGAACAAAAAAGTTCGATTCGTTTGCAACCCTAGAACAAATAGACACCTTGCGTATGTTATAATCTAAATTTATATACTATAAAAAGTATTTAAAAAAAATTCAAGAACTGGGATTATTGCGCCCACGTTCGCATGGGAATGACCTATTTAGATATTCTCGTAAACTTTCAATGCCAATTTTTATCTTTATTTTTTTAAGTTTTAATAACTATTTATTAATATATATATATATATATTATTTTTATTTCTTCTTATTTTTCATGTTTGTTTATTAGTTTTGTCTTTGAACTTCCCTCTTTATCTTTGAAGTAATTTAAATTTATTTTATTTTATTTATATATTTTTATTATCTGTTAATTTAAGTTCAACTTTTTATTTTCAAATTTTCATTGTCTCTTCGTTTTTATTTGAATTTATTACATTAATTTAATTTTTCTGTTCTTTCTTGATTTTTATTTATTTTTAATTTATGAGTTTTTTATGGAATTTTTTTCTATTCTTTAATGTTAATTTAAAATTTTTTAAGTGTGACCAATCACATGACGACACATGTCAAAATTAACGGCCATACTAACAAAATGACATACCGGTTCAAAATTTACAACATCGAAGATGAAATTGGTCCACACCAAACATCAAATACTCAATTAGTATGGGGTAAACATCACAGACTATTTTGAATTTTCTTCCTATAATTGAATGAATATTAACTTACAAGCTTTAATGTCATCAGTAGTAGAGATGCTAAAAGCCTGCCCCGCAAAATCGAGCCTGAGAAATTGTAGCCCGCAAGCCCATTTGAAAAAGGTCAAAACCTAGTTCACTTTTGGAATGTAATGAGTGCCATAGTAAATTAAATAAATGAGTTGCTCTCCATTAGGGGTGTGCATGGTGCGGTTTTCGACGGTTTCAGCCAATTCCGCACCAAACCACTATATGCGGTTTTTTGTAAAATAATTCTCAAACCGCAGTTTTGAGAAATAAAATCACACGTACGGTTTCGAGCGGTTTGATGCGATTGTTGTGCGGTTTTCCGGTTTTTAATCGAACAAAGAAAATACTTATATTTTATCGAATGAAAAAATAGTTTTTAAAAGGGTTAGGCGCAAAAGGTGATGTGACCTTGCCTCAGAAACAAGGCGCCGAGGTATTTGCCTCATATATCGAAGCGTCATCATTGTCTCAAAAAGTAGTATCGTTATCTTATTTTATATTAGACTATACTTATATTTGGGGCCAACTATTTATTTTAATATTGGTTTAGCTTTGTGGTCCGATTGGAAGCTCAAAATATAAATAGATCAATTTGTTATTAAATGTTCGAGTCGTATCTATTTTAACCCTACATGTTCGGCAGTTTGTTCTTATATGTTTAACATAAAAACTAAAATTAAGTATGTTAGTAATGATATAACTTTCATATGATCAACAAAATTAGCATATAATTAAAAGACTTATAAGTAAATAACTAAAGCTAAATTTCACTTATAACTAGTATACGATTACCATAAAGAAAAATTAGATATAATTAGAAAAAATTGAGAAACTAAACTGAAGTTCGGTGCGGTGTGGTTTGTACCAAAAATTCACACAGCACCATTATTACGGTACGGTTTTGTAAATAAAATTAAACCGCGGTTTTGGTTGATTGATTATACGGTGCGGTATGGTGCGGTGCGGGCGGTTCTGGCGGTTTTCAAAAACCATTGCACATCGCTACTCTCCATATCCCCTTCATTTCCTAATCATATATAATACGACCAAACTAGGTTTGGTTATCAAAGAAGATAATATGAGATATATGACTAGGGGTGGGCATCGGTCGGGTAGTTGGGTATCAGGTAATCCGAGTTCGGGTAGTTCGGGTTTGGGTTAAGATTTTCACTACCCGAACCCCACCCGATCTACGTCCCGCTTGTCGGGTATATATCGGGTTCGGGTACCCGACGTCGGGTACCTGATTTTGAATTGGAAAAATATGAATAAAAATATTATAACATATCAAAATATCATGTTATATATTAAATGTCACTTATAATTTTGGATGTTTCATTTTCAATAAATATAATATAAACATATTTTTATATGTTTATTTGTAAAATTTTGAGAATATATTTTCAATTTTTATAATGATTTATGCATTGATAATAAGCAAGTTATTATGCAATTAAAATAACAAATTAATCGAAATATTATTTAAAACTTTAACACAACTCACGTTAGATATTGATATCAAGATATGTAATTGTATTTTTTTAATGTTTATGCAGAAAACTATTCTATAAATAATTTTTCGGTACCCGAATAACCCGACCGGGTAGTAAATTACTACCCGGTACCCAACCCGAGAAATAATTATCGGGTATCGGGTAACCGATATCCGACAAATAACCCAACTTACCCGACCCGAACTACCCGAACCCGATTGGATTCGGGTAAACCCCAAATATCCGAACCCGAACGCCAACCCCTATATATGACTAAACATATGGACGCTATAACTTAATAGTTTCTGTTTTTTCACGAACCGTATGAATACGCTTGTGTAAGAGATATATCATAAAGGCTATATTTTTTAATAAAATAGGGAAGAAATAGCATACTATTTTGGATGAAAAATCGACACGTGTCGACACGCCATTAATCGATCTTAAATAAATAACAAAATTAACTTATAGAAATAAATTCTTCAACTCAATCATATGTCGTGGAATATCATGCTTTGACTCACAATTCTAGTTCTCACATTAATGCCCATAAATTTATTGACTCAATATATATATATATATATATATATGACCGAATCATATTTGGATTTGCTCTATTTTAATGCGTAAACAATACCAATATAATTTATTCTTAAAAGTTAATATTTTATTATAAATTTGCATGAAAACAAAAAATAAAGAATAAAACGTTTAACAATAACAAAGTTTCAAAAGTTGACTCAAATAACATAACAATTATTTTTAGTTACTATTTGATTTAAATCTTTTGCCTTTTTAATCTTATAAATTATATATTCGCATAATAAATTTAAATTATAAATTCAATTAATTATTTTAAATTAAATCGAATTTAGTATTATATATTTATGTATTGTAGCACACACATTTGAGTGTGCAAAATCTACTAGTACAATTACTAGTTCTCATAGTAATGCTCAAAAATTCTGCGACTCACATATATATATATATATATACATATATATATATATATGTGTGTAATATATAATATATATATATATATAATATGAAGATATATGAGGAATTTTATAAGCACCTGTTGATGTGAGACCGGTTCGTGCCATTTCAACCTCATGCATCGACATCTAACGCTATGTCATCCTAATAAACACCTTCTAGGTGCCATTGATCGACATTTCGGATGTTGATATGGCAAATTGACGCGATATGTTTCATTGACAAGTAAAATGTAAGGCGTCAATATACCACATCAACATTCGAAATGTCGATCAATGGCACCTAGAAGGTGTTAATTAAGACGACAAACAGTTAGATGTCGATGTGCGACGTTGAAATATATATATAATTGAGACGACATACGAGTAGAATTATTAGGCATGGTGGACATGTGGGGCACGCAAAGAGATATCTATATATAATCATTTTAAATTACTTTGTTGCTTCGTTTTGAATTATTAGGCGACGATTGCCCGGACGTCGCTCTCTCAAAAGATTGTGAGCAACGATCCAAAAGCTGTTAACCTGCAAAACCTCCGCAACTGTAAAGTGGTCACACTGATACTGACATGTGGTGAAGATCGGGAATTCCGGCCAAATAACATCATACCGGATTGTGCAATTCAGCCCGAGTGCAAATATGCCAACGATATTCCTCCAATGGGCTCCGCCATGTTCAGGTTCATTGCGGATTGTTCTGGTCGGGCCTCGACGTCGACCTGGTGGCTTGTCTAGGCTAAGAGGCTGTTTTGTTGATGCTGCTATGAGCGTAAGTGGTATGGTTATAATAAAATAAATGGTTTTTCAATACTACTTGTGAATTATCCACATCAACACCCGAAATGTCTGGCACCTAGAAGGTGTTAATTGAGACGACATACCGTTAGATGTCGATGTGGGACGTTGAAATGTATATATATAATATATATATATATATACATACGTATCTAATATATATATATATATATATATGACCGAAACATATTTGGATTTGTTCTTTATTTTATTGCGTAAACAATACTATAATTTATGTTTAAAAGTTAATATTTTATTATAAATTTGCACGAAAACAAAAAATAAAGAATAAAAAGTTTAACAATAACAAAGTGTCAAAAGTGGAGTCAAATAACATAATAATTATTTTTAGTTACTAGTTTAGTTAAATCTTATACCTTCAATCTTATAATTTATATATTCACATAATAAAATTTAAATTATAGTTTCAATTAACTATTTTAAATTAAACGGATTTAGTATTGTTTATTTATGTATTGTAGCCACATTTGAGTGTGCACATGTACTAGTAGACTATTAGGCATGGTGGACCTGTGGGACAAGCAAAGAGATATCTATATATAATCATTTTAAATTACTTTGTTCCTTCATTTTGAATTATTAGGCGACGATTGCCCGGACGTCGCTCTATCTCAAAATATTGGAGCAACGATCCAAAAGATGGGGTTAACCTCTATGAGGTTAACCTGCAAAACCTCTGCAACTGTGAAGTGGTTACTGATACTGACATGTGGCGAAGATCGTGAATTCCGGCCGCATAAAGTCATACTGGATGGCTCAATTCAGCCCGACTGCAAATATGCCAATGATATTCCTCCACTGGGCTCCGCCACATTCAGGTTCGTTGCGGATGGTTCTGGCCGGGCCTAACATACAGGTACATCAATTACGTGTCAATTACGAAACAAACCCAACAAAACCCTAAAGCATAATATTATAGATTAACGGCTAACATACACAACGAGATATCATAGGGTATTAGATATAACTATTAAAAGGTATAATTTTTTAATCATTTTCAAACGTGTGGCTGCTGCTGCTTCTTCTATGATAAGCGCGTTATGGTTATAATAATAATAAATGATATGTATCGTTAGTTAAAGAGTGAAGATAATGTATCGCCTTCAAGTAAGTATAGTGGTTTTTAATATTACTTATGAATTAATTATCCACGTTTCGTGTCATATGCAAAAAACACCGAACAAAACTCTAAGCATAGTCCAACACTATCAAAGCGATGTGACTGATATTTTTATCTTCTTTTACAAACAATAGAAAAAATATGAAAAAAAACATTAATTTTTAACAAAACATTATATTAATTTTGTTTATCGCGATACGACAAATTCAAATATGATTCAGTCATATATATATATATATATATGTGTGTGTGTGTGTGTATTTATATATATTAAGTCGATGAATTTATGAGCATTAATGTGAGCTAGAATTCTGAGTCTAAGCGTGGTGTTCCACGATATACAATTTAGGGTTATCTCATTAAGGTTTAGCCATTTGCTTGGATCACTATCCATTATACGTTGATCAAAAGAAAGGTAATGGCATTGATCACATGCAATGGTATATAAATATATATATATATATATTTATATAAGCAAGTTATTAGAATTTTTTAATACAACAGAGAAGACATAGCGTATTATTTTGGATGAAAAATTGACACGTGTCGACACGCCATTAGTCGAACTTAAAAAGAATAACAAATTAACTTTAATAGGAAATAAATTCTTCAACACAATCATATTACATGGAATATCATGCTTACTCAGAATTCTAGTTCTCACATTAATGCCCATAAATTTATCATCTCAATATTATATATATATATATATATATATATATATATATATATATATGTATATATACACGCAAGTTATTGGAAAACAAAGAATAAATAGCATAATACTTTGGATGGAAAAAAATGACACATGTCGACGTGCCATTAGTCGAACTTAAAAAATAATAAAATTAACATTAAAAAGAAATAAATTCTTCAAGTCAATCATCTATGGTGAAATATCTCACAATTCTAGTGCTCATATTAATTCTGATAAATTCTTCGACGCACATAATATATATATATATATATAATATATATATAATATATATATGTATATATACACGCAAGTTATTGGAAAACAAAGAATAAATAGCATAATACTTTGGATGAAAAAATTGACACATGTCGACGTGCCATTAGTCGAACTTAAAAAATAATAAAATTAACATTAAAAAGAAATAAATTCTTCAAGTCAATCATCTATGGTGAAATATCTCACAATTCTAGTGCTCATATTAATTCTGATAAATTCTTCGACGCACATAATATATATATATATATATAATATATATATATATATATATATAATATGAGGACATATGAGGAAGTTCATGGTGCTCACCTTATGTGAGCACCTTATGTGGACACATGTTGATGTGACACCGATTCGTGCCATGTCAACATCCTGCATCGACATCTAATGTTATGTCATCCTAATTAACACCTTCTAGGTGCCATTTATCGATATTTCGTGTTGATGTGACAAATTGACGCGATACATTTCATTGACACGTAGGCGTCAATATGCCACATCAACATCCGAAATGTCGATCAATGGCACCTAGAAGGTGTTAATTGAGACGACAAACCATTAGATGTCGATGTGGGACGTGGAAATATATATATATATATATATATATATATATATATATATATACATATAATTGAGACGACATACTAGTAGAATTATTAGGCATGGTGGACCTGTGGGAGACGCAAAGAGATATCTATATATAATTATTTTAAATTACTTTGTTGATTCGTTTTGAATTATTAGGCGACGATTGCCCGGTCGTCGCCCTGTCTCAAAAGATTGTGAGCAACGATCCAAAAGCTGTTAACCTGCAAAACCTCCGCAACTGTAAAGTGGTCACACTGATACTGACATGTGGCGCTGGCCAAATAAAATCATACTGGATGGCGCAACAGCCCGACTGCAAATATGCAAACGATATTCCTCCACTGGGCTCCGCCACGTTCAGGTTCGTTGCAGATCGTTTTGATCGGGCCTCGACGTCGACCTGGTGGCCTGTGTAGCTGAGGTTGTTTTGCTGATGCTGCTATCAGCGTAAGTGGTATGGTTATAATAAAATAAATGATATGTACTGCTGTCAGATGATGGGAACGTAACGTATATCCCTTTCAACTAAGTATAATGGTTTTTCAATACTACTTATGAATTATCCACATCAACATCTGAAATGTCGATCAATGACACCTAGAAGGTGTTAATTGAGACGACATACCGTTAGATGTCGATGTGGGACTTTGAAATGTATATAATATATATATATATATATATATATATTATATTATATATATATACGTATCTAATATATATAGATATATGACCGAATCATATTTGGATTTGTTCTTTATATTATTGCGTAAACAATAGTATAATTTATGCTTAAAAGTTAATATTTTATTACAAATTTTCACGGAAACAAAAAATAAAGAATAAAAAGCTTAACAATAACAAAGTGTCAAAAGTGGACTCATACAACATAATAATTATTTTTAGTTACTAGTTTAGTTAAATCTTATACCTTCAATCTTATAATTTATATATTTACATAATAAAATTTAAATTATAGTTTCAATTGACTATTTTAAATTAAAACGGATTTAGTATTATTTATTTATGTATTGTAGCCACATTTGAGTGTGCGCATGTACTTGTAGAACTATTATGCATGGTGGACCTGTGGGACACGCAAAGAGATATTTATATATAATCATTTTAAATTACTTTGTACCTTCATTTTGAATTATTAGGCGACGATTGCCCGGACGTCGCTCTGTCTCAAAAGAGTGTGAGCAACGATCCAAAAGATGGGGTTAACCTCTATGAGGTTAACCCGCAAAACCTCCGCAACTGTGAAGTGGTCACACTGATACTGCCATGTGGTGAATATCATGAATTCCGGCCGCATAAAGTCATATTGGATGGCGCAATTCAGTCAACTGCAAATATGCCAACAATATTTCTCCACTGGGTTCCGCCACGTTCAGGTTCGTTGCGGATGGTTCTGGCCGGGCCTAACATACAGGTACATCACTTACGTGTCAATTACGAAACAAACCCAACAAAACCCTAAAGCATAATATTATAGATTGTTGGCTAACATACACCACGAGTGTGTCGTGTGCGTATCTTGATTTTTGATTGATGAAATCGTCTCGCTATCCATATAGGACAAAATAAGATTGATCAAATCCCTCAAACAATTATTACTACATTTTTAAGCGGCTAAAAAATAAGCACTCTATATCTTAGGGTATTAGATATAACTATTAAAAGGTAAAACTTTTTAATCATTTTTAAACGTGTGGTTGCTGCTGCTTCTTCTATGATAAGCGCGTTATGGTTATAATAATAATAAATGATATGTGTCGTTAGTTAAAGAGAGAACATAATGTATCGCCTTCAAGTAAGTATAGTGGTTTTTAATATTACTTATGAATTAATTATCCACGTTTCGTGTCATATGCGAAAACAACCGAACAAACCTCTAAGTATAGTCCAACACTACCAAAGCGACGTGACTGATATTCTTATCTTCTTTTACAAACAATAGAAAAAATATGAAAAAAACATTAAATTTTAACAAAACATTATATTAATTTGGTTTATCGCGATACGACAAATTCAAATATGATTCACAATGGTATATAAATATACCATTGATCACATGCAATGGTATATAAATATATATATATATATATATATATATATAAGCAGATTATTAGAATTTTTTAATACAACAGAGAAGAGATAGCATATTATTTTGGATGAAAATTTGACACGTGTCGACACGCCATTCGTCGAACTTAAAAGAATAACAAATTAACTTTAATAGGAAATAAATTCTTCAACTCAATCATATTACATGGAATATCATGCTTACTCACAATTCTAGTTCTCACATTAATGCCCATAAATTTATCGTCTCAATATATATATTTAGCCATATTTAAAGACACGCAAAAAGTAAAAAGACAAAATAACAGTAAGGAATTATGATTCCAGCTGGCCATCATCTTGTTCTTGTTCTTGATTCTTCTTGTCGCCCAATACTTTATAAAAGTAAATTATGTTGTCGCCATGCTAAAATTTTAGCCGCCTAGTGGATGCCTTGTCATTCCCTCGTCATTCTTTATTTTTTCCTTTCATCCTTTTGAAGGTTTCTTCAGTGATATTATTGATAGCATCTTCAAATGATAATAAGTCATCATCCTCAAAGGGGTCTTGAGCTTCTCCTGCTTGACAGAAGTCTTCATCTTTTGATGAAGTCCCCATAGACACATCGGATATATCAATACCAAAATTCTTTCCGATATCCTTCTTTATTTCTTCCATGTATTCAATCAAAATTTGTTCTTTAGACAATTTTCCTTTCTGAATATTTAATCTTCTAGAGGACTTCGAATGGACTAGGAGATTCCCTTTGCTGTCTCTTTTCAATTTGTTCCTTATAATAAGCAATCTTTTCTTGGATTTTATCAATAGTTTGTTGTCCTTCGTATTCTCCTTGTCCGTCTATTCGGATCATTTTCTTCCAGAACTTTGTATAAAAAGTTCTCCAAAGACAGGGTAAATTCTGTTGGTTATGACCAACTTCAGGAGCCCATTTCCAAATCCATGGGATACTATATTCAATATAAAAATGCATTGAAGCCATTCCTTCAATCCATTTATTATTATGTTGGGCTTCTATTAGGGCTGGCGAAACTTTAGTCCATTCAGTATATAATCGATGCATGACGTGCCAGCTGACGTGCCAGCTGATCAAAGCGGAACACCAACGACCAGCTGGAACTCTGCAGCCCTTACCGATCCCTGAATGGAAGTGGGACCATATCACGATGGACTTCGTCGTTGGTTTGCCTAAAACGACGAAAGGCCACGATGCCATTTGGGTGATTGTTGATCGCCTAACCAAATCGGCTCATTTCCTTCCAATTAGTTCCACTTTTTCCATGGAACGCTATGCGGAATTATATATTCAGGAAATCATCCGCCTCCATGGAATTCCAATTTCTATAGTCTCGGATCGAGATTCGAGATTTTTGTCCAACTTTTGGCAGAGCTTACAGAAAGCGATGGGTACTAAGCTCTCGTTCAGTACTGCATACCATCCCCAGACCGACGGGCAGTCTGAACGGACGATCCAAACCCTTGAGGACATGTTGCGAGCATGCGTCCTAGACTTCAAGGGAAACTGGAGTAAGTACTTGCCGCTGATCGAATTTTCTTACAATAATAGTTTCCATGCTACGATCGGTATGGCACCGTACGAAGCATTATACGGGCGCAAGTGCCGATCCCCAGTCCATTGGGATGAGATAGGTGAACAAGCTTTACTAGGACCCGATATGATCCGAGAAACAACAGAAGCAGTGACCAAGATCCGAGAAAGAATGCGAACTGCTCAGAGTCGACAGAAGAGTTACGCTGATCATCGACGACGACCTTTAGAATTCGCGGAAGATGACCAAGTATTTTTGAAGATCTCCCCGATGAAGGGAGTTAAACGCTTTGGACGAAAGGGTAAGCTAAGTCCCAGCTACATATGCCCGTTCAGAATTATCAAACGAGTCGGCGAAGTTGCGTATCAATTAGAGTTGCCCGCTTCATTATTGCATGTTCACGACGTCTTTCACGTATCGACATTACGAAAATATGTCGCGGACCCAAACCATGTGATCCAGAACGAACTTCTTTATCGACAGCTCAAGCCTGACTTGAGTTACGAAGAGAAGCCTGTAGAAATTCTGATGTACGAGATGAAACAACTCCGGAATAAAACTATTCCGTTAGTTAAGGTGTTGTGGCGGAATCAATCAATTGAGGAAGCCACTTGGGAGCGTGAGGATGATATGAGAATTCGTTATCCCGAGTTATTCCAGTCGGCATAATTTCGGGGACGAAATTCTTTTAAGGAGGGGAGATTGTAATACCCGTAAAGTTTACACGGGATTAGTATGTAATTACCACGGTTTTTTTAAAGGTTCGAAATTAATGAAGTTAATTTTTGGACAAATAACTTTCTCGGAGTCGAGTCGGAAATACTAACTGGGCCCGAGAGTGAATAAAATAATATGGGCCAAAAGGTATAGAAAGCCCAAAAAGTATATAGGGATTAAAAATGTAAAGAAGCCCAAAGAAATAAAAAGGGGCCCAACTCACTTAAGGAATAGCCCAGCATGAGTAATTGAAGCCCAATTACTTAAATGCAAAAGATAACTTCTAATATTGCTTAATTCTAAGGGAAACTCACGTCATCATAATGTCCCATCATCACAAATATCGAAATCTTAGTATTTATCCCAATATATAACGAAATCAATAGGGAGAAGGAATTCATTTGAGGATAAGGAACGAAAGAACTAACAGAAGACGAATCTCAGCAAGCTAAAAACTTTTCAACAATTCCTAGAATTTTAACGGAGGAAAGGTAATACCTTATTTATAATACGGGAATTTCATTAGGTTCTAGGTAGTTTATACGAACGTGTGAAATAGGTAATGTTTAATTGAAGTTCTTGAGACTAAAGTAATTTTTCACATATGCTGATGTTTTAATATTTTATGTTGGATGGTAGAAATCCATGTCTTAGAATTAATTATGTCTTCATGCGTGTATTTGGAGTAATTTGATATGTGACCCCATGTCTTCATTTATTGAATCTATTTAGTCTTTAAATGTCTTTGTGTTTAGGGTTTTCGAGGTTGACTTGAATGTTCTTGGCATAAAATTTGTTTCGATATATAAAAATAGTTTAGGGTTTTAAGTGATTAAAATCCCTAGGACGTTTTGGCAGCAGAGGGTCTTAGCAGTTTAAGTTTCGAGTAATCCTAGGTTTCGACATTTCAACCTTTCAGCATGATTAATGTTTCGGCCACTTTTCCATGTTTTGGCATCCAACAAGAAGGATTTCATCGAGATATTTAATAGGTAGGTTTCAAGATGTATAATAAGTTTCGAAAAAAGATCTCGAATAAGTAAGATTGCGACAAAAGTTCTCGACATTTTATGGAACAGTTCTCGACATTTATATTTGTTTAGATGTCTCGATATTTGTCCAAGGTCTCGATATTTATTGTAACAAGAGGGTTTCGACATTTTGTATAAGATACCGACATTTTATTAGAGGCCTCGACATTTTTCAAGGGGTTTCGACATTTTTCAGAAATAATGGTCTCGACATTTGTGAGGCTTCGACATCTTCCTATCTCTACCACATATCGACATTTCACCAATCTCGACAAACTTTATTATAAAGATCTCGATATTTCTATTTCATGGTGATCTCGACATTATGTTAGGGGCTCGACATTTTTAAGGATTTCGACATTTATATAGTATAGGCATTACTTAAGAATATCGATATAGAAGGTCTCGACATTTATAGGGATAAGGTGTCGACATTTGTGAGATTTCGACATTGTGTTTTAATTAATAAATTTTCGGTATTTTAGGGTTTTGTTATATTTTAGGGTTTTCAATATTTTAAGGTTTATTTATTTTTAAGAATTTCATAATTTTTAGGTTTTCATAAATTTTAGGGTTTTCGAGAACTAACACATATACTAATAATATTTATTTATTTAGAGGTTCGACATTTACGGATTCCACCATACTCCTCGATTGACAATAGCAGGAGGGAAGGTAGGTGAATCATTCATCTACGACACGTAAACGCTTACCTGCTATTAAGTGATTACGTGACTTATGTGATTTACGTGTTTTACGTATGCTTTATGTGACATCACGTTTCATGTGTATCACGTATGTACATGGCATCGCACGACATGGTGAGGGATAATGACCACATTAGTGGTGACACCTTAAGACTTAAGGTGTCGATTGAGCGGGGTAGTGTGTGTCGATTTTGGCAGTCAGACTCGTAGCGGAGTTGAGGTTGGACTCGCTGGGCACCTGACGGGAGACAGACGTGAGCGATCTGTCTACTCGGGCGTGAGCGACTCGAGGTGCAAACCGTCGGACGAGTTGTGTAGCGGAAGGGGCGACCTGATAGGAGGACGTTGACGTGATCGATCAGCGCACTATCGGCGTGGGCACCGCTAGTCTGTCGTTAGCGACCAGACGATATATTTTATTTTATTGCGCGCGAGGTGCCGAGTCCAGCCTAGGGCCCTGATATTGAGATACGATAGAAATGTGAGAACGAGCGTGCATTATATCATGTTTCGAGAATTGGGATTGGGAATGAGTGCACGCTGCATTGCATTTTATTCACCTACTGGGCAATTTGCTCAGTGTTTACGTGTTGTAGGTACCGAGTCTGACGCTGACACGCGTCAAGACTGAGGCGGCTGGTGGCGGTGCTCCATGGACTTTTGAGGGCGGGGCGGTACATGGATGAAGACCTGTGGAGCGGCGATAGGGTTTTTGATCTTTTGACATTTTGGGGCTTCGGTCCATTGTACAGATACTATTATGTAAAATAATATTTTGTTGTATTATAATATCTTTTAGGAAAAAGTTTTAATTAGACGGGCCTTCCGCGGCATACGTTGCGGAAATCCGCCAATAATTCTAATTAGAAAAGTAGGGTCCCCACATAAATTCTCTGGTAAGAAAATCGGGAAGACTATTAACACTTTTTGATAAATTATTTCAAAATCAAATGGCGCTAAATGAGCTTGCCATCTCGCAAACATTTGCTTGGAAACATCATGTTTAAAATCCTTTTGAAACATAAATTTTGCATCTTGCCAATCAGTTTTTATTAAAAACTTTTGATTATATAAATCATCCTGAAATTTAAGAACACATTTGACTATAGCAAGTACTTCTCTAGCTATAGTAGCATAATTTTTCTGAGCATTATTTCATTTCCCCGAATGGAATCTAACTAAATATTCTTATCTTCTGGAGAGATTTGTTTTAAAATTCCTCCATATCCTAAATTAGAGGCGTCGGTTTCAATAACCTTTTGCCAATTAGAATTAGCAAGCATTAGACAAGGTAAATGAGTAACCTTACTTTTAATTTTTTTCACTGCTTCAGTGTGACTATTTGTCCACTGACAAGGAATTTTCTTAAGTCTATCGTATAAAATAGATGTATCAATAGAAAGATTTTTGTAATAAGGAGAAATATAATTTAAACTTCCTAAAAACCTTTGAAGCTGAGTTTTATCTAAAATTTGATCTGGAAATTTCGATGCAAACTCAATACTTCTATTAATTGGATTAATATTTCCTTTTTCAATATTATGACCCAAAAATCTAATTTTAGTTTGAAATAAAACCATTTTTGGACTAGATATAACCAATCCATTTTGAATAACAATTTTCTTGAATATATCAAGATGTTTAAAATGTGTTTCAATGTCTTTTGAAAAGATTAAAATATCGTCAATATAAACAATAATAAACTTACTATAAGGAATAAAAATATCATTCATAATATTTTGAAATTCAGAAGGAGCGTTTTTCAAACCAAAAGGCATAACGTTCCATTCAAATTGTCCAATTGGGACTGTAAAGGCAGTTTTATATCTATCTTGTTAGGCAATTTGAATTTGCCAAAAACCTGATTTTAAATCAAATTTTGAAAATATAATAGCATTAAATAGACGATCTAAAAGATCCTTTTTATTAGGAATAGATACCTAATCCATTTCAAAACTTTATTAAGGGGTTTATAATTAATAACTAACCTAGGTGCTCCCCTATCCTTTTCTGCCGCATTATTGACATAAAAGGTTGTGCATGACCAAGGTGATTTCGAAGGTTATGTATATATATGTATATATATATATATGTATATGTATATATATACGCAAGTTATTGGAACAAAGAATAAATAGCATAATTCATTGGATGGAAAAAAATTGACACATGTCGAATGCCATTACTCGAACTTAAAAAATAATAAAATTAACATTAATAAGAAATAAATTCTTCAACTCAATCATATATGGTGAAATATCTCAGAATTCTAGTTCTCATATTAATGCTCATAAATTCTTCGACTCACATATATATAAAGTAATGTTATGGTGCTCACCTTGCATGGGCACCTTCGTGAGTACCAACCACATCAACGCGCCAAATCGGCATACGATGGAAATGTTCATTGATCTATAACCTACACATAGGATTAGTGAACCCGTCGGGGGTTGATTTGCATGTTGACGTGGCACAAAAAAATGCCACATAACAGGTGCCCATGGATGGTGAGCATCTTATGTGGGCACCTGTTGATGTGACACTGATTCGTGCCATTTCAACATGCTGCATCGACATCTAATGTTATGTCATCCTAATTAACATCTTCTAGGTGCCATTGGTCGACATTTCGGATGTTGATGTTACAAATTGACGCGATATATTTCATTGACACGTAAAATGTAAAGCATCAATATGCTACATCAACATCCGAAATGTCGATCGATGGCACCTAGAAGGTGTTAATTGAGACGACAAACTGTTAGATGTCGATGTGGGACGTTGAAATGTATATATAATTAAGACGACATACTAGTAGAATTATTAGGCATCGTGGACCTATGGGACACGCAGAGAGATATCTATATATAATCATTTTAAATTACTTTGTTGCTTCGTGAATTATTAGGCGACAATTGCCCGGACGTCGCTCTGTCTCAAAAGATTGTGAGCAATGATCCAAAAGCTGTTAACCTGCATAACCTCCGCAACTGTAAAGTGGTCACACTGATACTGACATGTGGCGAAGATCGGGAATTTCGGCCAAATAAAATCATACCGGATGGCAATTCAGCCCGACTGCAAATACGCCAACGATATTCCTCCACTGGGATCCGCCACGTTCAAGTACATTGCGGATCGTTTTGGTCGGGCCTCGACGTCGACCTTGTTGCCTGTCTAGGCTAAGAGGCTGTTTTGCTGATGCTGCTATGAGCGTAAGTGGTTATAATAAAATAAATGATATGTACTGCTGTTAGATGATGGGAACGTAACGTATATCCCTTTCAACGAAGAAGTATAATATGAATTATCCACATCAACATCCGAAATGTCGATCAATGACAACTAGAAGGTGTTAATTGAGACAACATACCAGATGTCGATGTGGGACGTTGAAATATCTATATAATATATATATATATAAATATACATAGATATATATATATATATACGTATCTAATATATATATATATATGACCGAATCATATTTGGATTTGTTCTTTATTTTATTGCGTAAACAATACTATAATTTATGCTTAAAAGTTTGGTATTTTATTAGAAATTTGCACGAAAACAAAAAATAAAGAATAAAAAGCTTAACAATAACAAAGTGTCAAAAGTGGACTCAGATAACATAACAATTATTTTTAGTACTAGTTTAGTTAAATCTTATACCTTCAATCTTGTAATCTATATATTTACATAATAAAATTTAAATTATAGTTTCAATTAACTATTTTAAATTAACACGGATTTAGTGTTATTTATTTATGTATTGTAGCCACATTTGAGTGTGCACATTTACTAGTAGAACTATTAGGCATGGTGGACCTGTGGGACACGCAAAGAGATATCTATATATAATCATTTTAAATTACTTTGTTCCTTCATTTTGAATTATTAGACGACGATTGCCCAGGCGTCGCTCTGTCTCAAAAGATTGTGAGCAACGATCCAAAAGATGGGGTTAACCTCTATGAGGTTAACCTGCAAAACCTCCGCAACCGTGAAGTGGTCACACTGATACTGACCTGTGGCGAATATCGTGAATTCCGGCCGCATAAAGTCATACCGGATGGCGCAGTTCAGCCCGACTGCAAATATGCCAACGATATTCCTCCACTGGGCTCGCACGTTCAGGTTCGTTGCGGATGGTTCTGGCCGGGCCTAACATACAGGTACATCAATTACGTGCCAATTACGAAACAAACCGAACAAAACCCTAAAGCATAATATTATAGATTGTTGGCTAACATACACGACGAGTGTGTTGTGTGCGTATCTTGATTTTTGATTGATGAAATCGTCACGCTATCCATTTAGGACAAAATAAGATTGATCAAATCCCTCAAACAATTATTACTACATTTTTAAGCGGCTAAAAAATAAGCACTCTATATCACAGGGTATTAGATATAACTATTAAAAGGTAAAATTTTTTAATCATTTTTAAACGTGTGGCTGCTGCTGCTTCTTCTATGATAAGCGCGTTATGGTTATAATAATAATCAATGATATGTGTCGTTAGTTAAAGAGGGAACATAATGTATCGCCTTCAAGTAAGTATAGTGGTTTTCAATATTACTTATGAATTAATTATCCACGTTTCGTGTCATATGCGAAAATAACCGAACAAAACTCTAAGTATAGTCCAACACTATCAAAGCGACGTGACTGATATTCTTATCTTCTTTTACAAACAATAGAAAAAATATGAAAAAAAAAAAACATTAAATTTTAACAAAACATTATATTAATTTGGTTTATCGCGATACGACAAATTCAAATATGATTCAGTCATATATATGTATAATATATTTATATATATATATATTTATATATGTTGAGTTGATGAATTTATGAGTATTAATGTGAGCTGGAATTCTGAGTCTAAGGGTGATGTTCCAAGATTTATAATTTAGGGTTATCTCATAAAGGTTTAGCCATTTGCTTGGATCACTATCCATTATACGTTGATCAAAACAAAGATAATGGCATTGATCACATGCGATGGTATATAAATATAAATATATATATATATATTTAAGCAGGTTATTAGAATTTTTTAATACAACAGAGAAGAAATAGCATATTATTTTGGATGAAAAATTGACACGTGTCGACACGCCATTAGTCGAACTTAAAAGAATAACGAATTAACTTTAATAGGAAATAAATTCTTCAACTCAATCATATTACATGGAATATCATGCTTACTCACAATTCTAAGTTCTCACATTAATGCCCATAAATTTATCGTCTCAATATATATGTATATATATATATATGTATATATATATATATACGTATATATATACGCAAGTTATTGGAACAAAGAATAAATAGCATAATTCTTTGGATGGAAAAAATTGACACATGTCGAATGCCATTCATTACTCGAACTTAAAAAATAATAAAATTAACATTAATAAGAAATAAATTCTTCAACTCAATCATATATGGTGAAATATCTCAGAATTCTAGTTCTCATATTAATGCTCATAAATTCTTCGACTCACACATATATATACATATATATATATATAATATGAGGACATATGAGGAATTTTATGGTGATCACCTTATGTGAGCACCTTATGTGGGCACCTGTTGATGTGACACTGATTCGTGCCATTTCAACATGCTGCATCGACATCTAATGTTATGTCATCCTAATTAACATCTTCTAGGTGCCATTGGTCGACATTTCGGATGTTGATGTTACAAATTGACGCGATATATTTCATTGACACGTAAAATGTAAAGCATCAATATGCTACATCAACATCCGAAATGTCGATCGATGGCACCTAGAAGGTGTTAATTGAGACGACAAACTGTTAGATGTCGATGTGGGACGTTGAAATGTATATATAATTAAGACGACATACTAGTAGAATTATTAGGCATGGTGGACCTATGGGACACGCAGAGAGATATCTATATATAATCATTTTAAATTACTTTGTTGCTTCGTTTTGAATTATTAGGCGACAATTGCCCGGACGTCGCTCTGTCTCAAAAGATTGTGAGCAATGATCCAAAAGCTGTTAACCTGCATAACCTCCGCAACTGTAAAGTGGTCACACTGATACTGACATGTGGCGAAGATCGGGAATTTCGGCCAAATAAAATCATACCGGATGGCAATTCAGCCCGACTGCAAATACGCCAACGATATTCCTCCACTGGGATCCGCCACGTTCAAGTTCATTGCGGATCGTTCTGGTCGGGCCTCGACGTCGACCTTGTTGCCTGTCTAGGCTAAGAGGCTGTTTTGCTGATGCTGCTATGAGCGTAAGTGGTATGGTTATAATAAAATAAATGATATGTACTGCTGTTAGATGATGGGAACGTAACTTATATCCCTTTCAACTAAGAAGTATAATATGAATTATCCACATCAACATCCGAAATGTCGATCAATGGCACCTAGAAGGTGTTAATTGAGACAACATACCGTTAGATGTCGATGTGGGACGTTGAAATATCTATATAATATAAATATATATATATATATATATATATACGTATCTAATATATATATATATATATATATGACCGAATCATATTTGGATTTGTTCTTTATTTATTGCGTAAACAATACTATAATTATGCTTAAAAGTTAATAATTTTTTATTACACATTTGCACGGAAACAAAAAATAAAGAATAAAAAGCTTAACAATAACAAAGTGTCAAAAGTGGACTCAAACAACATAATAATTTTATTTTTAGTTACTAGTTTAGTTAAATCTTATACCTTCAATCTTATAATTTATATATTTACATAATAAAATTTAAATTATAGTTTCAATTGACTATTTTAAATTAAAACGGATTTAGTATTATTTATTTATGTATTGTAGCCACATTTGAGTGTGCACATGTATCTTGTAGAACTATTAGGCATGGTGGACCTGTGGGACACGCAAAGAGATATCTATATATAATCATTTTAAATTACTTTGTACCTTCATTTTGAATTATTAGGCGACGATTGCCCGGACGTCGCTCTGTCTGGAAAGATTGTGAGCAACAATCCAAAAGATGGGGTTAACCCGCAAAACCTCCGCAACTGTGAAGTGGTCACACTGATACTGACATGTGGCGAAGATCATGAATTTCGGCCGCATAAAGTCATACTGGATGACGCAATTCAGCCCAACTGCAAATATGCCAACAATATTTCTCCACTGGCTTCCGCCACGTTCAGGTTCGTTGCGGATGGTTCTGGCCGGGCCTAACATACAGGTACATCAGTTACGTGTCTATTACGAAACAAACCCAACAAAACCCTAAAGCATAATATTATAGATTGTTGGCTAACATACACCACGAGTGTCTCGTCTGCGTATCTTGATTTTTGATTGATGAAATCGTCTCGCTATCCATATAGGACAAAATAAGATTGATCAAATCCCTCAAACAATTATTACTACATTTTTAAGCGGCTAAAAAATAAGCACTCTATATCATAGGGTATTAGATATAACTATTAAAAGGTAAAAAATTTTAATCAGTTTTAAACGTGTGGCTGTTGCTGCTTCTTCTATGATAAGCGCGTTATGGTTATAATAATAATAAATGATATGTGTCGTTAGTTAAAGAGGAAACATAATGTATCGCCTTCAAGTAAGTATAGTGGTGTTTAATATTACTTATGAATTAATTATCCACGTTTCGTGTCATATGCGAAAACAACCGAACAAAACTCTAAGTATAGTCCAACACTACCAAAGCGACGTGACTGATATTCTTATCTTCTTTTACAAACAATAGAAAAAATATGAAAAAAACATTAAATTTTAACAAAACATTATATTAATTTGGTTTATCGCGATACGGCAAATTCAAATATGATTCAGTCATATATATGTATAATATATATATATATATATATATGTTAAGTCGATGAATTTATGAGTATTAATGTGAGCTAGAATTCTGAGTCTAAGCGTGATGTTCCACCATTTATAATTTAGGGTTATCTCATAAAGGTTTAGCCATTTGCTTGGATCACTGTCCATTATACGTTGATAAAAGAAAGATAATGGCATTGATCACATGCAATGGAATATAAATAAATATATATATATATATATATATATATTTAAGCAGCTTATTAGAATTTTTTAATACAACAGAGAAGAGATAGCATATTATTTTGGATGAAAATTTGACACGTGTCGACACGCCATAGTCGAACTTAAAAGAATAACAAATTAACTTTAATAGGAAATAAATTCTTCAACTCAATCATATTACATGGAATATCATGCTTACTCACAATTTTAGTTCTCACATTAATACCCATAAATTTATCGTCTCAATATATATATTATATATATATATATGTATATATATGTATATATATATGTATATATATGTATATATATACGCAAGTTATTGGAACAAAGAATAAATAGCATAATTCATTGGATGGAAAAAATTGACACATGTCGAAATGTCATTACTCGAACTTAAAAAATAATAAAATTAACATTATTAAGAAATAAATTCTTCAACTCAATCATATATGGTGAAATATCTCAGAATTCTAGTTCTCATATTAATGCCCATAAATTCTTCGACTCACATATATATATATATATATATAGAGTAATGTTATGGTGCTCACCTTGCATGGGCACCTTCGTGAGCACCAACCACATCAACGCGCCAAATAGGCATACGATGGAATTGTTTATTGATCTATAACCTACACATAGGATTAGTGAACCCGTCGGGGGTTGATTTGGCATGTTGGCGTGGCACAAAAAAATGCCACATAACAGGTGCCCACGGATGGTGAGCACCATAACATTTCTGTATATATATATATATATGTATAATATGAGGAATGTTATGGTGCTCACCTTATGTGAGCACCTTATGTGGGCACCTGTTGATGTGACACTGATTCGTGCCATTTCAACATGCTGCATCGACATCTAATGTTATGTCATCCTAATTAACACCTTCTAGGTGCCATTGGTCGACATTTCGGATGTTGATGTAACAAATTGACGAGATATATTTCATTGACACGTAAAATGTAAGGCATCAATATGCTACATCAACATCCGAAATGTCGATCGATGGCACCTAGAAGGTGTTAATTGAGACGACAAACTGTTAGATGTCGATGTGGGACGTTGAAATGTATATATAATTAAGACGACATACTAGTATAATTATTAGGCACGGTGGACCTATTGGACACGCAGAGAGATATCTATATATAATCATTTTAAATTACTTTGTTGCTTCGTTTTGAATTATTAGGCGACAATTCCCCGGACGTCGCTCTGTCTCAAAAGATTGTGAGCAACGATCCAAAAGCTATTAACCTGCATAATCTCCGCAACTGTAAAGTGGTCACACTGATACTGACATGTGGCGAAGATCGGGAATTTCGGCCAAATAAAATCATACCGGATGGCAATTCAGCCCGACTGCAAATACGCCAACGATATTCCTCCACTGGTATCCGCCACGTTCAGGTTCATTGCGGATCGTTCTGGTCGGGCCTCGACGTCGACCTTGTTGCCTGTCTAGGCTAAGAGACTGTTTTGCTGATGCTGCTATGAGCGTAAGTGGTATGGTTATAATAAAATAAATGATATGTACTGCTGTTAGATGATGGGAACGTACCGTATATCCCTTTCAACTAAGAAGTATAATATGAATTATCCACATCAACATCCGAAATGTCGATCAATGGCACCTAGAAGGTGTTAATTGAGACAACATACCGTTAGATGTCGATGTGGGACGTTGAAATATCTATATAATATATATATATATATATACGTATCTAATATATATATATGACCGAATCATATTTGGATTTGTTCTTTATTTTATTGCATAAACAATACTATAATTTATGCTTAAAAGCTTGGTATTTTATTAGAAATTTGCACGAAAACAAAAAATAAAGAATAAAAAGCTTAACAATAACAAAGTGTCAAAAGTTGACTCAAATAACATAATAATTATTTTTAGTACTAGTTTAGTTAAATCTTATACCTTCAATCTTATAATCTATATATTTACATAATAAAATTTAAATTATAGTTTCAATTAACTATTTTAAATTAAAACGGATTTAGTGTTATTTATTTATGTATTGTAGCCACATTTGAGTGTGCACATTTACTAGTAGAACTATTAGGCATGGTGGACCTGTGGGACACGCAAAGAGATATCTATATATAATCATTTTAAATTACTTTGTTCCTTCATTTTGAATTATTAGATGACGATTGCCCAGGCGTCGCTCTGTCTCAAAAGATTGTGAGCAACGATCCAAAAGATGGGGTTAACCTCTATGAGGTTAACCTGCAAAACCTCCGCAACTGTGAAGTGGTCACACTGATACTGACATATGGCGAATATCGTGAATTCCGGCAGCATAAAGTCATACTGGATGGCGCAGTTCAGCCCGACTGCAAATATGCCAACGATATTCCTCCACTGGGCTCCGCCACGTTCAGGTTCGTTGCGGATGGTTCTGGCCGGGCCTAACATACAGGTACATCAATTACGTGCCAATTACGAAACAAACCGAACAAAACCCTAAAGCATAATATTATAGATTGTTGGCTAACATACACGACGAGTGTGTTGTGTGCGTATCTTGATTTTTGATTGATGAAATCGTCACGCTATCCATTTAGGACAAAATAAGATTGATCAAATCCCTCAAACAATTATTACTACATTTTTAAGCGGCTAAAAAATAAGCACTCTATATCATAGGGTATTAGATATAACCATTAAAAGGTAAAAAATTTTAATCATTTTTAAACGTGTGGCTGCTGCTGCTTCTTCTATGATAAGCGCGTTATGGTTATAATAATAATAAATGATATGTGTAGTTAGTTAAAGAGGGAACATAATGTATCGCCTTCAAGTAAGTATAGTGGTTTTCGATATTACTTATGAATTAATTATCCACGTTTCGTGTCATATGCGAAAACAACCGAACAAAACTCTAAGTATAGTCCAACACTACCAAAGCGACGTGACTGATATTCTTATCTTCTTTTACAAACAATAGAAAAAATATGAAAAAAACATTAAATTTTAACAAAACATTATATTAATTTGGTTTATCGCGATACGACAAATTCAAATATGATTCAGTCATATATATGTATAATATATATATATATATATTATACGTTGATCAAAAAAAAGATAATGACATTGATCACATGCAATGGTATATAGATATATATATATATATATATATATATATATATATAAGCAATCATATTAGTCGTACTTAAAAAAAAATAACAAATTAACTTTAATAGGAAATAAATTCTTCAACTCAATCATATTACATGGAATATCATGCTTACTCACAATTCTAGTTCTCACATTAATGCCCATAAATTTATCGTCTCAATATATATATATTTATGTATATATATGTATATATAGAGGAATTTTATGGTGCTCACCTTATGTGAGCACCTTATGTGGGCACCTGTTGATGTGGCACCTATTCGTGCCATTTCAACATCCCACATCAATATATAAGACTATGTTGTCTTCATTAACACCTGGGATCCATTAATCGACATTTCGAACGCTGATGTGGCATATCGACGCCTTACATACATTTTTCGTGTCAATGAAGTATATCGCGTACAATATGCCTCATCGCGTCCGAAATATCGATTAATGGTTCACATAAGGTGTTAATTAAGACGACATAATCTTAGATTTTGATGTGGGATGTTGAAATGACACGAACGGTGCCACATCAATAGGTGCCCACATAAGGTGCTCACATAAGGTGAGCACCATAAAATTCCTCATATATATATATATATATATATATATATATATATACACGCAAGTTATTGGAACAAAGAATAAATAGCATTATACTTTGGATGGAAAAAATTGACACATGTCTGCCATTTGTCGGACTTAAAAAATAATAAAATTAACATTAATAAGAAATAAATTCTTCAACTCAATCATATCTGGTGAAATATCTCACAATTCTAGTTCTCATATTAATGCTCATAAATTCTTCGACTCACACACAGATATATATATATATAATATATATGTGTTATATAATATATATATATAGATATATATATATACAATATGAGGACATATGAGGAATTTTATGGTGCTCACCTTATGTGAGCACCTTATGTGGGCACCTGTTGATGTGACACCGATTCGTGCCATTTCAACATCCTGCATCGACATCTAAGGCTATCTCATCCTAATTAACACCTTCTAGGTGCCATTGATCGACATTTTGGATGTTGATATGGCAAATTGACGCGACATATTTCATTGAAACGTAAAATGTAAGGCGTCAATATGCCACATCAACATCGGAAATGTCGATCAATGGCACCTAGAAGGTGTTAATTGAGACGACAAAACTGTTAGATGTCGATGTGGGACGTGGAAATATATATATATATATATATATATATATAATTGAGACGACATACTAGTAGAATTATTAGGCATGGTGCACCTAGAAGGTGTTAATTGAGACGACAAACCGTTGCCAACCTTTTTATGATTTTTGGCATCTTTTGTATCTTTTAAATACGAGGCAGTAGATGTTTGTTGAATTATTGCCTTCCTCTTCAATTCACTCTGTAATTCTCCTGAAAGTGATAATAAAAATCCGTTCTTGGATCGTGGACGTAAGATTCATGTGAGAATCTAAACCACGTTAAAATCTCGCGTTCGTTCCATTTCTGCAAACTCAGATCCAAAATCTATTATGGTATCAGGGCACATCGCAGTGCAGCAATCTTGAAGAATCAAATTTTCTTTTCAGAGGTTTCTTGCTTGGCAGCTGTTCGTAGAATTGTTTCTCTTGATTATCAATGGAGAAACGGCACCACCTTCTTCTTCAGGTTCAAACACTACTGTGCTGATCAACGATCCTTTCTTTCTTAACAATAACGATACCTCGGGCCAACTGCTTGTGCACGAGCAGCTTAATGGTGACAATTACGCTACTTGGAGTCGAGCAATGACGATTGCTCTGATAGGGTGCAACAAAGAGGGCTTCTTTAATGGAGATATCAAGGAACCAATTGCAGATTCCCAGAATTCGGTGAGTTCTCAGAATCAGATAATGGCTTGGAGAAGAAATAACAACGTAGTGATTTCTTGGATCATTAATGTTGTGGCCAAGGACATCTCAGTTAGCATACTTTACAGTGCCTCAGCCAGAGAGGTGTGGGTAGATCTTAAAGAAAGATTTGGACAAACAAATAAACCGAGGATTTTCCAGCTCAAACGGGAATTCATCAATCTTCACCAATGTTTGAACAACATTTCAGTCTACTTCACTAAGCTGAAGACCCTCTGGGATGAGCTGGTCAATTACAGACCAAGCTGCCAATGTGCTTGTGGAGGGATTAAAGAGCTTAAGCATACCTGGATGAGGATTATGTTCTTACATTCCTAATGGGGCTGAATGAGACATTCTCTCGGATTAGAGGGCAGATATTACTGATGGATCCATTGCCATCTATCAACAGGGTCTTCTCACTCTTGCTTCAAGAGGAGAAACAGAGATCTATGGTGCCCAGCCTGATGAGAGGTATTGAATATCAGACCCACAATATGGCTATGCTGTCTATCAAGAATGATCAAGATTGGGGCAGAAAAGGGTCTTTCAATCTGAAAAAAGGACATGGTGAAACCAGTGTGCTCTCACTGTAATAAGAAATGTCACACTATTGAGACATGCTACCAGGTCCACAGGTATCCACCAGGATTCAAGCAAGCTCCGAGGTTCAAGAGTGCTTGGATGAATCTAATCTCAGTAGACACAGTTGGCAAATTGGCACTGCATTGTCATCACAGTCATCAGACACATTCCACTATATCTAAGGATGCACTAGTGCATGTGCAAATGACACCTTTTCAGCTTGAGAGCTTGAAGGCTTTGTTTGGCCAGTCTGCTGGAAACATGACACAAGATGCTGAGGAACCAGCCTAGATTGGAGAAAGGACTGCAGGTACATGTTTTTCTTTTGACCTGCCTGAGTTTATAAGTTCGAGCCATTGGTTGATTGACTCAGGTGCTACGAGACATGTGTGTGGTAGTTCCAATTTACTGTTTGATATTCATGGCATAGAGGAATCAAACATTATTTTACCTGATAACACAGTTATCAAAGTTACAAGAGCAGGTTCATTTGTTGTGAATAAGTATATGACTTTGACAGATGTTTTGCTTGTTCCTCAGTTCCATTTCAATTTGGTCACAGTGAGTCTTTTAAATAACCAGTTTAATTGCAAGCTTCTTGTTGGCAATAATGGGCTTGAGGTGCAGGATGCTACCCAGCAAGTGATTGGCAAGGGTAAGCTAGCAGGTGGTCTGTACCTATTAGAAGCAGATTTAGCTAGAAGTGCCCATGTTTGTTTGACTAAGTTGTCATTGGATCTCTGGCACAAAAGGCCGGGGCATCCCTTTGATAAAGTACTAGATATTCATAAGAGTTCAGTTAGGCATAATGCAGATATACCAAGCTCTTTCTGTAAAATCTGTCTTATAGCTAAGCATAAGAGAAATGCATTTCCTGTCAGTGATAATGTGTCACGTTCTGCCTTCGATCTTGTGCATTGTGATTTGTGGGGGCCCTTTCACGTTCCCTGACAGTTAGGACACCAGTACTTTGTAACCATTGTTGATGATAAATCTAGATTTACATGGGTATTCATGATAAACTTAAGTCTGAAGTCAAAACCCTTCTCACATATTTCCTGAACATGATAGATACAAAGTTTAGATGTAAACTAAAAATAGTCCGATCAGATAATGGAAAGGAATTCAATTTGACAGAATTATTTGGGGAGAAAGGAATCATGCAACAATTGTCATGTTTTCAAACTCCATAGCAAAACTCAGTAGTGGAAAGAAAACACCAGCACCTATTAAACATAGCTAGATCACTCTTCTTCCAATCTGCTGTCCACGTTGCTTACTGGTCGGAATGTGTCTTGACTGCTACTTTTCTTATCAATAGAATACCCTCAATGACACTAGAAAACAAGAGTCCTTACGAGTTAGTGTATCAAAAATCATTTGATTATAGTATACTACGTGTGTTTGGATCTTTATGCTTTGCTTCAACACTTGCTGCAGGAAGGAAGAAGTTTGATGCAAGAGCACGGGAATGTGCATTCCTTGGCTATCCCACAGGTGTGAAAGGATACAAAGTGGCTGATTTGAAGACAGGAGAAGTGTTCATCTCGAGGGATATTGAGTTCAAAGAAGATGAGTTTCCATTCAAAAATCAGCTTAGTTCTGAGATGGAAGATCCTTTCTCTACCAGTGTGTTTCCAAGACCTTTTTCACAGCAATCATTGGTTGAGGAAGACTTCACACCACTTAATGAAACAGAGGACCTCCAGTCAGAGCAGGAAGCACATGCAGACCAATCACCAGACAATGAAGATTCTGCCCCAGATAGGACAGATTCTGTCCCACCTATTTTAGACCAGCATAACCATACTCATACAGAACAGAGAAGGTCAGGGAGGCAGTTTAGGAAGCCTAACTACCTCAAGGACTATCACTGCAATAATATCACACGGAAGGGAACTCTGTATCCCATTTCTAGAGTCCTCTCTTATCAGCAATTCTCAGCACAGTATCAGAATTTCCTCAACAGCACTTCATTGGCAGAAGAACCAAAGACATATAGTAAAGCCTCCAAAGCAGTTCAGTGGCAGCAGGCAATGAATGAGGAGTTTGAGGCTTTAGAGTGCAATGCCACATGGTCTGCAGTTCCATTACCGAGGGACAAGACAGCTATTGGCATTAGGTGGGTATACAAACTTAAATTCCATGCTGATGGCAAGCTTGGTGGCGAAGGGATATGATAAACGGGAAGGGGTGGATTACATAGACACCTTTGTCTCGATAGCTAAGTCCAACACCATTAAAATAGTACTTTCCTTGGTTGCGAAGCTTCATTGGCACTGGTACAAATGGACGTCAACAATGCTTTTTTGAAAGGAGATTTATCAGAGGAAGTCTATATGGACTTACCTCAAGGATACTATCATAATTATGAAAGGAAAGGGCCAGGAAGAATGGTTTGCAAGCTACACAAGTCGATATATGGCCTCAAACAAGCTAGTAGGCAGTGGAATAAAAAATTCAGTGATTCTGTCAAGACCTTTGGTTTCTCTCAAACCCAATCCGATCACACCTTGTTTATCAGAGGCAGAGGTGATGATTTAGTTATTTTACTGGTCTATGTGGACGACATTATATTAGCAGGACCATCAGCTATGGCAATTTATGAGGTGAAGTCATTCTTAAAGGACTGTTTTAAGATTAAAGATTTGGATGAACTAAAGTACTTTCTGGGAGTTGAGGTAGCTCGAAGTGAGGTGGGCATATACATTTCTCAAAAGCAATACACGCTTCAGCTTCTGGAAGATACAGGCTACATGGGATCAAAGCCATTAACTACACCTATGAACCCTTCTGTGAAGCTGACAGAAACTGGTGGAGAACTCCTACCTAATCCTTTCAAGTATCGAAGGTTGATTGGTAGATTGCTCTACCTCACTTTTACCAGGCCAGATATAGCATTTGCGGTGCACAAACTCAGCCAATTCATATCAGCTCCGAGGACAAGCCATATGATGGTTGCGCACCACTTGCTCAGATACCTGAAAAGCTCGCCAGGCCAAGGAATTCTTGTAACTTTAGCCTCGAACTTAGAACTCGAGATTCTCACATACTGATTGGGGCATTTGCTTTGATACCAGGAAATTTGTCACGGGATATTGTACATTTCTTAGTGATTCCCTGCTGACATGGAAAGCAAAGAGACAACCTACACTTTCTAGATCGTCTACTGAAGCTAAATACCGAGCTCTAGGTTCAGCTATGGCCGAAGTATTATGGATCAAGCATCTTTTGACAGAATTAGGACTTGTCTGCACACAACCATCGATCATTTATTGTGACAATGTCTCAGCTCTAAAGCTTGCATCCAACCCAAAGTTTCATGAACGGTCGTAGCACATCGAAATTGATTGCCACTTTGTTAGAGATCATGTAGCTAAGGGTGATGTCAAGCTGCTCCCAGTAAGGACAGAACATCAATTGGCAGATTTGTTTACCAACCCTCTCACCGGTCCTTTATTACATCAATTTTTAGTCAAGATGTACGTTATGAACTTACACCGTCCATCTTGCGGGGGGTATTAAATCAAGATCAGCAGCTTTGTATGCAAGGAAGAACACAGCTCGACATGCAAGGTCTGTTGCAGCTTAATAACGAAGACAAGAGATCATTAGAAAATGGCTGAAGAAGGCTATAAGCGTGTTTCAACCATTAAAGAGGCTCACTTATTAAGATGCCACTGGCAGCGACGTAAAGGGTTCAAAACCGTTGCCAAAGTTTTTATGATTTTTGGCTTTTGTATCTTTTAAATACGAGGCAGTAGATTTTTGTTGAATTACTGCCTTCTTCTTCAATTCACTCTGTAATCTCCTGAAAGTGATAAATAAAAATCCGTTCTTGGATTGTGGACGTAAGATTCATGTGAGAATCTGAACCACGTTAAAATCTCGCGTTCCTTCCATTTCTGCAAACTCAGATTCAAAATCTATTATAAGAAGAGAGCAAAACACTTGGCAGCCATCCACATTATCATTGTACTTTTCTTAAGTTCTAAGATTATATTTTTACTTTATGAATAACTTAGGAGGTGGTGAAGGTATTTATAATGGATGAGGAGACGGTATGCTAAATGCATTGAAATTATTAAGTGCTTATCTTAAAACAATAGAATATCTCTCTCTACAAATCTCTTTCTACGAAACCCTACCTCTCAACAAGCGCCGGCTCCAATAGTAGCACTTCCTCCCTCCTCCCCCTCCTCCCCTGGCGGAGGTTGGGGGAGCCCCTCTCTTTGTTTTTTGTTTTGTAAAATAAGAACGTGGGTGTCAGCACCACCACCCAGCTCGCCGTCACCACCATCTCTACGGGCCTGGAGCTCGAGATAGCGGCTTGGCCAAGGGAGGAGCTGAGGAAGGAGGCTTGGGCTATCAACGTTCTTGCCTTAATTCGTCGAGCCATCGTCTTCTACTTCCGCTGACCAATGCGCTGACATCTCCTCCCTCTGCTCGACCACCCACCTCATCGCCTTATCTCCTTCGTCATTCACTCTTCCGGCCGCCGAGTCACCGCCTGCCGCCACACCCTTTTCCACCATGCCATTTTGGGTCGTGGCATGTTCTCCTCGGGGGAGTTTCTCCTTTTGGAGTTTTCTCCCCTTTATAGGAGTTTTTTCTCCCCTTCGTGGGAGCCTTTCCCTCCCCTTGTGTTTCTTCTCCCCTTGTGGGAGTCTCCTTCGGGGCTTTCTTTTCCCTTTTTGGGACTTGAGAACGGACATCAGGTCTATCACCGGTCTTCTACGCAATAGAAATAATCGAATATGTTGTAATATTTTGATTGTTGCTCTATTGTACTTTTTTGTCCATTTGGATTTATGAAATGAAATCTTTCATTCTCGAAAAAACAATAGAATATGTTTGCAGGCAATGACTATTTATGGACATATATTTATATTAATAGAAAGAAAAAATAATTAACACCCAATTGTATCTATAAGTCCATTATAAGCTTTTAATTTCTCTTTTCTAGTTATTTTGGTTGTTAAAATCGTGCATGTGTTGTGATAGAATGCAAATATAGGTGGTGGTGACGTGACTTTAGAATGAGGTAGAAGATGATTAAAAAAAACTCTAATTTCACTAATTGGACATAATGTGATATTTTGTAATGAACTTACTATTAACTACTTTATTTCAAATAATGTGGATCACTATTTACTATAGGTCCATCAAAAGAAAGATAAAACATTGATCACATGCGCTAATATATAATATGTATATATAAGCAAGTTATTAGATTTTGATACATTCGGGAAGAAATAGCATAATATTTTGGATGAAAAATTGACACGTAACGACACGCAATTAGTCGACTTAAAAATAATAAAACAATATTCAAAATAAATTAATTAATTAAGAACAATAAATTTTGAGAAATCGAGAATGATAATGTCGATGATAGGTTCCAAGTGCTTTGGTCTCTTCCTCGAGCTCACTATCTTCGTTGTCGCTGCTGAAAGTATTATGCAATTTCTTCTCTATTGTATTAAAAAACCTAATAACTTGCTATCATTATAGATATATATACATATATATATATATATATATATTATTGCATGTGATCCGTGTCCCTGATCTTGCTTATGATCAATGTATAATAGATACTGATTCGCCTAGTATCGTAGCATCAAGTGTCTTAGTCTAGGCAGGTGATCCAGGTGGACGTGGGTGGAGCTCCGTGGAGGAATCTCGTCGGAATACTTGCAGTGGGCGGGGCTCGATTTCTCAGGCTGGAGCGCCGCCTCCGTTATGATAAAGAAATAATATATGTGTTTATTATATGTTGACTTAAAAGCAACATCAGGGCATTGGTCACCGCGATAAAGAAATAATATATACAAATCGAATACAACTTATTAGTTTTTATTTTTATTATTGTCGAAGAAATAGCACCTCTGTGGACATTATCATATTCCTTTTTCAAGTTACAATTTAAATTTATTTGTTATTTATAATGTGATGATTGTGGCAGCTATTTATAGAGAGATGAGTTGTTAGTTAATGGGAAGTTCACACATAAATAGCTCGCAGTTTAAAAAAAAATATCAAATCAGTCGCATGTCAGTATCTTTTTATGTGTACGTATCCTAACAGAATAAAATTTCTATACATAAGTATCCGTTTGGCTGGAGATACGTCATATTAGAAATTTAGGTACCATATGGAAACGTGTTTTGGTACATAATACATTTCAAAAAGGTACGTCACGATTACATTGATATCACACAACATATTTGAGAATTAGATACCACATAAACACGTGAGATACGTATCCACATAAAAAGATACGTAAATGATAGTAAAATGGTACTAACAACAGAACGGGTAGCATGTGCATAAACTTTATTCTAGTAGTTGTCTATATATAACTTTTTTTCTGACAGTAATGAACTGATATTTCTTTTATTCTTTTGGTATGTAAGTGCAGTACATACACCTTAATTAATTAAACGTTAAATAATTCATTATTATAGGTTCTTTCTGAAACGAAAGAAAAAATTTCACACGCCAAACCCATCACAGGAAACTCACGCATATTTTAAGTTTTTTCCATTTCTTTTCCTTTTTGGTTGTCATATTCAACCAATAAAATATTCATACATGCGTCTTCAATCTGATTAATCGAATTGTGTTTTATGTATTATATGTTAGATAAAGAGCCTAATAATGCCATAGCCCAATAAGTCCAGCTCCAGTAAAGGAAATCAAATCATTTTGTAATAATTCGTTGTAAAACTGTTAGAGATTAATTTAATTGTGTTCATTTAATTAATAGTCTATGTTCTGTAATTTACTTACGCCCTAGGACTTAATTGTAAATATATCCGACGTGGATATATTAGTAATATTGAGCCCATTAGGGCATTTGTATAAATACCCTAAACACATTAGTGTTTAGGGTTGCTGAATCATATTTGAGTTGACGACTTTTCTGAAGAACTCGCGCGCTCTCGTTCCAACTCTACAATTCGTCGGTATTACTTCGTTTATTGCTTCCGTAATTCATCGTACAGGTAATACTAATCCATTGATTCAGTACAAGGTTGGATAAATCGGCCTAACAAGTGGTATCAGAGCCGAATTCGTGGATCAAAAACTCATTGAAGCTTCGTTGATATCGCTCGCTCGTCCTATCTCTTTTCGTCGGATCTTATCGAGATTTTTCCTTGTTATTCGTTGTTCCTATCTCGTTCACGAAGTTCTAACAATTTATTCTCATCCAAATTCCCAGATTATCTCCCGGCTGAAGATTGCGTAGACGTTCTTTTGCTTTTCTTAAATTTTTGATCGAATTCTGCCTTTTCAGCCGAAGAACAGATATTCGACGAGAACGAAATTCAAATTGAGACCTCGAGATTGCTTTCGAAGGAATTTACTCATGTCGACTTTTGTTTCGACATTCTGGTCGAAAGCCTTCTCACTGATCTCGATATTGGCATCGACATTTTACTAGGATACAAGGGACTCGACATTTTTTTCTAGGAATTTAGCACGGATTCGACATTTGCTTCGACATCTTCCTCGACAATTTACTCGAAATCAGCCATCTCGACATTTGAAGCTCTCGACATTTGTACTTATCGACATTTGAAGCCCTTTGGAGCTCTCGACATTTCTCTCGCAATATCCCTCGATATTTTGGCTCGACACCTTACTAAACATCTCGACATTTTGTGCAAATTACAGCTCGACATTTATTTCGACTTTTATCTAAATATCGATCTCGACATCTATCACGACATCTTTTACTTATCCCGACATTTCTTTCGATATTCTGCTAGGAAACGAAGATCTCGACATTTTAATCGAAAATTGTGGCTCGACATCCGCCTCGACATTTTAACAAAGGACTCGACATCTTACATCTTATTTCATTCGACATTTATTTCGACTTCTCATCTCGATTCCTTAAAAGATCTCGACATTCCCTTTTCGACATATTTAGAGATCTCGACTTTTACTTCGAATTCCTACTTCGACATTTTAAACCATATTCCCACTCGACATTTATTTCGACTTCTTCGATAATTGATTTGGACATTCTACTCGAATTGCCTCTCGACATTTGTCCCGACATCTACTATTGTTCAATATCGATATTTTATTCATTCGAAGTCCCTAATCCAATCTCGATAAAATTTCAATAAGGATCTCGACATTTTTGTAATATCCGAAATCAATTTAAGTCTCGACATTCGTATTACATTCTTTCGACATCTAAAATAAAAAAAAAAAATTAACAATAATATATTTCGATTTCAAATCAATTTTTTTATGCTTATATTATTTTATATATTTCTCTAACCCTATTTGCCTTCCTTGAGTTAAGATTTTAGTTTATCAACACGATAAAGATCCACATCCAACCTATTATAAGCGATGGACCTCTACTCACTTGGAAACGACGCGAGACCTCCCATCCCCAAGAGGGACGAGTACACAGCATGGACACTCAGGTTCATGAACTTCATCGACAGCAAGGAGAACGGAGACCTAATGTACGAATCCATCACCGAAGGCCCAGCTCAATTTTGGATTACTATTCCAGGCAATCCAGACAACACACCACCTGTTCCAGAAACAAGGGAACTCAAAGCTCGCTCAGCTTACACTGAGACTGAAAAACTCCGAGCTCGTGCAGACCGTCAAGCTAGAACTTATCTCTGTCAAAGCAAATGACATTTTCATGCAGGTCAATAGCTTGCAAACTGCTAAGGAAATATGGGATGAGATTAGCAAAATGATGCAACGAACTGAATCTGGGTACAAGGCAAAGAAATCCAACATCCTCACAGCTTATGATTCATTCAAAGCCAAAGACGGAGAAGAACTATACGAGTCCTATCAACGATTTCTGACCTTAGTGAATGAGATGAGAAAGATAAATGTAACCAGAACTGGTGAGGAGATCAACATACGCTTTCTCTCAGCACTACAGCCAGAATGGAGGAAAGTAGCTAGCAACATCCGCCAGAACAAAGATCTAGAAGATATGGACATTCACTGCCTCTTCGACAGCCTCGCCCAGCACATTGAAGACATAAATGAGATTCAGAAAGCATCAAAAGAAAAGGCTGCCATGGAGACACTTGCACTAATCAGCCATCGCAAATCAAGAAAGAATCCAAAGCCTGTGCAGAATCCTAGCTCATCTGAAGAAGACAATGATAACACAAATGCAGATATGGACCCTGAGCTTGCAGAGATTACAAAACAGATGGCCTTGATCACGAAACGCTTCAATTCTTACACGCAGAACAAATCCTCAAATCGACCCAGGACTAGTTCCTCAAAGAAGCGGGACCGTAAGACTGAAGAAGGCGAAACTAAGCCGTCCATGAAAGATCAGAAATGCTTCAACTGCGGCAAACCAGGACACTTTGCTCGAGACTGCTTCCTGCCTAAGACCAAAGATGTTGACTACTACACCAAAAAGGCACAGCTTCTCAAACAAAAACAGTCTGGTGTCGTACTCATGGCAGAACAGGAATCATGGCTCGAGGATACCTCAGAGAGTGAAGACGAAAATCTGGCACTCATGGAAAACGTTGAAACTGACACTGAAGATGAGGGACACATGAACAATTTACATGAACAATTATGCCTTCTTCAGGATAGACTAGCATCCATGTCTAAGGAGAACCAATCATTAAGAAAACTAGAATCTAGGTTAGCTAACAATGAAAAAGTCTTGCGATCTGAACTAGTAGAAAAGGCTAGGTTAAACTCCTTTCTAGAACAAGCTCAGGATACATCCCTTAGACATGAGACTAAGATAAGAGATTTAGAAGAAAAACTTCTCAAAAAGGAAAACGATTTCCAAAAGAGTGAGGTAGAACGAAACACGATATCACAACAATATGAATTTTTGACTAAGGAACGAAATCGTCTATATTCGAAAATAAAGAAACTTGAGGATCTTCTGAACAGTAGCGTACAAACAGATAAAATGATCCTTTTAAATAGTGCTAGAGACACAGAATTTTATGATCCCCGTAACGGCATAGGATACGTTCCAGATTCCGTGCAAACAGTAAAGAAACCTCTTCCCCTTTATGACATCAGGTTCCTAGGCTTAAATATTCCTAGTCTTATGCCTTTCACTAGCTCATCTCCGCTTGATAAGTTAGAGCACAAAAAGAGAGATAAAAAGGACTGGGCTGAAAGTCCAATTGACTATGAGGAACTGGATAAAAGTTACAAAACCAGGAAAATTGATCTATCTGATGACTACTTTTCCTTATATCCACCCTCCTCAGAAGAAGTAGATCCCCAAAAAGCAAGTACCTCTAGTGCATATATCCCTGCAATTATTAAAGAAATCAGTGATCTGCGTTCGACTCTTGAGCTCGAGAAGATTGCCTCTCAAGTGGAAAAGGACGTACTTCTGACAATCATCTCTTCACTCGAAAAACAAGTCAACTACCCCATAGGTTCCTCCGCACCATTGAATTCGGCTAAGTCTAAGATAGAAGCATCACTCCACAAGAAAATTAAAGGAAAAGAAATAGCCAAAAGACATGATCTGCTATTTGAAAACTACGCATCTCCTTCAAATCACTACTATTCCTACGACGATGCACTTGCCTTGAATTCCCGTTTTCGCCTAGAAAAGGCAACCTCGCTCAAGAACGACTCACATTTCTCCACTAAGTCATGCTCGCCAATCCCGATGGAGAGGACTCAAACAAAGAACGAAATGGGCCTTCTAAGCGAAGTCTCATGCCTTGAATATTAACTTGATACAAGCCAAAGAACATCAAAATCAAATCGAAATCTTCAAATTCGAAAAGGAGAAAATGCTTCATGAAATTTCGCTTCTTAGACACCTCAAAGATTATTCATCTGACGTTAACTCTTCTTCCTCCTATAACCTAACTCCTAATTCCATGCCTAATTTGACTACAGGAAAGAGATTAACTACGAAGAAGACAACGTTGGCCTGGGTCCAGAAATCGAAACGTAATCCAGCTCCTTTCAAGACTTCATATCCTACTACTTATGCTTATGATGAATCTCCTATTCCTTTAAAGACTCTTAAGACATTTGATGTTTCTAGCTTTAATAAGTCTATTGCGTATAAAATGCATTATTCTACTACTCGAACGCCCATGTCTCGTCCAGCCGACGCCATACGCAATCCCACGATCAATCGATCTTCGAACAGGAAATTCACACCACATCAAACTAAACCTATACATATTTGGGTGCCCAAACAAAAACATCACGCGACATTCTCCCATCACTCACCCAACGTTAATCCTGTTACTAGTTCTGCTAAGTCTTCTACTAAGAAATGGACAGTGCCCATTCTCAAATGGGTACCGAAACATTTCTAATTCCATTCCTATTGCAGGTCCATCATGTGTGGTATCTAGATTCAGGTTGTTCCACACACATGACTGGGAACAAAGAACTGTTGAGCAACTACACCGAAAAGTACGGCGGAAAGGTACGCTTTCGAAATAACGAGTCATCCCCAATCTTAGGACGAGCAGATCTAAATCACGGAAATCTAACCATCCAAGACGTCTCATACGTCAAGGGACTAGGCCACAACCTCTTCAGCATTGGCCAACTGTGCGACAAAGGGCTCGAAATAAATTTCAAAGCAAGAAAATGCAGCATCAATGACGGTCACGGTAATGATCTGCTCCATGGTATTCGAAAAACGAATCTCTATACGATAGACCTTAAAACAACCACCCCATCCTCGAATATCTACCTACTCTCTAAAGCTTCACATCATCAAAACATTCTATGGCACAATCGTCTATCCCACCTAAATTTTAAAGACATTAATAAACTATCCACTAAGCAACTAGTTGTCGGCCTAGCAAACCTTACGTATCAAAAAGAACATCTCTGTAGTGCCTGCGAATTAGGAAAAATGAAAAGAGCCTCCCATAAGTCCAAACATGTTGCATGCTCTTCTCGACCTTTAGAACTACTTCACGTCGATCTATGCGGTCCCATGAGAACAGAGAGTCTCAATGGTCGCAAATATGTTCTGATCCTCATCGACGATTTTTCTAGATACACTTGGACAAAATTCTTGCGTAGTAAAGACGAAACCGCCTCAATAATCGAAACATTCGTGACAACTACGCAGAACCTACTACAGGCCCGAATTGGCACCATTCGCTCAGATAATGGCACGGAGTTCAAAAACGATCGCTTGAGAAACTTCTACGCATCTCAAGGCATATCACAACAATTTTCAGCTGCTGGAACTCCACAACAAAACGGGGTAGTCGAATGGAAAAATAGAACCCTTGTTGAAGCTGCACGCACGATGATAATTCAATCGAATCTTCCACACTCTTTCTGGGCTGAAGCACTAAGCACTGCTTGCTTCACACAGAACCGCACATCAATTCATAAAAGATTTGAGAAGACGCCCTATCAGATCATCAATAATCGTGCTCCTAACATTTCTTTTCTTCGAGTGTTTGGTTGCAAATGTTTCATTGCAGATGATCGAAGCAACAGAGGCAAGTTCAATCCCAAAGCTCTCGAAGGAACGTTCATTGGATATTCCTCGACGTCCAAAGCATTTAGAGTATTTCTCAAAGAAGCTAAAATTGTAAGGGAAAGTGCCAACGTCACCTTCGACGAGACATTCCCTACAACACCAGAAACACCCTCTAATGCGTCAGGGAACGTTCCACGGGAATCAGCCTCTTCAAATCCAAATTCGACATCTCTAGACTTTATGCGTGAATTTTCATTTATTTCAGATCCAGTGCCTTCTCAGATGACAGAAATTCCCCAAGGTGAAACACAAGCAACATCAGATACTGAAGATAATTCCTCCTCAGAAACAGATTTCACGCTTCCCAATGCCACAGACCGAGGACGAAATCTCTCACTCAAGTCAGGATCTCACTCCAAATGTCATAGCACCTCAGACTGAAACAAACGTTGACTCTCTAGCCTCACCACACGATCAACCTCCTGAAGTACACGCTGTGACAATTCCTGATCATACTCATAATTCTCACACGGATCAACCACTCCTACGAAGATCAACTCCTGAGAAGAAAAGCGCCATTCCGAATGATTACGTCTCATTCGTTCACGAACATTTCTCGTGCTTTATGAGTCAACTCGAACCACGAAAAGTGTCAGAAGCACTTTCAGACCCAGACTGGATAATTGCTATGCAAGATGAGCTCAACCAGTTTGAACGCTTACAAGTTTGGACTCTAGTTCCAAGACCCAAAGGAAAAACGATCATAGGAACGAAGTGGGTCTTCAAGACAAGAGAGACGAAAATGGCAAGGTCATCCGTAATAAAGCTTGATTGGTAGCAAAAGGGTACAATCAGCAAGAAGGCATTGCCTACGATGAAACCTTTGCACCAGTCGCTCGTATAGAAGCTATTCGCCTATTCCTTGCATACGCTGCTCATAAAGACTTTACTGTCTACCAGATGGACGTCAAGACAGCCTTCTTAAACGTAGTTCTGAAAGAAGAAGTCTATGTTGGACAACCGAAAGGATTCGTAGACTCAACCAAGCCCGATTACGTGTATCGCCTGGACAAAGCACTTTATGGCCTTAAACAAGCACCACGAGCTTGGTATGACGTTCTTTCCACCTTCTTAGTCGAATCCGGGTTCACCAAAGGTCAAATTGATACCACACTCTTCGTTAAAAGGCAGAACTCAAACATCTTGCTCGTTCAAATTTATGTTGATGACATAATCTTTGGCTCCACGAATGTGAAACTATGCGAGGAATTCAATCACTTAATGATCACCAAGTTCGAAATGAGCATGATGGGGGAAATGAATTTCTTTCTAGGACTGCAGATCAGACAGCTACCCGACGGTATTTTTATTAATCAGTCTAAATATATCTGTGATCTCTTGAAGAAATATCAGATGGAAAACAGTTCCTCCATAGCAACACCAATGTCCACTGCATGCAAACTTGACACGGATCTCGCTGGCAAGCCTATTGACGAAACACACTACAGAGGAATCATCGGCTCACTCCTCTATCTAACATCGAGCAGACCTGATATTGTCTTTGCAACCTGTCTCTGTGCACGTTTTCAGGCAAATCCCAAAGAATCACACCTGACGGCCGTCAAGAGAATACTCCGCTATCTGAAAGGGACTCCAAATCTTGGTCTATGGTATCCCAAAAATTCTAGTTTTCAATTAATTGGATACACTGACTCAGATTTTGCAGGCTGTCGCATGGATAGAAAAAGTACGTCAGGTGGCGCACAACTGCTTGGTGACAAATTAATCTGCTGGTCCTCCAAGAAACAGAGTTGTGTTTCTACATCAACAGCTGAAGCTGAATACGTCGCAGCTGCTAGTTGCTGTTCACAGATTCTGTGGATGCGCACTCAACTCTTGGACTACGGGTTTGATTTACATAATATTCCTATCTACAGTGATTCTAAGAGTGCAATTGCGATAACATGCAATCCTGTACACCACTCACGAACTAAGCACATTGATCTTCGATATCATTTCATCAAAAATCATGTTGAAAATGGCATCATAGAAATGCAGTTTGTTAGCACCGAACTTCAACTGGCCGACCTTTTTACTAAAGCATTGGATGAGAAACGATTCCAATTCTTAGTCTCTAGGTTGGGCATGTTGAATTTTACCTCGTAACTTAGGCACATTCATGCTAGGCTGTACATCTCAGACATCACCATGTCATATTTTACGAAAAGCCTATGCATGTGTCTAGGGGGAGAAACATACTTGCATAATTCTAGGGGGAGCATTTATCATTTAATATTTGCATCACTGATTTAGGATGAATTCGATTCTCTATTTCCAAAAAAAAAATAAATAAATAAAATAAAATAAAAATAAAAAAATTGCGTGTATATGTCTAGGGGGAGCATCACTACTTTTCCAATTTTTCAGCACCTTCGCATTGTCATATGGTATCTTTGCATTCTATTTACATTGCATTTTATTTGCATTTTATTTGGCTTACTTGCATTATTTCTGTAAGCTTCGAAATCTAATTGGGCCATTTCGAGTAAAAACCCAAATCGTAAGCTTGCCGAGCCCATCTCATATCGACATTTGACTCGACATCGTATGTGTTGGGCCTCGTCACTTATTCAAGCCCACATTAAAATCTCGGCAAAGCCCGTCTCTTTCTCGACATTTGTACTCGACATTTTTTATCTCGACTTCTTACTTGTCGACATTGGGCCATTTACTCAGTTCTTCGACATTTTATATGGGCCTTGAGACAGCCCAAAATGGTCTCGACATTTTTAAACACAAAATGGTCTCGACATTTTTAAACCCAAAATGGTCTCGACATTTTTTATACCCAGCCCGACATCTTTCGTCTTCCTTCTTTCGACTTCTCACAGACACTGAAACAACTCAAACGACAGAAACCCTTTCGACGAAATTTTTCAAAATCTTCGTTGTAATTTCTCTTCAATTGCTCTATTTCTAAGTCATCGACTGGTAAGCTCGATAAAGCCCCTTAATTCCTCTCTTATGCTACTAATCGTTTCGATTGCAGGTTTAAAAATCGAAGAAATCACTGACGAACTTACGATTTTCGTTTTCATAATCTTAATCTTCGATTCCCATGATTTCTCGAAATTTTCCTTGATTTTAAACTGATTTTCGTTGTTTTTGAATCTCTCGACATTGTGCTACTTCAATCGGTGCATTTTCGAAAAGTCTCAGCATATCGATTTTTTCCCAAAATCTCGACCTAATTGACTTCGACTTTTCGTAACAGTGCAAGCATTCGACTTCTTTCTATCAGGCCTCGACATTTTAATTGTTTCGACATTTTACTGTCTCGACATTTTTACCGTCTCGACATTTTATCACCTAACAGGTGTCGACATCCTTATCGAGTTTTTTTTTCCTTTAAACCTTCATTGATTCTCGTCTCGACATTTAGGCCTTATCGACATTTTGAAACTATCCCGACATTTTCAAACGTTTTTTTAAACTAGGCTATCTCGACATTTTAAATGTCTCGACATCTACCCACTCTCGACATTTTTTAAATTGGGCCGCGTCGACATTGGGCCTTCATTTAATCAATTTCAACTTCCATTGGACATCTCGATGTTTTAAACTAGAATGGGCCCATTTTTCTACTTAACGAAAATTTATCCTTCTTCTATATCTATCTATTACTACAAATTATCTTTTATATATATTTCTCCATATATATCTATATATATTCATCTATTTATACATATATATCTATATATCTATATATATATCAAAAAAAACAAAAAAAAAACAACAAAAAAAAACAAACACAAAAAAAAAAACAAAAAAAAAAAAGAAAGAGAAAAGCAAAGGATTCACAGCAAGCGAGGGCAACGATGGAATATTCGATGTCTAATGACCTTATGATCATATTTTTCAGATTATGGAGATTCCAAATCGAGATACGATCTACCCAATCTCCAAATGGATCGAGCCGCTGAAGAACAACTATCAATTGGACACAACGGCCTTCAGATGCTCGGACATGGTCATCATCGCCATTCTGAAGAACCACTTTCTGCTCCCTGCCTTCACACTCACGGCGAGCGTTCCCCAAGTCTACCTACAACAATTCTGGGGACTCATGGACCAAGTTCCAGACATCGAGGAGATTATATTCCAAAGTCAAAACGAGAACACTTCTGTTGTTCTTAATAAAGATCTTCTGAGGACGATTCTCCAACTGCCCACATTTGATGAGCTCGATCCACCTCCCACGGCTCAAGAGATCCTAAATGGAATGCTGGAACTAGGTTGCTCCCCACCTCTCACACAAGTTTCAGCATTCTCCTTCAACAAAATACCCGCTCCGTGGAACGCCCTATTCATGCTGATCAACAAGTGCTTATCACCGAAGCACACGGGCTACGATCGTTGCAACCTCAGCATCCTCACCATCTTCTATGGGGTCATCTTCGGGAAACGCTACGACTACGCTGCCCTATTCATGCAAGAAATCGTGGACCAGATCTATATCAGGGATCACCTCAAGACGTCCAAGAGAAAGGGCCTCCCATATCTCAGATGGTTCCAAGTACTAATTTATCACTACATGGAAATCCATCCAGAGATCACTCGTCGTCCGGCGGCAGAATCCCTAGGAGTTCCCAAGTTCAACTATCTAAAGAAATCAAAGGAAGGATCGACACTCCAAGGCATGCCTATCCCACGACACCTCCTGGACCTTGCTGATCCTACGGACGCAGAGGTGATCAAATACAGGCAGTCCCAGAACCTTCCCGCCCCTACGATACGGTCAAACCCCACCGTATCCAACCCCGGGGCTAGCTCGAGTGTGAGACAGGGTCCTGAGCGACAACGCGAAGTACGCACAAAGAGAAAACACGACCGACGACCGCCTCCTCCGGTGTCCGTCGACTTCGCACCTCCCCTCCTCACTACATCTTCCAGAACCGAACCCCTAGGAACAGGAGCTGATTTAATCAGCTCCCGAGTAGAAGCCGCCGCATCTGGTTCAACGGTGCATGCACAACCCAGCCTTTCCCATTCATCAACCTCCCAACAGGTTGATGTCTCAACAGCTCACGGGGAACCATCTCAGCCATCCTTGCCTCACTCGGAGACAAGTGATGTACAAATCAGCGACCCCCAGCCCCACGTCGCTGCCCCTTCTTCTACCACATCGAGTCTAGTGTCCACCTTCCCAAATTTTTTCGATTTTGCTATGACACAAACACTTTTCTCGACTTTTCTTAGTGATCAGTCCAGAACGTCTGTAGAGACATCATCTACTGATGATACTCGAGGATCGGACGGAAGACCTGACACGGGCAACATCACTGCCCCCGCGACATCAGGCCATCTCGATGAGCTTGTCTTATCGACGATGCAAACGGTGAGCCTCGGTGGCCCCGGTCCCTCAAGTCCCACGCGCTCTTTAGTGCTCGTGGGCCGCGACACAGAACTCTATTCTGGTGTCGTGACAACAGAACGCCTTCGTGGCTCTGTTGAGTTATCACCCTTCATCACCCGTGCCGACCTCGACCAACACCTCGAACGGAGCCTCGCAACCGTACGCGACGAAATGAAGCAAATGGAGGCCTCCATCCTGCAAAGAGTCGAGGCACTGACATCCTCCCAATCCCGCCACCCATCTACATCCTCCAGACACCTACCCCTACACCTACCCCTACTCCTACACCCACCATTAAGGAGCTTCGCCAAAAGCTACTCGATCGCCTCCTTAGCGAGGTCGACAGCCTCGATAATGAGGATAAGGAGCTCCTTCACCGCCTCCAAATACCATACCATTGCCACTACGACCCGCCCACACACAAGCGTCGCCATGACGACCCTGATGGCGACGGTCGTCCTGAGGGGGAGGAAAAGCGACAGCGGGTCGAGGCAATAAACCAACCAGAGCCCTCCACCTCAAACCAACCAGAGTCCACAAACCCCCAACCTACTACCTCTTCCCATCTAAACCTACCAAAAGGCCTACCCCCATTACCATCCGACTTCATACCAGACCCACCCCCACAGGTGACCGATGAGCCACTACCTCCAATCGCAGACATAAATATCCCTGATCCTCTGGTTGAGCTCAACGAGTTTGTCGACCAGGGATGGGGATCTCAAAGCTACAGTGATCATCCTGCAGGAGATGACCTTCAAGAGCGACTGGACAACGTCAGTGGATTAATCTGGGCGGCGGTCGAAACGAGCCTCAGAATGGCGCCAGACGAGATCAGAAATGGAGAAGATTACGAAGAGACGCCATGTGATTATGAGATCCCATGGGACAAGATAACCACTCCATTTCAAGAAGAACTTCGAGATAGAATCTGGCGAGAACGGGATCAAATTCGTCCATACAATGAAATGGAGCTGAGAGGCCTATCACATGTTGGAGGATCCACAAAATTGGCCTACCATTTCCTATACAAATGGACGACGAAAGGAGGCTCGAGGGTCACTGATGAAGACAAGAAGAGAATGAGAGCGAAGGCTCCAATCAAGGAGATCTTGGATGTAACCGTCCAGGAAATGGGAACAAGCCTAAAATACCCAGTCTACCAAGTGCGACGACTGGACGGCTCTGAAGACGTGATCTCTGAAGGAGATCTTCAGTACATTGATCCCAGCGAAGTATACAAGCTATCAAGACTCTACAGGAAATTCATCCTACGAAAATTTCAATACAAGCTGGGATATGAAGCCATTAAGAGACACATGCTAAGAGACATTACCTTCTACACAGGCCATGACTTTCAGATGGCCATTGAGAATAATGCTAGGAAGGTAAACCTAACAAGACCAAACTTCACAGGCATGGAGGACGAACTCAAATCATACCCAAATGGCTTCATCTTCAAAGAACCTGAACTCTCCGTAGTCTACAGCAAGGATGGACTAAAGAGAGTCATGTTTCTCTCAGAAGTCGAGAAGTACTGCGACGGCACTCTCAGAATCATCATCGAAAAACTGAGAAGTAAAGTTAGAAGATATTCTGATTCTTCAAAAGGTGACCTTGCAAGCTTAGGCCTCGAGCAGTTCCGAGATGAAATCGTCAGCCTAAGCAATGCTGCTATTGAAGAAATTCAGAATAGATTATGTCTTCGCCGAAGCATCAGACAATTCGAGTACGTTCTCAATCTGAGGAAATCCCAATACAGAACAGAAGACCGCGCTGCTACGTAAAATGAACACAAAGGGGGAAATTGTTAGAGATTAATTTAATTGTGTTCATTTAATTAATAGTCTATGTTCTGTAATTTAATTACGCCCTAGGACTTAATTGTAAATATATCCGACTTGTGGATATATTAGTAATATTGGGCCCATTAGCCCATTAGGGCATTTGTATAAATACCCTAAACACATTAGGGTTGCTGAATCATATTTGAGTTGACGACTTTTCTGAAGAACTCGCGCGCTCTCGTTCCAACTCTACAATTCGTCTATCGGTATTACTTCGTTTATTGCTTCCGTAATTCATCGTACAGGTAATACTAATCCATTGATTCAGTACAAGGTTGGATAAATCGGCCTAACAAAAACCTTACACCCTTTATCTATCTATGCTGTGAGCAATTCAACAAACAAATCGAGTAGAATGAATGAATTTGTGTTGACATATTCATTCTATCGATGGTTCGATTTTAGTGAGCAAATATTTGAAAAGCAAAAGGATGAGATGTCAAACCTAGAGACATGATTATGACATTTGATATTAAAATGTTTATATACTGTATATTGATCGATTAATCAAGTTGCCAACATAACGAGAAGGGAGATATGAAGCAAACGATTCAAATCGATAACTTATTTTCTTTGGTTGTTAACTAGAATTTCAAGGCAACCATCATTCATTACTATGAGGTATCTCAATGTGTGAAAGATAATACGAGGAAACCATTTTCCTTGATCCTTGTTTATCAATGCTAGTATATTATATTTTTCTAATATGATTGTAAGAAAAAAATTGAACTACAGTTCAGTTTATTAGTTTTGTAATGGTGAAGTTGAACTCATCCTCCACGATTGACCCCTACTTTTTATCTCATAAAAACATGGCAACGAGCACGATACACTTTTTTCCGAATCTCATAATGTAATATAACCGTTACTTTTTCAAATCCCATTTGGTTCATTATTTTTTGTTATGTGATAGAATAGTATGTCAAGTTCAATTGTATCACGTTTTTACACGGCGTCAATCGTTTTACTGAAAATGTTAGACACTTAGAGCATCTCCAACCCGCAGCATGAAAATACGGTTGATTCTGCACAATATTACAGCTGCTACAGTGCTTTTACTTGAACCCATAAACTCTACTTTTTACTCTAATTTCCACTCCAACCCATTAACTCTATTTTCTACCCTAAAAATCAAATTCCTATATTAAACTTATATTATAATAATTAAATAACGTCAATAAATTATGATAATTAATATTTATTAAATTATAAACTTAGCATATTATTTAAGTATAATTTTAATAAATTAAAATGAAAATATAAATAAATAATAGGAAATTAATATTATTTTTATTTTTATTATTATAAGAAAAATCAAATATTTCAATATCATTAAAATATTTTTTATTTAAATAAATTATAAATTAATAGAAAGTACAACACAATTTTGTGTTGAAAAAATTGTGTGTACTCTACATCTACAGTATCTCTGCTAATCAACACAATATTAGTGTTAAATATAGAGTCCCATTGGAGTAAGACATACTTTATTTTTGTGTTTTACACAAAAATGAAGTACCCGTTGGAGATGCTCAGAGCATCTTTTATCGATACCCAAAAACCCAAAATGTAATACTAAAAATTCTCCAACCATACATAAAAGCGAACTCAAAAGCGTTTCCGTCTTCTCTCTCCTGTTTTAAAACACATATATGCGTTTGAGAATAAGATATCTCAAAAGACGTTTGATGTTTTAAAAATTACAATAGATACCCTATTTTTATTTTAATTACTAAAGTACTCATATAAAAAATAAACATAATTAAAAATATATAAAAGGACCCCTGTTATTATGAATTATTTTCTTCTACGTTTTCTTATATGAAAAGATATTGAGTTTACTATTAATTTTGTCATATTATTTTTTATAATGTGGTTTAATTTGTAAAGTTGTGAATTGGGTAGTATTAAAAAATGAGGTAGAAGAGAATATTACAATGGTCTTTTGAGTTTGAGAATTGGTCTGTCGGTTGGAGAAGAATTACTGCATTTTGAGTTTGAGAATGCATTTAAGTTTGAAAATTAAGTTTTTCGATTGGAGATAGTCTTAGGCCTTTATCAAATGGGTTCATTACAATAAAATGGCTTTCAAAAAATTATGGCAGAAAGCGTTTGAATCGTGCTTACTCAAATACATATATGTGGCATTTGAAGCAATTTACTACTGTTTTAAAGATAGTTTACCAAAATTAATCCAATTATATCAAAATAAAAATTAGAATGCCAGCGAAGTTTTAATTCTGCGCCGAGTAATTAATGGGCAGTAACTAATAATATTTAATTTCAATATGAATATATTACCAAAAAAACGTGTGGTGATTGATTCCTTGCTGTTTCCACCGCAACTGTTGGACGTCCAAAGAATGGAGAAAGCATCTGCTCATCACTAGTAAGAACTGAATATAATATACCAAAACTCCCAAAATATAAACATAATGGCCATGCACAACACTCCCCAGAGTGGACAACGTTTGAGCCAAGCACGTTCTTCTTCTTCGATCGTCACCTTCTGATAAAGGTTCTCTTACATTATTCTCCATCTCTCTCTCCTATTCATCTGTGTGTCAAGGTCTATTTAACATCGCCTCAATCAACCTCTATCAAATAATAAAGATCGTGTGGTCCATACGTTTCCGTGTGTATGTGTATATATTTTATATATATATATATATATATGTGTGTGTGTTTAAGTGCTTATGTGTGTGTGTGATGTTTGTCTTTTCAAATTCTTTATCTGCAGGCCCTTTAAATCTTGTGATGTTTTAATTCGATCAATGCATTTGCATCATTAATTGGCACCAATTTGTTCATTCAGCGGATCAGATATCGATGCAGGCAAGGTAATAAATAAGAGAATCGATCCAATTTCACCGAAAAAAGATCGAACGGCCGACGATGAAAGGCGCTGTGCTCATCGCCATTGCCGCCGCCATCGGCAACCTATTGCAGGGATGGGATAACGCAGTCATCGCAGGTGGGAAACTTCTTTTTTCACATTTCTCGGTGAATTAAAAAAAAAAAATATATATATATATATAAGACGATCTCCACCGTCTAATTTTTACCCATTAGGATCCGTGATATACATCAAGAGGGAATTCAAACTCCAAAGCCAGCCCACCATAGAAGGCCTCATAGTCGCCACGTCACTCATCGGAGCCACGGCCATAACCACCTTCTCAGGCCCCGTCTCCGATCGGCTCGGGCGACGGCCCATGCTGATAATCTCCTCATGCTTCTTCTTCGTGAGCGGTTTAGTCATGCTGTGGGCCCCGAACGTCTACGTTCTCCTCCTCGCCCGGCTCCTTGATGGGTTCGGGATCGGGCTCGCGGTCACTTTGGTCCCCGTCTACATATCGGAGACCGCCCCGCCCGAGATTCGAGGGCTTCTCAACACGTTCCCGCAGTTGTGCGGCTCGAGCGGGATGTTCCTATCCTACTGCATGGTCTTCGGGATATCCCCTCACGCCTTCCCCCGACTGGAGGCTCATGCTCGGCGTGCTCTCGATACCTTCCATGATGTACTTTTTCCTGGCGTTGTTGTATCTTCCCGAGTCGCCGAGGTGGCTCGTTGGCCAGGGGAGGATGAAGGAGGCGAAGAAGGTGCTGCAGAAGCTCCGCGGGCGCGAAGACGTGTCGGGTGAGTTCCTTTTTTTGGGCATGGGCGAACTTTCATTTTAGTTCCTAATGTTTGGGATATAGGTTTTTTTTGGCCCGCCATGTTCAAGATCCGAGATGCCACTTTTAGTCTCTAATGTTATCGATTTTATGTCGTTATGGTCTCCCGTTAACATACTCTGAGTTGGATGGAATTACGAACTTTTGTTGTCTGAAGGATAGAATTACGATTCAGCCCATAAATTCGTGCTGGCTCGAGCCGTAATTTCATCCAAACTAACGTTCAAATTACGAAATATGCGTGAAAAATAAACGCTCATATCACAAACATCATGGACCTAAAAATATGTTCTCTTCTTGGCCTCCTTCCGATTCTATTACGGAAGGGTTGATTCTGCAACGCTTTTGTTTCTCCAGGCGAAATGGCTCTACTGGTCGAGGGGACGGGCCGAGGAGGACAGACGTCCATAGAAGAGTACATAATAGGCCCGGACGACCAGGACCACGCCCTCGACCAAGGCGGCGCAGGAATCAAGCTCTACGGAGCCGAGGAAGGACAGTCGTGGATAGCCAGCCCGTCCGAGGCCATAGCACCCTCGGCCCCAGCAGCAGCAGCATGATGGGGGCCCGCCAGGGCAGCGTGCTCGTGGACCCCACCGTCCAGCTCTTCGGCAGCATCCACGAGAAGCTTCCGGAAGGTTCCGGGAGCGCCATGGGCAGCGCCCTCTTCTCAAAGTTCGGGAGCATGTTCGGGCTCGCCGACAGCCACGTCAGCAAACCCGAGGATTGGGACGTCGAGAACAACCACCACCACGAGCCGCACTCAGACGAAGAATCCGATGACGACAACCACACCAACAACAATTTGAGGAGCCCTTTGCTATCCCGACAGGAGTTGGACGGCGACGAACACCCCGCGGAAGTTACCACAGGCATGGAGATAGGCGGCGGTTGGCAGCTGGCATACAAAAAGGATGAGAAGAGCGCGAATGGGCTGCAGAGGATATACTTGCACCAAGAGGGGGGCGGGGGGCCCGCCGCCGCCTCGAGGCGCTCGTCGATCATTTCCCTCCCCGGCGGGGACGTTGCGCCCGGCGAGGGGGAGTTCGTCCACGCCGCCGCTATTGTTAGCCAGTCCGTTCTTCGAGTCGAGGATATTACGGGCCATAACTCGATACACGAAGCCATGGATAAGAAGCAGTCATTGGGGGTTTCTTCGGGTTCGAACGGGCCGGGCTGGAGGGACCTTCTAGAGCCCGGTGTGAAGAACGCGTTGTTTGTCGGGTTTCGCTGCAGCTCATTCAGCAGGTAAAAGATAAAAATCGATCGGTGTGCCGTTTTTTTTTTTCTTTCGTCTGATTTTATTTTTCGACGGCGTAGTTTTCGGGCATCAACGGCGTCCTTTACTACACGCCTCAAATGCTGTCGGAAGCCGGCGTCGGAAGCCTTCTTTCTAGCTTGGGACTTAGCTCGGACTCGGCGTCCCTTCTCATAAGCAATCTCACGACGTTGTTGATGCTTCCGTCCATCGGCGTCGCCATGAAACTCATGGACCTCGCCGGAAGAAGGTAATTTAGTAGCAATAAATGAAAATAATTACAGTGGCTAAATAACCGATAGCATCCCTCTGAAAACAATCAAACTACCAGTTTTATAAAATCCCTCAAATTTGATATATTTCGCCTAATTTTATTTCCTATTCACTTTCGACTCGTCAGGTGGCTCCTCCTATGGACGATCCCAGTCCTAATCGCCACGCTCGTGGCGTTCCTCCTGGGAAGCATCATCGACCTCGGGCCCACGCCCCACGCCGTAATCTCGACGGCCGCAGTGATCCTCTACCTTTGCTGCTTCGTCATGGGCTTCGGGCCCATACCCAACATCCTGTGCGCTGAGATATTCCCGACCCGAGTCCGCGGGCTCTGCATAGCCATAACTGCCCTCACGTACTGGTTCGGGAACATCGCCGTGACCTACTCCACGCCCATCATGCTCCGGGCCCTTGGGCTCCGGGCCTATTCGCCATCTACACCGTCTTCTGCGTCATCGCTTGGATTTTCGTCTACCTCAAAGTCCCCGAGACCAAAGGCATGCCCCTCGAGGTCATCACCGAGTTCTTTGCCGCCGGCGCCAAGAAAACCGAATAAATTCGTTCCCCCAACCGTCTTTCTTTATTTTTTTTAAATTTATTTATTACGTTGTTTTGCCGATTCGTTTCGTAAGGGTTTTGTATTGCTGATGTAATAATATAATGGATCCCTTGGCATTGAGTATTTATTATTACATGAAGGGCTATTTCTTGCGACATTCTTCATGTAGTAGTAGTTTCAGGGTGCTGAGTGAGGTTCAGGCGAAGAATGTAAGGCTTAGCGACCGAACCGAAATACAAACTCTCGCCGATCTTAACACTGCTCGACACGAGATACTCTTTGCGGTCGTAGTAATAAGCGATCGGTTTTCCGTGTAAATCGACGGCCATAGCTCCTCCGTACCCTTCGGAATGGGGACGCCCGGTCGTCTTCTCGAGGATTGCAAGGACTTTTCGGACCGTAGGATATTTATGCATCAAATGCATGAGAAACGAGTCCTAAAAAGAAAGAAACCGATCAAATCGCGTGGATATATATATATATATATATATATATATATATATAAGCGAACGTCGACGAATTATGATTATTACGAAGCACAGCGCGATCCAATATCGGCCTTCTCCGTCGTATCGTATGTTGTCGGGCGGCCCGGGAAGATTCTCGACGAACATATCCACCGTACCCTTTCTTTCGCCTTCTATGTAGTACCTCTTACACCTCATCCTGCAAAATTTAAACAAAATACAAAAGATCCAATTTTTCGACGTGTTTATGGGTCTCATATTAAACTCACAAGTACGTTTCGCAGACGATAACGCTGCTTTGATCGGGCGAAAGGGCGACGCCGTTCGCAAAGTACAAGTCTCTGATCAGCACTTTGGTTTCTTTGGTGTAGGGATCGTAGCTCAGCAATCTTCCGTGGGGCCGGCCTTCGAATATGTCGAAAATGTGCTCATTGAAGCCGTATTTATACGTCGCATCGGAGAAGTATATCTTTCCGTCCCGAGCGACGTCTGCTGCGTCCGTTAGCCTGAATTTCACGCCTTCGGCTTGGTCGGTGAGTAATTCTATTACACCATCTGAACTTATGTTTAATAGCCCCTGCAATAGACCCAAAGTATGAAAATCTAAAAGAAATTCAAATCTTCTCGATGCTTTGAAAAGGAAATTTTAAGGTAGTCTTTTGATTGATCAATTAATTATTATTTTGGTTTTCTCTAACCCAAGTGGCTTTAGATTTTGATGGGGTGCCTTATTACATCCCATGTCATTCATGTGCACGTCAAACACTAATCCATGTGTTTCACTAAATACACAAGCATATGCCAAAATTTTATTCATTTAGTTAAAATAGATAACAAAAGACTTCATTTTTTATAATAAGATTTCGGGTGATGTTTTATTAAGACCTTGCTAGTTGTTATCATCGGGGTTCTAATGCTAAACTGTTCCCAAGTATATAACCCAATTAAATTTAAGAACAATACTAAACGTAGGTACTGTTGGTATGTTTTTTTTAATATGGTGGGAATATTTATTAATTAGGAGAATAATATAAATATTATTTATATATATATATATATATTATGGAAATATATTAAGAGAAGATAATAGAAAAATATTAGAAATATAAGAGAGAGGATTTTTTAATTTTTATTGCTCATATTACAAATGTATTACATGATGGCTATTTATAGATTTCATAAACATCTAGATATTCAATATTCAAATCAAATATTCAACATTCAAATCATCTAGATATTCAATATTCAAATTCTCTAGATATTCAATATTCAGCCATCTAGAAATTCAATATTCAAATTTGGTGATTTATTCAAAAATATCCATTTTTAGTTTTATTATTCAAATATGAAAACACATATTATGTTTAACACCCCCTCTTAAGATGTGATTTTCAAAATACTTTTGAACTTCTCAAGTTTTTCGATCGATACCGCCTTTGTGAGAAAGTCTGCGACTTGATCATTTGTGTTGATGAACTCCATGTGAACTTCTTTGTTGGTCACAAGATCACGGATGTAATGATGTCGGAGTTCGATATGCTTCGACCTTGCATGAAAAACCGGATTTTTAGTCATAGCAATAGTTGACATATTATCACAGAAGAGTGTAGTCGGCTTCTTCTGTTTTTGTTGTAGATCTTCAAGAATTCTTCTTATCCAGACCGCTTCACACGCTGCATCTGTGGTTGCAATATATTCGGCTTCACTTGATGATAATGCAACCGTTTTCTGCTTTTTAGAAACCCAAGCAACCACTTTTGTTCCGAGACAGAACACATATCCGGAAGTGCTCTTACGGTCGTCTAGTGAACCGGCCCAATCGCTATCAGTGTAACCGATTAGCATATTGTCTTCTTCTTTTTCATAGAGAATCCCGTGCTTTTTAGTACCTTTGACGTATCTCAATATTCTTTTTGCTGAGGTAAGGTGAAGTTTGCTCGGTTCACTCATGTATCGAGAAACATAACTTACCGAGTGAACAATATCTGGTCTCGTGTTGGTGAGGTAGATCAATGATCCTACAAGACTTCGATACATTCCTGCATCGATTTTTTCCGCACCATCATGTTGCTGCAACTTCTCGTTCGAGGCCATAGGAGTGTTCACCGGTTTGCTATTCTGCATATTAAATTTCTTCAACAAATTGTCAGCATATTTTTCTTGAGAAATAAATAACTTTCCTTTCGATTGTTTTACTTGAATTCCCAGAAAATATTTTAGAAGTCCCAAATCTGTCATCTCGAATTCTTGCATCATATGCTTCTTAAATTCTCCAGTCAAAGCCGGGGTAGTGCCAAGATAAATAATATCATCAACGTAAAGGCACATGATCAAAAAATCTGTTATACCAGAAGTTTTAATATAGAGAGATGGCTCACTGGGGCTTCGTCGAAATCCTTCTCGAAATAAATACCATCGATTTTATTGTTCCATGCTCTAGGTGCTTGCTTTAAGCCATAAAGAGCTTTTTTTAAACGATATACCTTTCTTGGATTTTCGCTGATCTCAAATCCTTGTGGTTGTTGAACATAAACTTCTTCTTCGAGATCTCCGTTAAGAAATACTGATTTTACGTCCAACTGGTACACGCTAAGCTCCAACTGGGCTGCAAGTGCAAGGACTATTCGAATGGTCTCCATGCGAGCAACTGGAGCGAATGTCTCGTTGAAGTCGATTCCGGGCTGCTGAGAATAGCCTTTTGCAACCAATCTCGCCTTATGTTTTTTAATGGAACCATCTTCGTCGAGCTTTGTTTTGAACACCCATTTTAGACCAATGACGTCTTTTCCCTGTGGCAAGTCAATGAGCTCCCATGTGCCATTTTTCTCGATGGCGTTTATTTCTTCTTGCATCGCGTTTCTCCACACTTTTTCCTTAGACGCTTCTTCAAAATTCTGAGGCTCACAACTAAAGAAAGCAAAATCACAATTCTGATAGATGTCTTGTATTGATTGTACCTTTAGTATAGGTGATTCCGGATCAGAATTGTCTTCAGATATATCGGTAGATCTTGGAGAACTTTCTGGCGTAGATGGTGTAGCTTGATTCTGTGGTGGTTGTTCTTGTAGTTGTGGTACTGGCTGTGATAACTCTGACGGTGGAAATGGTTCTTGAGAAGAGTTTTCATCCCATTTCCAAGCTGCATGCTCATCAAAGATAACGTCTCTTGACACCACAAGTTTGTTAGTCTTTGGATTAAAAGTCTATATCCCTTAGACTCATCGTTGTAGCCAACAAAGATGAGTTTCTCTCGCCTTTTGTATCATACTTATCCCGTTTGGGATTGATATGTGAGAGTACGCGATACATCCAAAAATTTTCAAGTGACTTACAACTGGTTTTCTGTTGTGCCAGGCTTCGAATGGAGTTTTGTTGAGAACTGCCTTTGTGGGTGAGCGGTTGAGGATATAAGCTGCCGTGTGAACAGCTTCTGCCCAAATTTCTTCTCTAGTTCTTTTCCTTTGAGCATACTCCTCGCCATCTCAACAATTGTTCGGTTTTTTCTCTCGGCAACTCCATTTTGTTGTGGCGTTCTACTAACCGTTAATTGCCGTTCGATGCCATTCTTCTTACAATACTCCAAGAATGGAGTATAAAGGAATTCTCCACCACGATCAGTTCTTAAGGATTTTATATGTCGCCCACTTTGTTTTTCCACGAGGGCTTGAAAATGTAGAAAAGCTGCAAAAGCTTCCGACTTCTCGTGCAAAAAATATAGCCATATCATTCTTGTAAAATCATCGACAAAAAGAATGAAATATCGCTTGTTACCGAGTGAGGGTGTTCTCGTAGGACCACATATGTCCGCATGCACCAACTCGAGAGGGGTTTTTGCTCTCCAAGACGTCTTTGGAACGGAAGACGATGCATCTTCCATATATACATCCTTCACAAATTTGATCCTTTTGCTCGATGGATGGAATACCCACGACCATGTTCTTCATTTTAAGAAGCTGCAATCCTTTGTTATGTAGATGACCGTACCTCAAATGCCACAGCTGAAATGGATCAACATTTTCTCCTGCGAAGGCCACTTTTCCTCCCGAAGGCATGACAAAGGAGAAAACTTTATTTGAAGACATAGCAACAGATGCTATCACTGTATTATTTTTCTTGTCGAAGATTTTGCACTCGTCTTCATCAAAGGAGACCGAATATCCTTTCGTCATCAGCTGCCCGACACTTAATAAATTTTTCTTGAGGTTGGGTACGTACAGAACGTCGCTGATGAATTTCTTATTACCTCCTTTGCTTTGCACCGCAATGACTCCTTTGCCTTTTGCGTCTTGGATCTTTCCGTCGCCAAGTTTGACGTAAGAAGTGTAGTTAGTATCCATCTCCACGAAGAACTTCTTATTACCGGTCATATGATTGCTACAGCCGCTATCAACGTACCACAACTCTTCACTTTCTGTGTTTGCGTTCATGCAAGAGAATACTTGCTCTTCTCCATCCTGCATAAAGTTGACGATTGCTCCGCCGTTCTTCTTCTTTGGACAGTTGGTGTATGAGTGGTCCGCATTATTGCAGCTTTTGCATCGAAAGAAACAATCTTTCATCTCATGATTGTTCTTTTTGCAAATACGGCATGTATCGAAATCTCCTTTTTGCTGAAATTTGTTCTTGCCTTTCCACTTTCCTTTATTGCCTCCCTTATTATGTTTGTAAGTCTTTCCATCCGAGAGATGAACTTTAGACTGGAAGGCCTGCTCCATGGATTGATGTGACGACCGGCTTAGTCTGACTTCATGCACTTGAAGAGAGCTCGAAAGTTCATGAAAGGTGTATTTGTCGAGATCCTTCGATTCTTCAATTGCCGCGACCACATGATCGAATTTTATGGGTAAACTTCGGAGTACCTTTTGAACAATTTTTCTTTCATCCATGACGTCACCGAGACTTCTTATTTGATTGACGATTTCTGAAACTCTTGATAGGAAAGATTGTATATCTTCGCCGGTTTTCATCTCGATGTTGTCGAAATCCCTCCAAAGATTTTGTAATTTCAAAGAAACTACTTTTTGATCACCTTGGAATCCTTGATTGAGAATATCCCATGCTTCTTTCGCCTTCTTAGCTCCAAAGATTCTCGGGAATATCATTTTACTAACGCCTTGTTGGAGATATCTCAAAGCGCTTGCATCTTTTCGAACGTCCTCCTTGTATCTCTTTTGTTGCGCTTCGGTCCACGCTTCGCTTGTTCCTTCTCTGGGTGCTCGGGATATGTGCTTTCGACAACATCCCATAGATCTAAGGAAATGAACAACGTCTTCATTTGACTGCTCCAATAGTCGTAATGTTCTCCCGCGAAAATCGGTACTTGACCGGGAGAATAGGCGAACATGGTAGACGTTGAATCTGAGGCCATTCTTTTTTTCCGGGTAAGCGAGGCTTCGAGAACCGAGTGGCTCTGATACCAAATTTGTTGGTATATTTTTTTTAATATGGTGAGAATATTTATTAATTAGGAGAATAATATAAATATTATTTTTTTATATATATATATATTATGGAAATATATTAAGAGAAGATAATAGAAAAATATTATAAATATAAGAGAGAGGATTTTTAATTTTTATTGCTCATATTACAAATGTATTACATGATGGCTATTTATAGATTTCATAAACATCTAGATATTCAATATTCAAATCAAATATTCAACATTCAAATCATCTAGATATTCAATATTCAAATTCTCTAAATATTCAATATTCAAGCCATCTAGAAATTCAATATTCAAATTTGGTGATTTATTCAAAAATATCCATTTTTAGTTTTATTATTCAAATATGAAAAACACATATTATGTTTAACAGGTACTTGAGTGTCCTCTGACCTAGAAAATAGCAGACTCGTCATACATTAAACAGATCCAAATAAGAGTATTAATCGTAATAAGTGTTTGAATCTGGGCAACTAAATAACTATACCAAAGTCGTTCCTCGTACGATTGATATAAGCAAGTGTAGTACTATATGATATGGCTTCGTATGTAGATCTAGATTGTAAAGGCAGGTTCTTTTTCATCATTTAAGTGGTGGTGGTGCCACTGGAAAAAAGAAAAAGAAAAAAGAAAGAAAATTATACCTTGTCTGCATCAGCAACGATGAGTTCGTCGTTGAGCCCATGGGCGAGACCAAGTGGTCTGCCCTCAGTGTTGACCCATCTCTCTATCTTCGAACCATCCAAAGTCAAACGGTGAATCCACCCATCGACGGTGCCGGTGTATATGAGCCCGCTTTTCGCGTCGTAGGCTATGTCCTCCGGCGACAGAAGCTCGCCGTCGCCGATCTTTTCCGAGCAGCTCAGCAGTCGGCCGTTGGTGTAAGGAAACGGCGGCGGCTTTGCTCCTCCGCTGAGAGATAGTAGTTCTTGGTCTAAAGGGGCTGGCTCGAAATTGTCGAGCTTGTAGACTAGGATAGATAAAATAACTGGTAATGCAAATACTGCTATTGATATGCCAATGCCTTTCGAAATCTGCATCTCTCTCTCTCTCTCTCTCTCTCTCCTCTCTCTCTCTCTCTCTCTCTCTCTCTCTCTCTCTCTCTTCTCTCTCTCTCTCTCTCTCTCTCTCTCTCTCTCTCTCTCTCTCTCTCTCTCTCTCTCTCTCTCTCTCTCTCTCTCTCTCTCTCTCTCTCTCTCTCTCTCTCTCTCTCTCTCTCTCTCTCTCTCTCTCTCTCTCTCTCTCTCTCTCTCTCCTCTCTCTCTCTCTCTCTCTCTCTCTCTCTCTCTCTCTCTCTCTCTCTCTCTCTCTCTCTCTCTCTCTCTCTCTCTCTCTCTCTCTCTCTCTCCTCTCTCTCTCTCTCTCTCTCTCTCTCTCTCTCTCTCTCTCTCTCTCTCTCTCTCTCTCTCTCTCTCTCTCTCTCTCTCTCTCTCTCTCTCTCTCTCTCTCTCTCTCTCTCTCTCTCTCTCTCTCTCTCTCTCTCTCTCTCTCTCTCTCTCTCTCTCTCTCTCTCTCTCTCTCTCTCTCTCTCTCTCTCTCTCTCTCTCTCTCTCTCTCTCTCTCTCTCTCTCTCTCTCTCTCTCTCCTCTCTCTCTCTCTCTCTCTCTCTCTCTCTCTCTCTCTCTCTCTCTCTCTCTCTCTCTCTCTCTCTCCTCTCTCTCTCTCTCTCTCTCTCTCTCTCTCTCTCTCTCTCTCTCTCTCTCTCTCTCTCTCTCCTTGTGAGTGGTGTATCGATGCGTGTGCACGTATATATATATATATATCATATTTGTGTAGTGGCGAGAGGATGAGAAATACTCCCTCCGTCCAATTAATTTTATCTTAAAGTAGTATTATTATAATAATATAGTTTAATAAAAGGTAAAAAATTGTATATTTCGAAACGTCTTTTACGAATAATATTGTTATATTGATTATTTGTGATAGTTTTTTGCTAAATAACGAAATGTTTGGGACGCCCGAAATGGATAAGTGTGATAAAATTAGTGGGACGGATGGAGTATATGTTATAAAAAAAGGGTTAATTCGGCTTCAGTCCCCAATACCCAATTTTGAAAAGGTTTCAGGCCCCATAAGTATCGAAATTAGGCTGAAGGACCTAAGTACCGAAAGTAATAGTTTCAAGGACCCATGAAACAGGAAATGACAAATCTGTCCTTTGTAGTTGGCAAAATTACAGCCATTTGCCATCATCTTCATCTTTCGATTTTGGGTTGGTGTGAGGACGTAGAACGGACTGAAATGTCGTTTTAAGGTTCAAAGAAGATGGGATCGACTTCGTTTCCCCATGGGTAGTTATAATAAACGAATAATTTAGAGTGTAAGAAGAAATAATGTCGAAATTCCACTTCGAAAAAACGAGAATATAAATGGACTAAATATCGATTTTAATGGCCGATTAAGACGAAATTGAATGAATTTGATAATGGGTTTTACTAATGAACGAGAATTATTGAGTTTACGAAAGAAGTGGTGAAGAATTTTGAATCAAAATTTTTTATGCGACATATATTGAAGATTTCGTGAAGTAACAATTTATGCACTCTGGGTAACTATTTATGCATCCTGGGTATCAATTTATTAATTCTGGGTAACGCTTTATGCATTCAGGGTAACAGTTCATGCATATTCGGTAACAATTAACGCATTCTGGGTAACACTATGCATTCGTCTCTTCCAACCGATGAATACACAAACCACGTTCAACGAAGACCAAAAGTTACGATCTAAAAGCCGGCTCAATCTCGACGTTAATGACCGAATAAGGTTAGATCGATGATAATTTCCCATGGGTGTCACTAATCAATGAAATTTTTTGAAGTTTATAATGGAATAATGTGTTAAAAGTAATCCGAAAATCTCGTTGAAACAAGGAAAATCTGGACTTTAGTGACCGAATAAGGTGAAATTGGTCGTGGGTCTTAATATTCAATGAAAATATTGATGTTAATCGCGAAGAAATTTGACGCGGCCCATGATTGAAGCTTTTGCTAATGAAACGCTCGCTAGGTAACAATTTATGCATTCTGGGTAACAATTTATACACCCCGAGTAACAATTTATTCATTCTTGCTAACGCTTTATGCATTGTGGGTAACAGTTCATGCATATTCGGTAACAATTAACGCATTCTGGGTAACACTATGCATTCGTCTCTTCCAACCGATGAATGCACAAACCACGTTCAACGAAGACCAAAAGTTACGATCTAAAAGCCGGCTCAATCTCGACGTTAATGACCGAATAAGGTTAAATCGATGATAATTTCCCATGGGTGTCACTAATCAATGGAATTTTTTGAAGTTTATAATGGAATAATGTATTAAAAGTAATCCGAAAATCTCGTTGAAACAAGGAAAAATCTGGACTTTAGTGACCGAATAAGGTGAAATTGGTCGTGGGTCTTAATATTCAATGAAAAAATTGATGTTAATCACGAAGAAATTTGACGTGTCCCATGATTGAAGCTTTTGCTAATAAAACGCTCGCTAAGTAACAATTTATGCATTCTGGGTAACAATTTATGCACCCTGGGTAATACTTTATTCATTCCGGATAACGCTTTATGCATTCTGGGTAACAGTTCATGCATATTGTGGTAACAATTTAATATGTGATTAGTTTACTTTATTATTTTCATATTTTATATTACAAACACGCTACATTCACCGAAATATATATGAATTTACCAAGTTTTAGATGAAAATATATTGGTTTAGATTGTGATTTTCGTGGAGATAGTGTTGGAAATGAAGAAGTTGTAGTATATAATATGAAAACAAGTAGAACTCTTCTTGAGAGGATGATCATGATTCTACCAAATTGATTCTACATCCACAAAACGTTGTGGATCTGAACTATTAGTTGTTTATTACAATCCAATGGTCGACCTAACTTAAGTGATTCAGCAAAGTTAATGTCATCTTCAATTAATCATAAACATAAAACCTATGTTGTTTACTGATTTCCTGCAATAACAGTTTAACTGTGTTCCGTAACAATTTGTTAGGATAAAGTAACAGAAATTGACAGTTGGGTAACAATGTTACACAACACGAGTAACAGATTACCTACTCGAAATAACCATTTAATATGTGAATAGTTTACTTTATTATTTTCATATTTTATATTACAAACACGCTACATTCACCGAAATATATGAATTTACCAAGTTTTAGATGAAAATATATTGGTTTAGATTGTGATTTTCGTGGAGATTGTGTAGGAATTGAAGAAATTGTAGTATATAGTATGAAAACAAGTAGAACTCTTCTTGAGTGGATGATCATGATTCTACCAAATTGATTCTACTTACACAAAACGTTGTGGATCTGAACTATTAGTTGTTTATTACAATCCAAATGGTCGACCTAACATAAGTGATTCAACAAAGTTAATGACATCTTCAATTAATCTAAATCACAAACCCTATGTTGTTTACTGATTTCATGCAGTAACAGTTTATCAGTGATCAACAACAATTTGAAGAGGAGAAGATAACAGAAATTGATATGTAGGTAACAAAGAAACACAACACGAGTAACGGAATACATTGTCAAAATAACAATTTAATATATGATTAGTTTACTTTATGATTTTCAAATTTTATATTGTAAATACGCTACATTCACTAAAATATATCAATTTACGAAGTTTTAGATAAAAATATATTAGTTTAGGTTATGATTTTAATCACAAACCCTAATTCACAAACTATAATAATTCTGGTAACATATAAACATATAACTAGTAACAGTTTTACACATACTGGGTGACAGATAATCTATGCTTGATAAAATTTAGACTCCCGCCCAAAATTCATCTCATTCTTGTTTCCCTGCTCGAAATTTCACCGACAATTTAGTAACAAATTTAGGCAATATAGTTACAGAAATGCATATATTAGTAACAGATCCTGAGAATTTACCAATCGGCCAAAACGAAAAAAAATACACCCAATTTTATAGGGCCGATCGTATTTTCGCGAAATTAAAAGATGAACGCCGGACGAAAGAGCAAAAAACGTGCCGCACCGAGCTGCCCATACTATGGGTACTTCGACTATGTACATATTAGATGTAATCGTTGCCAAAAACGGTTTTGATTTCATTATATTTTCGCAAACTAGAACCCTAAACATGATAACAATTAATTACAGTTAAATAACGGGTTTGGCAGACATAGTAACGAGTTTCGTAGACTGAGTAACAGCTTTGATGACAGTAAAAAAAATACCCAAATTATTGGGGTCGATCGTATTTTTGCGAAATTAAAAGATGAACGTCGGACGAACGACCAAATAATGTGCTGCTCCGAGCTTCCCAATCTATGGGTACTTCGAATTTATACATATTAGATGTAATCGTTACCAAAAACGGCTTTGATTACATCTTATTTTCGCAAATTAGAACACTACACATGGTAATTAAGTCTAGTTTAATAACGGTCTTGACAGATCTAGTAACGATTTTGGCGTAAAAGGTAACAGATTTGGCACTTCGAGTAACAATTTGGACACAATAAAAATATACCCAATTATTGGGGTCGTTCGTATGTTCCCGAAATTGAAAGATGAAGGTCGAACGAAAGAGCAAATAATGAGCCACACCGAGGTGCCCATACTATGGGTACTTCGAATTTGTACATACAAGATGTAATCGGTGCCAAAAATTTCTTTGATTTCATCTTATTTTCGCATATTAGAACCCTAAATTGAAAGATAAAAACTCATACACATCTTACATCTTGCTTCGTCAATACCACAATACATCCTACATTACATGCCCAAATTGGTTGATTAGTGGGCATTCGAAATTTCCAACCTCGATTCACTGTAAAAACGAGATTCGTAAAATAAATACAATGTCGATAACAATTTTCTGCAACGTAGTAACAGATAAAGTGTGGAAAATAACATTTCTCTAGACATTGATAACAATATAATCTAAAAGCATAACAGAAAGTCGCCGAAAAATAACGACTAGTTCAATATGTTGGGATGGGTAATTTCGTCAATACACAGTTTTCATCCTTATCTCTGCAATTTTCAAAAAGTTGGTCATTTAAACTAATTCCATCTCTGACAGGGACTGAACCCTTTACAAACTTACAGACTGGGGACTGATTGCAAATTTCCCCTAAAAAATATTTATTGTTTTGGAATTACGCATTTAATTCTTGGTTTCTTAGGTCGATGGTCATGTCGTCAGGAATTTGGACGTATTGTTTTTTTTTACTGAAATTTGGACGTATTGTTGAAACCTAATTTCTATGGTTTAAAATATCAGATTGAGAATGGGTCAAGGATGCTTTCGTGTTAGTAAAGGGAATCTTCCTTGATGATATAGCAAAATGGATAATATCAACAACTTTGTAATAAGATAAGAAAAATGTTTCACTTTCAACATCGATATGATGAATCTCACCATTAAGGTTAGTATATCCTTATCAACTATCAAGTGCACCCTATTTACCCTTAGTATCAGCCCTGGGCGAATGATATTTCAGTCCTCAAGGAATGTAGTTTCTAGTCCACCATTTTTTGAATCTTCACCTTTAGTATTCAAACGTTCCGATTTTGGGTCGTCTTGATCCTGCGGTTAGTCTAAACTTTAGTTCCGACAAAACTTACGTGTGAGAGCACATAATCCCTTGTAATCGACTTAAGACCTTGCTATTCATCTTCGACATGTGACATGATTACGCATTTATGGAAGAATTTTGACGACCTTGAAGCTCAATTCAATGTGATGCATAACGATACACACGTTTAAGTCGAAGAAAAAGATGAGTTATGATGAATTATTTGCCGCGTAATGTTGATGCCATGCATCACAGTTCGCATGAATTCAATGCTTGTACTTGATCGAAACTTCATTGTAACTTACTTTTTACCTTGAATATAAAACGTTTCGAGTTTGTGGAGTAAACGAGCTCACGGCCCGAGCTCGAGAAGAAGCTCACTACTTTTCGAGTTCGAGCCTCAAAAAATGAGCTGAGCACAACTCAGTCTTATCACATACCTAGTTAGAATAATTAATTGGTCTTGAATCTTAAGAATGGTAACGAATCACTTATTTTTTTTATCCCATTTTGGACCATTAGTTACTAACGAGTAACGACTGCCCAGAAATTGTAAAAGATGAAAGAGATTTTCCAAACACAGAAAACAGAGGTGAGTGCAAATTCCTTCAATTAACAAAGTGAGAGCAGCAGCAAGAAAACAGCCAACACAAAAGGAATAGAATCACACGTTCGAAATGAACTCACAATTTGTTTAAAAAAGGGGGGAAAACAACAAACCTAATCAAGCTCCTTAACAATTTTGATACCCATGGAATTGGCCGTACCTATGATCGACTTCGATATACTCTCCAGCGACATGTACTGACAGAAAGGATCGCCCTGCTTGATCTTCGCGATCTCGTACACGTGCTTCAGCGTCAGCGTCGACGCCGTCACGTGCCCCGGCCGGCTGCTTCCGTTCTCGATCCCCGCCGCCTTCTTCAGGTACCACGTCACCGACGGCGACTTGACGGTGAACTCGAACGTGTTGTCCTGGAACGCCGTTATCGTGACGGACATCGGCGTGTCGGGCTTGTACTTCTGCGTCCTCGCGTTGAAGTCCTTGCAGAACGCCATTAGGTTTAGACGGTACTGACCCAGCGCGGGGCCCACGGGCGGCGCAGGCTTGGCTCCGCCGGCGGGTACGGTTAATCGGATCGTGGCGGAGACTGGGCGGCGCGCGAGGATCTCTTTTAGGGTCGACATTGTATTTTGGGGCCGGCGAGGTGAGAACTGAGAATGGAGTAGAGTGGAGAGACGAATGGAGAGCGCTTTAACATTGGGCCTATTTATTTGGGCCTATTTCATTGGATCAGCCCAATTAGTTAAAATTTGGGTCTGCCTATCAACATTTTTATAAGAAACATTAATAAAATTAGTTTTTTTCTAGGTGTAATATGAAATTAAATTTAGGGAAACTCCGTCGATACCCTCGTGTTTACGACTTTTGAGCTGGTGCCCAAAGTTTATTTCGATTTCAGCTGGTACCCCTAACGTTTGATGATTAGAAAGTCGATTCCAGAGGGATTTTGAGGGTTAAAAGTAGTTAATTTTTAATGTAGGTTCTGAAAAGACCGCAATACCCTCATAATATTAGTTAAATTAGAAAGGAAAATAATATAGAAAAATAGAATGGTATCGAATATTATGTGGGTAGTACGGTCTTTTCAGAACCCCGTTAAAATTACTAAATTTTAATCCTACAAATCCCATCTTTGGTCATTCAGGGATACGGAATTATGTTTCATCAAATGTTAGGGGTACCCGCTGATTCGGAAAAAACTTCGGGTACCAGTTGGAGAAGTCGTAAACAAGAGGGTACCCAACGAAATTTCCCCTAAATTTATAAAAGGCCAAATAGCTGAATTTCTAACACCTGCAAAGATTCAGAAAAGAAGAGGGGTTTTTTTTTTTCGAAACGGAAAAAGAAGAGGGGTTTAAGTTCACAAAAGTGCCTCCTTTTGCTTCGCCTTCTTACAAGTGACAACCTCGGCCACAATCCGCCGTTATTTCACAGTTTTTTTTTCGTAAAGAGTTTAAAGATGCTGCAGAACAAGTCGTTCGTCAAGAAAACTAAGCAGGGGAAAGTATTGAAGGTAATTGAGTATTTTGATATGTTTACGTGTATATGTGAATCTTTTGTTGTGAAAGTGTTGATCAGCCCTCGTTTCATCGCATATTAGGTGGTCCGAGAACATTATTTAAGGGATGATATATATTGTGGAGCCCCTTTTTGCAAAGTGTGCGACGTTAAATCAGCACGCCTCAGTTCCGATCCATCCACGGTCGTCGTTGTTGATACCAATGTTGTTCTTCATCAGGTAAGAACTTTTTGAAGTTTGTTCCTCTGGAAGAGTTGGTGGGGCTTTTGTCGAATAACGTTCTGAGTTCATATTATGGGGGCGAAGCTTATGGAGAATAATAAATTGAATTATCTTTATTTTGTCGTTCATGGTATCTACTTCGAATTTTGTAGATTGATTTGCTGGAAAATCCGGCAATAGATGACGTGGTTGTGTTATCTGTGGTGTTGGAAGAGGTGAAGAATAAAAATTTGGCGGTTTATAATAGATTGAGGGCCCTATGCAGCAACAAGCAGCGGAGGTTTTTTGTTTCTCAAATGAATACCACAAGTATGTTGAATGTTCACCTTTTTGTTCGTGAATTTTCAGTAGATTGTTGTAGTGATTGTTCGATTTTTTAAGTATGGTGATTTTGATTGCTCGAGGTTTTAGAGTTTGATTTAAGATTTCCATGTGGCTTTTCTTTGTGCCTTAATTAATGATACTTTTTTGTTCTGTCGAGCGTATAGGGATACATATGTGAAGATTGAGACTGGTGAGAGTCCAAATGATCGAAACGACAGAGGTAATGGCATCTTCACAATATTTATTTTTGAGCATATGTGTAACTAATCATCTTTATGTTTCTTAGATACAAAATTGATGTTCTCTTATGGGAATTTTCACTTTTTTTGACAATTGAGTATGCTTTTTCAGCAATTCGTGTTGCGGCCCAGTGGTATCAGAATCATCTTGGCAGTGGCGTAAGAGTTCTACTTATTACCAATGATATGGACAACAAGAATAAAGCCATCAAGGATGGGATTTCCGCCGAGACAGGTTTTGTATGTTGTTGTTACATCATCAATTAGGTTATTGCTGCATTTATTATGTTAATATATAATATCCCTTGCAGTTGAATCGTACGTCAAATCACTTGGTCAACCAGCGCTGCTTGACCTTATGTTCAGCCTTCATCTGGAGATGTTATTATGGATGACGTAGAAGACCTCAGGCCTTCGAAGAGGAAAACAATTTACCCTGAGGTATTCAAGCTAATACTGATATGTGTAATGCTGTTTTTTGCTATATTTATAGTTCGCTGATTTATCTGTTTCTGATGCAGCATAAGCCCATGTCAGAAATTACATCTGGACTGCACCGCGGAATTTACCATCAAGGGAAGCTTCGGGTTAACAGATATAATCCATTCGAAGCATATGTAGGGAGTGAAAGTATCGGCGATGAAATTATTATCTATGGACGTACAAACATGAATAGGGCCTTCGATGGTGATGTGGTAGCTGTGGAAATATTGCCTAGAGATCAGTGGCAAGAAGAAAAATCCATCGTGATCGCAAATGAGGGTTTGCTGTCCTCTCTTTTACTGTGCTTTCTTTAATTGATTGTTGAATATTTATTTTTTCACTATGATTATTACAGAAGAAGAGGAGGAAGATGATGTTCATTTAGCTCCAGGCAGTGCAGACGATGCTCCTCGAACCTCAACACAACACAAGTTTCGCCAGGGGACAATAGTGCTGCACCAACTCGGCCGTCTGGGCGTGTTGTTGGTGTTATAAAACGAAACTGGCACTCGTAAGTCGAATGATATCAATATTTAACCCTCTCTTTGTAGAATGTTTTGGTTTGAGCAACTACATTGTTTCCATTTCCTGCATTTTCGAGCCATTGTGTTAAATTTGTTAGGATATAATTTTTGCTGACGTTGATCACTTTATTAGGAACTGAAAAATATAGGACTGTATGGTACTATGAAATGAAACTGTGGGTGACAAGGAAACATATTCTTAGTTGTTTCCCACTAATTCTTCGAGCATCACACGTGTGCAGGTATTGTGGATCCCTTGACCCGATGCCAATGCCTGCGGGCGAGGGTGGCATAGCCCATGCATTATTTGTTTCGAAAGATCGGAGGATTCCAAAGATTCGCATACAGACAAGACAGCTTGGAAATCTACTAGACAAACGCATCATTGTAGCTGTTGATTCATGGGACCGCTTGTCTCGATATCCCTCTGGACATTATGTGAGAACGATAGGCCAGATAGGAGATCGGGATACCGAAAGCGAGGTATTTCTCAAAATTTGATGAACTGCTTTAACTTTTTCCGTTATTGGTTTTCAAGTCTTCAGATTTTCTATGTTTCCTCGACGCTGTTGTGTACTGCTTGATATATATCTTTGTTCTGTTATTTATGGCCTTTGGGGTCACCAATAGTTGTTGGCCTCAGTGTGAAAAGACACAAAAACTTCCTATATTTGAAGTATTGTCATGGGAACGAAAATTTAGAAATAGTACATTTCCTTTTTAAGGACTAGATTGAAATGTAGTTAAACAACTTTATTGTAGTGGATGGGGTGTGATTATCATAAATTTCAAGCTTATCTTTTTTACAGGTGGTGCTGATAGACAATGGTATTGATGCTAGACCATTCTCTTCTCAAATTTTGGCATGTTTGCCACCCTTACCTTGGTCTGTGTCTGATGAAGACATAAAAAATCCGATTCGGAAAGATCTGCGTCATTTACGTGTCTTCAGTGTGGACCCTCCAGGTAATCGAATAATGATGCTTCCAGTTTATGTTGCTTTGTATATTTCCTCTTACTACTAATCAAGTTGTCCTTTTGGTGCAGGATGTAAGGATATTGATGATGCGCTACATTGCACACTTCTCCTACTGGAAATTATGAAGTGGGAGTCCGTATCCTTCCCTCATTCAACTTTTTCATCTCTTATATTTTTTTTCATATAAATAAATTTACAGAAGAATTTAATCGGTCAAAGAACCTTATGCTTTGGCATTTTTGGGTATAAGGAAATCAGAGCCAAGCCCACAATTGAACTTAATCTTAATGTTTTGCTCTCTACTCTATATGCAATATATTTAGACCGTAGAGGATACTTGTGAATGTTAAAGATCCTTAATGACATATGCTAGATATTGCTGATGTCACAAATTTTGTTCTCCCTGGGACTCCACTAGACGATGAAGCTTCACAGCGGGGTACCTCTGTCTACCTTGTTGAGAGGCGCATTGACATGCTTCCGAAACCCCTTACAGAAGGTGTTCATTCTAGATCAATAATTTTCTTATTGTTCATATGCTTGGGGGATATGTGTGTGCCTGAACTCTTATTAATTTCTAACAAATTCTGTTGTTTTCTTCTAGATATATGTTCTCTGCGTGCAGATGTAGAGAGGCTCACTTTTTCTGTTATTTGGGTATGTTCCTTCCTTTGATTTTGATGGGTTATTGAGTTGATATTGGCACTATTTAAGGATTTTGTAAAGTGAATTTGAACCGAGTGTGTTTCTCCTTGAAGGAAAGACGTGCATATGATTATCTGGATCTGTGCGATACATACATATTTATCTGTCTTCCATCGTGTGGTAATACTTCTCCTTGATGATTCTAATTTTTTGGTCAATATGATTTAGGAAATGAGTCCAGAAGCGAGGTAATCTCTACATCATACACAAAGGCCATTATCAAATCTTGTGCTGCTTTATCTTACGTTGAGGCTCAGGCAAGGATGGACGATAGGTAACATTTTATCATTCTTCTTCATCGTTGTTTACTGTAACGTTGTCGCCTCTGAGCTTCCATGACTGGTTTCTGATCCTTGGTTCAAAACATTTCTTTCCATAAGTCTATTGTTTCTCATCTGACCTGCTAGTTCTGCAACACGTTGTTGAGAATACCTTCAAACTCTTATTTAATGATGTTCGAACATTTTTCCTTTTCACGATTTTAGTTGCCATCGAGCTATGAGATAGCCACATTAAACAGAATGGCTAAACCCATCTAATGTTTCTGTCAAGATGAAAGTGAATTTGGTGGTGGTTTTCTCTTATTCCATTGATGCACGATAATCAGTTACCTTCTTATTTCAATTTACCTTTTTCTTCGACCTCTTATAATCATGTTTCTTATATTCTAATAATATTTTCTTCCTTAATTGCGCAGCCGATTAATGGACCAGTTAACTACAGATTTGCGGAATCTAAATGCCTTAGCGAAGGTAATTTTGAAGGTTTCCATTGGTTGAAAAATGACAGGAAAGAAGCAGCAAAAAATGTTTATAATGTTGCAATTTTGTAGAAAATGAGGCAAAAACGCATCGAAAGAGGAGCTCTAACTCTTGCATCAGCTGAAGTGAAATTCCAAATTGATACAGAAACTCATGATCCTCTTGATATCGGTATGTTTTTCGTCTTTGAATCCCAAATTGTTACGATTTACAACTTATCCTGAACTGAAGTCACAAAAGTACAGATTCATTATTTTCAGCAACTGAACTTAAAAGCCGGGAAATGAACTAATCCTAGCGATACACTGATCATATTCTTATCTCGTGTATATTTTACTGATTTCTCTTCAGGCATGTATCAAATTCGCGAAGCAAATCAAATGATTGAAGAATTTATGCTTGCTGCTATATCTCTGTAGCTAAAAAATTCTCGAGCATTTTCCTTATACCTCAATATTAAGGTACATTTATGAGTCTGTTCTTCACATTGTAAAATATTTTCGGCTCCATGATTACATCATCTTAGTACAATTTCGTTCGCAGGCGCCATCCTTCCCCGACCAAGGAGATGCTTGAACCTTTAATCCAAACCGCAGCTGCTGTTGGTATTTCTTTAGATGTTTCATCTTCTAAGGCACTTGCTGATTCTCTGATAATGCTGTGGTAAGTTTGCTTAAATTCAGAAATTTCGATGTTCTTATGAATTTTACTTCTCGTTCCTTTTTGACTTAACCGAGCAAAAATTATTTGACCAAACTATCACTTTTACTTGTCTCTCCATTTCAGGGGAATGATCCTTACTTCAACAAACTTATTCGAATTCTGGCTACAAGATGCATGACCCAGGTATATGAATATTTAGCTGCTTGTGCTTATTGTCCAAATTTTAAGGTCTACCGTGGTGTCTTAAAAAATCTATATTATTTGTCTTCAGGCAGTTTACTTTTGCAGTGGAGATTTAAGCCCTCCAGAGTTTCATCATTACGGTCTTGCAGCTCCCTTATATACACATTTCACATCGCCCATTAGAAGATACGCAGGTTGATCAAAGAATATGTTTTTGTTTTGCTCCCTACTATTTTGCCATCATGATCTGATTTTGTTATTGTGATGTTTTTTTGCAGATGTCATAGTTCATCGGTTACTTGCTGCATCATTAGGAATCTACAAACTTCCCGATTCTTTCCAAGACAGACCTAAGCTTACTAGTGTTGCAGACAGTAAGAATTTTGTTCGTTCACTTTTCGAGATATTCGGTGAAATAGCAGTGTCGTTTTTTTATTCAAGATCATTGGTATCAGAATCCTTCTCCCTGCTATAATACTTCTTTACTTATTCATCAGTGTGATGAGTGTAGATGTGTGTATTATTGAAGTAGTTCCAATTTTTTCATCTCCTCCTTGTGGTCTTCTCCTTGCAGATCTAAATCTTCGCCACAAGAATGCCCAAATGGCTAGTCGAGCCTCAGTTGAGCTTCATACGCTCATATATTTCAAGAATAGGTAAAATTTTCCCAGTTCTTTATCTCCTTACGGTATCCTTTCACTCAACACCTCCCTTATGCAACTGATATATTTCCTTCTCGTTTCATCAGGCCAACGGACACTGAAGCCAGAATTTTGAAGATAAGATCCAATGGCTTCATCGTATTTGTGCCAAAGTAAGACGACATTAATCTCCATCTGAGTGTCTTTGTTCCATTTATCAATTCATTCCTCTATAATATAACTAGAATACGTTTCCATATGTTTTCTTTTGCACAATCATTAAAGATACGGTATCGAAGGACCCGTGTTCTTAATATCCAAAGACAAAAAAGGCAGCGGAGAGTGGATCATTGACGAGCAACAGCAAAGGATAAAGAAAACTAACGGAGATGTTTCGTACGGCGTTCTACAGACGGTGATGATACACATGGAAGTCGTAGAACCTCAGCCCAATAGGCCAAAGCTCCAGCTTACTCTTATTTGAAGGTTTGTTTGTCAATTCTGTGGCCAAGTTTATCTGTTAAGTTAGCAGAGAGTCTGTGTTTTCTCTTTTTTTATGGTCGACTGCAGACTGAATCATCTTTTTTTATTGTGGGATTTGTGACCGCCAACTCATCGAAGGAGCGAGATTACATCGACTAATCATTATTCGTCGCAAAGACTCATTCTAGGGCTACTATATTGGTCGTAAATGTGATCATTTCAGTAGTCTTTAAGGGAAACGATCAATGGCCAGCATAGCATTGCCCAGCAAATTGAAAATTTCACACAATGCAGCGTTGTCGTGGATCTGTAGAAGAGTAATACATATGTACAAGAATGTAAGAAATATCTGTTCATCCATTAGTGGCATAGTCGCCGTCTTGCTGTGAATACGAATCACGGCTTCCCCTAACATCCGCTGTGCCGATCAGATGGTCCATTACTGCATTTTACCGATTCAGAAGATTAATTCGCAAAGAAATGTTGATGCATAGTTTTTTGCATGAGAAGCGAGGAAAGAAAGAGACGTACTTGGATTCTGTTGCATTACACTTCCATAGAAATCCATTTGTTCAAAGCCGTCATTGCCAGCTTCTTCTTGAAACAACTCATTCTCAGGTTTACCAATGCTTGGATCCACATGATACAGAATCCCAGAATTTGACGACAGAGAATTCTTAAAGCACACATCTTCGTCAGCCCTCGAACTAGATAAGTCTGCTGTCTGCAAATCATGAGTCATCATCTTCTTATCATTAGAAAGCACTTCTTTGGTTTCGACCTCAGACTCAGCATTAGTATTATGAACTGTTGCAGGTTGTTGTTTCCTCTTCGATCTGGCCCTTCTGTTCTGAAACCAGTTATAGACATTTGTCTCTGTGACTTGCCCGTGCTGTAATAACTCGGCTGTTATTTCTGGGACCTTGACCTTCCCTGGACTGCTAATTCCTTGGTTGAAGATGCGTTCTAAGATCTGAAGCTGCTTCGGAGTGGGAGACCATCTTTGTCTGCCACCGATGCTATGCGAATTAGAGCTCGTTATCAAAGGGTCGGCGTACAGATTCCCAAATCTTGGTCCTGAGAAAATTTTTCACATAAATTTATTACATTTTATTCGTCATCTGCGTCCATAGCCATAATTAGCTATGGTTCTTCAATTCATCTGCATAGATGGATGAAAAAAATCCACTTGAAAAGAATTGAAAGCTATTAAAAGGGATCACATCTGCAACAGACGAAAGCTGAATCCATTACATTCTTCAGCCACTAGCATATTAAATGATTGTACTGTACTCATTAATCACTAAACATGATCAGCAGAAAAGGGAAGAATAGCCAATATAACGATCACAGAAATTCTCAAATCATAACTTAATTTGAAGATTTTATGATCAATATGGAAACAAACCGGCAAGATCGCTTTTGGAAGTGAGGGATCTATGCATCTCAACAAGCTCTTCGCAGATTGTAGCATAAACAGCGATCTGCTCCCTCAGCATTTCCATTTGCTCATCTGTCATCACCTTCATGAACGTCGTCAATCCTCCTTCGCCACTCAATTCATTCGCCATCTCTTTTATTTAGTTTTTTTTCCACAAAATTTCTCTCTTTTCTATAACAGCAGCAGAAAGAGACTTCTGTGGTAAAAGACAAACGACGAAAAAGGTTTGCGCAGTCCAGTTAAGTCACGCAGTTCACCGACGGGTAACGAATATGTGCCACGTGGAGGCTAATGATTCGTCGAGTTCTAAACCATCAGTTGTCGGGGCTTATTGGACCAATTAGCCCATCCATATCGATAATTATTGCCATTTAATGGCAGGTATGACGTAAATATGTAATGGGTAATTCTACATGCACCCCTAATTCTATTCAGAACCCCTTTTAATTACCTCCTAAGTATTTCGGACAATTAATGAAATTGACTGGATTTTCTTATTAATAAATAAGATAACCAACGTTTTTTATGAGCTAAAACCAGTATTTTAAAACGCGCATAGCGCAACGCATCGCGTTTCAGTTCAGATAGCGCGTAGCGTAAATAGCGTAGCGTATTGCGCTAGTATTTTGGACAAGCCACCTAAGGTTAAGAAACATAATTTATAACAAATTATCAATGATAAGCCTTATTCAACAATTTTTATATAAAATCTGGGTACATAATATATGTAAAATCCAATGTATATATCACAAACAATAAAAATATATATAATATATATTAACAAATAATTCATGTACATGATATTTAATAGAATTGTTATATCTAATTCACTCTCATTTTTGTATCCGCATTAAAAAAATATTGAAAATAGGAAACCTATACTTAAAAATGTAGTATTTAGAAATGGATATCAAAAAATATAAGATAGCATGTCATTTTGATCGCTGTTAAACAAAGAATAAATTAGATAATTTTGTTTTTTTATCACATAGATTACAGTAAATAATCACATTTTTCGTTCAAGTAATTAAAAGGTTAGAAAAAAATGAAAAACTAAAATAATAATATGTTAGTCAAAGCATGAAAGGACGTGATGATAATATCTGGTCTCAATACACGTGTACGCTAATAATATCTGGCATCAATAATACACTGTACGCTTTTTTTAATACGCGTCGTCCCGTTTTGAAGGAAGTTGACGCTAAAGCGCGCATTAATTCGCACGATACTAGGCTTTTTAAAACATTGGCTAAAACCATTTATTATCACCACTATTTATTACCCCACTTATTTTATTATTACACTCAATTTATTATAAAACTGATTTCTTATACTTTCAAAACCATCAAGTAGCATTCTATCCCAGTTCTTAAAGTGTCCACTATTATTTATAATTGTATTAGATAATATTGATATTGATGATATGATAACTATAATTTATTTTAAATGATTCTTTTCCACGTTTATTAACATATGTGTAGAGCTGTCAATGGGTCGGGGCGGGGCGGGCTGGTCCGCCGCCCGCCAAAGCCCGCTGTTTGGCGGGGCGGGGTGGGGCGATGGCGGGCCTTCAAAACTGAAGCCCAGACCGCCCCGCCCGCTAGCGGGCCGCGGGCCTGGCGGGCTAGGCCTGCCCGCCATTAATTTTTTTTACTTTTTTTATTTAAACTTTTTAATTAAATATGTACTAATTAATAAATACATCATTAATTATTTAATTATAATATTTAAATATACATTAATTATGTATTAATTAATAAAAGCATCATTAATTATAAATAAAATCATTAATTAATTCCTCTATTTAATAAATAGATATTTAATTCATAAAATAAATTAATAAAAAATATGGCGGGCAAGCCTGCGGGCCAGCCCGCCCCGCCTAGCCCGCCTTCTGGAGGGCCTTAGAAATTCCAGCCCAGCCCGCCCCATAGGCAGGGCGGGCCGGCCCACGGGCCGCGGGCTATTTTGACAGCCCTACATATGTGTAAGATTAAACTCAATCCATTATTGCTCGGTCACGGGGTACAATCATACATTAATAAGAAGTCATATTACAAATTACAAGTCAATATTTAATATTAATCTTAGACAATGGCTTCTATTTGTATTTATTTTAATCTATTTGATTGTTTTTTAGTAAAATTATTTTGTATTAGCACTATTCTTTGACAATTTTTTCATCAAACAATTTGTCTTTCGTAACGTATAAATTAAAAAAAAAAAGAACGTGAATAATATCACAATTATAAAATATTTTATTGAATGTCTAAGGCAATCGAATTTTATGAAGGGATATTCCATACCGGCCGGTTGAAATCGTCTGTTCCACAATTTCTGTCTCGCTTCCTGTCCCACTTTGTTAAAATAATTCTTATAATTATCGAAAAATATACGATATGGGTATCAAATTGATCATCATAAAACAATGAATAAATTGGTTGTGTTTATTCATTTTATCTTATATATCACATGAAATAATAATAATTTTATGATTTGGTGTAATATAGAATTAAAGGAATTAACAAACAAAAAAGAATTTTTTGAAATACAGGATTTGAATTTAACGGATCAGATCATTTGGGACATAGAGGGGGACAGTGAGTGTGAGACAGGTGATTCATGTGCATATCGATTATCATGCTTAACCGTTTAGATATTAATATTAATCTTTACCTAATAGCTATTATTTCTTCATTTATTCAAGCTCATTTGTTTTATGGTGATAAGAAATATTATATTATCTTTTTATAAAATACGTTTACTAATATTGATTAATATAATATATTAGTACTACCTCCGTCCCACTAATTTTATCACATTTTGCCATTTCGAGCGTCCCACTAATTTTATCACATTTCCTTATTTAGCAAAAAAACTATCACAAACAATGAATATAATAATATTAAATATTCTTAAAAGACGTCAAAATATACACTTTATTACATTTTCATTGTACTATATTATTATAATAATACCACCTTAATATCCGTTCCCACCAAGATATGTGATAAAAATAACGGGACGGAGGTAGTATATTTTTATAGTAGATTAATTTAACATGGTATATTGAAATGAGTGGGTCCCACCGAAAGCATTTAATGGCATTGTACTATTCTCACGAATTCGATGAGTTAATGGAAAAAAATTAATAAAAGTTATTATTGTTGAATTCAATATAAGAATAAAAAGTAATATAAATAATTTGTACAAATTCCAAGGTTATTTTCACCCCTAATGGGTGCCAATAGTAGCACCCATATGTAATATAGAACAGAAATTAAACAATGTCTTACTCTTCAAAACCGCGAATTTAATGATCATAATGTCGACGAACGTGGATATTTAGAGTTAAAGTAATCAATAGTTGAATCGATCACGTATGTAATTGACATAGTTTGGGTTATTAAATTCGATCCAATTTGAATTAATTATATTGCTTTGCATTGATTGCACTTGCAGTATGAGAAGCCAGCTAAAAATAGAAACTGAGATATCTGAGCGACTGAAATTACGTCACTAGCCCTACAGCTCACCCAGCATATCACAAATCATTTCTCCTTATCCTTAATTCTTTAATAAAGGGGCACCACCATGGCAAATGGCGACCAAAATGGTAATATCTCCAAGGCTAAAACCGTCATTTAAGGTTAATTAGTGAAACCATCTATACCCTCGGATCAAGCCATGTCACCACCTCATCGTCATCCAACGGCCCTGAGGCGCTCCTCAACAAACACATGGAAAACACAGAGCCAAGAGAAGGGGGGCTATAAAGCGTATCCAGCCAATGAGGATGCTAGGATGATCAAGTTCATGGATCGATGACGTGGCAAAGAGAATTCGAAATCCCGCCCAAACCAGGCCTTCGATTGGGCAAGTGAGGAATATTGGCTAGATTTTTGAAGCTGTTTTCCCTTGGGAACCCCTCAGCACTCACTTTCTCATATACTGCGTACGCGTCTAACGCATAGTTATCCTTCGTTTTTCTCTCTCCTACTCCGATCTATCTCGTCATTTTTTTGAATCGGAAGACATGAAAGGAGGAAGATCCAAGGCGGAGACGAAGAAAGCAGATGCTAAGTGAGTATTGTTACCGGTTTATGATTCGTTGTTTTTGCCTTGTTTGCTGTTTTCGTTGTTTAATTCTGTTTTGTTAGGCTTTCGGTGAAAAAAGGACGGGCAAAAGCGCCGGCGCCGAAGAAGGCGAAGGCAGTAAAGGATCCGAACAAGCCGAAGAGGCCTGCTAGTGCTTTCTTCGTCTTCATGTACGAATGTTTAATGTTTTTTTTTTTTCGTTTTTGCTATTGGATTTATTCCGATTGGTTGATTTTGCTGATATCGTCTGTAATTTGCTGAAAAACAGGGAGGACTTTAGAAAGCAATACAAGGAGAAACATCCAAACAACAAATCGGTCGCAGCTGTCAGTATTTTACTGTCTTCTCATCCTATCCAAAACTTATTTACAGCATTTCTTTGGTCTTAAGAGTTTTTGCTCTTTATGATTTTGGATCAGGTCGGAAAAGCTGGTGGCGACAAATGGAAATCCTTGTCCCAGGCTGTAAGATCCTTTGATCTGAGGATTTGCTTCCTTATGTTATAAAGAACTTTAGGTTGATTTGCTTCGTTATGTTAAAGAACTTTAGGTTGATTTGCTTCCTTAATTTTAGGAGAAAGCTCCTTACGTTGCTAAGGCAGAGAAGAGGAAAGCTGAGTACGAGAAAAACCTCGATGCATACAACAAAAAGACGGTAATTCTCCAATCCACATTTAATTACAACAAGATATCCTTACAGCATCAAGCCTGTGTTTAATTAGTCGTAAACTCTATCGATCCATGAACAGTCTTCCGTAGATGAAGATGAATCGGACAAATCTAAGTCTGAAATTCATGACGATGATGACGCCAGCTCTGAGGTACGCAGCTTCAGCTAAATACAAATAAAATCAGTCGATTATGATTATTCAATAACCACCTTTTTAAGTTTTTGTTTTTTCGACTTGGGTTAATTGATATAGGAGGATGATGAGGACGACGATGACAACTAGAAAAGGATCCATCGCCTTCTGTTCCTGTTCAAAAACCTAGTATTGCCCATGGTTTTACTATGTCATTACTGCTGTTTTGTAAGTTTTTTATGTGATATCGTAGAATTCAAAGAAAAGGAAATCATATTTAAGCAGCGTCATGAAGATATATTGTGCTATTTTATTGGTCGATGTCATTTAACGTTTCGCCATTTGCTGCTAGGCAGTTGAGTTAGATCTGCTCGTCAATTGTTTAATCTTTTTAGTTATTCCATTTTGTTTAAAGAATTGTTTGTTGCGGTTGGTGTTGCGAATCGATTCACGATTTGTCTGGCGATAGAACGTGAATGATTATTCCTAATATGTGTCATTTTTGTTAGAAAAAATATCTGTGGTTAAATGGGATGAAAATATCTTTAGCAATCGATGTATTTGGTTGGCGACGCAAAACATCCATTATTCCCCAATTGGCGGACATATGACGTAAAACTTGTGCACCGTTAGCATATTCTTCGCTGGATATTCGTATGCTTTTATGGAAAACAATTGCGATATGATGGCTCGGTGGTGAAACGTGCAAGTTGCTGTTCCAAACTTTTCACTTAATTATAGTACCATTTACCTATCCAAAATATGGTCTAATTTGAAAGAATCCTCCAATGTCCTATTTCTGTTTTTGTGTTAAAAAATATCACTTCGATTTTGTACACATTTTCTACACAACAATATTTTAAATATGCCAACACAGATTAATCATACACGAGAGTTAGTTGAAGTCGATCCAAAAAAAAAAAAAAAAAAAAAAAACAAATAATTGAGACATTTTTTCAAGAAGCCATTCATATGACTCATGTAATGTTAATTGTTATCTAGTAGTGTATAAATAACCATTCATTTATATTTTATTGGGATCTATAAAAACTATCAAAAATATATTATCATATAATTAATAGCTAATTAGTAATTTGGAACTCTTATCTCTAAGTCGGGATCAGGCATTTAGATAATTTATAAATATAGTTATTATTGTATTGATTTTTTATTGTATTTAGCTTCTATAATTCCAGCATAACAAGTGTCTCAGTCACCCGGAAAATAACTAGAAATAAAATAAAAATAACCCAATGATAAAGGAGAAAAAGAAAATGGCAGCAACTTTCGCACAAGCTCAACTCTCTGTTAAAATTCCCCTACCTCTCAGCAAAGAAATGACAACGTTGTACCCAACCACACTACCTTCAGTAAGAGTAGCGACGAAATTACCAAATTGCCACCGCAACGCAATTTCGTCCTCCTCAACAATCCCATCGCCCAATCTGAAAAGACTCGCAATAAAATTATTGAAGGTATCGGCGATGTCTTCTTCTGCTCAGCCAACTGCATCGGACGATAAAGAAAGGACCGCTAAAAAGCCATTTTCGGTACTATTTGTCTGCCTTGGCAACATATGCAGAAGCCCAGCTGCTGAAGGTGTTTTCAGACACCTTGTTGAGCAAAAGGGCGTCGATTCAGAGTTCTATATTGATTCCGCCGGGACTATAAATTATCACGAGGTATGAAATTTTGCTTAAATTAGCTACAAGCTCGTGGGTTCCATTTCTGGTTGCGTTTGTGGGAAAAAAAAAAGATTGTGCTTTTAGGGTGGGTTCATATTATCGGGTGCTGCCTTGTTTCTGCTGTGTGAAATTTAGGGCAATCAAGCTGATCCAAGGATGAGGGCAGCTTCTAAAAGGCGTGGAATAGAGATAACCTCAATTTCTAGGCCAATAAAGCCTTCCGATTTCAGGGATTTTGACCTAATTCTTGCAATGGATAAGCAAAACAGAGGTATGCTTTAGTGCTGTTGAATTCAAACCAATTTTAAAGAGTATCTATCATTCTTCGAACTCTGTTCTTGCCATTATGTTGGTATAAAAAAATCGTCCGATGAGATGAATGCGAATGATCTTGTTTGGTGAAGAGGATATAATTGGGTCATTTGAGAGGTGGCGCCACAGAGAAACGTTGCCTGCTGATGCACATGAAAAGGTTTGTATCTACGAATTCTTATTACGCATCATGGAGAGGATCAAGTTAGGTTGAATTGTTTTAACTGGACAATGCGTATTATTCCCTTGTCTGATTTTCATTCAGCTCAAGATTATTACATAAGGCTAACTATGGTTATATTACATAGGTTCGTCTGATGTGTTCTTACTGCAAGAAGCACGACGAAACTGAAGTCCCAGACCCTTACTACGGCGGACCACAAGGCTTTGAGAAGGTAACAATTATATGTTATGGGTTAGTTAATGGGTTTATGATATATCTGATTCGAAGACAAGCGATAGGCTTAAGCTCATATCCTTGACTGATGCGAAAGCATGGCAAAATTACTTGAAATGCTTGATATATAAGAAGAGGTAAATGGAGAGAGAACTACTCTTAATTAAACCTTGAGAAGAAGTTAGTACTAGATATATGTTCACTGAATTCCCTTACGCAGGTTCTTGATTTACTCGAGGATGCTTGTGAATCACTGCTGGAAAATATCGTAGCTGAGAAAATGCGGTGATTTTTCACCTTCGCTGCCTACTGTATGGAAGGTGGTTTGTTTGTATTTGTGTCTGAAACCCATGCATTATTGTTTCTGATTTAAAGTGATGCAAACATGTTTCTGAGATTCAGTACCTCAAAGGCATTGTTGTGTGGTGTTGGTCCAGCCTGCCAGAAACGACGCCCACCAAAGAAGAAAAAAAAATAAAATAATATTATTAATATTATATTATAATATTATTTTATATATATAATAAAATAATGAAAGGTTTATATTGAAGGGCGACGCGGCGCATTCCTTGCCACCCGTTTCGAGCGGTCCAGAAGAGCTGAAGACATCTATAAATAGGCTGAGGATTCTTCAGTTATTATCATCACAAGCTCATTCGAGTTTTACTAAATAGAGAGAAGTAGTTCGAGTGAATTGTGAGGTTATCAGTTCAGGTAGAAACTGATAGGGTTCCACATCCACAGAGAGGTGTGAGGTAAACACGAGTGGTAAAAGTGAGATAGTAAAAATTCGAGGGTTGTAATTTTTACTATAGTGAAGATTTTGCCGACTCGGCCGTGGTTTTTCCCTCTTCGTTAACAGAGGGTTTTCCACGTTAAAATTCTGGTGTTCTTTCTTACCTTACGGTAATTTTATTTTTACCGTGGTAGTTACTGTGCGGGTCCCACCAAATTTACCCCGTGGGTCCCACTTCTCCCGATCGTCGTGCCGAGCCAAACCGAGACCTGTTCCGCTGCGGGGCCCACTAACCACCGCGGGGCCCACCACCATTCCCAACAAGTGGTATCAGAGCCTGATAGTATTCTGAGTATGCTCTGTGGTTGCAGCTTTGACTGATCTTCCACATCAGAAAAGATACTAGTAGGTTGCTGGTAGATTTTGACGACCATGGAGAACGACGGAGGAATGATCAAGCTGACAGTAACGAATTACTCCATATGGAAATCAAGGATGGAGGATTATCTTTATTGCAAAGACCTCCATGATCCAATCGAAAATGGAGGCAAGATGCCCGAAGGCGGGAATGCTGACCTATGGAAGAAATTGCAAAGAAAGACGCTAGCAGTGATCCGCCAATGGGTGGACATTAGCCTCTACAACCACGTCCGAAATGAGACAGACCCCTACAAACTCTGGACGAAATTGGAGGGTATGTACGAGGTGACAAATGCGCTGAGCAAGGTATTCATGATGCGAAAACTCATGAATGTGAAGCTGAACGAGGGACGATCAGTTGCTGAACATCTGAACGACTTTGAAGGGCTGGTAACTCAACTCACAAGTGCCGGTCTAGTACTTGATGATGAGCTACAAGCATGTCTACTATTGGGATCTCTACCTGATAGCTGGGATACATTGGTAGTATCGCTCACCAACTCGGCACCAAGTGGTAAAGTCACGATGGAGATGGTGAAAAACAGACTCTACAATGAAGAGCTGCGACGGAAGGATGCTGCCAGTACCAGTACGGGAAATCAGGCCCTTGTCACGGAGAATAGGGGCCGGAGCAAGAGTAGAGGACCAAAAGGATACAACAAGTCGAAAGATAGATCCAAGTCCAGGGAGATGAGGAAGTGCTACCATTGTGGTAAAATTGGCCACTTACAAAGAAACTGTAGACTTCTCAACAGAAAACAGAAACAAGACGATGACAAGAACACGTCTGCAATCGCCTCCAACGATGGTGGAGAGGTTACTCTGGTGAATGAAGCAGACTGCTGTCATGTTGCGGATGCAAGCACCGAATGGGTAGTGGACTCTGGTGCCTCCTACCATTGTGTTCCAAGGCGTGAATACTTCTCCACATATAAGGCGGGAAACTTTGGCACTACCAAGATGGGTAACCAAAGTGTTTCTAAAATAGTGGGGATCGGTGATATCTGTATCCAGACGAGCGTAGGGTGCACATTACGGCTGAAAGATGTGCGACACATTCCAGACCTGCGTCTCAACCTGATTTCTGTGAAGGTGCTGGACAATGAAGGATACTATAACGAGATGGCAAATAGCAACTGGAAACTCACCAAGGGATCGTTGGTGGTAGCGAGAGGAAAGCTATGCTGCTCATTGTACAAGATGCACGCAACAATATGTGCTAACCAACTGAATACAGTTGAAGATGATGCTTCTCCAAATTTGTGGCACAGACGGCTGGCGCACGTAGGAGAGAAGGGGTTGAATGTCTTGGCTAAAAAGTCCCTCATACCAGTAGCCAAGGAGAAAGCGCTGAACCCCTGCGATTATTGTTTATTTGGAAAGCAACATAGAGTTTCATTCGCGAAGAGCTCAACCAGGCGAATGAGGAAGTTGGAGTTGGTACACTCTGACGTATGCGGACCCATGGAAGTCGAATCTCTGGGAGGTAGTAAATATTTTCTGACCTTCATTGATGATGCATCTCGCAAGACCTGGGTATATCTGTTGCGGACGAAGGACCAGGTTTTCTATTATTTCAAGAAGTTCCATGCGATGGTGGAAAGAGAAACAGGAATGCCGCTAAAGTGTCTACGCACAGATAATGGTGGTGAATACATCTCTCGAGAGTTCAGAGATTATTCCATGAAACATGGCATTAGGCATGAAAAGACAGTTCCTGGTACTCCTCAGCAGAATGGTGTCGCAGAGAGAATGAACCGAACCATTATGGAGAGAGTCCGAGCGATGCTCAAAATGGCTAATCTATCTAAGTCATTTTGGGGGGAAGCTGTCAACACTGCAGTCTATCTTATCAACCGGCTACCTTCATCGGCGTTGGATTTCGATGTACCAGAGAAGGTGTGGACCGGTAGAGACATCTCATATTCCCATTTGAGAGTGTTTGGCTGCAAGGCGTTCATGCATGTGTTTGGATTACGATTTCGATGTTCATATTCACGGCCGTGACGGCGGCTAAAAACCCTATTTCTTGACTTTCTGGCATGAGTCACGGCTTGTTACATCTGCAGTCACGGCCGTGAATGAATGGAATTTTCCTTCGTTGAGCTCTCTGTCCAGGTTCACGGCCTCGTACATAAATGTTCACGGCCGTGACGTTAAGTCCTTGAGCTACTGCCGTGATTCACGGCTCCTTGCTTGACGCTTCACGGCCGTGAATGTGTACATGTTCCAGATCTTCATATACTGCCCAAGTTCACGGCCCATCGCATGATGTATCACGGCCGTGAAGGTCACTTACTTTTCTCTCTGCCGCTTTTCACGGCTCGTTGCAAAGGTGTTCACGGCCGTGAATATGAACATTGTCGATATCCCACTTTTCTGCCGAGATTCACGGCCTATTGAGGTAAAGCTCACGGCCGTGACTCCTTGTCCGACATCTTCATACTTGGCCAATTTCGCGTCGTTTCCGCCTCGTTTTCGTTCCTTTTCGCTCGATAATCATTCGAAGGTCCTACAATATTTAAATGGGTGTAAATAGAGCCAATAAATGCATAGAATGATCAAAACTTTCCTATTATAACCCAAATAAACATAACAATAAACGTATTAAAATACGTTTATCAAACTCGTTCAATATAACGCTCCTGGGATAACCACAATTTCCCAGCTTTCCGATCTCGGGTAATCTCCATTCCGAGAATCCGCTTTGCCGAACCTAAATCCTTCATGTCAAATGTCTTTGACAAATCTTTCTTCAACCTGCTAATCATCACTGCATCTTGTCCGACAATTAGCATATCATCAACATACAGGAGAAGAACGATAAATTTACCGTTAGAGTATCTTCGGACGTAAACACATGGATCTGCATCTGTTCTCTTGAACCCCTGATGCACCATGAAAGAATCAAATTTCTTGTACCATTGCCGTGGAGCTTGTTTCAGTCCGTACAAGCTTTTCTTCAACCGGCAGACCATGTCCTCTTTACCTCTAACCTCGAACCCTTCTGGTTGTTCCATATATATCTCCTCATCAAGATCACCATGCAAGAATGCGGTCTTCACGTCGAGTTGCTCCAATTGAAGATCCATGGTAGCAGCTAGTCCCAGTATGACTCTGATTGAACTCATCTTCACGACAGGTGAAAATATCTCGTCAAAGTCGATCCCCTTCCTCTGAGTGAAACCTTTGACCACTAATCGAGCCTTGTATCTAACCAGCTTGCCATCATCCTTCTTCAATTTGTACACCCATTTGTTCTTGAGTGTCTTCTTTCCTTTCGGCAATCGAACTAACTCGTACGTATCATTCTTCTTCAGAGAATCCATCTCCTCTTGCATGGCCTTTGTCCAACAATCTTTGTCCCTACAAGATTGTACTTCTTGGAAGCTCTCCGGCTCCCCCTCGTCAGTAATCAAAATATAATCAGAACTCGGATACCTCGTAGATGGTTGGCGTTCCCTAGTTGACCTTCTCAGCTGAGGTTCAACTGCTTCTTGCACATCTGAAGGCTCCCCCTGCTCAGCATCTTCAGTATGTTCATCTACAACAGGTTCATCATCATCAATGGCTGATTCTTCTGGTTCAGGTTCTGATTGTTGCATTCCTTCCTCCGTGACACCATTATATGGAATGCTAACTGGTGTATAATCGTCTACACCGCCATCTGTGGATTTCGTCACATCCACATCTGAGTCGCCCATGGTCTCATGCTCATGGAATACTACGTCGCGACTTCGAACAGTCTTCTTCTTCTTTGGATCCCAAAGTCTGTAGCCGAACTCCTCGTCTCCGTACCCAACAAAGATGCAAGGATTTGATTTATCATCAAGCTTCGATCTTTCTGGCATGAGTCACGGCTTGTTACATCTGCAGTCACGGCCGTGAATGAATGGAATTTTCCTTCGTTGAGCTCTCTGTCCAGGTTCACGGCCTCGTACATAAATGTTCACGGCCGTGACGTTAAGTCCTTGAGCTACTGCCGTGATTCACGGCTCCTTGCTTGACGCTTCACGGCCGTGAATGTGTACATGTTCCAGATCTTCATATACTGCCCAAGTTCACGGCCCATCGCATGATGTATCACGGCCGTGAAGGTCACTTACTTTTCTCTCTGCCGCTTTTCACGGCTCGTTGCAAAGGTGTTCACGGCCGTGAATATGAACATTGTCGATATCCCACTTTTCTGCCGAGATTCACGGCCTATTGAGGTAAAGCTCACGGCCGTGACTCCTTGTCCGACATCTTCATACTTGGCCAATTTCGCGTCGTTTCCGCCTCGTTTTCGTTCCTTTTCGCTCGATAATCATTCGAAGGTCCTACAATATTTAAATGGGTGTAAATAGAGCCAATAAATGCATAGAATGATCAAAACTTTCCTATTATAACCCAAATAAACATAACAATAAACGTATTAAAATACGTTTATCAAACCTCCCCACACTTAAGCTTTTGCTTGTCCTCAAGCAAAATAAAAGCAAGAAAAGGTTATCAAGATAACGGCACGACCATTCACAATTCACCAACGCAGATGGAAAACACAAATAGGAATTAAGCAAGCAATTATAGACACTGCAACAATAATCAGCACTCATCGACACGAATTTCATTAGCACTACTAATCGAGATCCACACCTCACAGGGATTCACTCAAATCACTCAGTGTATAGGCTAATAAATCTGTGAATCGCTCAATTCATGCAATAATCTAGTCTCTACCATATGCTTGCTAGTCAATCGCACGTCTACAACTTAAAGCAGTTAGCATGAATCAGAAGGTCTTTTCGGGTTAAATGGGTTCAGATAGTAATGAGGTGGTAGTGGGATCACATATGAGTAGCAGTCGTGTCGGTCTTCATGTCATTGTCTAAAGCGCGCCAGGATCAACCCTTTTGATTACGCCGTCTTCATATTCTCTTATTTCTGCTGCGTTCCACTAAGCCTTTCTTCTTCCAAGTCTCGAAATGATGGAATGATGTGGAATTCACGAGACCGGAAGATTATCAAAGGAAAGGTTCTTTTTTTTTTTTTTTTTTTTTTTTTTTTTTTTCACAATAGCTTATCCTCGTTCCACTTCGTTTTTTTTTTTTTCTTTTTTTTTTCTTTTTTTTTTTTTCACATTGAGGCGTTCTCCACTGCTTTCGGCGTTGTCTCGGAGTTGTCGGGTCATCCGGCTCGCTTTTCGACTTTGACATTCAACCTTCACTTCCTGCTTAACTCGGGTTCAGATGATCTCTGGAGGCTAATTTAGGTTAGTGGCTTATGATATACGAAGTGTAAGAAATAAATAGGCTTAGGCTCAAAGTGGCTAACTACGGTGATCAGTCGTGGTTGGAAACTTTGGCCCTGGACTTATTTCCTAATGCCTTCGTCATATTCATACAAAACATACTATAAGCAATTTCAATGCGTATCAAACAAGCAAGTTCTAGAGAGACGTAAATTATGCACTACTCACACAACCAAGAAAAATGAGCAAAAGCTCGTCAGCTCAAACTCTCACAACGGAACATGGGTTATGTGTGTGAATCTCTCAAAGCAACACTATATCTATTCATGCTGAAAAGATTAAATCACTGATGCATGTCTTTCATCGCTCACTAGACTCCCTAATATGCAATCCACATTGAGATGAACGCAAACAATCATGCCATATTTTCATAAATTTAATAGCCACGGCACCTAAAAAAAATTTCACGTAACTTTTCAACAAAATTCCCAACACAATTCCCCCTCCCCACACTTAAGATTCACGTTGTCCTCAACGTGTAAAATAAATAACAGGAAGGTAAAAGAAGTTGAAAAGAACGTGACTCCCCTGAAAAATTGGCGTGGCCCTGCCTCCATCATTTGATATAGTTTGAACATGGTTGCTTCACTGATTGTGAATATTTTGGGTTGTAGTGGCGTAAATTGTGACACGTTTCCTGAAAACACTGAAAAGAAAATTAAACGTACGCTGGAAATAAGAAGTAAACAGCAAAACGAGTCATAATCATCAAAAGTGTCTGGATGACTAGACCAAACAGACAGTGTTTGACAAAAGAAAAATCCCAACTGCAGTTGGAACTAAGGTGGTGGTGGTGAGGGCGGCCGAGGGCGAAGGAACGCCAGTGACTCCTGTGATCGCCTGACCGCGTCTTCCATGGCTTTAAGAGCCATCTCATATCGCTCTTGCTCCTCGCGATAGCGTCTGTGGGCTTCCTCGTTTCGACGCTCGTACTCGTCCTGACGGCGTCGTGTCTCCTCGTCACGCTGTATGGCCTCCTGATGGTAGCGGAGCATGTCCTCGCGCAGTGTGTGAAGGTCTGCGGCTGACGCGTAAGGAGCGACCCCTGATGATTCCCCCTCGTGGTAGCCGGAGGAATGGGAAGTGCCGGCAGCGTCTGGGTGAATGGGGAATGGCCCCGCACCCTCAATTTCCAGTGGCTCAGGGAATGCTTCACCGAGGTCCGTCTGCCCACGGTAAACTGCGTGCCAAACATAGACCTTGTTCGAACGGGACCAATTCGGCGCTTTGATCAGCATCTTCATCTTGAGCATCATGTCCTCATTCACCAGGTTTCGCCCACCCACAATCGTCATCTCTGGTGGATTCGCTGGCCACAAGTTCATCCCCTTGATAACCTTCGTAATAAACGGCCCCACTGCGATCTTCCCGTGACTACGAACATCAGCCTGGGCACTGAAGGCGTGTGCCATGCCCAATCCTAAGTGCACCGGTTGACCATGCTGCATCCTGACCAAGTAGTACAGATCGCGAAGTCCAATCGCGCCGTGCGAGTCGCCCCTTGGTGTGAGCGAGGTCGAAAGCAACCGGTGGATGTAACGTAAACCAGGGCTCCTGAGCGAAGACGCTTTCGAGGTCTTCACACTAAAGGCAGGTTCGCCGGGTCGCACGAGTTCCTCCCAATAGGTCTGGCGCTGCGGCGGATAGCTAAGGTACTCCTTGTAATATGCATCTGGGTATTGGCCCTGTTCTCCAAAGTCTGGTACATTCAATCCAAGCGCCGTGCAAATATCGTCTTCATCGACGGTATGCTCTGTATTAAACGCCCTGAATTTGATTTTTTCACGCCCGTGCTCGTTGAAATTGTAGGTGGATAAGAACTCCAAGGTTAGCTCCTTATAGGCCGGCTCGTCAATGTGGAAGAAGTCGAGCCATCCGCTGAGGGACGCGTAGCCGGCCACTTGCTGGTCGATGTGATATTTTTCCAGCGTGTCGTGGTCAATCTGATCAGTCAGAATGAATTCCGTGCTCTTTAGCCGGTTGTAACGGGCCTGGTGTGTCTCATCGTCAAACTGCCCCATAGCTTCTAGCAGTGTCGTCGTGCGTTGGCCTCGACGTGGACGACTCGTTGATGGTGAATCGTGAGCACGTCCTGCAGCGGTTCTGCTTTTACCCATGGTACCTAGAAGTCCAAATGTTAGTTGGCGAGAAAATGATAATCAACACAGCTCGACTCGACCAACGTCGCGACAAAAATTCACAATCCTTAAAACAAGAACATTTACAATTTCAAAGCGGCATTTTGTCGAACACATACAAGACAATCTAAAATACTCCTTCTAATTGCAATAATCAATCAATCAAGCACATTCCTCAACATTAGACGATTATCCAACGCAAAATGATCCATGAAAAGCAACCAATTTGGGTAAAATTTTCCAAATTCCCAAAATCTCATTGTTAGGGTTTAGCATTCCAAATCGAAAATTTAACCAACGAAATCATGAAATTAGTCACACCCAAGGCGTTCAAAGCATAAATCTAACCATAAAGAGCAATACAAACACCAAAATTGACCCAAATTGTAAAAGCCCCAATTTCGAAGATTAGGGTTCATCGCCCAAAATCGAAATTAATACACCAAAACGATAAATCTGTTAAGCAAAACACGTTTATAGCGTAAATCTTTCCATGGGAGAGCAATGTGAACGTTCAATTCGAACCCAAATCCGAAAAAAATGCGAAAATCGTTCATTAAAAGCCTTGCGAGAGAATGACATACCTTGTTGCGTGAATCACTGTGAAAAAGAGGGAAGGTGGATGTTTTGATGTCGCTAACAATGCAAGTGGCGAACGTTGTGGCCGGAGTTGTGTTTTTCGTTATGAATTTGGCGAGAAATCGTCGATGGTTGGATGTTTTTCGGTGTGAAATAGCGAGAGGAGATGAAATGAGTTTTAATAGTTGAAATTCGCAGACTCACGGCCGTGAGCTAGTCTCGTGAATTCCACATCATTCCATCATTTCGAGACTTGGAAGAAGAAAGGCTTAGTGGAACGCAGCAGAAATAAGAGAATATGAAGACGGCGTAATCAAAAGGGTTGATCCTGGCGCGCTTTAGACAATGACATGAAGACCGACACGACTGCTACTCATATGTGATCCCACTACCACCTCATTACTATCTGAACCCATTTAACCCGAAAAGACCTTCTGATTCATGCTAACTGCTTTAAGTTGTAGACGTGCGATTGACTAGCAAGCATATGGTAGAGACTAGATTATTGCATGAATTGAGCGATTCACAGATTTATTAGCCTATACACTGAGTGATTTGAGTGAATCCCTGTGAGGTGTGGATCTCGATTAGTAGTGCTAATGAAATTCGTGTCGATGAGTGCTGATTATTGTTGCAGTGTCTATAATTGCTTGCTTAATTCCTATTTGTGTTTTCCATCTGCGTTGGTGAATTGTGAATGGTCGTGCCGTTATCTTGATAACCTTTTCTTGCTTTTATTTTGCTTGAGGACAAGCAAAAGCTTAAGTGTGGGGAGGTTTGATAAACGTATTTTAATACGTTTATTGTTATGTTTATTTGGGTTATAATAGGAAAGTTTTGATCATTCTATGCATTTATTGGCTCTATTTACACCCATTTAAATATTGTAGGACCTTCGAATGATTATCGAGCGAAAAGGAACGAAAACGAGGCGGAAACGACGCGAAATTGGCCAAGTATGAAGATGTCGGACAAGGAGTCACGGCCGTGAGCTTTACCTCAATAGGCCGTGAATCTCGGCAGAAAAGTGGGATATCGACAATGTTCATATTCACGGCCGTGAACACCTTTGCAACGAGCCGTGAAAAGCGGCAGAGAGAAAAGTAAGTGACCTTCACGGCCGTGATACATCATGCGATGGGCCGTGAACTTGGGCAGTATATGAAGATCTGGAACATGTACACATTCACGGCCGTGAAGCGTCAAGCAAGGAGCCGTGAATCACGGCAGTAGCTCAAGGACTTAACGTCACGGCCGTGAACATTTATGTACGAGGCCGTGAACCTGGACAGAGAGCTCAACGAAGGAAAATTCCATTCATTCACGGCCGTGACTGCAGATGTAACAAGCCGTGACTCATGCCAGAAAGTCAAGAAATAGGGTTTTTAGCCGCCGTCACGGCCGTGAAGGCCCGTTAAGAGGCCGTGAACGTGCCAAATTTCAAGGTTTTGGCCCATTTTCGAAGGATAAAAGGGGAACCCTCCTTACAACTCAAGAACAACTTGATAGGGACGAAAAATTTAGAGCAAAGAGGAGAAGGAAGAACACTAGAAGCAGTCCCGTGATTCGGAGAAGCTCAAGGGACGATCCGACGACGAAGCTACGCTCATACGATCGAGGAACGAGAGCTCCACCTCGGAAACTCCATATTCACTTCTTAGGGAAGTTTTTATGAGTTCTCTATCCTCGTTACCTTTAAATCTCGTTGTTGTGATGTTTAATATGAGTAGCTAATCCTCTTGTGTGTTCGGGAATAGATGAACGTTGGGTTATGTCGTAGTTAAGGCGGAAGATAATCGTGAACACGTGTATTCGACTTTTTATCGTTCTATGATATTGTTTCTTCGTATCAATATGTCTATGTGTTGATATGAATGTGTGATATATCGTTTAGGGCGACAGCTAAATAACGATTAGGTCGTTTATAGACGTTAGGATTCGAGTATAGGGCGACAGCAAATACTCGATCCTCGCAATCTAGTAATCGCTGAACTTAGATCCCACGAACGTTTAGGGCGACAGCAAATCCGTGAGTGGGTAGGAAATTACTGCGATTTAGTCGATAATCACGTCGGAGCGATACTCTGTAGCCTTAGCCGACAACACCCTTCGGGATTCGAACCTCGAACACATATTTGTCACCTCAAGTCACTCTTACTATTTCTAGTTGTGCCTCCTTGTCTTCCAATACTTTAAGTTGCTTTGTTAAATTAGTTCATAGTATAAACAAATCCTGTTATTTTATTTAGGTTAAATATCGAATCGATAGGTCAATATTAGTAATCAATTTATTCCTCGTGTTCGATACTCGGATATTCACTATAGCTATATTACAAACGATAGGTACACTGCCTATCGCGCGTGATTCTAGTTATAATATATTCGTTTTAATTATTACTTGACGTACTCGCACAAACATTTATTTAAACATACACGCACGCGATCAGAGTTCTAGAGAGGTTCAATATGAAGGATGCTAAACCAGTTAGCACGCCACTTGCAGCGCACTTTCAGTTGCGAAAGAAATCCAGTCCATCAACAACAGAAGACGGAGAAGATGTCCCAGATATTCCATATTCATCGGCGGTCGGAAGTTTAATGTACGCCATGGTGTGTACGAGGCCAGATATCGCTCACGCAGTTGGCGTTGTGAGTCGATTTCTATCGAATCCCGGGAAATCACATTGGGAAGCAGTGAAATGGATCTTGAGGTACCTGAGAGGAACTTCCAAATTATGCCTAACATTTGGAAGTGGTAAATGTTTTCTTACAGGCTATACAGATGCTGATATGGCCGGTGATCTCGACAGCAGAAAGTCAACGTCGGGATACATATTTACGTTCTCAGGGGGAGCTATCTCATGGCAGTCGAGGTTACAAAAATGTGTTTCTTTATCAACTACTGAAGCAGAGTATGTTGCAGCAACGGAAGCTGGCAAGGAGATGCTCTGGTTGAAGAGATTCCTTCAGGAGTTGGGAATTCAGCAGGAGGAGTACATAATATTTTGCGATAGTCAAAGTGCTTTGGACTTGAGCAAGAATACTATGTATCATTCGAGGACGAAACACATCGATGTTCGTTATCATTGGCTCAGACAAGCTATTGAGGAGAAAGCGTTCAAGCTGCAGAAGATCCACACAGACAAGAATGTTGCGGACATTCTGACGAAGGTGATTCCCAAGGAGAAGACTGAGTTCTGCACCGGACAAGCCGGCATGGACTATCGCTGAGGCGATAGGAAATCTTCCCCGCAAATAATGAATGAGGCTGGAGGGGGAGAATTGTTGGTCCAGCCTGCCAGAAACGACGCCCACCAAAGAAGAAAAAAAAATAAAATAATATTATTAATATTATATTATAATATTATTTTATATATATAATAAAATAATGAAAGGTTTATATTGAAGGGCGACGCGGCGCATTCCTTGCCACCCGTTTCGAGCGGTCCAGAAGAGCTGAAGACATCTATAAATAGGCTGAGGATTCTTCAGTTATTATCATCACAAGCTCATTCGAGTTTTACTAAATAGAGAGAAGTAGTTCGAGTGAATTGTGAGGTTATCAGTTCAGGTAGAAACTGATAGGGTTCCACATCCACAGAGAGGTGTGAGGTAAACACGAGTGGTAAAAGTGAGATAGTAAAAATTCGAGGGTTGTAATTTTTACTATAGTGAAGATTTTGCCGACTCGGCCGTGGTTTTTCCCTCTTCGTTAACAGAGGGTTTTCCACGTTAAAATTCTGGTGTTCTTTCTTACCTTACGGTAATTTTATTTTTACCGTGGTAGTTACTGTGCGGGTCCCACCAAATTTACCCCGTGGGTCCCACTTCTCCCGATCGTCGTGCCGAGCCAAACCGAGACCTGTTACGCTGCGGGGCCCACTAACCACCGCGGGGCCCACCACCATTCCCAACATGTGGTTGGGGTGTTTTCAAACCGAAGAATGATAATAGTCAGTTGGTAATGAATTCTTTATTAAATTCATGATATTAGATATCATATACATAGCTGTATTTCGAAAAACTTGTGGACATAAGATGATGAGATCAATGGAGATGCTATGAAGCTTTTACACATTCATGTGCACGAGCACGACTTGCCTATTTAGTTTGTCCCAAGACTTTAAATCAAGAACGTGCTACTAATTCACGTGTGAAGATTGAAGTGTATAAATATATATTATATTCAGACTTATATCAGTAGATCCGTTGAATTCCAAACCACATTTTTTAATGATTTGGAATTTTTCGATTTTGTGGCTCTTACATATGTATGACTTTTACATTTTATTATGTTATAGATTTATTTTTCTGGCCAAATCCTATAAACTGTAGTATTACTTGTGTTGTTCCCCTGATTCATTTACTGAAAACCATATTGATTTTTCCTTGTTTTTTAGAAGAAAACGTCGTATCTATCTATGACATGCTATTTTCAACAAAACAAATTGTGGTCCATAAAATAGGGTTAAAAAGTAAAACAAATAACATGTCAACTCTTTTTTTGGCCACATAATGCTGTATTGTACCAAAAAAGGTGGAAAGCACCAAACATTTATCTAATGTACGAAACATATAAAAAAAATACTTACGGATAGTTGTTAAGCTACTCTCTAATGATCCATTTCAATTGCAAGATCCAATTTCAAGCTTAAGATGAAATGTAAAAAAAAAAAAACATTCAAACCATGTATCAATTCAAAGACAAGTCTTGCTATAAACGATACAATCACAAAAAAAAAAAAAAAAAAGTATTCTTACACAAGTCACAGAAAACCCATTATTCATCAACCCAAAAAAAATTAAAAATCAGTAAAAACAAAAAGAGAAAAAAAAGAAAAAAACATCACATACTCTTACAAGCGCAGATCAACAAGGAGAAGTCAGTTTTTTCTTGATCTTTCTGTGCAGTCTTCTCCTCCAACCAAAGCCTGCTATCGAATCCACTTCTCTTCTTAAACATAAACACAGCACTATTACCATTATTATTATTACCAGAAACAGATGGGCTGTCGTAAAACCAATCATGAACATCCCACATTAGATCGACCAGAGAACCATCCAAGAAAATGGTATGATTCCCTCTGAAATTCCACTGTAGCCTCTTCACTCGAACTACGGTCTTCTTATCGATAGAAACCATCAAAAAAGGGTTCTTCAGCCCTTCGCTCTCGCCGCCGCCGCCGCATCTGATCAGAATTTCATGGCAGTCGCCGGCGTCGCCCAGCCTCGCCTTGGTCGTGTAAAGGGTGTTGCCGGAAAAATTCTCCTGCCGAGAGATCAGCGAGAATTTCCCAGGTTTCACCTTCTTCTGAGCAGAGCAGTCGCCGACGACCAGCGCCGGCTCGGAATCCACGGCGATGGAGACGTAGAAACCCTCGACGGGCTCGGGCCCAGATTCGTATCGGGCCGCAGAAAGGTCCCAAGAAACCTCGATGTCGAGCTTGTGAAATTCGATCGATTTCGAACCCTTTAGCTTTCTGAATTTCCTCGAGTTCGTGTTGACCTTGATTGACGGCGGCGGATCGAGGCGATCGCTGGTGGTGGCATCGGCGGCGAAGGATATGCTCAGGCCTTGGGAGACGGCGTTCTTGGTCCACGTCAGCGTGGCGAGGATGTGTTTTTGAGGGGAGAGATTCGCCTTGTAGAGGCAAGTGACGGCGTTTAGGACCGACGAGGTTAAGCTCGGAGAAATGCATGAAGTGTTTCTGTAGCTCGAACACGACGTGTCTGATGAGACTTGTACGGCGTATTCGCTGAAACAAGACGAAAAATCTCTCATCTTTTTTTCTTTTTTCTGTAATTTTGAAGTTCAATTTTAACAACGAAGATCGATGAAGAAGGAGATTTTTGGAGAGGTTGAAGAAGAAGAAGAAGAAGATGGGAAGAAGGTAGGAAAATGATAAAATGGAAATCTAAGTTTCTGTCCTGACAAGAACATGTATGTGTAATTAATACGATGAAATTTTTTATTTTAGTAATTTATTTCTTTGATTAGTTCAATGAGACGTAATAAGATGCATATCTCACTCTATGTTTATTTAATTGTATTTGACAGTTCATCTGAGAAGGATTATGGAATAGAATGGGAGTGTGATAATCTATTATCTATACTATTACATTAAGGGGTGTCTGTTTTGGGGTGATCCTTCAAAACATCACCGTGATCCTTCCATCGCTTCATAATCACTCCGTTTGTTTAGCATGGGTGATGAGTCATCACCGTGATAAAGGATCACCGAGGTGATGAAAACGAGGTGATATTCCAGCTTTTGGATCACTCCCAAAAACCAGGGTGATCCTCCATGACCGTGATGGGGTGATATTTTAAATATTTCTTTGGATTAAATTATCCCTTATTTTTTAATATTCATTCATTATATACCCTTACTCATATTTTAAATAACATAACCAACATATTTAAATCTTAAAAAAAATTACATTTATGCTTAAAAAATAAAAGAATTATGTTGAAGGATTATAGAAAATTCTTATAATTATAAATTGATTAATCTATTGAAGCTTTAGAAAAATAAATATATTAAAGAATTAGATAAAACACTTATAATTGATAGTTGGTTAAAAATCTATGTCAATTATGATGATGAATTACATAATATGCTTATAATTAATGCTAAAGAATAATACTTGATTTAACCTCTCTATTTCTAATTTCGCTAATTAATAATTATTATATTTAACCCCTCAATTTTAATTATTATACTTATACCTAATCATTATTTTCATATATATATATATATATAAATTATATTTCATCTACTAAACATAAATTATAAATTTCAAAACCAAAATTAAAAAAAAAAATTATATTTTAAGCACACAAATAGAGTGTGCGGATATTACTAGTAAATTATATTAATGGTGAGGGGCTAGGATAAACCCTTCAATTGGTCTGCATCAATTGACCAATCAGATTTTTTCTATATCTATTAAAAAATATAAAAAAAAAGACTTATTAAACTATATACCTTCCGTAACCTTAATAACTTACCAAATTCTAATTTTAGTATATTACTTATTAAAATTGTTTAATAATAATTAACTTTATTTATTGCACACACATAGGGTGTGCCAGAAATAATTTATATAACTGGTGTATAGTTTAATTTCAAATATTTGGTTATCTTGGGATCTATGGTTGACTAAATAAAAAAAAATACCTTGGGACAGTTCGTTGTGCAAACCATGAAGTTTTTACTCTGCTAGGTTGATTAGGCACAGAAACACATATATCAAATCCAAATTATTACTTATTATGTTTCAAAATCAAAATTTAGAAAATCAGTTAAAAGTACGTGACATCTCAACCCACTTTGGACCCCTATCTTGTTATCTAGTTGCAATGTCCTTTCAAATCAGCAAGACAAAGAACACAGCCGAAATTCGAAATACCTTATAGTAAAATTAATAATATTAATAACGAGAATCTCGATTTTACCATTTCCTACATAAAAATGGCAAGCTCACTGAACAAATATCATAGCATGGTTTTCAACTATTTGCAATTTCTTCGGAATAGATAGGTAGTTCATATAGAACAACTAAATTCTATATTATTATTCTTCTATTCTATTATACTAGCAACTTTTGCACGCTATATGTTTGTTAATTAAATAATTGTGAAGGAAAAAGTAGTTTACTCAACTTATAATAGTGGCTAGTTTTTTATTGTTTATTTATATTTAATTACCATATTTAAGTGGAGACGGAAGATATTAATTTAACTAAAATAGACAATAAAAAGTTATAGTGGTAATTTTCCTATACAATTAAAATTGGCATATCACGTCAGTGTCTATCAGGTAATGAGCCAAACAGAAAGGGCTCGTTTGATATCAGTGTTTAGGGATTACATGGGTATAAGTTATTTGTGTATAGCTATACAAGAATTTTGTTGATGTTGTGTTTTAACATGTTTGATATGTGTGTATTAATTATTTGTGTAATGATATAAATTGTGTTTGATAGATGTGTTTGAGATGTGTATAGGTGTGTATGGATTAGTGATACACACCCCATAACCAGCTTAAAGGTGGGTATGGATATACAAGGCCTATAACCAAAAACCTTGTAATAGACGTGTATAGTCATACAAGGCATGTATGGCTATACACAGATATCAAACACGACACAACTTATTTATACACATCCCATACACACCCATACACACTCATACACACTTATCAAACAAGCCCAAAGATGTACAGTGTGGATTGCTATAAAGTACAAACTGCTATATTTGATTTGTCATTTATTTGCAATTTGATCCCTCTATCTTGATTTAATTATTTCAATAATTTTCATATCACTGTTACATTTTATTTATTATACTTAGCTTGGAAGTTTATACGACACGCCAGCCACTATAAATCGAACACTGGAACTAAACATCCCTACATTTTTTTTTTCCTTTTATGTAGTTCAAAATTATATTCATCTATTAGACAATAAAAATAATAAATTTTAAAATTAAAATAAAATATTTCAAAAAATAAATTAAAATAAAAGAATATTCTAAGCAAGGAAAAAGTATTAGTCTCTATAAAGTATAAAGGAGCGTAAGTATGATGTATCTCTAAATTTGGAGCAGCGCAAATTACAAGTGAAATACATGTCTAGGGAACAATCAAATTATGCTATTTCAGCTCCTATGATTAGAAGCATAGGAATAACGTGAATCAAATAAATAATACGGTCCCTCTCTCTTTTGTATTCTGTAAGTTTTTTATATTGAAAATCCGCTGTGGTTGTAGTTGGGAAGAAAATAACATTAAATTGGATAATGTGACCCCATGAAGCCATTTAATTCTATTACAATGTGGCCATTTTACATCCCTTTCTGCCCTTCCTAAAAGTTCATTTTCCTACAATGCTGGCAGATGTTTAAATGCATTTTGATTCACACTACTGCAAAAAGTTTCATGATAAGAATCAATTATACATTAAATTTTTGATAAAAAAAAATGCATTTAACTGCTCCTCTAATTCTAATTAGAGGTCGTTTTACATCTCTCATTTTGTTTCTAATTAGAAGTCGTTTTACAGATTTCAATACAAATATTTACTATATTTCCAATTTTACCCTTTTTTATGTGATTTTCAATATCATAGATGGTGAGTCATTCCATCATTAATAGTAGGAAATAATTAATTAAGGGTATATGAAACATTTCATTCTATTTCTTAGTATCTGTGAAAAATCAACTACCTTTATTTAGAATGAGAGAGAGTCCTATACAACCATAGGAAAGTTTTGAAACTGGGATATGGAAATGCTTTAGAATATCTAATATCTCTAATTTATAGGGTACAAAACGTAATCGAATTTAATGAAATGAACGAATTTTTGTTTACTTTAGGTTTATTTAAAACAGATGTCATAGAAGTTGTAAAAAAAATTAAAATAATATGGACCGCGGGTAGTTAGGCCCCAAAATGTCACGTTACCCCAATAAATGACGAACAAGTTGATCGATAAATAAATTAACTAATATTTGGGAGACTAGCAGTATCTAAATGCGGGACTAAAAGTGCATTTTTTAATGGAATGGTAATGTCACATAATACCCATATCGAAATGATCATCTTGACGCTCGTTCTAATCAGTATCTTAGAAAAGTAATTATTTATTGAGGAGCATTGTAAGAATATATGTTAAATTTATCTGAGACTTACTCAATGATATTCATATGAAATATATGGTTTATTTTCACTCTCTACAACTTTCTGTTTGTTTTTTTTTTTGGGAATGGTGACTTTTGCAGGAATAGGTATCGATCATTGATTTAGTTAGGTACAAAATCACAATACAAATGTCACATGGTTCACTAAACCAACCGATCATGATAGGCCTTACAATGATGGATATGCTTAAAAATAAAATTTTCAACGTGCCTAACACATATACATTTTGTTAATTTACAACAAGATTTTCTCTTAAATTCTAATTATTGTTTTCTTTAAATCACAGGAAATTTATTATGAACTCTATCTTTAATATCTGTCAAATTTTGGTCAGAATACCAACCTTTACATTGCAGGTGGTGAACAGTGGCTTGTAAATACGAATATAAAGATGACTTACATTATCGGAAAGATTTAGCTTAAAACTCAAAACAATACTATGAATCTATATCTGTTATAACAACAGACAATCAAATTACGATAAATAATGATACATTACATCACGATACAGGTTAAGGCACGTTTTTTTATACAACATATTTCAATTTTCACGAAAATTCTCTGTGAATCTGAACTGTAAACAATAACCAAATATACACCGGGGGTTAGCAGCTGATTATCATGAATATGAGATTGCCCATAGTTTATAAACGGCTACATTAATAAATTATTACGTTGGTCGATATGTAACGTGTTAGGGTATAATGCTAGACTTATATTTATTTAATCCTTTCGAGCAAATCAATAAAAAAAAAAGTCATTAGTAAGTTAGAAAGTTGATAATATATATAACACGGTAGCTCTGCGTAATCATTACATACTTAGTTTTCTTTACACACTCAAATGATGCATGTGCATATATATAATATAAATTTATTTTAAATTAAAGTAGTTAATTGAAAATTTAAATTTAATTATTGTAAAATTAAAGATATAAGAATTTAACCAAATAAGTAACTAAATGCTAGTGAGTGATTTATATTATTAATTTTTGTAAAATTGACATACCAAATGACAGTTTATAGCACCTTTCACGCTTAATAATTAAATAGAATAGATATGTATACATATCATCAATTCTTCACAGCATGACATATTAGGCGTAATTTAAATACGCATTACTAATTAAATTTCGAACATTAGATAGTTGAACATGTATATAATTACAAAAGCGAGTTCAAGGTAGTCCTAGAAGGTGACAAAAAAGGATACAATGCTTGTGCCAACAACAATCACAAGTTGACTTTTCAAAGTTGATTATCTCAAATTACAAGCCCATGTCTTATAATTCATTATCATAAAATAAGTAGTTGGAATCTATTGATGATCTATGTTTAAGTTGCTTGCACCTTAATATATTTTATCAATCTATCGAGTTTAGTTGATAAACTATGGTTAATGTATAATTAATTAGGTCAAATTATATTAACAAATAGGCGTGCAGGCAGACAGCATCGTTACATCCCCATTATTTAATTATCTTTTCTGTCCTTATTATCTTCGTAAATAAAGTAATCCCACCGACCATTAATTAATTATTCGACTTAACACCACCATGAGAAATTCGTTCTAATAGTCATAGGCTCAATTGGAAAATAGATCTAGCTATCTTCAATTCAAATGAAATTATCAATATCTCATAGTTTTATTTGTGGGACTCTTGGAATTCATAGATAGTACTTTAATTATTTAAAGTGGTAAAAACTAATAAAAACCCCTAATTTTATGCTTAATTTTTTGAGGAAAAAAAATAACTGATGGTTTATTACTTTAAGAGCTGGGGTCATCGTGGTTGGCAAATCTTGCACGTCAACTTTTATTTCCAGCATCTAGTTTATCATGTCGTAACATAATCGATATATTAGGATGAACGTCACTAATATATGGTTACATCATTGGCAAAGTATTGCATTGCAAGTCATATATGCCAGTCATTAACTATCTCGAAAATCAAATAACGAAAATTTTAATAATATACCACCGTACATGGACTAAATATTTAAGCACAAGCTTAGGCTGCTAGTAAATAAGATTATCCATATCATAAGAGTTTACTATTAAAACTACCAATTACGACATGTTCCAAAATACACGTCAATTTAGCTTTCTTTTTTATTTTTAATACAAGTCGTTTTATTTTTTTTCAAGAAAATAGCTTGAACTTTTACAATTTTACCCCCATATTAAATAAAAGTAATTAGATAGGATGAATTAATGAAGGGTAAACAGAGATTTTATTTTATTTCTTAATATGTGTGCAATTACCTTAAACGATGTGATTTAAGAACAAAGGGATTATTTTGTAACCGTTATTACCAAACTCACTGTGATAATGAATTTTAAACATTAGTAAGCTAAACACCTAAATTTTAAAATGAGACTGATGGGCTTATATATTCTGGGCCTACATATCCAGCCCAGTAAGCTAATGACCTAAAATTTAAAATTAGTTTGAAAAAAAAGGCCATCTAAAAAATGTATTTTCGGGAAAAAGGAAATTTTTTCCATATATTTTGACATAAAAAAAGCAATCATTAAGAACTAGAAACATTATTTGGTATTGGGCTAGATGGATTAACTAACGACTTGTCAATTTGAATTGCAAAAATAATTAACTAGCAATGTTTTGTCAAAAATTAATAACTGGCATATTAGTTACTGAGTTAAAGGTAGACCTGGGTAATGGGCCGGATTGGGCCGGTTCAGGCCGGTTTACAGGTTTCTGAACAGTACCGGTTTCGGTTCCGGGACCATTTCCCCCGGACCGGGCCAGAACCACAGCACTGAACCCCGGGCCTAAAATGGGCCGGTTCGGTTCCAAATCTGGAACCGGTAAAAGAAAACTACCTAACAATTACCAAAAAAAAAACATAAAAGAAAAAAAACTATCTAAAAACTACAAAAAAGAAAAAAATATTCGAAATAAAAAAACATAAAAAATACAATTTATTCGACTTGACTATTAACTAAAACTATGTTCCAGGCCTTTTCGTCTTCGTCTGAACTGGAAGAACGGAACTCGTCGATGGCGTTCTCCCGTCGGTTCTTCAATTCGGCCAAATATCAATCCTTCAATAAGGTTAGCATTGCGAGGGAAGTCGGGCTAAGGCTCGCGCATTGGTCGCCGATAATTTGCCCGGATGTAGAAAATGCGGACTCGGAGGCGACACTAGACGCTTGCACGGTTAAAACGTCTCGAGCGACGGCTGATAGGGTCGGATAAAGAGTCGCGTTCGACTTCCACCAGGCCAAAACGTCGAAGTATTCAGGAGTCTGAAAGTTGTGGCTCAGGTAGAGTTGGATCTCATTTGTGTTCGACCCCGATGCACGCATTTTAGTTTTCGTCTTTTGAGCCTTCAATCTTCGTAGTAGTCCCATTGCGCCGCCAAGTCTTTCCGACGATCCAGCTTCGCTTGCTGGTACGGGCTGCTCCAAACTGTGTCCCTGCTCAGCTGCATAAACAGAAAAATTTTCTTGGAGAGAATCGTGAATTGACGTCTTTTGGTTGTCCACTTTCTTTTCAAGAAATTGACCATAATAATCGAATAAAATATCAAATGTATCAACACCGCAACTAGGGTCCAGTAAGGCAGACAAACCGTGGACTATTGAGATGTTTTTCCAATACTTCCTGAACTTCTGCTCCATGTTTCAGATGAAACCACCCAAGTATGGACTCCTCCGAAATTCCACGAACTTGTGGCACATCGTGAAGAAGTCGGGATGAACAATGGGGACGTCGGGTAGTGAACTCCGGAAAATTTCTCCGTTGGCCTGCTGAACACTTCAAGTATCGACATGACCAAACCTGCAATATCCCAATCAGTTTGTCGTAATTCATACCTGGAGTTGCTGCCGACTGCGAACTCGTTCCAAAAAGGCGTCAACAAGTCATTGTAGCGCATGAAGGTGCTGAGGAGGTGGTACAACAAGTTCCACATAGTCGGTACTGACAAAGAAAACTTCTTGTATGTGAGGCCGGTGGCAAGGGCGGTTTGCTTCCACGACGTTCTGTAGCAGCGTTGCCGAAGTAACTTACCTATCACCTTAAATTTTTCTACAATTATCCCAAGATTTCATCAAAAGCGCATTGCACACACAAGTTAATTATGTAGCAAGCGCACCTAGCATGTAGTAATCGACCGTCTAAGAGTAATCTAAGATGTCTATGAAGGATCTCTATCGCTAAAGTGTTCGGGCTAGCATTATCTAAGGTGATAGACATAATTTTATCTTGAACTTTGTTAATGGCATTCATGACATAGTTCGATATCGTAGTGGCGCTATGTTGCAAGGATCTAGGGAAATAATACGTTTTTGCACAGTCCATGTTTCATCTATCCAATGGGCGGTGACGACTAAATAAGATTGCGACGTACATTTGTCCAAATATCGGTAGTCAGACTAATCCTACATGATATGTTGCCTAAATGACTAATTAAACTAGACTGATATTCCTTAAAACATTCTCAGACATATTTCCTAAGGGTTTTACGGGTCACGTTATGAAATCCAGGTTGTATCGTACTCGCGAATTCAATAAACCATTCACTTTTTGCAATGCAAAAGTTTTCTTCACACATTACTACGAATTTAACTAAGGCTTTATTAGAAATTTCCCTTGTAATAACAAAATTCCTACCCGTACTAACATTTATTTGCTGTTGTCTAGGTTCGGTTCCTACTGGTTCTAGATCATCCCCGAAATTATGCGCCCTCTGAATGTGTTTTTTCATAATGCCCGTCCCACCTTGATTCGGGCCGGACTTAAAAAAATAAGGATGACGACATATTTTACAATAAGCTGTTCCTACGTCGGGATTATCTTTTTTCATTTCTAAGTCGAAATAATTCCATACCTCAGACCGCCGACCACGCGGTTGGTGCTTCATTCTTGTAGTCGCCGTAGAAGCTTGGCTCGGTCCTCCCTCGTCCGTCGCCGCCGTCGGTTCCGGTACATCGGTCTCCTCGTCGGTGTCGGCATTTCCCCGAATTGTATCAGCGTGACCTAAAATCATGAAAACATCTTCACCGATCGGTTTAGGATTTCTCGTTGACGACGCCATTAGTATTTTTATAATATAAAAAATAATAATTATAGTTTTTTCATTTTTGTAATAATAAGTGAGTGTGTGTAGTAGTGTAAAAAAAATAATTACTATTGCTAATACTATTATTAATAATAATGATGATGTTATTGATTTGTAGAGAGTTTTTTGAGAGAGAGAAGGAGAGATCTGTGAGTTAAAATGGTTAAAATGAGATGATATTTATAGATTTTTCATTTGGGGGGTAAAAATGGTCATTTTATGGTATTTTTCGAATTAAAAAATAGAACTAGACGTTGGCCCAACGGCTGTCGGTTCCGATTCCGATTCCGAACTGAAATCGGGAACCATGAGGTCGGAACCGAGAACCGGAACCAGTAATCCAAGGTTCCGGAATCCCGGACCAGGCCCAGCCCATATATAATGGTCCGGTTACCGATTCCAGAACCGGATTTACCGGTTCCGATTTTGGACCGGTTCCGTGGGCTGTTTTTGGGCCCGGTCCGTGTTGACCCGGCCCATTACCCAAGTCTAGTTAAAAGTAGCTGCCTTCTTCATCAATTTGATCATCTTCCCAACCCAAATCCATCTTGAAAATTACCAAAAGAAATGTTCTACTAGTTTGAACCTTCAATGGAATGTTGCCAATATAAAGAAAACAACGTTAGGTTAGATTTTATTAATAACCTTTTATCATACGATGCGATAACGTTATTCAAAGATTCGGTCAAAAGTTAGTCCACTCCATTAGATAATGGAAGCCCAATGTCTCGTCTAGGACAAGAATCATATATATGGACATATATATTCTATTATATAAAAGATGATGTCTAGAATAAACCATCAAATGGTATGTCAATTGATATTGAAAAAATTAATCAATAAAATTATGAAAATTACTAACTTCCTTTAATAACTATATGTAGTTTACTACTCCCTCCATCCCGCTAATTTTATCATACTTTTCCATTTCGGGCGTCCCAATAATTTTATCACCTTTCCTTATTTAGCAAAAACTATCACAAACAATCAATATAATAATAGTAAATATTCTTAAAAGACGTGTTAAAATACATATTTTTACCTTTCCATTGTACTATATTATTAAAATAATATCACCCTCATTAGCGTGTCCATCAACTTATGTGAAAAAGTTGCTAGGATGGAGGGAGTAATATTTTTAGCTAATTATTATTTTTCTTTAATTACTATCACACTTTAATTGTATAATAACTCAATTTTTCCTTTCCACATTTTATAACATGCAAATTAAATTATGATTTCTATGGAGTATTTTCACATTAAATTTAATAAAAAGATATTTATATAAATAGCACACATATTTTTGAAATGTGCATAAAAAAGTAAAATATAATTATGGGGAAATATAATTTATCTTATATTAGAATAGAAATGTAGTTCTCTTGAAATGCTGCCACGTGTCATCAAATTATTTAAGCGTTAATAAATAATAAAAATTAAATTAGAAAAACTACCCACGCACTGAACTGTTCACATCACATTCCCATGATTTCAAGTTCAACAACTCCGTTTCCTACTTTCGACACACCTAGAAACCAAACCAAAACCGTCGTCGCCCAAGTTTTCGTGTTCACAAGCCATTGTGCAGATTATATCCCTTGAAGAAAACTCGAATCAGATGCTCCTACAGAGTGCCACAACGATGGATTCGACGATCGTAAGGTACGGTTCTCGCTACCCGAAACCCTCTGAGATTCCGTCGAAGAAGGTGATGTGCAACACGTTAACATCATCAACAACTGCGAAGAAATCACAGACGGGCACCATGTGAAATGGTCGCAGGTGCTTGCTTATTTTTTTCTTTGATGTCTGTATGTTCGTTGGTAATTCTTCTTTGTTGCTGATTGGTTATATGGGATCAAATTCTTACCTAATTTCATGTTTGTTTTCATTTATTATTTTAGATTGAAGCTGGGTTCGGGGTAAACTCGGACTGCTATGGCGTAAACTGTGAAGTTGCGAGGCTGCACGGGTCATAAGAGTGGCACGGTATTTTTCGTTCTTCATTTTAAGTCTTTTTTTTCATTATTTTTATGGTAGTCTGTCGTAAAATGACTTGCATCGCAAGTTTTTTTTTCGGTGGAATTGGTGATGTTAGTCGAGTTTCGATTGTGGGTCGTTATGGAGTTGCAGGTATTAAGTGGATTAGTTGATTGCTCGAGTTTGTGTTTGATTTGTTTGATTTATTTATGGCCAGCTACTAATGAGGTCTCCATGGAAGTAGCAGCTGTGGGAGGGGCAAATGTTGAATTAAAGAATTAGGAGAAACGACATTGAAGGGCAAGACAACAAAAGCAGACATGAGGTCCCCTGAAATTGATATTTTTTTCTTATTTTATTTCATACTCAATCTTCCTTAAGCATATGTATATTCAGCTAAGTTTTGTAGCTAACTTATGCTCTAAAGTTCATGATTTTTTTTGAAATTATTGCATTTTTTGTGTGCTCGGGACTTCTGCATTAGTACATGAGTCAAAGCAGAAAAAATATTTTTATCTTATGCTGATTATTGGAGGAATTATTGCATTTTTCAGGTTATTTTATCTCCAGAATCAAATCCCAAGTTGTCAAAATTATGGATACAAGTAACACATCCCATTGCATTTATGTATTCCTCTCAGTTGGTCTATCCGAACATGTCCTTCAAATGTTAGTGCTAGAAACTTATGATAACACTTTGTAGTTTGTAACCTATTAATTTATATCTGTACATGCTGTGATCTCATTTGTTGCATGAACTTGGCATGATATTATGTATCCTTGGTCGGCGTTGCCCTAATTATAGTAAAGAGCAAATGCAAAAGAAAAGGGAACAACAAAAGAAAAGTCTCAGTGAATATCGATCTCATTTCAGTATATAACTTATGCATCGAATGGAAGTAAAGAAATTCATGCTGACATGTTGTTACTTGAATGACAGCAATTCGCATGTATTTGATGGAGCTGAAGATGGTAAGTTGTACCATCGGTAAAAAAATTCTTTATCAATCAAAGTAGTTAGGTATTTCTATTTGATTCAATACATGTACTTCATGCAACTGATCTTCGATTAATATTCGTATCGTATGACAGCTACAATATCGACGTGCATGACTAATCGGTTCGTTTGAATGCAGCTCGGAAGTTTCTAAGAGCCTGTGATAAGGTTGCATTAACACATGTTCAAGCAACATGTATCTTCTTGCTCATCATCATGTACAAAGCGTACACTTAGACATTAATTTGTTACCTAGATTTAGGACGAAGCTGAAGCTAAAACCTTGATTTGGTAGTAGCAGAGTATGATGTTATTCATTTTCAATTACCTCCCTTTAGCTCCACTGATGTATATTCATTTTCACCTTACCCTGTGTAAGATGTACATTTTATAGCACAATATGCAATGTGGTATTAATATGAAATTCGATGCACTTCACCGAGCATAATCTTTCGCATGTCCTGCCATGTTCAAGCATGTAATAGAAATTTCTCTTCTCCGTATAACATTGTTTGCAACTCTAGCAACGAAGCTAAAATAAAATTTCTCTCAATTTAGTTTAGAAAAAGCAATAGTAAGTGACACGAATTTTATTTTACCTTTTCCCCTCTAGAATTTTCGATAAGTTGATGAGGCTCAAATTTACATATAATTATTTACAATTCTCTATCGTTTTATATAGGGATATATAGAAATAGGTGGTTCTGTTCCGTATGGATCATTATAATTATTACATCAATAATATCTCTGTAGTGGCATATCATTAATGGTATGGTGTTTTCGTACAATTTTCTTATAAAGTAAATAATATTTTTAACTTGCAATAATGTTGTTATACAAATTAGCTTATATTAATTACACATATTTTACATTCTTTGCATTTATGAACAAGATTTAATTATATTAATTCAACATTTTTTATTTGTTGCGGAATTTTAAAATCCACACTAGATGTTGGTTTATATGTTATTATATAACTTTCAGATATACGATGAAGATACCGATTACTGGAATGATCAATGGAACATCATATTAGACATATCTGATCAATGGAACATCATATTAGACATATCTGCATATAATCTTCAACAGATTTTCAATGAGGTATACGTTTATATCCCCTTCATTTTGATGGTTCCAACATAATCTCATTAATTTTTCCCTGGCAATATTTTAGATGTAGACGATTGACCACTAATACAAGTTTATATAAATTGCGTGTTGAAGTCAGAATTCGTTTTTTATCCTGTTCTACCCAACACAGAAGATGATGATGTTAAAACATCATACATTTTTCCATCGAATGGGAGGAATCGTATAATTTTTTATACTTAAAAAAATGACAACTATTTGACTGGCATATCATAGGTATAATTTACTTAGTTATGGTACTTAAACTATTATAATTATAAATTATTATGACCCGTGCATTGCGCGGGCAAAAAACTAGTTTACATAAATATAAAAAGAGAAACACGATCGTGATTTACTTGATGGGAAACAGTTGTCATCCATCAACAACCAAAAATATAGAAAAAGTTTGACCTTTATAAATTCTGTCAAAGCCATAACTGCACATTACCTTTCCCTATGTGTTTGCTCTTCCACGTCAGTATGAAAAGACTAATGCCAACCCTTTGCTTTCCCAATCCCCTACTTAATTTCCCTCGTAGTCTCTTACTTACTACCCAATTAAATGTAAACAGAACCACCACCATAATTGAATTTTTGTTGTTCTACGTTTTCAAGAAAATACACTAAGAAATGACAACTAAAAAATACAATCTTAAAATAAGTGATTACGAGGCAAACTACATCATGTAACGTTACACGATTAAAACAGAAGCCTATCTATTTCACTATCAATTATAGTGTTTGGTATCATACACTGCATGTGTGTGTGTGAATATAATATACAATTATGGTGAGATTGAGACAACGTCTTTTTTTAGTGTAAGAACAAACCCCACTATATGGGGCTTCATGATCATAGATAGAATAAATAAAATAAAATGAAATAAATACAGGTGACTGTGTTTTCAATTCTTTTGCATGTGTGTATATTTATCGGTTCATTCATATGCTCTTCCCAACTCCCAACAAGAATACTTTTACTATATCTCTCTCATCGCTTACTTCCACGCAGGGCTCTTCAAACAAAGACACAGATTGAATTTTGAGTTAGAATTTTGACTCACTTCTGCTATGAATCATAACGTTCACATTTCTTTTCCTTTCCTCTTGTTTCTGTTATTACTAATCTGCCCTCTTTCACATTCCCGTGAAAGAAAATCAGCTGCCGAAGGAGGTCAGTAATTCTATTATTTTGTTATGAGGTTATTTTCTTTCGGTATGTGTATGTATGGTTATATATGAATTGTATTTATTAGGTCGTCTTTTGCCAAGACAAGCAGTAGATGTGGCAATAACAGACCATATGAAAGCAGAACCTGCGATGAAGATGGAAGAAGTGGGATCCTTTAATGTATATATTTTTTTTATTTTACCCTTCTTTTGCTGATTTTTCTTTTGTAATTTTTTTATCATCAATGATATAATATAAATATATGTATATAATATAAATGTGTGTGACGAGACTACAGAAGCTGATGGGGTTGGAAGAATGTGAAGATGAAGAGTGCTTGAAGAGGAGGGTTATTGCAGAAGCTCAGTTGGATTATATATACACTCAAGAACATAAGCATTAAGAAACACATACTACAAGCTATTATATATATAGAATAATATATATATGTATATATTATTTATATTGTGGATTTGTTGTTGTCTTTCAAATGAACTTGGGGAATGTATATGATGTCAAAGTTGTAGAGTTAAGCGAAAATTACCTACAACTCTCCATATTTGCCTGCCAAACGATCTTAGAGATATTCAGATTTCAAGCAAGACAATTAGCATATTCATGCAGTGCTTAAGAAGATCACTGTTGAATTTTTATGTTAAAAATGTTTCCGCTTTGATCTGTAAATTTTTCCTCCCTCCTTGATAGGTGTTAAGAGAAATTAAAACGAAGCTTATGGACTTCAATAAATCAAAATGATCAAGATTCAAGATATACAATTGCAGATTGTATTAATTGTTATTGGAGGATTGTAAAGGTAGACAGCGAAGAATGTTCGAAGTTTTTCATAAGAATAAAAAAGAAATATAATATAAAAGGAAAAAATGGTGGCTGTGGGGTTCGAACCCACGCGCATTTATGTGCAGAAGATCTTAAGTCTTCCCCCTTAACCACTCGGGCAAACCACCTTAATTATTGAAGTCGAACTTCACTAATATTTTATACCCTATGTCTTCGACCTTCAGAGTAAAGCTATATGGGCAAACGTCGATCGAGGCTCTTATTCTGAGAGTTATTGTTAATCGAAGACAATAAAAATCATTACCATTTACCATGTCTTACATAAAAAATTACACATTCAATTCATTCGCAACAAAGAAAAAAAATGGAAAAAGAAAGAAAAAAGGCTCGTTCCTTCCTTTTCCTTGATACAACACAACAAAAGCTCAATTCATGCGTAGATTCTCACATCCCAAACCATTTTGTTACACAACCAAAAAAGTACAGACAACAGAGAAAAGCCAGAGGAGAAAAAGAAGAAAAGAAATACGTAACAACTTCTTTTATCATAAAAATGAATATCAAAACTTTGCAAATCTCTTACTCTCAACTCTGCTGTAGTAGTATCCTCCGACCAGCCCCCTTCTGTAATCCAGTACATCATTCATTGGCCAGCAACTGTGGTGACAAAGAGGGGCAGCTACGCCTCGAGATATTACACGGTATGATTGTGAAAGTTTTTATTACAATTCAAAGCAAACCAGCTAAAAGAGCTCCAGGATCAGACGTAGCCGAAGGTGGACTTATTTGTTGAGGCTGAGGTGGTATTGGTGCTCGGGAAGGAATGGGAATGAAAACTAATTGCTCTTTGATGAATTCTTTCATTCTGCAAATATGGCGCAATTGAGTGAGCTCAAAACTATCACAATGTGGAATGTAATAAAGCTTTGTTAACTTACTCAAATGTTAGTGTAGGATCTCCTGATGCAACTGTTAGCCGTAATTGAGTTCTATCCGCAGGATCTGTTTCTACTCTTGTCTGAAAACCAAAAGAAATATATATTCAATTGCAAGTTCAGTTGAAAAAGGGTCTATATCCATAAATGTAAACAATGTTTGGAAATTCATGGGTGTAGAGATTATACCACCATACCCGACAATTCATGCAGTTCAACGACAATTATTTGACAAAAAAATAAAGAAGGCTAGCAGAAGAATTTGGCTACAAACTCACCAAGCATAACATGGCCCGTGTGCTCTCTGAGTAAAACGTAGTGCTTGCTACCAAATTATTTGGGTTTGGATCCTGGATTAAAAAAAAAAAGCGAGAACAATTGAACACCAACATCTCCAAAGGTCAAATAAGGAGGAGTCTGGTGAAAATTTATTGCATCAAGCACTTACAAGCCCAGCGCACACCATCAACCGCAAACTGTTAAGCAGATTTGCCATATCTGCAAGTGGCATTGGCCTTACACCTCTAATCTGTAAAGAACCATAAAAGTCAGTTTTTTTTTTGTACAAAAAGGTCCTGGGAGGATTGACATAAACCTATAAACCAAATTTTCAGCTACACTTACAACTTCTTGCAATTTCAGTGGAGGACCTGAGAGAGATCTCCATTGTGGAAAGAACTCTTCTGCAGAAACTGTGATTGGCTGCAAGAACTTGTTTAGGACAGCAGGAAGACGAAGTTTTACGTTCACCTGCGATAAGAAATAGTGTTAGCAATGCAGACTAAAGAGAACAAAGAAAGCCTAACTTCCTCTCCCTGTCTCTCTCCCTCTATATACTCTATGAATTGTATAAAGGGAGATCAGAAGTTTACCACATTGGAACCAAATTTGTACGAAAAGTCCAGTACAGCTAAGTCTCTACTAGGTTGGAGGTTGATCACTTCAAGAGGACATTGAACCTAACCAGCATAAACAAATTTTCGAGATCATGATCCTATACATAGAAATCAAAACTACAATCAATAATGTAGACTAATGGGATCCATTGGGAGTGAACAACTTATGATCTGACCTGAGCCCGTGGAGGAATAGTTTCGGGTACTAATGAAAGTTCAATCTTTAGATGTGATGGGGGTAATATCAAAGCGTGAACTGACAAGAGAGGAGCAGTATTTTTGTTTCCAAGGAAGAGCACAAGTCGTCCATGATGAGCTCGCCACTCAGCTTTTATTCCAATCTTTGTCAAATACATACAGCATGTTAATTTAAAAATAATGATCACAACGTAGTTGATGACATAAGAAAAAATATACGAACCTACTGCAACAAGGCAGAAAATGTTGAAGGACTCTCACCTGTATATAAGGATCCTCATATAACACGCCACTGTCTTTCAGGCATAAAGCCACAAATCTTTCTGCGATGTCTCCAATCGGCTTCAGTATCAAAAGGGGAGTGAGAAATCGGAAGAAAAATTTGAAGATCAACAAGCGACATATATGATTTACTTCAAATTGCAAAGATCAGAAAATGGAGTTGTCCGTTAAAGAAGAAAATGACAAGGCACAAGTTATTAACTAGAAAGGCATGCTAACAAAGTTAAAAATTAGGAATAAACAAAAACCTTAAGTTTCTATGAGTTACAAAACATCAAGGCCAAGTGTCAAGCTTTCCGAAAACTTTTCAATGGTTCGGAAGAAAATAAATACCTGGACAGTGTTGGCATGCTCTTCAACAGGCGCAATTGCTAATGCATCTAAATTAGCAACCCCTTCTAAACTGGAAGCAACTGGTGGTTCAGCTTGGGGTTCGGCACCTGGTGGGCCCTCAATAGCCAGTGGTCCTAAAAGATCTCCAAGGAGATCAGGAGACGGTGTACTGGGAGGTTGTTGAGGATCTACCACAGTTAGAGTACCATTTTCATGCGTGCCGCCTTGTTCAGCAATACCTTGATCCTGTCCACACATAGAATAGAGATAGTTTGAGGAAAAAAATACAAATACCAAAGGGGTTTTTACAAACCATATGGACACCCACCGTGTTACTCATAACGGGCACCTTCACAAGACCAAGCTGAGCAGGAGACGGTGCCCCGTTTGCAACGCGTTGCTCTGTCAGAACCAAAGCATTTGAAGTCTGTTGCTGTGCCCGCAATTTTATTGCACTTTGTTCAGCGGTATCAGCCTCCGAATCTTCAGCTTTTCTTATCAATGACGACTGCATCCATAAGTTGTGGTTAAGATAAGATTTTTCACTAAGATGAATTCATATTGGTCCTATTGTGTCTATTTTAGAAGGGCAAGAACAAAAAACACAGATTGCAAGATTAACCTGTCTCTCAGGGAACTTTGGCATTTCAGCAAGCACATCCATTAGAGCTGGACCTCTCATACTCAAGGCATGATACTCAACAGCTCTTTGCTGTATTTCGGCGTCTATACAACTTTCATACCTGGATATATAAATTGCCAAGTGAATTGACCAAGACCATAATTTATACACATAAAAAATGTAGAAGGTGTAAATTATAAATATACTTGCTGAAGATTGCCCAAATTTGCTTCTGTAGTTCTGGGTCTGCTGGTTGAGTATGCATCAAAATCTTTGCATACGTGGAAAGAAGGATAGGGATTGTTGGATTCCTGGCAGTTCGACATTTGTTCGATATAACAAACCATAAAGCTCAACAGACAATGTGAAACAATTAGATGTGCACTTACGAAACAGTGGGGAGTTTCTCATGAATCATGTTGAAAATTTCCTTGGGACTGCATCCTGGTCGTCTGGTAAGAAGATGACTGTATTCTCCGAGTATGTAAGCACTCACCTAGTATCAGAAATTTCATAACATTCATTTCCATCGAATGATACAGCGCAGTTCAATAATTTTTTCAACAATCTCGTGAATTGCAAGCTTATCAAAATTCGTTGTCATCATCACAACTGGACAAAAGAATGTGGCACACAGTACCTTCACCATAGTCTCATGAATTGCAGGCTTATCAAGATACTCTTTTGCTTTCAGTGCTGCATACGGCTGAAAGGATACCAAAGTGAGTAAAGATGGAGTATGATACGCGCCACTAACCAGATAATGAAGTACGTACTAACAATGTGAGTGTTTGCTTACCTGTAAATCTTCGTTGTTGGTAACAAACTGCACCACACGAAACCAGATGTCATCACTAACGAAATCGCCTGCCTTCTCAATCAATTGAAGAATGACATCCACGTACCTGCAACAATGGAGGATATTAACTGCATATCATTGTCACTTGGAAAAGTATTTGAGAGATGCAAGTAATTCTTCCAAGTAAGATGCAAGTATCCTTCCAAGTAAAAATTTTGACCATCAATATTCATGGACAAATTCAGACAAACGCTTGTTGAGTCAGCCTGAGATCGAACAGAGATTTTTAGAGAAACATCAAACGGTTTGGGCTAAAAAAGAATTTGCAGTTGAGGCTAAATTTTGACAGGGCGAAGAGATAGAAGATCACTAATAGAAGTATAATCTGCCTACCTTGGAAGCAAGCATGGTGGACGCAAAATAACATAATACAAGAAATAATGGGCCATAATATGTCTAAGCCCTTCGGAGCCAAATTTGCAGAACTAATGAAGGAAAAACGATGGTGTGATCCTAACATTTTTATTTTGTTAATAAGCGTATGCTAAATACAGTCAGTGTAGCAATAGATCCACTCCTAGAAAGAGTGGTGCAGGAAAACAGAGCAAATGGAATCATCTTCGGTAGGTTGATAACTGTGTTATATATAGAAAACAACCACAAAGAAGCCAAAGAGAAACTCACTATATATACGATTAGTCATTACTTGTTTACAATCAGTAAGGTTTATGCACGTTAACACAAAAAATCATACCATGACAAATCAGGTGCAAACTTCTCCGCAAGAATAGCAGCTTTAAGGGATAGTTCTTCACGCATTGCAAAGTCTGCCGAGCTTAGATACTGAATAACAAATAACAGACAGACACGAGTATTACTTTAGATGCTATAAAATAGTAAGTGGCTCTTGATTATATTTTAGGCTAATGTACACCTGCAATAATTCTTCAACTATATCCTTAGCATTTGAAACATCGCACATGCCATATAGCAAATCAAGAGCGCGTCTCCTGATACTGTTTCAAACCAGCATTAGGGAGAAATGAGAATCGATAGTACGTCTCGTTATTGTTTCAATAATTATGACCAAGTACATAGCATATTAGGAGTGAAATATTTAACTTGAATGAAAAAACTCAAGCTCCAGAACAAGCATAAAATGATTAAAACCAAATAATGATCAAAAGCTATAACATCACTTAGCTCAATGGATAATAATAAACGTGAAGGACAAGTCTAAAGTAATTCAAGCAAACCTGATATCAGGATCCTTAAGCGAAGTGATGATCTGAGCTTGGTGTCTTTTAATTATATCATGCACGTCTGTGACCATCAGCATTCGAGTCATGTTCTCCTGCATTATTGCAAAAGATTAGGTCTCTGTAAATTTGGTAGTAGGAAACATACGTTGAACTTCAAACTGGTGGGCCAATTTAGCCATTCAAACTAAAACACATGGCCTATACATGACTTACCAGACCAAGATAGCGTATATTAGGTTCACGAACGGCGATAAATTTACCAAGCAATGCAACACACTGAGACATCATTTCTTTTTCAGCATCAAGATGCATGACCTGCCGTAGGAGGTGGAAAATCCAAATAACAATTAGCAGCATTCAGAAATATGTATACTCAATGCGTATGTGGGTGTGTTTTTCTTGTTGGTGTGTTCTCTTGTGGGTGTGTGAGTGACTTATTGCATTGTTTAATCTCCAATAGAACGGGGCTATAAGACCAATTTATATTTTGAAGTGAGAAAACATACAAGAGCAAGAGCTTCAAAGAGAACAGCATGTGAGGCATTATTCTTGTTAACATTTTTTACAACATCAGTTCCCATTAAAATCCTTTGCAAAACCTGGTAAGAAAACACAAAAAGGAAAATTGTAAAACAAACGGCACAGGTATGCAAAACGGATCTAAATAGAAGATAAAAACAGACTATCCGGCACATTTATGCTACACTATAACTAAATGTTCATGCAAATATTCCATAGGTATTCAAACCTCAAACAACGATCTTCTCGTATTTGGATCTTCAATTGCTGGAAAATATTGAAGAGCCCTCATAGTTTTAACCTACATAGACCAAATGCATTACAAAATGAATCATCAATGGACACCTTGAATATTTAAGACTTCCAAGGCTATAATTTTAAGACTATAGCAAGCCTCGACCATCAGAGAGACTTGCAAATCTTCAAATCAGTACCACACAAAACCCAAATAAGTAGAATAATATAGAATTTTTTACTCCAATACCATCAGCATAAAAAAGGAAGCTTCAAGAGAAACACAAACCTGAAGCCAGGGAGATGGAATACCATAATAAGTGTAGTCCTGTGGAACCTCCTGGGGTCGGGTAAGCCTCTCCAATATTTTAACACACTTCTGAAGACAACTCCAATAGGCTTCATGATTGTTGGAAACTAGAGCTACCAGCAGGCTCATCGAAGAAGTCAAGACACCCAAATCGCGCTCATCTAACAATTGTGTCATCCGGTCCGACCTTGAAATTCAACAAGAATCTTAATATCCTATGTTCTTCTTATAAATAAATGCAATATACTGCCTTACCAGCCATCAACATTCACCACATCGGGGTTTTTTCTGAACATACGTAGGAGACATAAGGCAGCTTTCTTCCTCACAAGTGGTCTACAACTACTAGAAATCTAGAGGAACAGTAAATGTCAGCATGATCATCCAATGAAGCTTTGCACGGTATCAACAGAACTCTATTCACTTACTAGTAACTTTTGAACATCAGGGGCCAATGACTCAGCAAATTCTCTACCGCCAATATTTCCTACCTAAACATATATGAAAACACAGAAAAGTGACCAACCAGCTAAAATGATAGAATACGGCCACTATAAGGTGCAAATTAAGGAAGAATGACAAATATAATACGGCAAGCATAACATGCAACTCAAGAAAAATGACAAATATAGCGTAAACCGATTCCAAAGACAAGAAACCAGCATCTTACCAATGTCAGAGCAAGACACTGAAATGTTTCATTTCGGCCAATAATGTCATTGCGCACTGTATTGATTGCCAATCTCAAGAAATCATGATTTTCGTTGAGAAGACTAGATGTCACGATATAACCAACCTGCATGCAGCAATCAGCAATTAGCAACAAGATTGCGGTGACAAGGACATATCGCATCCTTCATTTTACATCTAGCATTCTAGTGAAAGGAAATATCTGTAGAATGGGGACGCCGTCCATATGTAACTAGTGGACCAAGTAAGAGAGTTACAGATCATTCTGATATTTCGTCTCCATACATTAATATTACAAATGATAATCACAAATCTACAGAAAGGGTGGACAAAGTGTTGAACAATTATAATGCCATAGGTCTCCAAGAAATAAACTGATGGAACTGAGCCTTGAGTCCTACCAAATGCCCATGCGAAGAAACAGAAGTAATAAAGTGGCTAGCAGATTTAGCTCAAGGTCTAAGAGGAATGTGTCATAAGTTAAGAATTTTAACTATGCCAATTTTCATGAACACGTGGTTCTGCTTCCAGCAAAATATCAAGAAAAGTAGATAGTTCCTTAATGAGGATTTAGTATTTGTTCTTTTGAACTCAATGAACGAAATATAGAAGCATGCACCAAAGCTATAAGAGCGCAATAACAAGCGGTTAAACTTCATCATATGGCTCATCACATTAACCTGCAGCTTGCTGAATAGGAAATAATAGTGGTGTAAACACAGTACCTGCTTTTCGGGGTACTTTGGGGCAGATATCAAAGAAACAGCTTCCATGTGACCAAAATCGACATCATAACCCAGCATATAAATATAAAGCATCTTCCACACATATTTCTTTTTCTCATAAGGAGCCAAACCCTGTTAAATGACAGAAACAATTTAGATGTGCTGGATTATACATTAATTCAATGTAAAGAATCACAAATTGAACTGGTTACAGATCCAGGCAGTCAATATTGTCCAAGACAACTCAAACAAAAAATGCGACTGTTAAGGTATCCGCAACTTGTGAGGATCAATTTAAGCGTGCTAGATAGTCAGCAGCCAAAAGAGCAAGCAATGTTCAGGATATATAATTAGTTAACTATCAAACGGGGAGAACTGAGCAAAGTAAAGTTTTCTCCATGCTGTTAGCTTTTTATCAATGTCAAAATTTCGCCAATTGTCTTTCTCACTTTCAGTAGAAAAAGACTAGTATCCAGATTATCCATATGCTCAGATCAAATTTGTTGCACCCACAACTGCAACTTGATGAATGCAAGAACTTCTTTTACAATGAAGTAACAAACAAATCTACTTTTCCCCATTAACTGGAGGGGCACAAAGGACGATACACCATAGTCCATACATCCCTAAAACAGGGCTTCTGTGCCAGTGGGCAGCAGTGCATTCTGCACCTCGTGTCATGGGACAGCAAGGGAACAGCCTCTAGCCTATAGTTGTCATACCTCATCCAACGATTGTAACAACATATACTCATTTCAATGTCTTTGACAAAAATTATGGAGCACGGACGGTTGCCAAGCACCAAATCGCAGCAATATATAACCCCTTATTTTCAGTTAGCTATCATTAACAATTTCAAATTATCTTGGAGTAGAATACAGACAGTGATGTCCAAGCGTAATTGAACTTTAGCTTAAATTTCAGCCACCAATTTCCAATAGGTCATGCGGTTTATGCCTTCCCAGAATATTATACCTAAACCTAAAATAGCTTTACTGAGGCTAATGCAAATAACTGATGAAAATATGTATATGCATTCGGCAAAATTAATTTCTCCAGCTCACTCCACTTATTCTACAAACAGATCCTCCCCAACTTCAGAGTAAACATTTCAAAAACCTTCTAAAGTCATCATACTGTTAAAAACCAATATTTCTACCTTGAAATACACAATATCCAAAACTGCATTCCATAGCCAGACAGTGATAAATCGCCCATATTCAAGGGAAACACAGGTACACGCGACACAAGCATATGCTTCTGTATATGTGCTAACTGCTAAGCACCAACAACTACAAAGGGAAAAAGAAGAGAGAAAAAACAAAAAAAAATTGCCTTTTCATTTTTGAAGCGAGTCCGTATATTTCCGAGCTCCTTATCAACACGTAATCGTTCTTGCTCCTTGTTCTGGCAATTTCGTATGTCACTGATGAACACAGATAATCCTCTCATCCCCGAAAGCGCCATCAGATCAGACAATCAATTCAGATCCAGCAGCCGATACTTCACGGATCTTCACACCAACACAAACCAATCCGTTGCCAAAATTGAAAATTTCAGCGCAACTGAATCAAATTTGTGTGCGTCTGCGTGGGCGAGAAAGACTGCGTGCTCTAGTGCGTGTTTGAGGTGCGATCTAAAGAGGAAAGAGTAGAGGAGCTGTCGAGCAGTGGGAAGGAGACGACTTTTATTGCAGTCGTCGTATTTGATTTGTAACAGCAATTTCTATTTCTTTATTTTCTTTTTGTTGTATTTTAGTTTCTTCCAACTTTAATTAATTCAACTAAACGAAATTTTCCACTTTCATATATCAAAGATCATCAGATAAAATCCAATTAGAAGTGGAAAACTTGCCAAAAAATAAAAATCAACACGACTCAATTTGAATATTCCTTATTATAATTTAATAATATTTTAGGTTTTTCAATTCCAAGCAGCTCTACCTTTTTACCTTTCTCATTACAACTTAAGACAGAGAAGAGCTAACTCGCACACTGCTAACTACTGTCGGCGGCAGCTTTTAAAACCCTACGGACCATCAAATACTACAATGTCGTACACCTGCCATCCACGCGCCGACCACCTCCGAGGCCCACGTCATCGTCCGACCCCCCGACCCCCCCGACCCGCCGGCACTCGAAAGGTCCGCATCACGGCCATTTTCACATCTTCCAAGAATCGAAACTCTTCGAAACCCAGGCCGCTCCGATTCGTGCTCCGCGCCGCCGAGCTATCTGACGATGGGAACGTCGGAGGCGGTGGAGATGGAGGCGGCGGCGGCGGAGGCGGCGGTGATGACGAGGAATTTGGGCCAGTTGTGAGGTACGACGAGGTTTTGATTGAGGCGGAAAAAAGGGGTGCGAAATTGCCCGAGGATATGATCGAGGCGGCGAAGAGCGTCGGGCTGAGGAGGTTGATACTCGACCGTTATTTGGCTTTGCAGGTCTGTGAAGTGAAGATCTGCGAAGAAATAAAATATAATTGGCTGTTACTATCTTGCAATATATGATTTTTTATTCAGAGTTGATAACTGATAGTTTCAGCTCAATCGCAGGGCGGACCAATCGGATTTCTTATGAGACATTTCTCGGTGTTCCGTAACAGAATGCTTGCAGATCCTTCATTTTTGTTCAAAGTCGGAACCGAGGTTAGTTTAGATAGTGGATGATAAAAAACCTTTTTTCTATAAGCATTAACAATGTAGTCATGGAAATTCATTGCATGAAGTTATTTCTTAGGTGGTGATTGATTCATGCTGTGCGACGTTTGCTGAGGTTAACAAAAGGGGGAAAGATTTCTGGGCAGAATTTGAGTTGTATGCTGCTGATCTCTTAGTTGGAGTAGTAGTCGACATTGCTTTGGTAGGTATGTTGGCACCTTACGTTCGCATAGGCAGGCAATCAGTAGCAGCTAATGGATCGTTTGGACGCCTACAACGTGCTTGTGCAGCCCTTCCCAGCAGGCAACTATTTACGTTTTTTTATGTTATATATTGAGTTTTCATAAGATGATCGCTGTGAGGGGCTAAACTAAATGATGCTATTTGAATTGAAAGATTTGTCCAGTTGCTAATGTCCTTTGCACGAGATTCTTAAGAAAGCTGCGATTTTTTTTAGCAGTATTGTATTGTATATTTATGTCTATTTTTTCGCTGGGCATAAATAATCGTTCATCTTCTTTTATATGGCTGTCCTTTGTACTGTAACAGTGTGTTTGAAGCTGAGAGACCAGGAACTAGATTCTCGCCGCAGCAGCGAATCGCGACCTACTTTTATAAGGTGATACCATAGCTCCATAAAAGTGTACCTTCCATAGACATTGAGTTTTAAGACAGCTACAACAGGCCTATTCTTTTTCCTTCTTGCATCTTACACTGATAGTTTGATTCATCTATAGCATTGAGTGTTAACAGCTACAACAATACCTGTTCTTTTTTTCCTTCCTTACACCTTACACTGATAGTTTGAGTTCGATCACATGTCGAACCAGGGCGTATTGTATGGCTCAGTGGGATTTGGGTGCGGTCTTATTGGTCAAGGCATAGCAAACATGATCATGACTGCCAAAAGGTGCAAACTTATCTTAGATATTCATTGTGAAGCAGCTTCAAGTGAGTGTTCTCTTACAGAATCATGGACTAAAACTGGCTTCGTCTCTTCAATGTCAGGAACATCAAGAAGTCAGAGGAGGACATCCCCGTGCCCCCTCTAGTGAAGAGTGCTGCTCTCTGGGGTCTGTTTTTCAGGAATAGTCTTCAAACAGCTTCCTTATTTTTTCGCAGAAGTTTCTATATTTAGGCTCGTTTACATGTCTGCTTATGTTTTTCAGGTGTTTTTCTCGCTGTGTCATCAAACACTCGATACCAAGTCATCAACGGTTTGGAGCGGATCGTCGAAGCCTCTCCCCTGGCCAAACAAGTCCCGCCCGTCGCCATGGCTTTCACCGTCGGGGTGCGTTTTGCAAATAACATATTCGGTGGGATGCAATTTGTCGACTGGGCTAGATGGAGCGGGGTACAATAATCATCTCCATTATGCGCTCTGATGCTACGTTATTATAGAGATTTCAGGACATCCTAAGAGGACAATGCCAAAGGCTATGCAAGCACTATCAATGCACTAGTCTTAGGTTGTCTGTCGAGCTATCCCTATGCTTTCCCCTTTCGCTTGAGAAATTCTGTTGCTGCTTTCTTGATTTTGAAGCCACTGTTTGTTTCACATATCTGATCGAGCAATCGCAGTTTGTTTCGTATTGTCTTTCTTAAACAAGACGAATGAATCGAAAATTCAATGCTTGCATTCACTCCTCGTTCGTTCTTACAAGATGTGTTGAATGTATCCATACATTATCTATACAAGCATGACAGAATCTTCCATCCCCAACAGATGATCGCCAGTTGCTGTAATAGAAAAGTACAAAGCCATCCTTTACACACACAAAGAACAACATAGTATGCCTGCAAATATTCATGGCAATCACCTGTTGGATAAGGAAGATATTATTCTTCAAAACCAAAATTTACCTGGGTATACAATTTCCAAGAAAAAGCAAATCGACATAATCAAAAGAACGAAGAACTCCTCCTTTGCAAAGAAAGTCGACTCGTAGTTTGTAGCTGTGGCTGTTCAATGGAAGCAGTTGGAGTGGACACTGTGCTCTCTGCAAAACCTGATCTTCGAGCTTTAGCAACGTTTTGAGGCGATGAAGTTTGATGACTTTGCTGTTTCTTCCCGACCTTCTTTATTACTTCCTTAATCCTACCAAACTCTTGCCCTAATTCCCCGACCCTCGCCCTCATTCTCTCCATGTCCAATTTAAGAGCCTCGTTTTCATAGGATTGCCCGAGTACTCTGCTAGGGACGTTATCAGTACCTTGAACATCAATAACTTGTAAGTAGTTCGCTAGAGCTGCTCTCAGCTGCATCTGCTCGAAGAAGAGGACTTGTAATACGATCCTTAGAGGTAGTCTTTCGTTTTGTGAAGCGTGGGCACAAGCATCTATCGATAGCTTTTGAAAGTCGATTACTGTACATAAGCTCTCTCGCTCTTTATCAGAAAGCCATGGGTGAGTCTGCAAAGATTTTGACCGAGATCTTTATGAACACATGCTACAATCAGACAACGTAATTGTAAGGAAAGGGAGTTAAGAGCTACAAACCTTGAAGTATATATCCAATGCCCGATACAGCCCATCGTGCAACGATCTGTAAGATTCAGGCAATGCTTCGGCCATGGAACGAAATTTCCCGGGCTTCAAGCTGACATCGCTGGCGACCTCAGCGATGTAATTATCGACCAGTTTCGCAACTCTTACAAAGCGCGGCGACGATGGAGATATTTCGAGGTCTAAAGACGACGGCGAAGCAGCAGTTAGGCTGCTCTGTTCTGAGCGTACGAAATGGCGAACAATTCTTTCGACGCAATCTGTGTTGTAGAGAGCTTCAGCGTCCGAGTAATTAGGGATTAGCAGTCCATCTAGAGATGCATATTCCATCTGCGCCCCAATTTTGGCTTCCAAAAGATCCAAAGAATCAGCACCAACTCCCAAGATCAGAGCAACCCTTAAGAGCCCCGTCAGAAAACGACACGTGGTCTTACCTTTCTTCTCGGGCAATATCTTTATTACGCTCTCCAAGAGTGATCTTTGGTCGATTTCTGAAGGAAGTACAGTGTTTAAGCTAATAGCTTTGCTCGAAATCCCCTTATTGATCGCTTTCCACCTCTGGCCCGACCCAGGGAGGTGTTTCTCGCAGTAGTACATTATTGTTCGTGCTATGTTCTCAGATCTGATACCTTTGACTTGCATTGTCTGAATCAACCGCTTGAAAAGCTCGACATTGAGACAAGAAACATCCTCGAACCACCAAACTGAATCCATGCTCTGAAGCCTTGCGCCAGTGTTTATGCCATTCCATAGTATACTTCCACCTGGGCTTTGCATGCTTCCATACATCTTCATGGGCCAACCGAACAAACTGGGATCTGTGCATGTCATTACAGCCATGGCGTTCAGACATCTATCTAAGATTCCGAGCTTGTCAGCTCTTGGAATAAGAGATGTTCGACACTGTCGGAGGGCTGATATGCAGTCTTTCCATTGTGTCAGGATGCGCTTGTGGAAGTAATTTTCTGATCTCGACAGTAAGTTATCTTCGCCTAAATCGTCAGACATTTCGAGGTAGTCTGATGCGCAGTAAAGCGTTACTATGTTCGCAGGCGTGAAGCTTATGTGCCCGCTGTAGCAGAATTTTACGGCGGTCAGAAACGTATCAGCACCGCCGGGAAAATCTTCGAGAACTATAGGTTGAGATTGTTCTACTTCTGCAGCGTTAGCGATCCTCCCACATCTTGTAATAAGAGGGAACTGGGAAAATCATCAGAATCTTCGTCAGTTTATAGAGCGCGTAAGAGATCAAACACAGAATTTTCATCGATTCCTTGCTTAAACGATCAACCGAAATATGATTTGTGCATCACAATAATCCTTCTCAAGGCGTAGGAAATGTCTGTGTACCTTATGGAGGTGGAAGTTCACATCATCTACGATCACCTTAACATCGCTAGGCAGACTCGAGTGGCAGAACCTGACATCAATAACCGATTTAACGGTCATCAAAATCAAAGTAAGTTTACACTTAATCCTTGGATATAATATAAGCAGGTATAGCCCAAGGCGTGAGTTTTAACAGAAACAGTCATTCATTACACTATCTATGAGAAGCTCAGAGAAGGAGATTCATAGGTTTACCAGTCGTTTCCTTTCCGATAGAATTCAGAAACTTTTCTCGGCGTAGCCATCACTTGCAAGCAAAACCCTTGTCTCTCTATTTGCTTTAAAGAAAGAATTGTGCCTCAGCTTTAGTTGTTCCTTCTCTGTTCAGTAACCTACCCAATACAGTAAATTCCAATCTATCTTACCTCCTCAGACTTCAACTTCACGATTCTTCACATACCCTGATAGAAATTACTGCTTCCCAACATAATAAACAAATCCCAAAGACGATTACTGATCACCAATCACATCAAACCGCATGCGTATACTGATCCACTTACAAAATAACCGCCTTTTGACCCAAAGATCTACGTTTACAGCATTCGACTTTTGGATCATGAAAAAAAAGACCCGTTTCTGCCCCTAACCACCCACCAATAAAGTTAGTGCATATTATCTTACTGTGTGGTATGTACGATGATTCGAAGCTTTACCACTCATTCGAAGTTAGTATTCGAGTGTATGCAGTTCTCTATGACTTTTTTCCTCTTTCGTGTGCTTCACCGTGAGAAACATCAGAGAGAAATTCGGCGGCTAAGGATCATCAAAGCGCGGAGCACAGAGGAGAAGTAAAACAGACGGATTATGAGCGGTAAATGCCAAAATCGGAGGAGAGAAGAAAAGGGAAAACAAGAGAAAAGTAAAAGTGGAGGAGCTTTGGTGTGATTTTGGAAATTTAGAGCGCCACGTAGAAATCAAACAGTTCGTTTCGCGTGTAAAAAAGGACAGAAGACGGAGAAGGATATTCATTTTCACTGTCTTTTCTTTTTTCGTCAACTTCTCTTTTTCATTTTTGTATCCTCGATAGTAAAAATTTACAAAACACCTTGCTGAATATTTTTTTCCGGCGGGTGGATGCAAATTATATTTATGGGTGATGTGGACTCAATTTTAGACGGGCTGGAAAAAAGTAAATAAAGGGAGGTCCAAACAAGGCCCATAAAGAAGAGCCCATGATAAAGTATAAAATCTGGGAAGGAGCTGCGAGGACCTGACGGACACTAGAATGGACTGGACAAAGGAAGAAGAACCATCGTGTATCAAGATAAAAGGTACAGCAGGAAAAAGAAAAAGGGATACAGGGACACGTGTTGTCTTAATAGAGGAAGATATCACTGGGTGTCCCACTGTAGCCGTCGCAGAGGTCAATCCATCAAGCAATCCGTCATTTCCTTCTGCAGCCCTTAGGTAGTACGTCCCCCGGAAAAGCTGGAACATAGCCTTCAGCAGGCGGCGGGGAGCTGCTATAAAGGGAGGACTTAGCATATTTTCCAAAGCAGGAATCTCTCTACAAAAACGTGCGCACATCATTTTCTCTCTAAGATAGCTTAAACATATTTTCTACGTTTTAGGAGCGAAGGTGAGGAATTTCTGAGTGTGTAATGTGTTCTTATTTAGTGAAAGACAGTTCCCAGCGCCCCGTGGACGTAGAATCCGATAGGATTCGAACCACGTAAACCCCTGTGTTCTTTCTGTTTATGTCCCAGCACCTACAACCCTCGCGTACCTAGCAAATAACATAACAATCAATCTACCGCTATCTAAGTATTTAGAGCCCCCACACCTAAAAATACTGTTGATTGGGTTTGCCCCATATCAATGGGAAATTACATGCGGTAATCTCGAGTTTTCGATTTTTTCAGTTGGTACTCAAAGCTGTTTTTCGATTCCGGCTGGTAACCTCGAGGTTTCGACTTTTTCAGTTGGTACCCAAAGCTTGTTTTCGATTCCGGCTGGTACCCATGAGGTGTTATGAAATGTAATTTGGTACCCCTGAATTACCAAAAATGGATTTAAAATACTTAAAATAATCAGAAATTCAAAATAAATTATTTTTTATTTAAAAAATAATTTCAATTATAAAAAATAGTATATAGTTGGGAAAGGTTATAAATATTTTTGCAAATAGAAAAATATATTTTCTGAATCCCGTACGAACGTTGAGATCGAAAATCCAGCGTTCATGTCGAAAAATATATTTTTATCATGTACTATATATTTTTATTATTATTATTATCAAGAGATCGTGAGCAAAGTAAAAACTCAATTGAAGCATTATGGATTTGGGGTTCGGAAAATATAATTTTCTATAAAAATATTTATATAATTTTTCCCAACTATATACTATTTTTTATAATTAAAATTATTTTTTTAAATAAAATAATAATTTATTTTTGAATTTCTGATTAAGTATTTTAATATCAGTTTTGTAATTCAGGGGTACCAAATTACATTTCATAAAACCTCATGGGTACAGCCGGAATTGAAACAAGATTTGGGTACCAACTGAAAAAGTTGAATCCTCGAGATTTCCAGTCGGAATCGGAAAACAGCTTTGGGTACCAACTGGAAAAGTCGAAAATTCGAGGTTGCCACATGAAATTTCCCTATATTTGTTTATTGTTTACAATTATGGATGAGAAAAGGTCCAAGAAAAATGGAGTACTTCAGGGTTGGTAATCATAATACATGGCCTAAAGCAAAGTTGTAAAACGGGCCCTTTTTTGAAAAAAAAAATATATATTGACTGAAAAAATTTAAGTGTCAAGCCAGCACCTATATAAAGTTGAAACTTTTTTCCATTTTATGGATATTTTTACAGTAAAAACGTTGTACAAGAAATTTATCTTTTAGATTTTTTTGAGCAAATTCTCTTATAACCGAATTACAAGGAGGGATGCGATTGATTGAAAAAACTAGTTTTTTGCCCGTGGCACGGGTCTTATGATCTATAAAAATAATAAAAAAACATAATTGAAAAAATGAATGATCTCGAATTAGATGATCTTACATAATTGAAAAAAATGATGATCTAACATAGTTGTTTTTAAGATTGTAAGATATGCAAAGCAAGGTCCATACATGTGGTGGCGACCTATTATAATATAAAACATGTAATTTTTAAATTCAAAATATTTGAAGCTAGAGTAATTAATATGTAAAACAGTTTGATATATATTATGATCCATAATAAAGTTCATTCATTACAATTGTCGCCGTTTGAAGTATAAATAATTATACTCTTCCTCCCAATCGACTCTGAAAACATGCGATACCTTAATATCATCATCTTATGCGGTGGGCGCCCGTAGAATAAAATTAAATTCTGACGTTCATTGTATTAGGAATGGCCCATCATCTTCACCCTACAAAATATAAAACTACTAAGATTAACACGTAAGTATAAAAAATAATCGTATGTAAGCTTATTATACCTCTGTAAAAAATTTCTTCATATCCGATGCTGATATGCCTACTATGATTTTTGCTTGATCATTCCAGCAAGTCAATTATTTGGAACATGATCTATCACTGATCGTTATATTCAATCGATACCTGAAGGATACATAATAAGATGATAGGAGAAAACATAATTTGATTTCTATATTTTTAGTATAGCAAGTTAAAACAAATGTAGAAAGTGGATATTATTCCTTACCTCGATATAGTGAATGGGACCAACCTACTGCAATTTATGCAATAACCATCCGTGACTTTGTTGACCATACAGAAAGGGCACGATTCATACCAAATTGTTGCCATGTCAGTATGGGATATGGATGCACGTACACGAAAATGTTGTGCCCGACCCTAATGAATAAGATGTTAATATTTATTCATATAATATATTAAATAAAGTATTTTGCGGAAATGTTAGGAAATCATACGTGTGCAATGACACCAATATCTTTTACGTTGATCGAATGAGCAGCAAGCAAGCTTTGTAATAGATGTAAAGTTTTCCCTCTTCTTTGACACAATGAAATGTGCTTTTGTGCAATCGTATCCCTATTATACCTGGAAAGAATTATATTTTAGTTTAATGTCCCCACACGTGTGAAAATATGAATGATTAAAGTATAATATCTTAAAAGCATACCATGTACGGATCTCTTGTGCCTGTTTGATGTTTGGATCAACAAAAACCCTACTAAATCTTGTCGTGTTTATATATGCACCTTAGAAGAACCACAACAATAGATGTAGAGAAAACAATTAAGTTCGAACTCACCATCGAATTTTTTCACTTCAACTCGTGATACAGCTATAATTGGAACTTTTCGCACGTCACAAAAAATTTGATAACATTCATCTGTGGCGAAATTTCCCCAGAGGGAAGTTTTATTACATTCATGCTGAAAAGATATAAACAAATAGTTAGAACGATGTTAATGGTTAGGTTAGCAAAAAACTAAAGAAATTGTTTTGAGTAGGTTTGTACCTCATATCACAAAGTAAGACATTTCGAACGTGAGACTCAACGTAGGTGCCAGTTTTGTTCTTGAAACTAACATTTTCCAAATCCCCAACATAAACTACTATGCCAATTGCATCTACAATAAACAAATAATCGTTCCTACGTGATCTTGACTAGATCGCAGTAATTATCCTACCCGCTCGCGAGTTTGCTGTCGCCCTAAACGCTCGCGGGGATCTAAGATTCAGTAATTACTAACAGCGAGGATCGAGTATTTGCTTTCGCCCTATACTCGATTCCTATCTTCTACGAACGGCCTAAACGTTGTTTAGCTGTCGCCCTAAACGTTTTTCCATACGATTACTTTAACACATAGACATATTAAAGCAACGAAACAAATTCATAGAATGATAAATAGTCAAAACACATAGTCACGATAATTATAAATGTTAACTACGAATCATCCTAGCGTTCATCTAATCCCAAACACAAAGGGGAATTAGCTACGCATAATAGACGGGAAAACAACGAAAGAAATAAGGAATAAAGGCGAAGAATTCATATTCTTGATATCCGGATGATCTGCGATGGAAGCGTCGATGATTCTTCGTTCTTCGTTCAATTGGGCGTGATTTCGTCGATGATCCGTCTCTTGCGCTCCGGGACGCGATTCTGCGTTCTTATGTGCTATTTTTCATCTCTAGAGGGATTAGGGTTGATCTCTGGTCGGTTGTGTCCTTTGTGGGTGGGCTTTTTATAGTGAAATTCGACACTGTCACGGCCTGGGACAAGACAGGTCACGGCCGTGACACTCTCGGGGTGAAAATTGAGCTCACTGCCGCTCGTCACGGCCTGGTGCAGCAGTGTCACGGCCGTGACCCACTCAACAGCTTTGCGGCAGTTTCGTATTTCTCTCGGATGGAGGGGTAAACGATGTCCGATTGACCTGAAATTTTAACCATAGATAGAAGACTCGCCAATCTTGATTCTGACCAAAGGGATTCTCAATCCGAGATCTGGATTGAGAGATATGAATTTTCTAATGTTGCTGCTCCTATGGGTCACGGCCTGGTGCAATAAGTGTCACGACCGTGACCATCTTCATTCCAACTCTCTGCCCAACGTCACGGCCTAGTGCACTATGTGTCACGGCCGTGACATATGCCTGTTTCCGTCGTTTTTGCTCCGTTTTGCCTCGTTTTCGCTCCGTTTCGCCCGAAACTCGTCCAAAGCTCCTTCAATAACAAAATGAGTGTAAATGTAACGAATAAACACATAAATTGATTGCTAAGCTCTTATTATATCCCAATTAAATACTACGATAAACGCATTGAAATGCGTTTATCAAACCTCCCCACACTTAAGCATTTGCTTGTCCTCAAGTAAATGGGAAATCGGATAAGGCATCAAATTAGGATAACGGCACGATTGTTCACAATTTATCACCAAAGCTAGAAAGCACAAATGGAATCAAGCAAACAATCACGGACATTACACTAATGACTTGCACTTGTTGACCTAAACTTCCTTCACTGCTAATCGAAACTCATACCTCGCAAGGATTCACTCAAGTCACTCAAGTGTATAGGCTAGCATATGATGAGTCGCTCAATTCGTGCACTAGTCCAACCCCTACCATAAACTTGCAAGTTAATTGCATCTCGACTATTCAAAGTGGCAAGTATAAATCTGAGGGTCTTTTCGGGGAAACGGGTCGAATAATCATGAAGCGATAAGCATAAATAATGAACACTTAATCTTAGAGCTAGGACACGTGATCGAAAATTATCAAAGAATATAGCATGATCAAACAGACAGTCACACGTCCCAACATAAGACTCGACGTTCTCGCTCCGAAATCCTAGACTTTTCTGCTCGACCCTCTCAACTCAGTTCCCTTTCATTTTCTGCCCTTTCACCTTAGTTACGCTCTACTTTTGTGCACTGCCCTTATTCCCTAAAAACATCAAGGTTCGGCTTTTGTCGCAAAGAATACATCGTCACAGCGAATGCCGTGTAAGGGATACTTATTACCGAGACCTATATCTTGCCAAAGGGTTATGGGCAGGCTTATGCAAGGGATCGGGTCATTTCAGAAAACGGTCAAGTAAGGGACGAGTCATTTCACGAATAGCAGAGAAGAACATCAAATCATACACTGAAACGGTAATTCTTAAGTTCGACTTCTGCTCTATTCTAATCAACTCAGGTTCAGATAATCTCTGGAGGCTTATTCGGGTCAAGCATATATGATTTATGAGGTAAACAAACGAATATGCTCAGGCTCAAAGTGGCTAGCTAATGGTTAGTCATGGTGGGAAAATCTGGCCCTGGACTTAATTCCTAATGCCCTCATCATTTTCACACTAACACACCAAAGCAGTTTCAACACGCATCAGACATGCAAGTTCTAGAGAGATATACATTAGGCACGTCACACAATCAAGAAAAATGAGCATAAGCTCGTCAGGCTCAAACTCTCACAACGAAAAAGGGTTATGTGTACGAATCTCTTTAAACAGTGCTATATCTATTCAGGCAGACATGATTCCATCAGTCATGCATATCCTAATTGCTCACAAGAATTCATAATAATGCAGACTAACTCGAGATAATGCGCAAAAATCGTGCCTGAATTCAATAATCCATGCCTTTCAACGAAATTTATAGCTCACAGACACATCATAAAAAATTAAAATTTTCACGTAAGTTTTCAACCTAAATTCCCCTCCCCACACTTAAGCCATACGTTGTCCTCAACGTAAAATTTGAATAAACGAAAGGAAAAAGTAGGTGTAAGAGAACGAAACTTCCCTGACGAAAAATGTTGACGTGGTCGTGACTAAACGCGTGATGGCTGTCGTATCGTGACTCGTGATGCCTGACATGACTAAAAGGAAAACTAAACGTAACAGAAAAAAAACATGAATGATAATAATGATAGACATAATAATAATAAAAAAATACTAGATAGATAAAACCTGGGTTGCCTCCCAAGAAGCGCTTCCTTTACCGTCTTTAGCCGGACGTGCTTTCGTTCGCTTAGGGTGGCTGGAAGTCGAGGTACAACATCTCTTTTTTGCTTAAGTTTCCCTCGCCTGCATCCATACCTTGGAGGTGTCGCCTTTCGCCGGGCAGCGGTTTCAACTCTAGTGGCAGTCGCTCCTCGACTGGGCTCTTGTCCTTAACTTCTTCGATGCTCTCGTCGATGGCTATGATGGGTTCGTCGATCTCCTCCCCACACTTATCGAATGCCATAATCGTGTGCCTATCATGCTCGCTGACCTGTGATAGACCTTGCACGGAAAAGAGAAAATCGTGCTCAAAGACATCTAAGAAATAGCATTTATCATCTTGCTCGTTGCTCTTTTTCATCGAGTCACTCATACTGAACGTAACTTTTTCACCGTCTACTGTCACGGTTAATGTTCCATTCCTAACATCTATCATGGTCTCACTTGTAGCTAAGAATGGTCTACCTAGAATTAATGGAACATTTTCATCCTCGTCCATGTCTAAGATCACAAAATCAGCAGGGATAACGAACTTATCGACCTTAACTAGAAAATCCTCGATAACACCTAGATGGTATTTAATGATCTATCGGTCAGTTGAATATTCATTCTAGTGGGTCGTGGTTCGCCTAATCCTAAGCGCTTAAACATGGAGTACATCATTAAATTTATACTAGCGCCTAGATCAGCTAAAGCATGCTCAACAACCAAATCACCTATCAGACAAGGAATAGTAAAACTCCCTGGGTCCTTGAGGTTTTCCGGTATCTTGCTCTGGAGTATCGCCGAGCACTCTCCTCGTAGGTATACCGTGGAGACGTGTTCGAGCTTCCGTCGATTCGTCAGCAAGTCCTCCAGGAACTTTACGAAACTGGGCATCTGCGCAATAGCTTCAACAAACGGTAAGTTAATATGTAATTCTTTGCACATACCCATGAATCTGCCAATTATCGCTTCTTCTTTGTCCTTCTTCAACCGTGTTGGATAGGGAATCTTCGGCTGGTACGGCATCACTAGTAGCCGCTCGTTCTCCCTCGCTTTTTCTATTTCGGGTGCAGCCTCCTCCTTTTTAGGTTGAACCTTCTCTTTTTCAGGTGCAGCTCCCCTCAACCGAGCTGGATATGGGATCTTTGGTTGATACGGCTTCACGAATGGTCGCGTCTTTCTCTCGTCATCCTTGACCTTCTCGACTCCGTCGCCCTTACTTTCCTCCACTTCTGGCTCGTCGTGGCCCTCGAAATTGACTTTCTCCTTTAAATTTTGCTTGGTGGGAGCTTCTTGTAATCCTCTCCCGCTTCTCAGGATTACCGCATTGCAATACTCCTTGGGGTTTCTCTCGGTGTAGCTCGGGAGTGATCCTTGATTTCACCCCGCCATTTGCTGTGCTAATTGCCCCACTTGTTGCTCCAACCTCTTGATCGAGGCGTCTGTATTCTGAGCACGGATGTCATTCGCCTCCATGTACTCCTCCATCTTTGTCATTCGGCTTTCGTGGGCTGCGGTTGTGCTGCTGAAATTCGTGAGAAGTGCCTTCATCATGTCCTTCATCTCCCTCATGTCGTCGGATCCTCCTGCGGGTGCGTTCTGGTACTGTCGTGGTGGCCCATTTTGGAATCCGGACGGTCGGGGCTGAAATCCCGGCGATCCTTGCCCCTGGTTGTTCTGATTTCCATACGCCAAGTTGGAGTGTGCTCGAGATTGGAAGCTTCGCTGGTCACCTTGATAATTCCCCATGTAATCTACGTGCTCCACCGACTGCCCAAGTTGGCCTTCTGAGGTCTCATGGGCTGCGCCACAGATCCCGCACAGTGGTACGTAAGGCGTATGCTGCGATGGTGCGGTGGTCCTCATGGCGTTCACGGGCTGCGTCTGCCCGGCCTTGGGAAGTAGGGCTCCAATCACCGTCTGCAGCTGAGAGTTCGTCGCCGCGATCTGTTGCTGGAGCGCCTCAAATTTAGCATTCGTAGCCGTCTCCTCGCTCACGCCGAACACGCCTGGCGTCTTAATCCTCGTTACCTCGCATGAAGCTGTTCCTCGAGTAGTCCTCGATTAAATTCCAAGCATTTGTAGCAGAGAGCTTCACGAGCCCTCCTCCTGCGGCTCCGTCTAACATGTGAACGGTCTGGTCGTTGAGCCCCTCGTGAAATCGGTTGATCTGAGCTGCCTTCGACATCCCGTGTTGTGGGCACCTCTTCAGTAGCGCTTTATAACGCTCCCATACCTCGTAGAGATTTTCTGAGTCCTTCTGATGGAGTAGGGAGATCTCTGTCTTTAACCTTAGCACCTTCGTCAGCGGGAAATAGTTGCCGATAAACGCGGCTCGCAGCTCCTCCCATGTAGTGATTGAGCGAGGTGGCAACATCTCCAGCCAGTCCTTCGCTCTGAACTTCAGGGAGAACGGGAATAGCATCAGCTTGATCGCATCGCCCGAGACCCCGTTGATCTTGATGTGTCAGTCACCGTCATAAAAGCCTTCAGATGGGAGTAGGGATCGTCATCGGGATTGCCCTCAAACTGCACTGTCTGGAAGATCATCTGAAGCCAAGAGTGCTTCAGCTCGAAATTGTTGTTCTCGATCGGCGGGATGACAATCGCCGACTCAGTACTGCCTAGCGCGTCATTCCTGAGGAGATCCTGTAGTGATGGCTCCTCCTCGTGGACGGGTACTCTATGGTCCGCCATATCTACTTCTGTATCTGGACTAAAAGAAATCGACTCGTAAAAGAAATAACGAAAATAACAATAACTAGAAGAACAAATAACGCCAACAGTAATATAGAAAAGAAAAGGAAAACTTCAAATAAAAATGGCTAAATTACCGAACTACGGTGTTCCTAATATCAATTTATTCCCCGGCAACGGCGCCAAAAACTTGATCGACACGTGGTGTGTGAATGAAAAATGCGACAAGTAATAATTAAAACGAATACCTAATTACTATCACCGACGTGCGATAGGCAGTGGACCTATCGTTTGTAGTGCAGTAAAGTGAGTAGACGAGTATCGAACACAAGGAATAAATCAAGTACTAGTAGTGACATATCGACTCGATATTTAGCCTAAACAAAATACGCAGATTGTTTTATGACTTAACCTAACAGATTACTTCTAACTCAACTAGAGATTCAAATAACACGCTTAAAACTGATACGAAGCTTCAGATAATAAAGATGTGCTCGGGATTCGAATCCCGCTAGGTGTTATCGACTAAGACAATAAAATCGTTCCTACGTGATCTTGACTAGGAACGCTCGCGGGGATCTAAGATTCAGTAATTACTAACGGCGAGGATCGAGTATTTGCTTTCGCCCTATACTCGATTCCTATCTTCTACGAACGGCCTAAACGTTGTTTAGCTGTCGCCCTAAACGTTTTCCTATACGATTACTTTAACACATAGACATATTAAAGCAACGAAACAAATTCATAGAATGATAAATAGTCAAAACACATAGTCACGATAATTATAAATGTTAACTACGAATCATCCTAGCGTTCATCTAATCCCAAACATAAAGGGGAATTAGCTACGCATAATAGACGGGAAAACAACGAAAGAAATAAGGAATAAAGGCGAAGAATTCATATTCTTGATATCCGGATGATCTGCGATGGAAGCGTCGATGATTCTTCGTTCTTCGTTCAATTGGGCATGATTTCGTCGATGATCCGTCTCTTGCGCTCCGAGACGCGATTCTGCGTTCTTATGTGCTATTTTTCGTCTCTAGAGGGATTATGGTTGATCTCTGGTCGGTTGTGTCCTTTCTGGGTCGAATTTGGGCTTTTTATAGTGAAATTCGACACTGTCACGGCCTGGGACAAGACAGGTCACGGCCGTGACACTCTCGGGGTGAAAATTGAGCTCACTGCCGCTCGTCACGGCCTGGTGCAGCAGTGTCACGGCCGTGACCCACTCAACAGCTTTGCGGTAGTTTCGTATTTCTCTCAGATGGAGGGGTAAACGATGTCCGATTGACCTGAAATTATAACCATAGATAGAAGACTCGTCAATCTTGATTCTGACAAAAGGGATTCTCAATCCGAGATCTGTATTGAGAGATATGAATTTTCTAATGTTGCTGCTCCTATGGGTCACGGCCTGGTGCAATAAGTGTCACGGCCGTGACCATCTTCATTCCAACTCTCTACCCAACGTCACGGCCTAGTGCACTATGTGTCACGGCCATGACACATGCCTGTTTCCGTCGTTTTTGCTCCGTTTTGCCTCGTTTTCGCTCCGTTTCGCCCGAAACTCGTCCAAAGCTCCTTCAATAACAAAATGAGTGTAAATGTAACGAATAAACACATAAATTGATTGCTAAGCTCTTATTATATCCCAATTAAATACTACGATAAACGCATTGAAATGCATTTATCAGTAGCATAACGTGGAACAACATTAAGTTGATCAAACTGGAACTTGTACAGAGGAATATCATGATCGAACCTGTTTTGGTAGACCTGTTAAACTTCAACTTGAATCGTTACGCACTGACCAATCCAACTCTGAGCAGGCTCGACACTTAAATGTCAATGTAATAAACATTTCCTAATTTCAAAATATCGCGATATTTATCAGTATCGCCATTTTGAATGGTAACGTGTATCTCTGTTGACTGTAGAAAAAACGTTAATAGCAATCATTACCCAATGAGAGTTGAATGATAAGGTGTAAAATGTAATATTTAAGGATAATAATTTTCAAACCTCGACATCAATTAAGACTAATTTTGTACCATATACTCTCTGTTCGATCGTACAGTAGTATGAAGATCGTAGCGCCATAATAAACGTCCTCGTAGATTCCATAAATAATTCTGGGGGCATATACGACTAAATGGTTTGTATCTTATAAGCTCCATCTACAGTTATTAAAAAGCGTTATGTAATTAAATATTAAAATATGAAATAATTATAACATAAAGCTAACAATACAAAGATAACAAATGATTCAAAATTATGAGAATCAATGATAAACAAAAAACATGGTCCATAAAGATTAAAATCACATGTTGGATAAAACTTCGTTGTACACAACAGTCTTCGTAACATTTTCTGGCAAATCACACTTGTTGCGTATTAGATTCTTCAGTCCGTCTGGCGATGTGATGCGGGAAATTGCGACATAAAGTTGTCCATGACTGAAGACTGGATTTGGAAGATATAATCCAACCGATTTTAATGTCTGTCCTTGACTTTTATTAATCATAATCGCAAAGGCCAATTTGAGAGGATATTGTCTTCTTCTTATGGCAAAACCCGCCTCTTGGTTAGAAGGCGATAAATCAATCCTAGGTATGAAGACATTTTCTCCAGTCTTTGGGCCCAATAATACCGTTGCTTCAATCACCTTATCCCCGAGCTTATAAATAACCAACCGTCTTCCATTGCACAAACCTATCGACTGATTCATGTTACGCAATAGAATGGCTGGTGCTCCTACTTTTAACTCTAGGTAATGGTTGGGAAGCCCATAAAGTTGGTTGAATTGAGCAACTCTATGGGGTTTCCACTGATTCACCATCCTCCGACGAACATACTCTATCCGAACTCAAGTAATTTTGAGAAGTACCGGGAAGCATCGATAAGATTTTTGCATTGAGCCTAAATATTGAGGTACGACCACGACCGGTTGCTGAGATCAAGCAATATTTAGATTGTCGTTATGTGTGCCATAGAAGCATGCTGGAGGATTTTTTATTTTAACCTACAGCATCAATACCCGTCTGTCGAAAGAATGCAGTTTCATTTGCCAGGCGATGAAAAGGTTGTCTTGCATGACAATGATGACCTACACGATGTTATTAATCAGCCACAAAATACAATGTTGACAATGTGTTTGAGGCAAACAAGCTGTATCAAGCTCGAACGTTGACATACTCAGATTTCCCAATCGAATGGGTATGGAACCGTCGTACCAAAGTATGGAGTAAACGTCAACAACGAGTTTCAATTGGTAGACTACCATTTACGCATCCAAATGCCGGTGAGTGATATACTATTTTAGGATGCTACTTACGAAAGTTCGTGGTGCAATGTCATATCTGATAATAATCCGCAGACTAATACAATTGAAAGAGATGGCGCGGGAATCGTCCAATTCAACAGCCCGATGTACATCCATCATTCGAATACAATCAAAATTATGAATGAATGAACAGAGTTTTCTTTTCCTCTCGATGATTAAATAAGATCAAGATCAAGAACGAGCTCAGATTTAGATTTCTTCATGGTATCAGAGCGCAACTGATTTCATACAACAATGGCGAGTGATAATAATCCGCAGACTAATACAATTGAAAGAGATGGCACGAGAATCGTCCAATTCAACAGTCCGATGTACATCCATCCTTCGGATACAATCAAAATTATGAATGAATGAACATAGTTTTCTTTTCCTCTCGATGATCAAATAAGATCAAGATCAACAACGAGCTCAGATTTAGATTTCTTCAAATATTGAGCCTAACTTATTTTTTCATAACTACATTCCTCAATTAAGTTCATAGGGCCCTAAATAGTCGAGGGCCTCAAATATTCGGGCATAGGGGTGAGCATTTAACCCGTCGGATCGCCCCATCCAATCGACCCAACCCAACCCAAACCGCAAGTGTCGGGTTAACGGTTTGTGGGTTGGTTTGGGTTTTAAAAAGTAAAACCGCATATTTTGCAATCGGGTTTGGTTTTGCATTTTTAAAACCGCATAAACCGCATCCAACCGCAATTAAAAATATACTAAAATTTTACTATATTTTATTCAATATTTCAAAAAATTATTTGTAACTCATAATAGTAGCGAGGCCAACAATATTAATTACTATAATACAAGAACATCGACTCATCATAACACGTTGCGTAAAGCTAAGCTCTAAATGTCTTTTTCATGAAAAAATAGATATTATGTAGTGAAAATTATTTTTATATGTTTATCCAATGCAACTATCCTCATTTGTTCGGAATTGGAATCAACAACTATACACTTGAAGTTTATAGAAGGCTAATTAAAATTTTGAAAATAAATAATTTTCTTCTTCGAAAGGGGAATTGGATACAAGGACATGGCCTAATAATAATAAATTGCGTAAATCTAAGTTCTAAATGATGATTTTTTTAAAAGAATTAAATCTTATGTAGTAAAAAATTACGTGTCTATCCAATACAACCCTCTTCTTTATTCGGTGAGATCAAGAACTACAACACTTAGATGTTTATAGAAGGCAAGTTAAAATTTTAAAATCAAAAATTTATTTTTTGTACGAGAAAATTTTAAATCAAAATGAGGCACCTGCTTTAGTTGCTTTACCAAAAGCCGACCGTGAACAATGAATATGAGCTTCTAATCAAGCTTCTATCGGACTTTTATTATCTGTTACTATTACTTATTACTATGATAATAACATTTCTGTATATAAACTTTTATATTTGTAAATTGGTTAATCATATACCTTTTTGCTCTATCTATACTTTAGAATATTACCTTAATTTTCGCTATGATAAAAATAAATATTAACCGCGAAAACCGCCCCAATCCAACCGCACAAAAGCAAACCGCAATCTATCGGGTTTTATGATCGGGTTTGGGTACATTTTAGAAAACCGCAATACATTGGGTCGGGTTAAATTTTTTATAAAGACCGCCCAAACCGCACCGCGCTCACCCATATTCGGGCATGGCTAATTTTTTTACATAACTATATTATAAAATAAGCTCACGAACCCTAAAAAATCGGGGGCCTATGGCCCTTGTATATGTCGGACGGAGATGGCATATAACTATAATATTCACTCCAGTCTAGAAGTTTTGGAACCATCCATTGAAATAATTTTTTATTTTGTAAGGGTTTGATTTAAACAAATTATTGACGTGGTTACGTCGTAAAACTAATTAAATACGAAAGTGCTGGAATTGCTATAAATGCCTCCAAAGTCCAACCAGAAATCTATAGGCTTATTTGAATTCAAGGCCCATTCGAACCAACAAAAGGGACTTCTAAACCTCCTCTTAGGATTATGATATAATTATTTAGTAGCTATATAATAATAAAGCCGATCAAAATACTAAAGAAAAAGGGAAAAATTGAGAGAGAGAGAGAGAGAGAGAGAGAGAGAGAGAGAGAGAGAGAGAGAGAGAGAGAGAGAGAGAGAGAGAGAGAGAGAGAGAGAGAGAGAGAGATGAACTTCCGACCGTTAAAGTCCCAGTTGAGTGAGCCATCATCGACCATACTACTGAAAGTCGAGCAGAAAACAGATGCAAAGAACAGCACAAACTGAAGAAAACAAGGTAACGGCACGAGGAATAATAATATAATTTTATAGGGAATAGTATATCATAATATATAAATTTGTGTCCTCAAACATTCATACTACATGATAATAACACATAAATAGGATAATCACTTCAATAATATACGTGTATTATATATGCACCAATAAGTATATACCATATAAAATTATCGGTTTCTGTGATTCCTCGTAGTGTGTGATTTCTCCGGCGATTAGGGGATTTGCTCCGTTTGTATTTTTATGTTTATTCTCTAATATTTTAATAATGATATTCTTTGTCTCTTGTCCGCACAAGAAACACTTCGAACAATTATTATGAAATGTAAGAATATACCATACCTCAGTCACTATTACCAGTTTCAGATTCAGACAAAATGGACCCATAAAACCTTTTTCTCCATTCCATGTAATTTTCAGACTCTCTCCGCTCCGCCCCGACGAATATATATATATATTATTTTGTATGAGAGAAAAAACTCACACGTGGCAGCTGATATGAGACGTCACTGCATGCAAAGATAGAGAAGAAACACAGACAAGGCAAAACACATATAAATTTATTACAGTAAACTACAGAATCTCAGCAGCAGCAAACTGTGATGCCATACGCATACTATTTTAAGTAAACATATCATTACATCATATAGGAAGAGAAGAATACCCATCTTCAATCAAAGAGACCCTAATGTTATTTACATTACAAGTACAAATCCACGCCTTAAAATAGGAAAATATAGACACAACATTTATTTATTTTCCCTCATTTTTCTTGCATTCTGCGGTTACACCTCCATAGCTTTTCCTTCACCACGTGGTTCTCACACACTGTAAACTTCTGCCACCCGCCCATAACTCTCTCTGATATTGCATGGTGTTTTTTGTTCTAACCTTTTTTTTTTCTTGTCTGTATTTCAAGCTACCTACTTTTTTTCCTAATATCAAACCGATATTTAGACAAAATATATTATATATATACGTATCGGTTGATGTTCATTTGTGGGCTGTCTTCCTTTTCACAATTTTCAGGCGGAGAAAAAACAGTCTCTAGTCCCAAGATCAACCTCTAATGGATGGTTCCCTGTAATAACTTCCATTGTCATAATCACCTCCCTCACCATTCACTTCACTTCTGTTCTTCTTCTTCTCTGCAACTAATGGCTTCCATTCTCAGATTCAGAAAGATACTGTGCTTCTTAGAACCTGCAAAAAGCTTCTCGCCAAAATCGTCCCAGGAAAAGAAACCCCAAAACCCTTCACTCAATCCCACAAAACCACCGCAAGAACAAGCATTAATAGGTCGGAGTATCGCCGCAAATCCAATAAAACCTCGCCGCGAATGGCGGTGCATTGACAATTGCTGCTGGGCAATTGGTTGCTTGTGCACAATTTGGTGGCTTCTCTTGTTCTTATACAATTGCCTGCCGCCTAACCTCACCGGCCTACAAGCCGCCGAGCCTCCCGGCGCTAGGCTCCGGCGAGAAGGGCTGACGGCGAATCACCCGGTGGTTCTTGTCCCCGGCGTCGTCACCGGCGGCCTCGAGCTCTGGGAAGGCAGGCCTTGCTCCGACGGCCTTTTTCGCCGGAGGCTTTGGGGCGGCAGCTTCGCCGAGATCTTCAAGAGGTTCGCTTTTTCGTTTGAGGGCTTTTTTAGTAATTTGACAATGCGACTGCGTCGCTAAATCTCAGTCGACTTTCAGGCCAATGTGTTGGTTGGAGCATCTTTCCTTGGACAACGAAACCGGGCTTGACCCGCCGGGTATTCGGGTTCGGGCCGTCCCGGGCTTGGTGGCGGCGGACTACTTCGCCCCGGGCTACTTCGTATGGGCCATTCTCATCGAAAATCTGGCCCGAATTGGGTACGAGGAGAAGAATATGTACATGGCTGCTTATGACTGGAGATTATCATTTCAAAACACAGAGGTTCCTTTTTTTTTTTGTCAATTTAGTCCCCAACCGGTCGAATTTTACGTAACACGGAGCGAAATTAAACGTTTTCGTCAGGTGAGGGACCAAACCCTAAGTAGATTGAAGAGCAAAATCGAGCTGATGTACTCGATAAATGGTAACAAAAAAGTCGTGGTCGTCCCACACTCGATGGGTGCCATATACTTCCTCCATTTCATGAAATGGGTCGAAGCCCCGCGACCCATGGGCGGAGGGGGCGGGCCCCACTGGTGCGCCAAGCACATTAAGTCGGTGATGAACATCGGCCCGTCCTTCCTCGGCGTTCCTAAGGCCGTCGGCAACGTCCTGTCCGCGGAGAGCAAAGACGTCGCCCTTATAAGGTTAGGAAAATCGTACGATTATTCAATATTTTTTATTAATTAGAAAAAAAAAAGCGTGCGAAAAATAAGTAGTAGTTTGTTCGGGTTTTTTGGTTTGTGGAGGGCGATGGCCCCGGGACTATTGGATTCCGAGATTCTCGGGCTTCAGACGCTCGAACACGTGATGCGCGTGTCTAGGACTTGGGATTCGATCATATCGTTATTACCGAAAGGAGGGGAGGCCATTTGGGGAGACATGGATTGGTCGCCCGAGGAAGATCATAAATGCGATGTATTAACGACGAAGAAGAGCAATGAAAGCGATGGTCGGATAGGATTTCGGGTCGGAAAAACGACAAAGTACGGAAGGATCGTTTCTTTCGGGCTCGACGTCGTCAATCCAAAGGTAAATTGTCCGGACATTCCTAACGTAATCGACGGAATCGTAAATTATTTTTTCTTGTCGATTTTTTAGGAGCAAATGCCTTTGTCGCCCAATGTGACCGTCCAACCTTGCGGGAAGGTGTGGACGGAGTACGACGACGTTAGCTGGGAAAACATTCGACGGGTTTCGGAGAACAAAGCGTACACTGTCAATACGCTGCTAGACCTTCTCCGGTCGATCGCTCCGAGAATGATGAAACGGGCGGAAGCCCACTTCTCTCACGGTATAGCGGACGACCTCGACAACCCCAAATACAATCACTACAAGTATTGGTCCAATCCCCTCGAAACCAAGTAAGCTAACAATGCTGAGGTTTCTATGATAATTCTAACTCACCATACTCGATTAATACATTAAAGAGGAAACTTCAACTATTATCTATTGGTATTAGGTTAGCCTTCAGTTTCTATCATGGTTTTGAAGATCGGACCGGACCGGTAAAACATCCGGTCCAATCCCGGTCCGATCTATATTTATAAAAAAAAATTAAATATTCGATTACAATAAGTTGTACAAAAGAGTAAATTTACGAGAATATTGGCTTGATTTGCTGGTGAAGGTATGATATATTTATCTTAATGGCTGGGTTTGAGTACCACCCAACACTTACTATTTTAATTTATAGTTACTTTGTCAACTCAATATTTTTTTTATTTAATTTTGACCCCAGATTGATAGATTTAATACTTGACATTCCCATATTACACTTAATTTTTAACCCCAACATAATATTGTTTTATTTAATTTGGCACTTAAAATTATAATCTGAAAAAATTCATAAAATATGTGTATTTCCTATGATACTTTGTTTGATTCATTTTTAAAATATATATTTGTTATATCTAGAGATACTGGTTTTATTCTGCTTGATTCCGATTTTATACCGATTAAACCACTAACATTTTCGGTCCGGTTCGAAAATTCGATTTCAGAACATTTGTTTCTATATGTTATCAGAGCATGCTAGCCCTTCAGTCATGCTACATGTTTGAAATTTCATTATTGGGCCATATTGGGTCGGTTCCCATAGGTGGAGAGTTTACCCACATTAAGCTTGATGATGTTTCTTTCTAAAATAAATTGGTGATATGTGTAGTATCACATCAACTTATAAGCTAGTCGAAATCTTCTTAGTTACTTAATAGGGTTATCTCCATTAACATGTGGGGGGGGGGGGGGGGGGGGGGGGGGGCAATGCTAGGACTTCTATCCCACTTCATATATTTCAGTTCACCCGACTCAATTATCAGATGAAAAACGCAATGTCACTTATCACTAATTGGTTTAAGGACGAAACACTCTATTTCTAATAAACACGTAAATATAAATTTCTCCGCCAGTAATCCACGCATTGTTATCGCACTTTCTTTCGATGCTTAGGTTGCCCGACGCGCCGGAAATGGAAATTCACTGCCTTTACGGCGTCGGAATCCCGACGGAGAGATCGTACGTGTACAAGCTATCCCCGTCCACCAAGTGCAAGAGCATACCACTACAGATTGACAGCTCGGCATATCGAAATGCCCCCGACGGGTGCCTGAAGGGCGGGGTCTACTTTGTCGACGGGGACGAGAGCGTTCCCGTCCTCAGCGCGGGATACATGTGTGCGAAGGGTTGGCGGGGAAAGACTCGGTTCAACCCGTCGGGCGTCAGGACGTACGTGAGGGAGTACAAGCACAAGGCTCCCGCCAACCTTCTAGAAGGTCGGGGATTGGAGAGTGGGGCCCACGTGGACATAATGGGGAACGTGGCGCTCATCGAGGACATCTTGCGGGTCGCTGCGGGCGGGTCGGGCGGGGACTTGGGCGTGGATCGGGTTTATTCGGATGTAGTGAAGATGTCGGAGAAGGTGAAGGTGAAGGTGAATTTGTAGTATAGTGAGTTTTTTTTTATTTTGTGTTTGGGGGTGTGAAGGGTGTGTGTGTGGTTATGTTGAGAGGGAATAAATGTGCGGCTAAATGATAAACTTTGGGGAAAATGTTTTGTGGTGGGATTGGGGTTATTTTGCTAATATCTTTTGGCGTGTTAAATTTGGTTTAATCGACTTTGAATACAATATACGTAATAAATTGGAGAAAGTATTTCATGGAGAGTCACTAGAGCTGTCAAAATGGCGGGCCAGGCCAAAGCCCGCCACTTGGCGGGGCGGGGCGGGCCTAAAAAATGGGGGACCGGCCCCCGCCCGCCAATACATATTATTTATTTATTTTGTATTTTTATTTTATAATTTAATTTATTAATTAGTTTTAGTTAATTAAGGTATTTAATAATAAATTATGGATAAACAACGTATTAATTATTTATAAATATATATGTTATTAATTATGGTATAATTAATGAATCATTAACTATTAAATTAATATATTATAACATAATATAGAATATAAAATATATATAATTTTATTAAACTGGCGGGCCAGCTCGCCCAGCCTAGCCCGCAGCCCGCGCGGGCTAGCCCGTTTAGGCCATCCAGAAGGCGGGCCTTAAAAATCCCAGTCCAGCCGTCCCATATGTGGGGCGGGTCGCGGGCCATTTTGACAGGTCTAAGAGTCACAATCCTGGCTTGGAGAGGCATATATGTACTTGAGAGATCAAACCGCCAATAAAGAACACATTATCACGAAAAAAATTAGTCCATTACAATACCTCAAAATAAATGATATTATAATGTAAAATTATTAGTTTTGGCATTTAGAGGTTGAAATAGAAACGGGACAGGACATTATATTAAGTTGGGGTAACTTCAATTAAATCCCCCTACCCTTATTTTCTTACATATAACTCCTCATTTCATATTATTTATTAACAAACTCCCTAAATCAAAACAATCTTACACATAACTCCCCATGGACGATTTTGCCCCTATATTTTTGTAATACCAATATACGTATGTTTGTAATAGCTCATGGACGATTTTGCCCCCTCTATTAATTTCCACACCCTCACCCAATTTGTAGTACCAATATACACATGTTTGTAGTACCAATATATAGATGTTCGTGGTACCATTCCATGAGCCAATGGACGATTTTGCCCCTCTACTAATTCCCACACCATTTTCTTTTCCTTACCCAAACCTGCAGTACCAATATGCGTATGTTTGTAGTACGAATGTATGGATGTTCGTGGTACCATTCCGTGAGCTAGTGTAGTACCATACGTAGGTTACTTGTAAATCAGTACCATGTGCTTAACTATCGCAACTCCTACCCTAAAATTGTAGCGTCAATATACATATATTTGTAGTATCAATATATAGATGTTCGTGGTGTATTATATGCTAGTGTGGTACCAAGATTAGGTTACTTGTAGTACCAATATCTATGGTAACCGTCACGATAAAAAAATTCGGATGGCGTCAACAAATTCGTTGCCAAAACTTGAAGTACCAATATACGTATGGTTGTAGTACCACTGTATAGATGTTCGTGGTACCATATAGTGTGGTACCATACGTAGGTTACTTGTGGTATCTTTTTTCGTTACCATGTGCTCAACACAAGTAACATACGTATGGTACCACACTAGCTCACGGTATGGTACCATGAACATCGATACACTGGTACTACAAACATACGTATATTGGTACTTCAAGTTTGGATAAGGAATTTTCGACGCCATCTGAATTATTTTTGGTCCGTGACCGTTGCCATAGATATTGGTACTACAAGTAACCTACACATGGTACCACACTAGCTTACGATACGGTACCACGAACATCTGTATATTGGTACCACAAATATATGTGTATTGGTGCTACAATTTTAGGGTAGGAGTTGCGACAGTTAAGCACATGCGCAAAAGATACTACAAGTAACCTACGTATGGTACTACAATAGCTCACGGAATGGTACCATGGTATGGTACCACGAATATCTATACATTGGTACTACAAGAATACGTATATTGGTACTACAAGTTTTGGGTAGGGGGTCCGTGGGCGTTGACAGGTTTTTTGGTATACATTGGTACTATAAGAATACGTATATTGGTACTACAAGTTTTGGGTAGGGGGTCCATGGGTGTTGACAGGTTTTTTGGTAATATTGTTGTTTTTATAAGGCTAAAATTGTCCATTAGGTAGCTATGTGATATAAAAGTTTGAAATGGGGAGTTTGATGATAAATGAATGGGAAGGGGGGAGTTAGTTGATTAATAGTTTGAGAGTAGGGAGTTATGTGTAGATTTCTCTATTAAGTTTAGTTCCTTAATTTAAATGAAACAAGAAACGTAGCACTTTTTTACACTATCGGTCACAGACTTTAAGAGCCTGTTTGGTTGGAGGGATGGGTTTAGATAGTATTAGTTTAAGTTGAGTTTATATAATGGGGATATGAGTTTTTTGTGGTGTTTGGTTGATAGGATTAAGTACGACGTCTTATATGTTTGGCAGATGAGTTTAGATAGTATTGGGATTTAATTAAATCGAATTACGACTTTACCCTTAAACATTATTTTGTAATCTTGGAATCAATTCTCAATTAATTTGATAATAAAGCTTATCGTTTAACAGAAATCAACATCGGCTAAACACCGTGGCTGTCTAAGCAGGCTAAGAGGCCACACCTTTGGCAGAAGAATTATCTACACAGAACCAAATACAGTAAAACTCGGATGTCCTCAGTTTCTCTCTGTGGAATTACAGAGAGAAGAACACCGTTATTAATTTGATTCAATTTACGATCCATGATGAAAACGTGCACATCGCCAGCAACTAACAAATTTTCCTTCACGGGGACATCTGTTTCTCGCTACTCAGAGTCAGAGCCCAAACGCTCACGACACGAAATATAAATAAAGATAAGAAAAAAAAGGAAAACCTATTTGCAGATCCAGACCATCGTTTCGTTTCAGTTAGGTCGACTTTTCTTTTAAAAAAATTACTCGTGTCTTAGTCTGAGATTATAATCTGTATTCCACGCAATAGAATCAATCGATGGTGTATTATTGGTTCTACGCGCATCGATTGTGTTTTAAATTGTTGAAGATTTGGCCTTTTTTAGGCTTGGGTAATAAAAAATGGTTCTTGGAGCCGAGGGGTTATTTGTATTGGGACATCTGTGGTTGATGATTAATGGAAGAAGGGTTTTGTTGTGCGTGTGATCGGAGTCATTGTTCTAGTAAGAAAGATTGCGATGGATAATCGAGTCATAGTGCTAGTAAGAAAGAGAGAGGAAGATTGCGATGGATAATCGAAAAACAAGGATAATTAGGTAAAAAAACAAGTGGGATTAGCTAATGGGACCATAGGGGATGGATTTAATTAATATCTCATAGGAGGTATTAAAGGGGGTTTAATTAAAACCTACCTTTAAATAAAGATGCTAACCAAACACCACTTTAATTTATCCAAACCCTCCTAATCCCCCCTTATACTTCCAACCAAACACACTCTAAGTCATTATCCTCTGCTTTTGGATACTTTCACATATATTCAGATAAATACAATGAATTCTTAACATATTATATTATGAAGGTATTTCTGCGCGTGAAAAAGTGCAAACAACTGATACTAACACCTAAGTATGTAGGAAAATGACACTGAGATACTTAGGATATAATTAAAATACAGTAGCTGCAGGGAAAATAGAATGACTACCGTGAGAGAGGTTGAGCTGTTTTGTTGCTTTATATTAGAGGTAATTATATGTCAGGCCCAATTTATAAGTTTGCTTTTGATTTCATGCCCCATTTACGTTTCATATAGATAGAGGTACCTAAATTTAAGTTTCATTTAGAAATAAGGACATAATCCATGATAAAAGACATATTTGCACATAATAAACCAAAAACATTACGAACCATTGCCATCGTCTTACTCAAACGTGCAAAGCAACCATGAAGAAGTGGTATACAGTTAGTACTGTCAAAACGGGCCGGCGGGGCGGGCCGGCCCGTACCCGCCAAAAGCCCGCCACTGGCGGGGCGGGGGCGGGTAAGCCCGCCTGCTGGCGGGCCTGGAAAATGAAGGCCCGCCCCGCCTGCAGGCGGGTAGCGGGCCTGGCGGGCTAAGCCCGCTAATTATTAAAAAAATAAAATAAAAAGAAATTTTTAAAAAATAGGAAAAAGTGAAAAACATAATGATAAAAAATAGAAGAAATAATATAAAATTGGAAAAAAAATAAGCAAAAATGAAGGAAAATATATCTAATTTAATACTTTTTAATATTAATCTATTTATGTTATTAAATACCTATTATTATTATTATATATTTGTATTATTACAAAATAAATAACATTATATTTTTTTATTATTCTGGCGGGCTAAGCCCGCGGGTAGCCCGCCCCGCCCCGCGGGTGCGGGCTTACCCGCCCAGGCCCGCCTCCAGACGGGCCTAAAATTTCAGAGCCCGCCCCGCCAATTTGGCGGGGCGGGGCGGGCCGGCCCACGGGCCCAAGCCCGTTTTGATAGCTCTATATACAGTGTACATAAAATGGTACTGTAGATCCATGAAGTGGTACTGTAGACCCATGAAGTGGTACGGGTGAATAGTGAAGTGGTACCGTAGACCCATGAAGTGGTAGACGTGAACAGTGAAGTGGTACTGTACACGCATGAAGTGGTACCGTTGAACAGAGAAGTGGTACATTTGTAAACCCATGAAGTGGTAATGTTGAACATAGAAGTAGTGGTACTGTAGACCCATGAGTGGTACTGTTGAACAGAGAAATGATACAACATTTGTAGACACCTGAAGTGGTACTGTTGAACATAGAAGTGATACAGCAAACCCCTTATGTGTTTCTGCAGAAATCGGGTAAATATTTTGACAAGGTCTTATATTTGCAGCGGATTCTTATTTCGATTGTCGAAACACATTTGATTCTGTTAATAACACTTATTAGCCATATAATGACACAATATTTGTGCTGAGTAACACTTCCTGTTATGTGATAACTGATAACAGTATACTGGAATTTGATAACAGAAATGGGGCGCTGGATACCACTTCATAACTACTCTTTTATAAGGGTATTTTCGTCCAACAACCTTAATTCTAACTTAGATTCTGAAAGGAGTCCCTGAAATTAATTTTTTTCTGACATGGGCCTGGGCTCTATTTAAAAAATCACATGGGTCCTGACCCCAAATCGTCCCTTTATGTTATTCAAAGTGATGATTTGCACTAATATTGCTATAGTACAAACAAGTGACATGCACATGGTCAAATTGATTAAATATATGCAATGTTTAATGAAATACTTTCTTGAAAAGTTTGCAAGTATTGTGTCACGCCCCGACCCCTTCGAACCCGTGACAGCCGCCGCGTTTCTCAATAAACGCAAGGCTCGATATCAACTCACACGTCACGAATAAATATCCCACAAAACAAACTACAACAGAAGTAGATGAAAAGTATATATTTTTATATCGAATGGGGTTTTAAACTGTACAGAATCATTCAAAACCTCGACCAATGAAAGAATACCCGAAAGATGTACTCTGCCAATGGACCCGCAAATGTAAACGAAATGTGGAATACGTAGAAGAATCGACAGCGGAAACGACTTTCGAGAATGGCAAACCTCCAAGCAAAAGACAACGGCCTAGAAGGAAATGTGTGTGTGTATATATATATGTGTGTGTGGGGTGAGCAAAGCTCAGCGAGGAGATAATACGGATACACTTTACCTCATAGAAGGTGCGCCCTTTACTATGAAATCATAGCAAATCAAATATATCGACCACTCCGTTTATACGACAAAATCTCAACCACTCATACGAGACAAATACGACCACTGACTATCACGAGACATATCAAATACGCCAACAATATCCGCGTAATCACATAGATGACGCGTGGGTGGCCATCTCCTCCCTCCAACTGAGCTCCGTACGAGTTCGTCATCGTACTCTAGACCGTGGACCATAAGCTGACGTATCAACTACAATAACATGCATGTCCCATACATACACGGTGAAGTTGGCCAAAATCTCCCCATCGACAACCCTTCAACGATAATCAATATCAAATCAACACATGGCACTGGAAGGGTGCAATCGTTGAGCCTCACTCACCCGGGTGTGCCAAGCCACGGGCTACTTACTCAATTTGCCACTCCGCACTCACCCGAACGTGGCCATTCGGGCTACTTAGAACCTAGTACCAAGTGTATGCAACAAACAAGACCAACCAAGCAATATCACCACCCGTAAACTCACAAATCAAATCACCAATATCGAGCACTGACGTGACATCACGTCGCGTATCCCTGTAAAATCCTGACTCAATTCACAAAATCACACATACGACCACACGAGTTTAGACGCTTTCGGCGCCTAAAATATCCAAAACCACACGTACGACAGAATTCCATCTCTGGTCGGTTTTACGCCGTGGTGCTCTATAATTTATCGTTCTAACCAGTCAAATCACTTTGTCTGTCTCATTAACAAATCAAGAACAAGCATATGTTGATCATACATACGCAAGCATTAAACTCAAATATATAACACGTAACTTAACTATGATTAAATAGAATACGAATAACATAAATACGCAATCATAATCGCGGCCTAGTACGGCCGTAACCATCAAGTAATTTAAGCTAACATGGGGACAATCGTAATCAACAGAACGTAGTTGAAAATGAGATATTAAAGGTACAGAATACGCCCCTTCATGATGCTCGAGTTGTCACGTATTGCCTCAGTTTCTCTCCGTCGTGGAAGAGGCACCTTGGAGACCTTCAGGATCGTGCTCGTAGCTTTCTCGGTTCTTCTTAGTCGTCGTTAACGCCCGCTGATTCAAGGTAAGTGGCTATGGTTCGGTTAGAATGAAACTTGCTAATGGGGTGTTGAGTGTTCTCAAGGATGTTAGGTATGTCCCTGAGCTGAGGAGGAACCTTATATCCATTGGAGCTTTGGATAGAAGAGGATTTAACACACATATAGCAGCTGGAAAAATCATAGTAAAGAGACAGAATAGGCTGATTCTGTCAGGCCGGAGAAGGCAGTGTATCTACGTGCTCGAGGGTTGCTCTGTGGTGGAGAAGGCACATCATGAAACTAGGAAGTATGGTGGTTCGAATGGTGTGCGAGAGGTTCCACAGAAAGCTCAGGACGAGGCAGAAACAGGTCGCCCAAAAGTGAAGCTCACGACAGAAATCTGAAACTTGCTACTGAAGAAGAGCAGTTCGAGATGGCGACTTTCGACAATCTTTCCGAGCCCGAGATGGAGTTGTTTGAGCCGCGAGATGAAGGGACCTCAAGACCACATGGCAGGGATGGAATCGAGGTGGAGAACAACTCAAGCTATGTGGAAGAAAGTGAAGAAAATCGATGACAAGTCAGCATGACAGATCAGTTTTTTCAGAAACTGATGAAAACTGTTTTGCAGGTTTTAGTGCAGATGCTATTATGGCTGCGAGGAAGGGCAAGATGAAGATGTTTTCTAGCCAAGGAAGGGTCTGTGAGGTGGCTCAAGTGGCTAGGATGGAGGGATCTTCGAGCCGAACGAAAGAAACGAGCTCAAGTGTTCGAGTCGATTCCGAGTGGGAAGTTTCAATCCTACTTGGCATCGGCAAGTTCACTCTTGAGGCTCGCAGCTCCTAGGGGAGCTGGTTGATCAGGGTCGTATTGATCGGGGTGGAGCTTTGACGGGGTTTCGAAGCTCATGAATTGTGCTTATCAAAACAGAAAACAGAGGTAGGACTGGTTTTTTGTGAACTTTGGGGCGAAGTTTCTGACATGTTTGGGCAGCGATGAGGATTCCAGGAGTTGGGATCGCGAGGTGGCTGTCTCGAGGTGGAGTTTGTCGAGATAGGCGAGCCAGCACCTCGCCGGAGTCGTCGGAAAAGTCACCGGAACATGGTTGGGCCGAAGCTGAGCTGAAACTGATGAAGAACTGCTGAAGGAGGTCGCGGCAAGCAGCAGCCCTTGGATCATATGCGCGCCAGATCGGACGGATCTCATTTGAAGATCGGAGATTGAATTACAGACGATGGATTGCGCGCGAACTTGATCAAGGGCCCAGATTGGTTTGGATGAGCTGATGCGGATTGATGATCTAGGCCATTGGATGAGGGATCGAACGGTTTGGAGTGAAAATGTTATTTCACTTAAAGAAACGTCACACGTTTCTCGTTGGCTCATGCAAGATGGCAAGTGCGACATGGCACAAGCTGGGACGTCTGATCAGTTTACATCTACGGCTGGGATAAATCGCATAACATGCTTAAAGCATGATCTCTGTTCTATATATATCAGTTTCGAGAGTTCAAGTAGTCATCTTTGAGAGTTCGTAGCGTTCCGTAGAGTGAGAATCACAGTGTGAGTTAAACATAAAAGTTGTAGAGGGCACGGAGGTGTACAATTCTTGTGTTGTGATTAATACGAAAGGGAGCTCGGTTGATCCGTGGATGTAGGCCAAACTTTGGGCCGAACCACGTTAAAACTGTGTTAGAGTGGGTGAGTTTTCTTTGCTGTTTTTCGATCTGATCAAGCTCATTATAGCTTGAATCAATCCCAATCACAAGCATACATAGAATCTACATTAAAACACGAATCCTAAGGTAGCGATTTCCCAACACACAGAAATAAAAAAATTAAGCATATGTTGAATATTTTACATTGGTGTTGTTTTTTTTGTCTTTTTTGGCGTTTGTTTTCACTTGTATAATGTATCTAGTAGCTTTACTGTTTCTTTCAAGACAATGATTGTTCTTTAGCAATCGGCACACGTAAAGAATTTCATTAAGGGTATATTCCCTTTTAGTACCTTTCAAATTTTGAACTTCCTTATCAGTACCTCTGACAAAAATTATTCCTTATCAGTACCAATCTGCGAAAAAGTTGTGTGTTTAATGCTCCAAACAGTAAACGGACGAAAACACCCTTTTCTGAAATTAAACTGGACATCATACCAACTATTTTCATTATTATACCAACTGTTATTCTAATCATACCAACTGTTATCATTATTATACCAACTGGTATATTGTATAAATCTGTTGGTATAATTACCACAATAGTTGGTATAATTTCTACAATTTCTGGTATAATTTGAAAATCAGATTGTATAACTTCCAATTTCACTGTATAAAATTTGAATAACGTTATTTACTGGTATAATAACCAAAACATGTGGTACAATTTTTTCAATTTCTGGTATAATATCAAAATCAGTTGGTATAACGTCCAATTTCGCTGTAAATTATAATAACGCTATTTAAATTGGACATCATACCAACTGTTTTGATTATTATACCAACTGTTAGCATTATTATACCAACTGGCATAGTGTACAAATCTCTTGGTATAATTACGACAACAGTTGGTATAATTTCTACAGTTTATGGTATAATTTCAAAATCAATTAGTATACCGTCCAATTTCACTGCATAAAATTCGACTACGTTATTTACTGGTATAATAACCAAAACAGATGGTATAATTTCACCATTTTCTGGTACAATGTTCAATTTTATTGGTACAATAACGTTTTTTTTGTATAATGCATGTGAAAATAATTATTCAGCTTTTTTGATATGTGAGACAGGGGTATTTTCGTCCATTTAATGCTGAAAATAGCTTTTGAGGTATTGAACAGGAATAAATTTTTAAATGGGTAGTTATAAGGAAGAAATAATTCGAGGGGTATTTAAAAGGAAGTTGAAATGTTGAAAGGGACTGATAATGAACTCACCCTTTCATTAATATCTACTACTCCTAGTATATTTTCGCATACTCTATGTGTGCTTAAAATATAATTTTATTTAATATTATCTATAATTTTGATCTTACTAATTTTTAGTGTTTAAGATGAAACATAATTTTTTAACATAAAAGTAGAAAAAAATAATATATAAGGGTATAAGTACAACAACTAGATAAATTAGAAATTATATGACAATATACAATTCAATAAATTAGAAATAGAAGGACTAAATTGTAAATAAGTTGATAAACCAAATTTGACAATTTATAGCCACTCTAAACTAATAATAAATAGATACTTAAATTCGCGCCAAAAAGAATCAATGTTGTCTCGGATATATCAATTTAATATATATTGTATGATATTACTATTATGAAAAAAACTTGAGTGGCTGACATTATATTCTTCAATCAAGGACAAGCCACCAATTCATAAGTTCCGAAGGCTGCACGAATCGCGACAGAGCGTACTTTTGAAACGGAGTAAAATATGAGTGACAATTGACATTATATTTTTTATTTAATACGCAAAATACCGCCCTAAATAAATATACTTTAATTACGTAATCTATGGTAGTCATTTACTTTTCTCTTTTCACATATGACCCTGCTTTTGCATGAAAATGCTATGTTGGAGCAAATAATACACGTAAGCGAGTTCATAGTATTTCCCTGAAAATTCTCCTGTTTGTTTGTATTCAATAACAATTCTTCTTTAATATCAATTTACACTAGTATTAACATACAATATGCTTCTTAATATCAAATAACTTGGTTTTCGCAGAAATGTTTACACCCTTTTTTATCTTACACAGTACATAAAAGCTCAGAGTTTGATACAAACCATTCAAATCCAAAGTGATTAAAATTTCTCATTAATAAAATAATAATAATAATAAAAATCAAACTCACTACCGTACAACTACTAAACCCCTCCTTAGTATAAAAATAATTAATTATTTGCACACGCATAGATTGGGTCCATGAATCCTACTAACACCAAAGTAGCATCGCCTCTAAAGAGTTATTTTTCAATAAGAATATTCGACCCGATTCACGCAAAGCAGGTCGGAATGGATAGAGTTTTCCGATAATACATTTGGATACTTACGTTAATGATGATATTGCGCGTTTGATATCTATAATACGTAAATAAGTCAAATATTACGAATTTTATTACGTTGATGATAATATTGCGCCTCACCTTTACTTTCCGTAATAAGTCAATATTACGGGAAATTTATTAAAAAATTTTTTAGAAATTATTACGAGTGTAAAAGCACATAAAAATATTTTTGTTGTTAAAATAAGTAGTAATTTCAACAAAAAATTTCCCGGACGAAAATCCTATGTATTTATCTCTCCGCGGGCCCCACCGAAGGCCCCTGGCCTGGCCCTAATGAGTATCACTGTGTCCCCTCAGTTCTCCATTTCCACCGATAAATAGGCGTCCTCTCTGACAACACACTCGTCATAGCTCTCTTTCTCTCTTACTGCATTATTTACACACGCACAGCGTATTTATCCATTTTAACAAAATGTCTTCTTCAAGAGGCAAACCCAGTGCGCGCGGCGGAGCTATGGGTGGGCGTCGAGCAGGCGGCGAAGGGCGTGGAAGAAGCGCCGGCGGTCGTGGTGGCTCTTCTGCTCCGCCGCCGCCGTCTCTGCCTGAGGAGATGGAGAAGAAGCTTACAATCGCTTCCGAAGTTGCGGAGGCCAGTGGCAGTGAGGCGGCGCCGCCGCAGCAGTCACGGCCAGTGTCGAGCAAGGCCATGGCCAACGCCCCGAGGCCTGGTTATGGTAGGGCTGGAAGAAAGGTGATGGTGAGTGCAAACCATTTTCTTGTCACCGCTGCAGATAGGGATTTGCACCACTACGATGTAAGGATTCACCTTTCAAATCTTTGTTTCTTCTTCTTCTTCTTACCTTTACGTGTTACGTTTCCGTGACATCGTGCTGAGATTCTTTTTGTTTCGTAGGTGTCTATCTCGCCGGAAGTTACGTCGAAGAAAGTTTGTCGGGACATTATAGGACAGCTGGTCCGATCTTACCAGGCTTCCCATCTTGGGAGGCGAAACTTGGCCTACGATGGCCGAAAGAGCTGCTATACGGCTGGGGCTCTGCCGTTTACTTCAAAGGACTTTGTGGTTAAGCTTGAGGAAGAAGGTGGTTCATCGTCGTCAAGGTTGGTTTAATGTTGTTGTTTCAGTCAGATAAGGAAAACCCTTTCGCCTCCTCAAATCATTTACCGCACTGACGTTTAATTATTTTTGTTTTTCTCTCTCATAAAGGAGGGAACGAGAGTTTCGGGTGACGCTGAAGTTCGCGTCTAAGGCAGATTTGCACCATCTGAAGGAGTTCATACGTGGGAGACAAATGGATGCTCCACAAGAGACCATACAAGCTCTTGACGTAGTTCTACGCCACACTCCTTCCAAGATGTAACTATTTGCTGCTCTACCCTACTCGCCTTTCTTTACAATATTGATGACGCTTATTACTACTCTCTGTTTGTGTTCTTATTTCTGAAGTTACGGAGTTGTTGGGAGGTCGTTCTTCCACCCCAGTCTGGGCGAGACTGGTAACCTCGGCGATGGCCTTGAGTATTGGAAGGGCTATTACCAAAGCCTGCGCCCTACCCAAATGGGGTTATCTCTGAATATTGGTACGGAACGGATTGATATTACCGACGTCTCTTGTTTTTTTCTTTTTTTTAATAATCTTTTCTCTTCTTCACCAATTTATGCATATGCTTTTCTTGCAGACATGTCGGCGAGGGGATTCTACGAGCCCATGTTTGTGTCCGATTACATATGTTGCTATCTCAACAAGGACGTCAACCGTCCGCTCTCTGACCAAGAACGGCTCAAGGTATTATTATTTTTTTCGATAAGCTATTATTATTGGGTGCTATTTGTGTTTCTTTTGCTCTTTCGATTGATCCAATGAGAAGCTATTCTTTTACTTATATTAGCTACGTCGAGTCCTGAAAGGCTTAAGGGTTGAGGTGAAGATCGAGGGGAGTTGTCGAAGGTACAAAATCACAGGCATAGCAACTGAGCAGCCTCAGCAGTTGATGTAAGCTCTCCTTTTTTTCCTTCCGAGAAAAAAAAGGCTGTATTTGTTCATTGGGATTAGCTGTTATAATTTGTTTTCCTATAAATCTGTGTCAGGTTTTCTGTGGGTGAATCTGATACAAAAATCTCTGTTGCTCAGCACTTCCGTGAGAAGTACAAAATTGAGCTCAAGTATCCGTTTCTCCAGGCTCTCAAAGCTGGCAGCGATGCAAAGCCAACTTACCTTCCAATGGAGGTCTGATCGCTTCATCTTTTTGTAATCTTATCATATTTTCAAGATCGATGACCAACTGTGCTGCGTTGCTCTTAACAGGTGTGCCAAATCGTAAAAGGGCAGCGCTATACGAGGAAGCTTAACGAAAAGCAAGTAACAGCTCTTTTGAAAGCCACGTGTCAGCGCCCCCACGACAGAGAAGCAAGCATTAAGAGGGTATGTATTTATGTATGCTCTTTTCTTTGTTAGATCATATTATTATTTGCATGACGTGGGCTTTGATACTTCCTTCTTATTCGCAGATGTTGCTTCAGAACAACTACAATGGTGATGTTCTAGCAGCGGAATTTGGGCTTCAAGTGAAGCCCGAGTGCACCACCATTGAAGCTAGGGTTCTACCACCTCCAATGGTAGTTTTACGTACCATATCGACCTTTGTTTAATCAATGTTTGCTCCATATGAATGAATGCCATATTGACCTCTCTGCCAAACATGACTTCCATTTTTCAGCTGATGTATCACGAGTCAGGTAAGGAATCAATGGTGCAGCCTGCAGTAGGCCAATGGAATCTTATTGACAAGGTAAAGTCTCTAAATCTAGGCTTTGTAATGAGCACACACTATCCTACGAATAAGTAATACATCAATGCATGAAAGGTATTCCCTCATTACGTTCTATTTTGCTTTTCCTTGTCAGAGAATGGTGGTGGGTGCCAGGGTCGGCAGTTGGACGTGCATAAACTTTTCCAGGATGAACCAATCGATTGTTGATAGGTTTTGTAAGGAGCTAATCGACATGTGCACCAGCAAGGGAATGGTAATTGTTAATGTTTACTTACTATTGCACTTCTATCTTTTCTCTTATGTTATCTATTTTGTTTTCGGGAAGGCGTTTAACCCAAAGCCAGCCATTCCTTTCCGATCGGCGAACCCTGCGAACATTGAGAGGGCACTGTTTGAGCTCCACACTGCTTCGACGAAGGCTGCGGGCCAATTGCAGCTGCTCATCGTCATTCTTCCTGATGTTAAGGGATCCTATGGTAAACAGCCACCACCTTTTTTATATGTCGAGAACATATATATTCCATTTTCACGTTCTTAAAGATGGATTTTTTTCTGTTCATTCAGGGCTAATAAAGAGAGTTTGCGAAACGGAGCTGGGCATCGTTTCTCAATGCTGTCAGCCTAGACAGGCCAGCAAGTTAAGCAAACAGTACATGGAGAATGTCTCCATGAAGATGAACGTCAAGGTTCGTTGTTCACCTCCCACTAGGCTTTGTTTTCCTTTGAACATGAACATGTCCTAATTCTTTTGATGCTGTCTTAATGATCACTATTTGTTTCACTTAAGGCTGGCGGCAAAAACACTGTCCTTGAATTGGCCCACAATAGGAAGATCCATCTGCTGACTGATGTTCCCACAATCATCATTGGTGCCGATGTCACTCATCCCTCTCCTGGCGAGGATTCGAGCCCCTCCATTGCAGCGGTATGTGCTAAGATGAATCACTTGCAATTTCTTTTTTTCTTTTCTTAGCTTCGATATTTGAATTGAAACGATTTATGTTGTTCTTATTCTGAAGGTGGTGGCATCAATGGACTGGCCCGATGTCACAAAATTCAGGGCGCTTGTATCCGCGCAGGCGCACAGAGAAGAGATCATTCAGGATCTATACCGTGTTAATGAGGACCCCAAAAGGGGAACGGTCCATTCGGGGATGATAAGGTTGTGCATGGTTTTCAAAATTTTACTTCTTTTTTTGTGATGTTAATTTATGTACTTTCAACGTCGTACTTCTCATTTTCATTGCCCGGTCTCAGGGATCACCTCACGGCTTTCTATAAAGCCACACGTACAAAGCCATCACGGATCATCTTCTACAGGTTTGACTTCAGACAAACTCTCTGTTTCGTTCAACGTTAAGACTTTGGCTGATCGAACCATATCTTATGTCAGGGATGGCGTCAGCGAAGGTCAGTTTAGTCAGGTGCTCCTCTATGAGATGGATGCCATAAGAAAGGTACACCAGCTCACCTATTTTCTTCGATTATTTATATCATTTTTTTTTTTGTATTCTGTTTTGGGCTTAAAGTATAAAAGTATTATGTTGATCTTCGTTCCTTCCTTCAGGCGTGCCTTTCGCTCGAGGAAGGGTATCTTCCGAGGGTCACATTCGTTGTTGTGCAGAAGAGACATCACACACGCCTTTTTCCCGTAAAGCGCAACGAAACTGACAGGAGCGGCAACATTTTGCCTGGTAACAAAGAGCTATACATACTTCTTTTGCTGTGATTTTTTTTTTGGGAATTTTATTCTGAGCTCTTATTGCTTTCTGCGTGTAGGGACGGTGGTGGACACCAAGATATGCCACCCTACTGAATTCGACTTTTACCTGTGTAGCCATGCCGGCATACAGGTAAAATAAAAAATCGATAGTTATTAATAGAATTAGGATAGGGATTGAACTGAAATAATAAATTGTGGGATGCGTTTGTTTCTTGTCCTAAAATAAAACCAGGGAACAAGTCGGCCGGCGCATTATCACGTGCTGTTCGACGAGAATGGGTTCACCGCCGATGGCATGCAAACTCTCACTAACAACCTGTGCTACACGTGATTGTTATAGTTAGTTTCGAGCAGACACATATGGCTCTTTTTTGTGCTAACTTATATTATGACAAAATAAATAATCTGCTGCTATTGTTCTTTGGCAGTTTTGCTAGGTGCACTCGCTCTGTCTCCATAGGTCGGTTGCTTTGTATTTATTTATGACATGATTGTGTTATCTTTCATGCTGGGATTAACTACCTAACTTTGGTGTTTTTTTTTTGTTAAAAAAAAAAATAAAATAAATTGGGACAGTTCCGCCGGCTTACTATGCTCACCTTGCTGCATTCCGTGCTCGGGCCTATCTCGAGGGGCTCGATGCCTCTGACGGGGAGTCGAGCGCTGGGGAAGGAGCTGCTGTGGGCCGAAGGGGAAACGCTGGCTTTAGACCTCTGCCCGCCCTTAAGGAGAACGTTAAAGAAGTTATGTTTTACTGCTGACGGTGATTGGGGCGCAGGAGAAACATGTTTTGATGATTTTGTGCTGCTGCTATGGTTTCGTGGCATCTTTGTGGACTGAAAGTTTGTTTGTGGACAGTATTTGGTTTTTTTCTCTTGTTATGGCTTTCTCTTTATCGACCGACTGTTTTTGGATTATTGAACCTATGGGTTTTGATGGATGGCTGGTTTTTTTTTTTTTTTTTTCGGGGCTGATAATGAATAGTTCTCTTTGGTTTTGTTGTATGTATATATGTGTCTGTTGAGATATTAACAGGTAATAGAATATACTTGGAAGATTAGATATGCATGCGACTTAACAGGTAATAGAATGTGCTCGGAAGACTAGATTTGCATGACTGTGGAGAGCTTCGAATGTGGCCATCGAGCTTACTTCAACTTAAGTCTTGTTGACACATACATCTCTGTACTTTAGTTTTCATTCATCTTGCTTTCTTCTTTTATCATCTTCTGATTTTCTCTAGTGAAGTACGTACATTTGTTTCTCGGCAACAATCCTTCAACATGAAAGTACTCGAAGCCATAAATCGACAGATAGATGTGGGAATTGTCAAATGCAAACCGAGTTTGCTAACATACAAGTGAACATTGTGACACGCTCAAATACTAGCAAGTATATTAGGTCGTGCAAGTAGTAAACCGGACGAAGTCCGATTATCGGTCCACGAAGACAGCTCGATTAATTCTAAGAAAATATCCCTAATTCTAATTTAAACTAACGGAATTTTTATAGTTTTGACGATTTGATAAAAGAGATAAACACAAATAATAAAATAAACGTAAATAAAATAGGTGAGGATAGAGCAGTTAACGACGAACGTGATTAAGACACATGCTCGGCACGAAATATTCCTACGTCTTCATGCAATATCATCTATCTAATCAACATGAATCAAGTCAAGGTGGAATTTCCTTATATGTGCTACCCATTATTCACGTAACTAGCAACCCTACGTAAATAGAGAACCAATCAACTATATGTCCATATGACTGTAGTTCCTACACGTGCATTTAATCTTCGTGAAATTCCCCGAGTTTAGACGCTTTCGGCGCCTAAGGTCTCAGAAACCACACATACGAAACCGAATTCCATCTCTGGTCGGTTTTACGTAGTGGTATTCAATGTTTCGTTCTAATCGGTCTAATCACTTAGTCCGTCTCATAAACCAATTAATAATAATACGCATGGAGGCCAATCACACGTACGCATTGAAGCACAAACAAAGAATACGTAACTCAAATCATATGATTAAATAAAATAATAATAGCATTAATACGTAGTCATAATTCGGCCTCACACGGCCTCAATCACAAAAGAAATTACGCTAGCATATTATACGAAAACGACAATAAATCCAAAGAAAACATTGTCGAAATCGAAATATTAAAAGGTAAGAAATTCCCCTCGTTACGGTGTTCGCGTCGTCTCTTTCTTCGCCGCCGTTCGTCTCTTATTCTCAGCCTCGATAGCTCTCTGCTCTTCGCTGCTTTTTATTTCAGCTGTCCAAAGCCTCTCCTTTTGTTCTCAGTCGCATGTCTCTATATAGGTGTGTGAGGGTAGCCGACTTAATCGAAGATTGGAGGATATCTTTTTGAATATTTGACTCATTCTCTAAGTTTGAATATTTAATCCTCTCTTATGCGAATCCCTTGGGCAAACTAGGATCTAATTCCCTTAATTAGCTCTTCACGTGATATGGTGCCCAAAATAATAGAAAAATCGGGTATATTGCAGGGCTGCCCCAAATAGAGTAGATTGCTAGAAGATCCCCGAAGATTCAAATCATTCCAAAAGTGCCCTTATTTTCCTTTCGGCGATCTCGTTTCCTCGAACATCTATCGAAAATAAATTTAAAGATAAATATAGGATATTCGAGAGGGAATTTTTGGTAAATAACGATCGGAAATGCATTTTTATGGATAATAAAATTACGTAAAATCTTAACTTATCAACAACCCCCAAACTAGCTTCGATCGTCCTCGATCATAAAAGCGGAATAAAACTAAATCAAGTAAGGATTATAGAACATCAGTCAATGGAATTCTCCTGTTTCATCTCAGAAAATTAAAAGCGTATAAAGTCGAGATAATCATCAACTAATGAGCGATCTAGTCAAAACACGAGACATGAGGTAATATTTCGCAATCTTATCATAGCATAAAAGACATTTCTAGAATTATATCACGCATCAATCCACAACTCTCACAACGCTCAAGTCACTCGGGGTGTTTTCAAAGGGATCTGTATAAAAACGCTCAATGCACGACATGAAAAGATATTACTCTAGGCTTGCAAATATATCACATCATAGTCATATAGTAGAAGTCACGCACGAGTCAAAGGGTCTTTCATCAAGGGTTGTAATGGGGCTCGAGTTTTGAAAGGTGCGTCATATGGAAAAGTGAGCTAAAGTGTCAAACGTGTCAATCATCGAATCGCTCTTCTAATCACTTATTTCGCTCTTCTAACGCCGTGTCTATTTTTCATTCGACTCGTCCTTTTTCATTTTCTAGCTCTTCTCGCCCGCTCTTCTTTTTTTATTTTTTTTTCTTTTTTTTCTTTTTCTTTTTTTTTCCGGACCAGTCCCTCCTATATTTTTTTCTTTGTACGTCTTATCAAAAGGGGGAGAGTTTTCTAGTCCGCTGCAATATTACGACGAGAGATTCAAATCATAGGACAAGTTCATAACTAACATGCATCGACGATTAGCTCCTTCTCAACCAACAAGCCACTTTTTACGATATCGATGAACTGACACATTGAAACAGGGTCGTATAGGCTAAATTTGAGGCAAAGGCTAAATATCTGGGCTCCAAATCAACAAATAAGTCAAATAAGGCTCAAAGGGGCTCACTAAGTGGTAAATACGTAAGGCAGAAAAATATTTAGGCCAATGACTCAATCCTAGTGCCCTTCTCATTTTCGCACATAAAAATCTACATAGTAACAATTGACATGCATAACAGAGCAAGTTCGAAAATATTCAGTCCATGCGTGTCACACAAGAATAAACACCGAGCATAATGAGTTGCTCTGAATTAATCTCTGAAGGCCCAAAACCTCACATATATAGCTGGATTTGTGCTTCATGATACGCAATACTCTCCTAAAGCAGTCAATATAGCCAAATAATCATGCTAATATCACAGCAATGCAACGCGTAAGACTATCACACTCAACTCATCGAATCATATCGCGACATGATAAAATTTAAAAATTTTCACCATAGACAGGAGATTTCACAGATGACGTTCAAATCGCAACTTTCATCAGTTATACCCACTAAAAAGATCGAAACGCATTGATACCAACATATGTAAGCATATTAAATCTAGCATGTGTCACAATCCCACCCCCAAACTAAATAGCACATTGTCCTCAATGTGTAAATTAAAAGCAAAGAAAGAGTAGAAGTGACACTGCCCTGAATTTTACGTCGATCGATGTAGAAGACTTGTTGATTCGCAGTAACCAAGCAACCATCACGAACGGGCAACCCCCAAACTGGTTATGAGGCTGCGAGAAAACGTGACTAGGCGGCACCGTGAGAACGCATTTTTATTAGAAAAACGAAATAGGACGAAAATATAATAATATATATGCATCGTTAGCCTTGGGTTGCCTCCCAAGAAGCGCTCTTTTTATAGTCGTTAGCTCGACTCTCGTTCGTGTTGAAGATCCACGACTCTGCATGTTCAGTAGAAGTACTGAACACCTTGATTTCATCTTTTTGGAGAGAAGTTTGATCTCAGAATGGTACAACTTTGCGTGATCGCAATCTTTAAACTCTCTCCATGGGTCGACTTTCGGCTCCCAAATAATGGTGAAATCAACGATCATCGATGCCTTAATGAATTCTTCCGTGAATATGCTATCTGAATGATATGTTGACTTCATAACCAAGCGTAGAATCGGATCGAAAGTCTCAAGCTCCATCTTTCCATTTTTCACGACATCATATATTGCGAAATTCTCGATTTCATCCTCACTAGTTTCTTGGCGATCCTCCAACTCCATGGAAAACATATGACTCGGTTCTGCTGGAACGAAATCTACAGTAGCCTCTGTGGGTTGTCGGTTTTTTCTAACTCGATCTCATTGTTAGCTTCACTTGGTTCCAACACCGGTTCTTGAGTTATTTCACAATTCAATGGAATGATTTCTATATGCTCTTCAGGATTTGACTCTATGTGGTTCGAGAGTACTTCTTGTCCGCGTTCAGACACTGCATTTTTTAGCTTTTCAAATTGGACCGTCAGATTCTCCAACTCCGCTTTCAGACTCTGAAAACTTGTAGATGTATGACTACTGTCTTCTTGTATCACTGCCATCTTCTCCAGCGCTATCTCCCAAGCGGCTTTTTCTTTTTGGGGGCGGATCAATCTGTTGTTGGGCATGTTCTTGAATTAATGGTTGCTCATATGACCCTGCCATCTTTTCGAGCGCTATCTCCCAAGCGGCTTTTTCTTTTTGAGGTGGAGTACAGTACGAGGGAGTATGTGAATAATCGCCAGTGTTTGAGTAGCCATCCTCTCCTCGCCCATCATACCAAGATTGTGGAGTCTCGTAACGATTGTACTTGCATTTACTAGTGAGATGTTGGCATCCGCAAAAATCGCACTCCAGATCATCATCGCATGTCGCATAGGTCTCGGGATATTGCGAGTATCGCTGCATCCCTTATCCTACAAACGCAAACGAGAAAGTGAGAGTATCAACGTAATAGTAATAATAAAATAATAAATAAATAAGAGGTCTAAACTAAAACTTAGAATAACACCTAGAATTAATATAACGCTGTCCCCGGCAACGGCGCCAAAACCTTGACACGCTCAAATACTAGCAAGTGTACTAGGTCGTGCAAGTAGTAAAACGGACGAAGTCCGAGTATCGATCCACGAAGACAGCTTGATTAATTCTAAGAAAATATTCCTAATTCTAATTTAAACTAACGGAATTTTTATAGTTTTGACGATTTGATAAAAGAGATAAAACACAAATAATAAAATAAACGTAAATAAAATAGGTGAGGATAGAGCAGTTAACGACGAATGTGATTAAGACACATGCTCGGCACGAAATATTCCTACATCTTCATGCAATATCATCTATCTAATCAACATGAATCAAGTCAAGGTGGAATTTCCTTATATATGTGCTACCCGTTATTCACGTAACTAGCAACCCTACGTAAATAGAGAACCAATCAACTATATGTCTATATGACTGTAGTTCCTACACGTGCATTTAATCTTCGTGAAATTCGCCGAGTTTAGACGCTTCGGCGCCTAAGGTCTCAGAAACCACACATACGAAACCGAATTCCATCTCTGGTCGGTTTTACGTAGTGGTATTCAATGTTTCGTTCTAATCGGTCTAATCACTTAGTCCGTCTCATAAACCAATCAATAATAATACGCATGGAGGTAAATCACACGTATGCATTGAAGCACAAACAAAGAATACGTAACTCAAATCATATGATTAAATAAAATAATAATAGCATTAATACGTAGTCATAAGTCGGCCTCACACGGCCTCAATCACAAAAGAAATTACGCTAGCATATTATACGAAAACGACAATAAATCCAAAGAAAACATTGTCGAAATCGAAATATTAAAAGGTAAGAAATTCCCCTCGTTACGGTGTTCGTGTCGTCTCTTTCTTCGCCGCCGTCCGTCTCTTATTCTCAGCCTCGATAGCTCTCTGCTCTTCGCTGCTTTTTATTTCAGCTGTCCAAAGCCTCTCCTTTTGTTCTCAGTCGCATGTCTCTATATAGGTGTGTGAGGGTAGCCGACTTAATCGAAGATTGGAGGATATCTTTTTGAATATTTGACTCATTCTCTAAGTTTGAATATGTAATCCTCTCTTATGGGAATCCCTTGGGCAAACTAGGATCTAATTCCCTTAATTAGCTCTTCACGTGATATGGTGCCCAAAATAATAGAAAAATCGGGTATATTGCAGGGCTGCCCCAAATAGAGTAGAAAATTGCAAGAAGATCCCCGAATATTCAAATCATTGCAAAAGTGCCCTTATTTTCCTTTCGTCGATCTCGTTTCCTCGGACATCTATCGAAAATAAATTTAAACATAAATATAGGATATTCGAGAGGGAATTTTTGGTAAATAACGATCGGAAATGCATTTTTATGGATAATAAAATTACGTAAAATCCTAACTTATCAGATTGTTTTATTGCATCTAACATATGATACCTTACAGATTCAATCACCATTTCGGAACATGCATGTGTTTAATGACTGACAAAAATTAGTGGGATGTTATAATATTTCCTAAACACAGACTAAAAGGTGGTACCGCCGATATTCAAAAGGATATACGTAGTACCAATCATCCCACAGAAACCACTGCATGTTTCAATAAGACAAAGAACGTGAAACTGAATAGCACTCGTGAGAGAAGTAGAGCACAACATCCCCTTTTTTCGAATTAAAACAAGACTCAGAAAACTGTTTTCAGTAGCTACTTATTGCTATTTGCCAAACAAGCATGTTTCTTGTGATTTATTCTTCAAGCAATTGGGACGAACATGACAGAAGTGAAGACAACTCTTCTTCTGTTGCAGACCCAGAACCTTGCCACCGTATTCTACCGAATTTATCGACTAAGAAAACGTATCTGCAGTTGATTGATTGATTTGTCATGGGTTAAGAAGAAGTAAATGTCGAGCTTGAACAGAACCTCAAAGATTCATACCCAGTCAGAAGATTAAGTATTTTAAGATCCTTCCTGAAGTAGTAGTGATCGCCAAATGAATATACAACCTGCCTCTGCAGCACGCCTTTGCTTTCCTCGGGTTTTGATTTTCTCATAATCTTGAGAAGCAGCTTCTTTATGGGACTACGAGTCAATAACCACGAATCTATGAAAGATACCTGGATAAGAGGATAAGTGGAAAATGGTCATTATATTCTACAGTTTTATGGCATATATGAGTAACCCTTTTCATAATAGACCTTATACCATATTGCATTGATTCATCCATTTCATTTTTTAACTGGTCAATGTTTATCAAAAGAGTTTAAGAGATAACTGATCGATCCAGCGAGTTTCCAAAGTTCTTTCTGTGATAATAGCGAATTATCAAGGACCAACACAAAGCTGATCAACAATGAATTTTGGTGATCTTGGTGAAGGAATACAGTTCAGAACTCAGATTACACCACGATGATTCAAGAGGTATAATAAAAACTCAGATTCTGTTAATTTTGATACTAGGCCAGAAATAAATAAGCAGATAAGTGCCATTCAGAAAGCATTCTTCGCAATTTGGTAAAGATTGAACTACAGAAGAAGAAAACATTTAAGTTTTTTATATCAACCAATTAAAGATATATAATATAACTATCTAACTAGGATGCAAGACCTCATATAGCTGAGCATCTCTGGACTCGGAAAAAGTATGAAGGAATGGCAAACTCCACGAATTGACCATAGGCTGCAAAAAAATGAAGTTAGAAAACTGTATATGTGGTCGTACTGGTCGATCTCGACATAATATAAAGCCAATCCAGTGGACTTGGGCTAACTAGAGAATGAAACCTCACCTGCGAGCTTGCACGAAATGATAAGCAAAGCAGTGCCGCTTTTGGCTTTGGGATTTTTGATTTTGATGCATTAGTATCATTTACATCAGCAATTATAGGCAGATTAAGGCTAGAACCATCCGAGTAATTAACCTCAAACTTAGGGAATTTCACAGCTCCCATTGCTGGTATAAGAATCTTATTTGCCGTAGAAATCTGCATACACACACATTGAGCATTCCATATTTGATATCCCAAAGCTTTAAGTTTTTAAGAGGAAGCACGAAAGATATCAACTTACATAGCAGAACAAAAAAATTGAACAATCCAAACAAGAATTACAGACAATACCTTCCCTCCGTGTTTCTTCATCTCCGACATGTCAGCAAAGTAACCCCTATTCATCTCATCTTTACTGTCCTAAAACCCACAGATGAATACCCACTCACATTTTCAACTATACGAGATATATTTTCTGAATTCAACCAGCAAACAATTTAGAGTATAGGAAAACTTGGAAACTGAATCACTCACAGCCGAGCTCGTTCTTTCTCAACTGCATCCTTATTCCCCATCTACAACATTGTACCGCACAAACGGGAGCAATCAACGACATTTTCCGTCACGGTAGTTGAGTAGGAAAATAAAATTTCAATGCAATTCGTCTATCAGTACAACAATAACCTGGTAAATATCAAGGAATCGAGCTGAAGTCAATTGAGATGGACACCGTGACGGAAGCTCAGGGAACACATCCTTACTATGCCGTTTCGTCAATATGCTAAAAGCCTCAACATTTCTCGGTGCTGTTGCTAAGATGAATCTCTTCAATTTGAGCATCGTTTAATCTTCCACCCTTTGGTCTATTCGCTGCGGCCTTCGTGTATTGATGGGAGTACGAACTCGAAAATGAGCTTGTTTTCTCAGACCCTCAATTTTCCATTTCACATATTACCCTTTTTTTTGCGGTAAAATAAATTTGGGCTGCCAACAATAGGCCTCTGTTATCTGTGTTAAAAGTCAAGCCCATTGGTGGCCCAAATAACATAAAACTGTTCGGCTATTGATGTCCGAAAATAAAATAAAATAGTATTAAATAGTAACAAAATAAAAATGAAGCATCGCCGCGAAATTACCACCCATAATAGGGGTGGGCAATCGGGGTCGGGTTTCGAGTACCCGATCCGATCGGGTTTTACCCGATCGGGGGCGTAAAATCGGGTTTAAAACCCGAATGTAATACTTCGGGACGGGTTCGGGTAGCAATAAGCTACCTGAAAAACCAGATCGGGTACCCGACCCGATCTACTCTTATAATTAAAAAAAATACTAAACATAAAAGAAAATGAAATGAATGGAATATGCGAGCAGAATACACACACACCTCAATTTCGTCCCTCACCTCGCCTCACAAGTCTCGTAACGTAACAATCCTCACCTCACCTCACAAATCTGGTAACGTCGTCGTCTCGCTCTCACAGGCCAACCGTCAGCCACGCCATCGTCTCAGCTGCGCCGTCACGCATCTGCCGCCGCCCATATCTCAGGCCACTCCGTCTCAGTTGTTGAACCCTAATTTTATATTTTGAGTTTTATTATTGATTGCAATTTTGCCACGATGATTTCGAAGGTTCTATAGCATTAAATATTGTTAGAATCATCATGGGTGATTGATTTTGGGTGTCAATATAGCCGTTTGGGATTTCATGTAATTGTCAAGGATTTGGGGCTGAAACTAGGTTCGATTTCAGTTACCTTAATTTAAGTTTTTTAAAAAGAAAATATAGCAAAACCCGAACCCGACCCGAACCCGATCATCGGGTTTCGGGTACCCGATTGTCGGGTACCCGATTTTCGTCGGGTCGGGGTCGGGTTTCAATTTTGATACCCGCAAATGTCGGGTACCCGACCCGAAAAACCCAACAAACCCAACCCGATCCTACCCCTACCCATAAATACCGCTTAGGGTGTCCACAATGGGTATTATACCATTGTGTCATAGAGCTGATGTGTCAGTTTACATGACACATCAACCATTGTGGTAGTGTTATATCCATGAACTGTATCATGGGTATGACATCGGTTCATGCAATTTTTTTGTTTTTTATTTTCTATTTTATGACTTATGTCTGTGGGACCAACTGCAATTAATATTTGCTGTGTTTAGTTGGTAACATAAGAAATGAAGGTATAATTTATGTTAAGATAGTTTATCCTGACATATGTTGTTCAACTTCCACTTTAACCATTTTATGGATTGGATTACTATCTTGTTTACTTTGCAAGATAAAAATTATTCTATGTTAAATTAGCTTGTCAATTTACCATTCTAACCCTTCATTAAATAAACGGTGTTAATATTAAAAAATTTAATTCTAACGAATCTTAAAAATATGAAGATATGGATGTCATTTTGATCGTCATGAAATGAAAAATAAATTAGATTTGTTTTATTGCTTTTATTATATAAAACACATAAAATAAGGATAATTTTATAATTTGTTGAATGTGTCATTTCAGGGATATATTTGTCATTTTCATGTTATCAGTATGGATTGGATAACAATCTTGGCCAACTCCGTGTGATTACTTATCTAGTATTTGATGGATAATTATACCGGGCCTATTATTATATCGGGCTTTATCTATATAAAGTTTTTGGAAGTGAACATGATATCATTGGATAAAGTACCTTCTATCTTCACTTATGATGCGAACTAAACGCAGCCATTGAAAAAATGTTAAAAATACAGAGAAACGGTAATAATGCCATTCGACTCATAATTCTTTTTTAGTTTTGTTTTATTAAATATATTCTGAAAATTACCGTTTCTTGTTATTTTATCACAGAATTTTTAATAAATTAAAATTAAATTATTTGTTTTCGTTGACTATTTTTTTATTTAATAATAATTAAGCATATGAGCTGGTAAGAAATATAAATTTAATTAAATATTTATAATAGTTAATTAATATATATATATATAGAGAGAAATTAAATAATGTAAAAGTATTATAGAATGAAATATAGAGTTGTGGGTCCGTGTTATGGTAGTGTCATGATTGTGGAAAAAAATGAATATAGAGGTGTTATAGAATAAAATATATTAAAAGTATAATGTAATGCTGAGGTGGCAGTGTTATGATGTGCTATGAATGTGGACACCCTTAGATTCTATCTAATTCCTTATAACCAAAAAAGTCTTCCCAGCAATTAATCATCACTTGTGTTTAACTTCATCTATACTATATAAAAGTTGGATGTGGACTCTCATTGACCACCCCATAAGCCAATCCTCATGCGACATGTCAGCAATAGCAATGTAAATTACTATATTAGGTCCATGTGAGGGTGGAATTACCAACTGCCATTTGGAATTAGGTCCATATAACCATATTGAGTCGTGCTCCTATTGTTAACTCTTGGTATCCCTCCAAAACAAATCTTCATTAAAGGAGACTTTAAGAGTCTTCGATCCCATCCAATAACGATAATTAGAAACGAATCGCCATTCACATTGGCTTAGTTGCCTATTCGAATTAAAGACTTTGCACCGCAAAGAATTGGAAGATTAATTGTCGGACTTCTTTTAAATCGAATCGAAAGTAGGAGAAGAAAGTGATGTAGACACGACGAACCGAACTGATTTTGTTGTGTACCAACTGAGAAGTAGCTTAATAAACTTGAGAATAATTTCTGGATTGTTAGACGCATCCCTCAAGAAGACTATTATGAAAATTCGATGTCGTTCTCTTTTGGTTTAGAATATATTTTTGCACAACGATGACATGCTCCGTTATGTGGATAATCACAGTGAACTCGGCCAAAATTAATGATGGTCGTCCAATTGCTTTCTGAGCCTGGATGGTAGACCTTATTTTGCAATTTTATTGTCACAGTTTATTTCCGATCCTTTATTTATTTGTTTTTTCTTGTTTTTATTCTCCACAGTTCCCCGTCTCTTTTGAGAAGAGCCCTAAGAGAAGCATCCCAAAAAGTGAAGAACATGCCTCTGGGAAAGTCCAACATCCTTCGGAAAACGGTGAGGGAGCATCTACTGAAGAAGAAATTACAGTAGTAGAGGTGGCTGATGAAGTATAAGTACCAGAGGAAACTCAAACAATGGTTGCATTTGATTCCAAAATTGAGAAAGTGTCAAAGAATCTCACGCGTCTATTGTAAGTGGAAGCGATATATGGGTCTTCTTATCTGTTCCTTTTTAATGTTGTTTCTTTGGTTGCCAGTTGAATTACTTCCTTTAATCCGTATTTTGAATGTCGATGTAGGATATAATGACCGTTTGTTTGTCATGTACGATATCATTTCTCTGTAATGTAAGTGTTTCTTTCATTCTCTTTTGTGTAGCTGATGGGCGTTATATCTACACTAAGGGCCTTCCGATGAATACTTCAGAAGCATCTCATGAGAAATTTTTCAAGGAATTTGGGACTATGAAGCTGGATGGTATCCAAGTCAGAATCAACAAGGTATATTATGATCCGGACATTATTTGTTGAGGAACTAGGGATTTATCATTTCTCTGTTATAGTAAAAATATTTTAAGATTTGTTTTTATGCATCAATCGGATTACTTCTTCGGTTTTGTGGAATTTGGATGCAAGCCCCGTGCAAACTTTAGAGGTATGTGAAACTTTTGAGTTTGTTGTCATTATGCGCCATTTAACCATGAATAGGCCATATATGAATGAGGAAATCAAAGCACATAGTATCCTCTTTGGTTTTGCGATGATGTCAGCTCCCGAACTCCACCTATATTTTAAATTTGAAGTATTTTGATGTTCCAGGCATCCCCAGTGGCCATTGGTGGTCGTATGAGAAACATGTTTAAACTTACGGTTTTCTGCAATGGACAAACGTAGCTAAACTTTTGTCTCTTTCTGTGTCTCCCTCCCTCTCATGCACACATTTAGGGACACGTTTAGGGACCTCCAACACATTTTAGGGAGCTAACAATAGGAAATAAGGGTTTTAGGGACCTCCAAGAAACTTTAGGAACCTAACGCCCATACTAGGGAACTATTTTGAGACCTATTGCCGCGCTTCCCCTCCAAGAATCTCCATTTTCTAAGTGCCCCATTGACTAATACTAAGAAGGAGGCGGGCACAGCAGCTATTGTGCTAAGCAGGTCCTGTAGTCCCAAGGAAGCGTCGTGAGGAAGCTTCACCAAATGGTCAGAAGTCTGAAAGGACGTCTGAGTTGACAGTACATGAAAAGCTGACAGCCGCCTGCTGTCCCTGACAGCGCAGATCCTGTCTCATCTCCAGCCGCCTGATGTCCCTGACAGCACAGAAAAGCTGCTGCCAGCTCCCTGCTCCTGACAGACAGCCCTGCACCTCACATTGTCCCAGAAGGTCTTGTCATCAGGGATCCTAGAGCCGATGGGAAGCTCCTATAAAAGCCAACACTTGGCCATTTTCACAACAACAACCATTCATAACATGAAAAACACTTCACATTTTCTCTCTCTCAATGTATTCAACATTTTCATTCGACCTTTAATGTTTGTGAGCGAAGGTGAGCTTAGTTGAGTGTGTAATTCATCAAAGTATAGTGAAAGAGAGTTCCTGAGCGCCCGTGAACGTAGAATCCGCAAGGATTCGAACCACGTACATATTCTGTTCTTTCGTTTAAGTCCCAAACACTTCTCAACACATCCCAAACACGTCCCGACGTCCCGACACGTCCTAAACACGTTCCGACGTCCCGTCACGTCCCAAACACGACCCGACGTCCCGACATGTCCCAACACGTACCGACGTCCCGATACGTCCCAACATGTCCCAAACACATCCCTTTCAGTTTCCTTACCAACAAGCGCCTTACGCACGTCTTAAACTTTGTGATAACCGATTCTACCGCTATATAAATTTGCCCACACGTATAAATCTCTTTGATTGGGATAGCCCCATATCAAGTTTCATTGCTATACACACATCATATTTATGGACAAATGTGCAAGACTGATGCAGAAATTAGGGATTGTCAATGTTGATTTTTTTAAGGTAACCTTGTAGGCAGTTTGCTTTACGATGCAGAATCTCTTGTGCTCATGCTCCTGATATTCTGATGTATGCGCTCAGCCCTTTTTCTCACTCACATGCTAACATATGTTCTTGTATGACAGGGAATCAGCCAGTTGTTTCAAATCTTTTTCTACTTTGTATATGAGACATTTTGTCAACATAGTAACAGTCGACCAATTGGAAAGGGAATGAATGACTCGCGTCTTCGTAAGCATGTTGAACCCTTGAGATACCATTTCAGCACATGCTTCCTTCTCTTCAAAATAAATGCTTATTAATGAGTTTCTTCTCCTAAACATGTTTCTGCTTATGTAACTCACAAAAGCTAAAGACTGCACTATCAGGAGTTACACAAGAATGTGACCAGTGGATAAAACCTCAACCTTCTTCAATTTCCATGTCATCCCCAACATCTTCGAGTTCATCATTCACACACATGGATGTAACCCCAACAACTCCTCCCAATCACTTGAATAACATATCCTCTGGGCTTAAGGTACTTATGCTGTTGGATGCTGCAATCTATACACTGTGAATATATAGCTGATGGGTTACTTCGGTGATCCGACGACATACTGCTGTAGCCAGAAGTTTTTATGTTATGTGAAGAAATAATGTTTACTTCTTTTGTGTGCAAAAATACTTCTTTATGAGTGATCCCTGAACTTCCATATGGTTGATAAGTAATATCATATTCATATCCACATGCAATTAAAGGTAACACGGCGCCACTTTGTATGTATTTTGTTGAGATACATCATACACATATAGGTATAATATGCAGTGTAGGGAAAAATAGATACAGTAGTCATTAGACATTCCATCGACACTCTCGGCTGATACTGCTTCGTGGTATGCAAGTTATCGTAGAAGAATGCAAGTTCGATGTATTTTGACATGACCTACCTTTCATTTATTCTCCAGCTTGTTTTCATCATGCTTATTTTGTATCTTTCGTGCATCATTTCTACTTCTATGAAGGTCGGATGGTTTTTCTATTTTACGGTTTATGTTTGCAGAAGTAAGGACTGGATTACGGTCGACTTATTGCTGCAGGAAAGATGTGCAGAGGCTGATACCATGATGCTTGTGGCTCAGTTATTGCATAAATCAAAATCCCATCTACAATCAATGCTACTTCAAAATAATGGAGCTCTAGTTGAACTCTTCGTTGCCCATTTGGTATGCTCTCCCATCTTTAATCAATGCTACTTCAATCAATGTTCAGTAACTTTGAACTACTTGATAATGCGTTCATTGTTTTCTATCGGTGCAATGTATGATTTGTGTCATATAAAACTCTATTGTGAGATTTGGAATGGATATCAATTGCTATATAACTTCGCTGTCAACATTTTTGTTTCATGTTCCTGCTTGCTTGTAACTGTTACAATGATTGCTTTTCTTATATTCTTCAAGCACGCGTTTGTTTCCATCGCTGGATTTCCAGTAAGCACAGTGAAACAAGCTTTTGATGATATCCTTGACTGTACCCCTCTGCCCATACAGGTTCATTTTCCTGGCTGAAATCATCAATTTAACTGTAACCTAAGCTACCAATATGTGGAATGATTTTCAGTGGTTTAAGAGGTCTTCTAGATAATTTTTGGTAACATAGAAGATTAAATCCATGTCGGAGAACTGATTTTTATCATTGAATAAACTCCACTTATGTCAACAATTGCAAGGGAAATGGTTAATTTAAAATACACCAACATTCCTAACATAAATAAACTTGGCCAGATGTAACTTATTTTTGTTATTTTACTAAATCTAACAGTTCCGTTCTGGGAGGATGTCAAAAGCGGGAGCTTTCAGAGTTGCATGAATAGTTTAGACATTGTTTCCATATTACATTTGTTTCAAGTACCAAGAAGCTTATGTTGGGAGTTTTGCTAATAATGTTGAGCAGGTAAATGGGAGGTGAAGGAGCTTGGAATGGAGCATAATGGGTAAGTGGTCTCAGAATCCCCTTTTCTTACTGCTTCTCCCATCTATCAAGTCCCTTGTCAGACTAATCCACTCTTTTCCCATAAAATTAACCTATTATATCACATGTGCCTGAATATGCTTACTACCATTTATAAATCATTCTTTCGTACTTTATCTATGCATTCTCCTTCCGACTAGTCGAAGTGTTCTACTTTTCCAGATACAAAGCTATAAGATCCCAAATGCTGTTGAGATTGGAATTTATGTTAATTTCTCTTTCATCTCACTTTGAGAATTTAGGGGTAATGTATTTTTGCCCGTTTTTCCATTCATGCATGCATGTGAACAGGTATGTTGATTTACTACTGGGGGAGTTCAAACACTTCAAAACAAGGCTCGCTCATGGGGGTATTCGGAAAGAGGTAATATGGTGGTTTTTGCCTGCATAAAATGGAAAATATGCACAATCAAGATTATCAGAAAACCGTTAGATGTATTCATGCTCTATTTGACAATCCCAAAACTGGTTGTCATTGGCGACTTAGGGATATCAAGCTTGTAAAACTTAGAACTCAAATTTAAATCTCCGAAAAATTAGGTACATACATAACGAAAGCATACAACTCCATATCTCTATATCATGCTGGTTCGTTGTTAGCAGTATACCATTCTCAATTGCTAGTTTTGTTATGAATAATGCAGGTGATACCAACTCAATTCGGGAAAAGGGAATCGAGATCGAAAATGGGAACTGTGATTGAAGAAAAGTTCCGATAATCGATTTCACCCAGTTGTTACTAGTTACAGAAGAGAGAGACGAGAGGAGAAGAGAAGAAGACGCCAAACACTTGTCTCTGATGTGCGGATCGATGATGAGTGGAGCTTCTTCAACGACAGAAAATGTTTTAAATATCCCAGATCTCGAGAAATTGGGTAGAGATTACCCATCGTTTGGTGCAAAATTTGACGGTGAAGGATTTACGGAATTGTTGAATCGTGTTGTTGGCAAGGACGTGTTGTTGGCAAGGATCTGGAGCTATGGATCAGGGGAAGAATTTGACAGATTTGACTTTCGAGGCTAGTTCTGATAATAACGTCATGGTGATTCAAGAGGAGTCTCATCTGACCCGCTCACAAGGAAAAGAACTGTTTCGGCGGGGATTTCTTGACTTTAAGAATGGGGCGAGTTCTAGGCAAATATCGAATGAAGAGGTGAAAGGTGTTGATAGGGGGCAAAGGCGAAGAGAAACCGCCAGCCCCTCAAGCCTTAATGGGGGATGGGCCTTTGCTGTTGGAGGGCCTGCCGCAGCTGAATACAGTTCTAGCTAAAAATCATTCAGATGCGGGCGTGGGTTCCATGATTCTCGAACCTTTAAAGGGTGCTGACGAGGTTAGTAGCGAGATGTTTCAACGACGAATATGTACTCCTCCCCCGTTGAAGGGGCTGAGATTGGATAATGATGATGGGGTGAATTCACCGGTAGTCGAAAATGGATGTGATAAAACTTGTTTGGCGATGGGCACAAGTGATGCTATGAATCCGTCGGCCGGGGGACATCCTATCACGTCTCCATTGCAGGCAGGTAATCACTGCATTGGATGCGGTGGTGCATGAGATGCAAACGTCTACTGTTTCCATCGTTGCTGGAGGGACTACAAGCCATCAAGTTTCCCCCACGGTTTCGCCGAGCCCACTGCCTTCGTTTGCTGATGTTCTTCAGGGTCGTTATACTGAAACTGCCCCATTAAGGAAAACTCATCAAGAGAGGCTTCAGCTTGACTTTACTCCACCAGAGATGGTAGATGGCACTCTTGAAGTTAGGCCGCCTTTGCATGTGGTAGTTAAGGGGTGTCGCTGGAAACACACTCTTGTTGGATACTTTCTTGGCCGTAAGCCTTATTTTCCTAGTGTGGAAAAACATTTCAGGTCATTGTGGACGCATCTGGTGGAAGTACGATCGACATCCAACGGATTCTTCAAATTTCATTTTGAGCCAGCAGAGGCGATGGGCGAAGTGTTAGAAGGTGGACCATGGTCACTTAATGGTCAGCCACTCACTCTGGAAGAATGGCATCAGGGCATGACATTTGAGAAGAAAACCCATCATGAGGTCCCAATATGGGTTCGTCTTCGGCATCTTCCTTCGGAGTACTGGACGAAGGAGGGCTTAGGTATTGTGGCTAGTGCAGTTGGTCGTCCACTTTTCCCAGATGCATTTACCACTACTATGGAGCGTATTGACTGCACTAGGGTTTATGTCTTGAAGAACCTCAATGAACCTTATATCGACAGTTTTAATCTCCGGTTTCCTGTCAAGAATAGAGATCAAGTGGATGTTATTAATATTAAGGTGGAATATGAGTGGCGGCCTTCTTGGTGTTCTATTTGTTCTGGCATTGGACATAATAATTCAGAATGTCCAACCAAAATCAAGCCGAAGGAGCAGACTGCACTACCAACAGTAACATCTCGGACACAACCATCTTCTCGAACTATATCTCAGGCCACTTCAAGGCATATTGTGAAGGATAAACGATCTTGGAAACGAGTAGTGGCGAAAGGCAAGGCGATAGCTGTCGATACGACTTCTCATGTGCATGTCGCAAATGCTTCGCGCAATCTGCCACCATCTTCAGGTCTGATTCGTGATGACCCTTCGTCCTCTAGAGTGCATGAGGTGCAAGGTAAGATTATAAGGAGGGGCGTGATGAGGGTATGGATCAAAGGATTTCTAAAGCTACTGAGCCCTCGAGCGCTGAGAATTTAATGCAAAGTCGACTTGCGACCACTGGTTCCCATCTGGTGAAGTCTAACAATTCCTTTGCTGTCCTTCAAGATATGCCGGGCGATGACATTGGTTCTTGATCCTATATCTATTACTATTATAAAAGCGTCGTCATGGGCAGTTTCACATGTAGGTATCCCATCATATATTTAGTCTCATACTTTATTGCATGTAACTTGCATTTATCGGTGGTCGGTTTCCAGCTGGCTTTTCACTATTTATTTGCTGTCAAGAGTAGTGAATGACACGACTGACAAACACGTTAACAACAATAAAGAGTGCATAGAAGGATGCGAAAAGATATGCCAGTAGGAATTGTATATATATTTTATTCAGACATCAAAACAATATAAACATAGGTACATAGTATATTCTGACAACATTAGTTTGTCGATCTCTTGAAACAACTAAAGCAACAAAAACTTATTAAAACTGCTAAAGATAAAAGTCTATCACTTAACACATATAGGCAATAATCATTATATATAGGTAATCATCATTCCTGCCACTACACTATAATCATGTTTAGAGCACTACCCTCCACAGTTTTCTATTTATTAACTTGAGTGCACGTTTTCCTTCCAACCACAAGCACAAGAACAAAAGAAATAAGCACCTATACATTGTAGTTGTTAAACATATTCCATCACCATAGAAGACCATCAAGCTCAAGCCAGCGGTATGTTTATTTCTTTATTCCTTAAGAGACCAAAAACCACCTAAAATTCGATATGTTCATCCGAAGAAGACAGACCTGCTGATTGGGATCAAACATGACCGACCTGTGCAGAGTGGCACAACGATATACACCTTCTGCTCTGTTTTTCATGCGGAAACAAGGGTTAGTAACGACCTTTTTTTTCTAGAGTAGCATTAAGGTGTCTTTATCTGCCTGCCTATGTGTCTATAGTGGTTATGCGTATGGCATTTCATGTTCATTGGAGGTAATTCTTGTGTCCTTCATTGTTTAATATTAAGTTGTGTCTTCATCATATTCACTCGTCAAAGATTAATCGTTACAAATCTTATTTTGATCGAGTGTGTGAGAGAGAGAACCTGATGGGATGATGCCTTTTTTCCATGTGTGGTGCTATTTTTCCTTTCTTTATTATCTGTTCTTTTCCTACTGTAATCACGCGATTAATACATACAATACAAGCACATCTGTAGTTATGTCTCTAACATGTGGTTGTTTCTCTCTTCTTCTCTATCCCATTCGGTCTTTTTTCTACGTACTATAATAGTGAAATTAAAATATGCTAGCCTTTCCTCAAATCCTTTCTTCTTTTCAAGCAAACAGCTGTGATTTTTAAGAGGTAGCTTGATATGGTGTCTTTCGTGATGTGCATATAGTTAGTGTTTTTTGTTTTAGAGATTCAAGTTCTTTTAATTGCTGGTCAAGTACTCACCTTTGAGTTACTAGGTAGATCTATATGGGGCATATTGTATGACTTACTAGGTCGATCTATATGGGGCATATTGTATGATCACTAAATGCGTATGGCATTGTATAGCCCGTAGGTCTGACGTGATCTCAATGTCTACAGTTAATGCATGAACTGGGAAAGATGATCGCAACGATGGATACTATTTTCCCAAAAAAGTAACGATGGAGACTATTTACGGTATAGCAGTGTTACTACGTGTACTATTTTGATATTCCTTAGAGTTCTATTTTCTAACCTTGATATAATATATAAAGAGGTCTCTAACCTATATCGGTATCTTTTTGTTACTCATTTATGATGTGCTTAAATTATACTGCTCATTATCCATGTCGTTCTATGTTCTAATGTTATTTGCTTTTCTATAGCATGTTTGAACTCGGTAACGAAGGTATGTTTTAAGTTTCGATATGATTATGAATTTAGTGCATATTTATTGTTATCATAATCAGAGATCTAATTTTAAGTTTAGTTACTTCCTATAACGTAAAGCTGGTGGGTTGTAAGTGCCTTCCTTTCAATTTGTAACATTGTTCTACTTTAGGTACTTGAGGTACTGTTGTGCAGAAAGAAATATTCTATTGTCAGCATTGTGGCACTCGGTTAGGTTCTAATCTTTATTTAAGCTACGTTTATATATCTACTAAATAGAATGGTGAAAGACCGGAAGAGAAAATATGCTTCTGTTGAAGACAGGAGACGAAAAAAAAATGAACGTCGCTTTGAGAAGAACAGAACACATGTTAATATAAACTCCCGTCTTGAACGCTTACGGTGCATAGTCACAGAACCCGATGTTCTACCTAATGTTGCCGGCTGTAAGTTCTGTGGCGCTAGGCGTGTTTACCTAGAGCCGCCTGGATTTTGTTGTTCATCGGGGGAAGTGAGATTATGCGAGACAAAGATGCCGCTTGAGTTAGTAGATCTATACTTGGGTCGTTCTGATGAAGCTAAACATTTTCGCCAATATGTCCGTCATTACAACAATGTCTTCGGGTTTACGTCCTTAGGAGTACACTATGATAGCTCTTTGGCAAAAAGAAACAACGGAATTTACACATTTCGTGTGCAGGGTCAACTCTACCATTATTTGGATCCATTAATTCCAACAAATAATGGCATCCCTAGAAACATTCAACTGTATTTTTATGATACCGACCATGAAATCTCGCATCGTATGTTAGCTAATTCTAATTTTAAAGAAGCGGTTGTTGAAAAAATAGTCGAAATATTGCAGTGTAATCCCTACACCGAATTCTTCAAGAATCTAAGAAGTTTTCATGATTTAAGTGTATATAAAATAGCTTTACATAGTGACCCTACAGTAGACGAACGTGTCTTTAACAGGCCAAATACGTCTCAAGTTGCTGGAGTATGGCTCGAATCAGACGTTGCGAATCAAGATGCAAGCCCTCATATACAAGTATATCCAAAAGATCATCCGGCCCAAATTATAAAACATTATTACAGTTGTTACGATCCGCTACAATATCCTCTTATTTTTCCAAGCGGCGAACCAGGATGGCATCGAAAAATAGAACGATTAAGTCGGCCAAATAAACACCAGGGTTTAAACGAAATAGAGGTTGGTAAAGTTATGCCGGACGTAGAGTTGTGCCAGGGTGTTGCTGATAGTCTAACGAGCGAGCTTCAAGGTATATTCAATTGGCGAGTTCAGCTGCACTTTAATAATTTTTTTAATTAGCAGTTGCGTTATTTGATCTGTTTTAATAGGTTCTACTGGAACTGCTGTTGGGAAGACAACTATATCATGCCGTGAATATTATTGCTTCAAGTTGCAGGTAAGAGAAACTGATTTTTCGTATTTATTACATGTCGGTAGACTCTTACAACAATATGTTATAGACATGTACATTAAAATCGAGACGTCAAGACTAGATTTTTTTAGAAATGAGGATATGCAAAAACGATTGCGAAAGGAGGTCTATCAAGGTTTGTTGGATAGTGTAGCTCAAGGCTGCCAGATGGGTTCTGAAGTCGGAAAGCGTATAATATTACCGACTTCGTTCATTGGCGGACCTAGAGATATGCGTAAAAGATACATGGATGCTCTGTCCTTGGTTCAACGATATGGAAAACCAGATATCTTCTTAACCATGACAATAAATCCCAACTGGCCTGAAATAAAAGGATTATGTTTGTCTTCTGATGAAATTCAAAATAGACCTGATGCTGTGGCAAGAATATTTCGTGCGAAACTCGAGGTCTTAAAGAATGAGTTATTTAAAAATAAAATTTTGGTACTATTGTTGCATATGCTTATGTGATCGAATTCCAAAAAAGAGGTCTGCCTCACGCTCATTTCTGCTAATTTTAAACCAATCATCGAAGATATTTGCTCCAGAGGCATTCTATACGTTAGTTTGTGCCGAACTGCCTGATGCATCTACAGATTCATACTTACATCAATTAGTGAAGAAACACATGATGCATGGACCATGTGGAGCTTTAAATCCAAAATGTCCATGTATGAAAAGAAATGGTTGCTGTAAGTTTAAGTATCCTAAAGATTTTTCTGAAACGACAAAATATGGAGAGAACTCTTACCCAATATATCGTCGGAGAGACAATGGCCATAGCGTTAATATACGAGGGTCTCATCTTGATAATCGTTGGGTCGTACCATACAACCCGTATTTACTTGCAAAGTTTAATTGTCACATCAATGTTGAGATTTGCTCAACAATCCAGGCTATCAAGTATATCTACAAATATATTTACAAAGGTCATGATAAAATCTTATATTCTTTTAACACAGACGATGATGAACCAATACTCGACGAAATAAAAAATTTTCAACGTGCCAGATGGATATCGGCGCCAGAGGCAGTATGGAGAATTTTCAGTTTCGAGCTTAACCACATACACCCTTCTGTCATATCTTTACCAATCCATCTAGATAATGAACAAATGGTATCATTTTTGCATGATCAACAACTCGAAGCAATTATCAACAAATCGAATGTACAAAATACTATGTTGACCCAATTCTTCTACATGAATGAGTATGATGACTATGCGCGTTCCAAAAAACTTTTATATATTGAGTTTCCAGAACATTTTACCTGGCACTATAATATAAAGCAATGGAAATTGCGTAAAAGGCAAACTGTTATTGGGCGTATATTAACATGTCATCCATCCGATGGAGAGAGATTTTATTTAAGGTTACTTTTAATGCATGTTAGAGGTCCGACTTCTTTCGAAGATTTAAGAACTGTTAAAGGAAAAAAAACTCAAAACATTCCGGGAAGCTGCACAAATGTCGGGACTCATGGATGACAACAATACATGTGATGAATGTCTTGGAGAAAGTATAGCATACTTGATGCCTGCTGCGTTGCGACAATTATTTGCCACACTACTTATTTATTGTTCTCCAAGTAATCCTAAAGAGCTATGGTTAAACTTCGAGAATTGTCTTTCGGAGGATTTTAGGAAGGATAGAACCCTTACTTCGAAATTAATAAAACTCAAAACAATTGAGTCTATCACTTATCACTTATATTCAATGGGCAAAAAAATAGATGATTTTCCTTTTCTAAGTGAAGATGTAGAGTTGAATTCCACAAATCTAGCAAAGGAATTGCAGGCTGAACAAAACATTACCGTAACTGAGGAAGATGTTTCTGCATTTACGAAACTAAATAGAGAACAACGTATCGCTTATGATAATATACTATACCACGTCAATAATAATAGACCAAAAGTATTTTTATCGATGGCCCTGGGGGTACCGGAAAAACATTTCTTTACAAAGCCCTACTCGGAACAATAAGGTCTTCGAAACATATAGCTCTCGCAACAGCCACTTCAGGCGTTGCTGCATCTCTACTTCCCGGGGGGCGTACTTCGCATTCTAGATTCAAAATTCCGTTAGATGAGAATGGCTCAAAATCGTGTAATATAAGCAAACAAAGTGCGCTAGCTTATTTACTCCGAGTATCAAAACTAATTATATGGGATGAAGCCACAATGGCAAAACGCTTTGTTATCGAGAAGTTTGACGAAATGTTGAGAGATGTTATGGATGCAAATTGTATATTCGGTGGCAAGGTCATAGTGTTTGGAGGTGATTTTCGCCAAACATTACCAGTTGTTACAAGGGGTAGCAAAGAAGATATTATTGATGCTTCAATAGTTATGTCGCCATTGTGGAATCGATTTGAGAAATTGAAGCTCCACCAAAATATGAGAGCATTGCTTGATCCTCAATTTTCCTCTTATTTGTTAAATGTGGGTAACGGGACTGAGGATGTTGATGAGGATGATCAGATTCAGATTCCATTACAATCAAACATATGTTTCGATGATGATGAAACCTCGTTAAATAAGCTAATAAATGCAGTTTTTCCGAGTGTCGAACATAATTTCAACCCCCAATCATTTGTAAAAAGAGCAATATTGACAACGAGAAATGATTTTGTACACGAAATAAATAATGTCTTACTTAATAAATTTCCTGGTGAAGAAACAATATACTTAAGTAATGACGAGAGTCTCGGTGCCTGCTCTATCCCAGACCAGGAAGAACTATTTCACTCTTTAACACCGAACGGACTCCCGCCGCATAAGTTAGCTTTGAAGAAAAATGCACCCATTATATTGCTTCGGAATCTTAATCCCACAGAAGGTCTTTGTAATGGAACACGACTGATATGTAAAGAATTTAATAGCAATGTAATTTATGCTGAAATTTCAGTTGGAGTACATATTGGGAAGCCTGTGTTTATTCCACGTATATCCTTAGAATCACCGCAAAATAATTTCTCATCTATCCATTTTAAAAGGAAACAATTTCCAGTACGTTTATGCTTTGCAATGACAATCAATAAAGCACAAGGACAAACATTAGATTTTGTTGGTATCTATTTGAAAGAACCCGTTTTCTCCCATGGACAGCTTTATGTTGCGTTATCAAGAGCTAGATCAGTTAACGAAATGAAAATATTGATTAGGCCACCATTCCCACAAGCAGAAAGAAACAACCGTACTAAAAACATTGTTTACCATGAAGTTCTCGCAACGGCAGAAGTCAACTAAGTTTTGCTTATGTTAACAATAATCTTGAGTAAATATTCCTCAGTGGAATATTATGTCTACTGTTCATTGGAAAATGCCTTGTCAATTCGTGTTTAAGTTCCAAGTAATAAAGGCTTGTTATCCTCATCGAAGATGTGTACCACTAACATTATCGATTATGTACCAAATGCATTCTCCTTCAATAATATCCTCATGCGCGGCTCGTCAAAAGTTATAATAAAGTAGACGAGGAAGGAATGCATAATATCGCACACTTCAGTTCAAAACTGCTCCGGTAGAATGGTAAATACAATTGCAAGCTTAGAAAAATTAATTGTGTTGTTTGCATTAGTTAATGTTTTTTCCATCATTTTGTTGCAGATAGAGGTAGCTGTGAATTGTGACTGTATTTTTCAATTTGGTTAGTAGTACCTTATAATCTGATTAAAAATTGTTAAGTTAAAAGGTCATGACTGTATTTATATATAGGTGTGTGTGACCACTGAATATGTTTGTGTTCATATCAGAACACAGTTCCCCGATAAATTTGTATCCGGGCTATCATTACACTAATACCGCGCAACGCGCGGTTTCGATACCTAGTGATCTTTAATGCTTGGTATTTGTCTTTGTTGCCTATTGTTTTGCTTTAGAGTAGGGTGCATATGCCGCTTGTGGTATATTGCTTGGTTGATTTTGTGATTTTGTTTTTTGTGTCTGGTGGTAGCATGTTAGCGGGTTGGAGCGTCATGATATTGCTCATGTACGCGGCTGTACTCTTTCATTTTTTTAGTGAAATTTCCAAAAAAAAAAAACATGAATGAATTTCTAAAAATGAAAATGACATCATTAATATACGATAGGAAAAACGCTTCTGACTCTTTAGGTAAATTGAGTCTTCATACTTGGCTGATATCGTTATTGCTTCAAACGTTTATTGAGCTGGTAACAGCAGGTTCAAGACCTTCTCCTAGAATATGGACTTGAAACTGTTGCTGAAACTCTCATCGAAGCCCTATCGAGGGTGCAGAGATGTACAGATGAAGGACGAGCACTAATGTCCCTCGATCTTCAGGTGACATTTTTTTACTTCATCGTTCGTTCATTCTTCTCTTTTCAATTTGTTTCGATTCATCTATTCTGTTCTTCAGGTTTTAATAAATGGATTGAAGCACTTTGTCCTAGTCGATGTAAGACCTAAGTTGCAGATCGTCGACACTTTCATCAAGGTTAGGCTCGATTTTTCCTAACTAGCCAATGGATCTAGTCATTACCTTGATTCTCATACAGTAACATTACATATGATGCGCTTTGCTGACTATATATAAAAACAGGCTTACTATCTTCCAGAGACTGAATTTGTTCACTGGTCGCGCGGCCACCTGGTAAATAAAATAAAATAGGTTTTTTTTCATAGTTTTTTATTTTGACATTCATTATATAATATAAGTAAGTATTAAAATGAATGAATATTATTATCCTCAGGAATACAGCAAAATCCCAGATTGTTGGGCTGATCAACCTTGTGGCAACAATGAAAGGTTGGAAGAGAAAAACTAGGTTGGAAATATTGGATACAACAGAATGAATAAATCCCCCCATTCTCAGAACCTCTCTCATCTTCCTTTTGTATCTTCATTTTTTTTATTATCGCCACATGTAATATTTTAATCCATTTTCTATTTCAGTGGTATATGTATCATCTATGTCTATCTATTATATATCTTATCTATAGTTTTATATAATTGGTTTAGGGTGGATAAAAACTGACACATTTGGTCTGTCAAGATATTTGCAATTTAACCCTCTTTTTGTAATTTAATTGTTTCATCACTTCTAATTTCTTTATTTATTGTAGTTATGCCCTTAGACAAATTTTTTTCTTTTTATATATTTAAAATTATATCTTATCAACATTAAAAATTATAAATCTCAAAATTAAAATACACTATAATTATATTCAACGCACACGCGTAGAGTGTGCGAAAAAATACTAGTATTATATAAAGAGTGAAGGCCCCGTAAAACGGCCATTCATTCAATTGATTTGATCTGTCAATTTGTAATAAAAAATAAAAATCTTTTCTTTTTGAGTTAATAACCATTAATTTATTTTTACATTTAAACATATTAATAAAATTAAAAATTACACCAGGTTCATAAAAGTTATATAATTCTAGTTTTAGTTTATGAGAAGTCTACACATAACTCCATACTCTCAAACTATTAATCAACTAACTCCCCTCTTCCCATTCATTTATCATCAAACTCCCCATTTCAAACTTTTATATCACACAGCTACCTAGTGGACGATTTTAGCCTTATAAAAACAATAATATTACAAAAAAACCTGTCAGCACCCACAGACCCCCTACCCAAAACTTGTAGTACCAATATACGTATTCTTGTAGTACCAATGTATAGATATTCGTGATACCATACCGTGGAACCATTCCATGAGATAATGTAGTACAATACGTAGTTATTTGTAGTACTTTTTTCGTACAATTTGCTTAACTATCGCAATATTACCAAAAAAACCTGTCAACACCCACGGACCCTACCCAAAACTTGTAGTTCCAATATACGTATTCTTGTAGTACCAGTGTATAGATATTCGTGGTATCATATCGTCCATTCCGTGAGCTAGTATAGTACCATACGTAGGTTACTTGTAGTATCTTTTCCATACCATGTGCTTAACTATCGCAACTCCTACCCTAAAATTGTAGCACCAATACACATATATTTGTAGTACCAATATACAGATGTTCGTGGTACCGTATTGTAAGCTAGTGTGGTACCATGTGTAGGTTACTTGTAGTACCAATATCTATGGCAACGGTGACGGACCAAAAATAATTCAGATGGCGTCGAAAATTCCTTACCCAAAATTGAAGTACCAATATGCGTATACTTGTAGTACCAGTGTATCGATGTTCGTGGCACCATACCATGAGCTAGTGTGGTACCATACGTATGTTACTTGTGCTGAGCACATTATACCGAAAAAAAAATACCACAAGTAACCTACGTATGGTACCACACGATCTCACGGTATGGTACCACGAACATCTATACAGTGCTACTACAACCATACGTATATTGGTACTTCAAGTTTTGGTAACGAATTTTTCGACGCCATCCGATTTTTTTATTGTGACGGTTACCATAGATATTGGTACTACAAGTAACCTAATCTTGGTACCACACTAGCATATAATACGGTACCACGAACATCTGTATATTGGTACTACAGATATATGTGTATTGTTGCTATAATCGTAGGGTAGGAGTTGCGATAGTTAAGCACATGGTACGGAAAAGATACTACAAGTAACCTATGTATGGTACTATACCAGCTCACGGAATGGTACCACGAACATCCATACATTCGTACTACAAACATACGTATATTGGTACTGCAAATTCGAGTAAGGAAAAGAAAAGGGTGTGGGAATTAGTAGAGGGGCAAAATCGTCCATGGGCTCACGGAATGGTACTACGAACATCTATACATTTGGTACTACAAACATGCGTATATTGGTACTACAAGGTTGGGTGAGGGTGTGGAAATTAATAGAGGGGGCAAAATCGTCCATGAGGTACTACAACATACGTATATTGGTACTACAAAAATATAGGGACAAAATCGTCCATGGGGAGTTATGTGTAAGATTGTTTTGATTTAGGGAGTTTGCTAATAAATAATATGGAATGGAGAGTTAGTTGATTGGAAAATAAGGGAAGGGGGATTTAGTGAACGTTACCCCTTAGTTTATTTCCTACCCGTTTATTAAATAACTATGAAAACTTTTATTAAAACAAAATTACCCATAACCAATCAATTTTTATTTTATTACATATGGGGTGTGCTAAAAATACTAGTACTTAATAAGTTAGGAGTTCATTTTTGGTTGAAGTTTATGTTTTCTGTGCTCGCCTGAATTTATAATTTAATATAACATTTAGGGTGTCCATTCGGTTATAACCGAACCGAAAGTTCGGTATGATGATTTTATAAACCGAAAATCATAACATTGATATTTCGGTTCGGTTTCGATTTTTACCTTTTTCGGTTCGGTTCGGTTAACCGACAGAAAAACCAAATTTTAATTATAAAACCAAATTTTATGATTTAAATATATTATAAAAATATGCTATCATAGATATATTGTATAAAATTTTAATTTACCTAATATTTCCATAGTTTATTTAATATGATAAATATGATTTAAATTATAAAAATATATTATCATATATATATTTGTAAAATTTTGATGCAAGTAATATTTTTCATATTTTATAACATATGGTGGATATATTATTATATAACATATAATAATATATATGTATAGAAAAAATAATTCATTTTTTCGATTCGGTTCGGTTTACCGAAGTTATAAAAGAAACCGTACCGAATTATTTTTTGTTATCAAAATGAAACCTAATACCGAACTGAAAAATTTCGGTTCGGTATTCGGTAAGAACCAGTTTCGGTTCCCATAGTATGCATATATACATGTTGAGTTATTATTATTTAACTAATAAATTTCATTTGCATGATGATATGAAACATGTCAACTTACCATTCCAAAATCCTGGTTTGTCGTTTTAGTCCCACATTCTTTTGTATATCACGTGATGAATTCTTTCGTATATCACATTCTTTCGTATGTCGTTTTAGTGATATTCTTTTGTATATACATGATCATGCATATTCCGGATCTATCGCAAGGTAAATACTAACAGATGTGCCTATTTCAAAGTCATTTTAGGATTACGCTTTGATTCTTTTTCTTTTTTACATATTGTGTAAGTCAAATGATAATGTTTTGGAGATTTCCAAAATCGGTGTCTAAGGAACAATATCCTCTCTTCACCTCTTACGAAGTAATCACTAATAAAAATTATGATGTCATCTTTGTTACGTATATATATATACAGCAGAGTATATATTATCTTATACATAAAACTACATCGTTATAGGTATGCCACACATAATACGACCGCTTGGGGATGGGTTTTTCGGGCAAACCTGGATCGTATAACAACTTTCGATGAAACACTATGTTTGTCCTAAAAACGATTAAGGTGTTGATTACTTTTACCTTATTATTGGCTATTCAAACTTATCTTGTTTATGTTCATTGCCATGGTACCTCTGTTAATTCACTGTATGCATATCCTAGTTATACACTACCCATTGTTGTATGAAATTTGGACATTGCATGCAATTTATTTTATTATATTATTTGGGGTCTCATGTCTTAGGACAACGTGAATACTATCAAAGTGGCATTAGAGAGTGCTATTTTGGTCGTAAAATTGTCGAAGATAAGGCAAGACTATACTGCTAGCTTTGCTTAATTTTACACTCAACCGAACAACATATATTTTATAAGCTATTACGAAGGCTTAACATTCAAGTCTCTACTATACAGCGACAATAATGTTGCTGATGTATTTGAGCCCGTATCCAGTCAATGGTTGACATGGCCGAAGACTTTTGAAGGACACGAGGTTATGCGTAAAATGATATATCAGCTCGCAAATACGTGACATGTTTTAATTAATATGACTACTGTTATATAATCGTACAATTTATATCAGGTGAAATCATTCACGTAACTTATAGCGTAAAGTATGTGGCATCCCAATTTCCTCATTGCATCACCTCTAGCTACGTCCATATTTGGCACATTGTCGTACAATGGATCTGCATAGACGTGGTAGAAACAATCATGTACGTCAAAATAAAAATGGCATCCTTCCGGCACCTGTCCCTTTACCAACCATACGATAAATCATCTCTGTACAACTAATAACGGCCACGTGCAAACACGAGCCCGTCATTCCTTGGTATCTCATCGGAGAGAGTGCTCGGAAAGAAATATGAAGTTCATGATGACACCATCTCCGCCTAGACGTTGTAAACCGCTCGATAGAGGTCATCGTGGATATTACTGCAGAAGAATGGCGCAATTGATATTTTTTCTAAATCATCTATTCGATAAACAATCAAATCTTAACATCATGACAAATTATAAAAATTAAATTATAAAAAAATTGCTATGCAATATATATTATTGACATGTTTTGTTTTGTAATTTGTTTGATACTAAAACTTTACGCATACACATAATGCAACACAAGTTGATTTATCATCATTTTGTGGATGTCATATATGTACAAATATGTATATCAAAATATATTATTGACGTGTTTTGTTTAAACTTATTATTTATGATATATTATTGACTTGTTTTATTTTGTAGTTTCTCTAATACTAAGAATTTCTGCATACACATAACTGCAACACAAGTTGATTTATAATCAGCAAATATCGTAGTTTGCCATCAAATAGCTAATGGAAGCTGTTCCATGGAAGTTAGTCCAGATAGCTATTACGATGATGCACACTTGTAAGTTAAATTTTTATTATTTGCACTCATTTGACTATTACTTACTTAACTGTATGTTGATGCTTGTTTAATTAGGCGGTTGATCGATTTTGGGACTCCAGTTGATGCATACAGTACTCTAAACTTGTACGGTGAAGAGGGTCCCACACGACACGTGTAAAACCGTGGTTAATCGATATTTCAATTAAAAAAATTTGAAACATAATACCTAATTGAGCTTCATTAGCTTTGGTAACCGACTTTGACGACCCACTTGTGCAAGAGTGGCGTTATGTCATGTGAAATCATTGATCATCACTCATTGTGATATTGTGCCATGTAAGTATTACTTTTAAATTTATTATGCAATATTGACGTGTTTTGTTTTGTAATTTGTTTGATACAAAAAATTTACGCATACACATAATGCAACACAAGTTGATTTATAGTCATGTTGTGCATGTCATATATGTACGAATACATACTCAAAATATATTAATGACGTGTTTTGTTTAAACATATTATTTAATATATATATTATTGACTTATTTTGTTTTGTAATTTCTGTAATACAAAAAATTTATGCAGCACGATAACGCAACACAAGTTTATTTATAGTCATGTTGTGGATGCCCCTTTGGACGTCTACCAACCATACGATAAATCATCTACAAACAACTAATAACGGCCACGTGCGAACACGAGCCCGTCATTCCTTGGTATCTCACCGGAGAGAGATGCTCGGAAAGAAATATGAAGTCCATGACACCATCTCCGCCTAGACGTTGTAAAACCGCTCGATAGAGATGGTCGTGGTATTACTGCAAAAGAATGGTACGCTTGATATATATATATATATAATATATATATATATATATATATATTTCCAAATCATCTATTCGATAAACAATCAAATCTTAACATCATGACTAATTATAAAAATTAAATTATAAAAATAATTTGTTATGCAATATATATTATTGACGCGTTTTGTAATTTGTTTGATACTAAAAATTTACACATACACGTAATGCAACACAAGTTGATTTATAGTCATTTTGTGGATGTTATATAGGTATGAATACATATATCAAAATGTATTATTGATATGTTTTGTTTGAACTTATTATTCATTATATATATTATTGACTTGTTTTGTTTTGTAGTTTCTCTAATACTAAAAATTTTCGTATACACATAACTGCAACACAAGTTTATTTATAATCAGCAAATATCATAGTTTGCCATCTAATGGCTAATGGAAGTTGTTCCATGGAAGTTAGTCCAGATAGCTATTTCGATGATGCACACTTGTAAGTTAAAATTTTATTATTTGCACTCATTTGACTAATTACTTGCTTAACTGTGTGTTGATGCTTGTTTAATTAGGCGGTTGATCGATTTTGGAACTGCAGTTGATGCATACAGTACTCTAAACTTGTACGGTGAAGAGGGTCCCACACGATACGTGTAAAACCGAATTTTGGTTAATCGATATTTCAATTCAAAAATTTTGGAACCTAATACCTAATTGATCTTCATTAGTTTTGGTAACCGACATTGACGACCCACTTCTGCAAGAGTGGCGTTATGTCATGTGAAATCATTGATTTATTGGCGAAAAACAACATCACTAATTGTGATATTATGCCATGTAAGTATTACTTTTAAAATTTATTATGCAATATTGACATGTTTTGTTTTGTAATTTGTTTGATACTAAAAATTTACGCATACACATAATGCAACACAAATTGATTTATAGTCATGTTGTGCATGTCATATATGTACGAATACATGCTCAAAATATATTATTGACGTATTTTGTTTAAACTTATTATTCAATATACACACATATATATATATATATATATTATTGACTTGTTTTGTTTTGTAGTTTCTCTAATACAAACAATATATGCAGCACATACGATAACGCAACACAAGTTTATTTATAGTCATGTTGTGGATGCCCCTTTGGACGTCTACCAACCATACGATAAATCATCTCCATACAACTAATAACGGCCACGTGCGAACACGAGCCCGTCATTCCTTGGTATCTCACCGGAGAGAGATGTTCGGAAAGAAATATGAAGTCCATGACACCATCTCCGCCTAGACGTTGTAAAACCGCTCGATAGAGGTGGTCGTGGATATTACTGCAATATGGCGCGATTGATATATATGTATACGTACTTTTTTTTCTAAATCATCTATTCGACAAACAATCAAATCTTAACATCATGCCTAATTCTGAAAATTAAATTAATAAAAATAATTTTTTATGCAATATATATTATTGACGTGTTCTGTTTTGTAATTTGTTTGATACTAAAAATTTACGCATACACATAATGCAACACAAGTTGATTTATACTCATTTTGTGGATGTCATATACGTATGAATACATATATCAAAATGTATTATTGATGTGTTTTGTTTGAACTTATTATTCATTATATATATATTATTGACTTGTTTTGTTTTGTAGTTTCTCTAATACTGAAAATTTCTGTATACACATAACTGCAACACAAGTTGATTTATAATCAGCAAATATCGTAGTTTGCCATCTAATGGTTAATGGAAGTTGTTCCATGGAAGTTAGTCTAGATAGCTATTACGATGATGCACACTTGTAAGTTAAAATTTTGTTATTTGCACTCATTTGACTAATTACTTGCTTAACTGTGTGTTGATGCCTGTTTGATTAGGCGGTTGATCGATTTTGGGAGTGCGGTTGATGCATACAGTACTCCAAACTTGTACGGTGAAGAGGGTCTCACACGATACGTGTAAAACCGAATTTTGGTTAATCGATATTTCAATTCAAAAATTTTGAAACCTAATACCTAATTGAGCTTCACCAGTTTTGGTAACCGACATTGACGACCCACTTGTGCAAGAGTGGCGTTATGTCATGTGAAATCATTGATTTATTGGCGAAAAACAACATCACTCATTGTGATATTATGCCATGTAAGTATTACATTTAAATTTATTATGCAATATTGACGTGTTTTGTTTTGTAATTTGTTTCATACTAAAAATTTACGCATACACATAATGCAACACAAGTTGATTTATTCATGTTGTGGATGTCATTTTGGACGTCTGCCAACCATACGATAAATCATCTCCATACAACTAATAACGGCCACGTGCGAACACGAGCCCATCATTCCTTGGTATCTCACCGGAGAGAGATGCTCGGAAAGAAATATGAAGTCCATGATGACACCATCTCCGCCTAGACGTTGTAAAACCGCTCGATAGAGGTCGTCGTGAATATTACTGCAGAAGAATGGCACGATTGATTAGATATGTTTTCTAAATCATCTATTCGATAAACAATAAAGCTTAACATCATGACTAATTATAAAAATTAAATTATAAAAAAATTGTTATGCAATATATATTATTGACGTGTTTTGTTTTGTAATTTGTTTGATCTAATACGCATACACATAACGCAACACAAGTTGATTTATAGTCATTTGTGGATTTCATATATGTACGAATACATATATCAAAATATATTATTGACGTGTTTTGTTTAAACTTATTATTCATTATATATATATATATATATTATTGACTTGTTTTGTTTTGTAGTTTCTCTAATAATAAAATTTTATGCACACACATAACTGCAACACAAGTTGATTTATAACATATTATGGATATCATATATATACTCACCATACAACTCTATACATATAGGAATCAGCAAATATCGTAGTTTGCCATCTAATGGCTAACGGAAGGTGTTCCATGAAAGTTAGATAGCTATTACGATGATGCACACTTGTAAGTAAAATTTTTTATTATTTGCACTCATTTGTTTTAAACTATTACTTACTTAACTGTCTGTTGATGTTTGTTTAATTAGGCGGTTGATCGATTTTGGAAGTGCGGTTGATGCATACAATACACACAACTTGTATGGTGAAGAGGGCCCCACACGGTACGTGTAAGACCGATTTTTGGTTAATTAATATTTCGATTCGAAAATTTTGAAACCTAGTACCGACTCGAGCTTAATTGGTTTTGGTAACCAACATTGACAACCCCCACTTGTCCAAGAGTGGTTGTGCCACTGACGACCCTCCATGCGACCGAGAGTCCATTGATAACAAATACATATATATCATGTTCCATTGTATGTATATATACATGTATTTATTATTATTTTATAAACTTCATTTGCATGATGATATGAAGCATGTCAAGTTACCATTCTAAAATCCGGTTGCTGTGGTCGCACATTCTTTTGTATACATGATGAATTCTTTCGTATATCACATTCTTTCGTACGTCGTTTTAGACACATTCTTTCATATATACAGGATATACATGATGACATGCATATCATGGATCTATCGAAACGTAAACAATGCCTATTTTGAAATTATTTTAGAATTACGTTTCGATTCTTTTTTTTTTTCTGACATATGAATGATAACATGTTTTGGAGATTTCCAAAATCAGTGTCCAAGTGACACTCTTCATCTCGTACGAAGTAATCACTAATAAAAATTAATTGTCGTTTGCTACGTATATATTTATATATATCTTTCGCAGAAGAGTATATATTATCTTATACATAAAACATTTATGTGTATGCCATACATAATACTACCGCTTGGGAATGGCTTTTTTGGGCAAACCTGTCAGCAACTTTTTGATGAAAAACACTTTGTTTGTCTTAAAAAGATTAAGATGTTGATTTTCTTTCACATTATTATTGGCGATCAAACTTATTTGTTTATGTTCATTCTCATGGTATCTCTGTTAATTCATTGCGTATCCTAGGAGGGATAGAAACTGTAAATTGATCCGTCAAAATTGATCAATCAACCTTTTTCTACATTAATTACTATTGTGAAATAAAAACCTATTACATCATTATAACCATATCATATATTTTAGTATATCAATTATTAAGAAAAAAATATTAAACCACGTTGCTTTAAAACTCATAATAACCATATCATCCTGTTTTCAGCATATAATTTATTAAATTCATCCACGTATAATTAATTTTAAGGGTGTGCTAAAAGTATTAGAAATATATAATCACTTTGCACAAAGCAAAGGGAAGGAGCGGCTTGGTGTATGATTGTAGAATCAAATAGATAATTGCAGACTGTATGATTGATCATAAATTAATTTATCACCTAGATAATTGCAATAATATCGTGGAATACCTGTCGGCCCAATGAGCCCAAGAAACACATCTTCAGTTTTTACTTTTTACCACGTGTAGCAATAAGGTCGCCTCTTGAACTACGCGTGTCCCATTATCTATATCCTTCTCCTATTTTTATATATCTAAAATGAAGGTTAGTTCGAGACTCTTCACTCTTCTATTTAACAGGTGGTAATAATTTCGAACATCAATCACTCTGAACTGAAACCACTCACTGCTATCAATATATATCATAACCAAAAACAAAAATAAAATGGCACCAAAGAAAAGGTCCAGAAAATCCGTGAAAGCCGTCGTCACCACAAAGAAAGTAGTCGAGGAAACCGTCGAAGTGTTGATGAAGGACGACCGAGAAGGAGATGCTAACCTTAGCCAAATGGAAGCAGAACTTGTCTCCTCTTCGACTAAAGAAGACAGCAACGTTCAACTCTTCACTACGCCGCCGTCGTCGTCGGACCATCGCCGAACCTCCCAAGTCAAAACCATACCGGTCCAAGACAAGAGTACCCCGCCGCCGCCGCAAGACGAAGACGAAACGCAGCCCATCTCCCAACCCGAGATAAGCATTCCGCCGCCGCCACCGGCCGAACCGAGAAGATCAAGCCCCAGAAAACAGCCACCGCCGCAAGACGAAGGCGAAACACAGCCGCCCATCTCACCGCCGGAGGTAAGCATTCCCCCGGCGTCTCCGCCCGCCGAAAAGAGAAGGTCAAGCCCGAGGAATAAACCACACCACCACCCACCGCCTCCGAGCACCCCTCAGCAGAAAGAAGAAGAAACTACGAAGAAAGCGAGGGCCGGCCGCGGCGGCCGCCCTCGCAAGCGTCGCGGCGGTTCATCCGCCGCCTCCGGCTCCGCCGGAGCTGGGTACAAGAGGTACGTGTTCAAGGTGATGAAGCAGGTTCATCCCGACCTGGGAATATCTTCGAAAGCCATGACGGTGATCAACAACTTGATGTGCGACATGTTCGAGAGGTTAGCCGAGGAAGCCGCTCGCCTGCAGCAGTTCGGCCGCCGGCGAACGATGTCGTCTAGGGAAGTTCAAGGGGCGGTGAAGCTGATCTTGCCCGGCGAGCTTGGGAGGCACGCCATTGCTGAGGGGACGAAGGCAGTTACCAGTTATGTGAATTATAAATAATCATCAGTAGTAACGTAACGACGACTGTATTATTACTTGGTGTGTGATATTTAGCAAGTTTGCCTAGTGTTTGTTTTTTGCATGCCCTTTTTGGTCCTTAGTGTTGCGTGCATGTTTGGATCAGATTTGCTAACCGTAGTTATCAGTTAGTTAACTATGTAGTGATGTAATAACGTAGTTATCAGTGTCGTAGGGTGGTTAATCTTATGATTCTCTTTGATGTGTACTTTTGAGTATCATATATGTGTATGTGCACACAGTATTATAGGTAATTAAAAATGGTAATGGCTAAAATGTTATCATCATAATAAAGCAAAAATGGGGGGAAAAAGGAAAGGAATGGCAAAAGAGAATCATCACCGAGCTGGTTCGCGTTTTGCATCTATATATTTTTATTACATATACATAATTATAAATGCAAATAATGTTAATTCTCCATGTAGTATTTTAATCCTTTTTCTCTGTAGTTACTGAATGAAATGGACTGGGACAGCCTCAGCAATGGGGCACAGGCAAATAGGACACTTGGCATTATCTCGGACCAATCTTTGAGCACAATCAAAACACGTGCACACGTGTCCGCACCTACGATTTATTTATATATATACATATGTGTGTGACTAATAAAGCATCTTCAAAATTTAGGAAACTGCCGAATAATTTTTCTTACCAAATTTAGGAAAACTGAAGTGTTAGTAAGTTTAATTTACCTGTACAGCAATGTGCTGATCTTGGCATCGGCACAGAGGCAGCATATACCTTTCTTTACTTGCTCCAAGTAAATGTCCTCTAAGTTTTCTACATTTTCTTTTAAAAGAAAATGCAATTATCATCTATCATGAAGCATAAGTAATTCAGTGAACACTTGACTCACCTCTTGTTAAGATCGATCGATCCATAGCAGAAGAGAGTTCTTCTTGCCCCAGCGAGCTCTTGAAATCTACTTGATAATCCGTGCAGTTTTCTATCATAGTTTGCATCTTGTCGTTGATTACTTCCAAGTCCTAAAGTTAGTTTCCACGAAGGTTATTATAATTATTAGTTGGACGATGAAGGAATGAAGAAAAGCGGCTACTCTGTGTTTGTAATAATAATAAGGTCAAGCAATGGAATGAATACCTGGTATCGTAGCTGTGGATCTTCTTCTTCGTCTTCTTCCCAATAAAAATAAGAATCATCAGATTGATGATGATGATTATGATGATGATGAGCTTGCCTTTCGATGTGGGATTGAAGGACTTGATTGAGGCTATCGCTGAAACTACTACTTCCAAGCAGACTTGAAACTCGTCGCCTGATGTAATAAAAATGGCGAATAAATAAGAGAATTTTCCCAAAAAGAGAGGATTGGATGTAATAAAGTGGAAGGTGTTATCATTTACCGGCTTGAAAGTTCCCTTACTTCCATGCGGCGTTCTTCGTTTTCGTCATCTTTATGGTACGAATGGAACCTTCCAACCTCTCCATGTGAAGAAGAAGAAGAAGGCATAGTCGCCATCTGAGGAATCCAAGGATCGATTGCATCATCATCTCTCCCATGGAGATCTTCATTGCTGCTCTGTTCTATCAAGGGCTCGTTCGACGAACTACCACTGAGTGATTCTTCTTCTTCTTCCTCGGTAGGATTTGAATCTGCTGTGATGCATATAGATTCCGAGTCTCCGTTGTTATCATTCTTACGACTAGAAGTTGATGAACTACTACTACCACTACTACTCCCCAGTTTGGAGATGAATTCTTCCCTGATGATAGTAATAACCTCATATCAGAGAGTATAATACAAAATCAAGAATAAATTTCGACAGGAAAAACTTATAACATCACCTGAGATCGGAAACCGTTTGCCTTCGGCGGAGAAAATCGGACTCAGTGTTCGTTCTCTTCTCCAATACAAATCTTCCGTTTGTGAGGAATCTACCTCGCAAGAGAGCCTAATTAACGACGTACAGCAAAGAGACAGAGAGACGAACACTATCACGTTGTCTGAAAACGTGAAAAAATCAGCAGATTGATGCCCAGACAAAAGGAAAAATGAAAAGAGTGAAAACCTTTATGCGACGGCGATGGGCGAATTCAGACACGGATTTCCGTTCAGACAAAACCCTAAGCTCGTCTCTCCTTTCACGGTGGGCCTTAGAGAGAAGATCCACTAGGGTCTGCCTACCACCGATCATCCTACTAATAATGGGCCTTCTTACGCCATTAATCTTCGGGCGATTGCTCGCTGATTCCGACGACACGATGCTTTCGTCATAGTCCGTACGATGTTTCTCCGCTCCATTATCAATTCCCCGTCGCCTGTAAGAAGAAGAAGGGTGGTCGTTCTTCGCAATTTGATTGGCCTCCTCGAGTTCTTGCCACATTCGCAGTACAGAGGATGTACGGATGCTTTGAGATTCGCCAAGAGTAAGGGCGAAGCTTGTTCAAGTCCAGCGATGGCCATTCTTAGTTTCGATTCTAGTGCAAAAATTCAAGAGAGAAGAACAACTAGCGAGCGCTCGTTAATGCATTATTAGACAACTGTGATGAGTTTAGTGGTCAAACATATTCTTTATGATAAAATCCAATATTAACGTTTCAATCTAAACACTACCAAGGAAATAAAAACATTTCTCTAGAGAGAGAGAGAGAGTTGTCGATTAGGATAGAGAAAAACCTGATAATTTGAGGTTTTTACCACTGTGGGTCGTAAGAGGTTTTTTGGTAGGTTTAATCTATCATACCTGGGTTTTTTGCAGCTTTTTCTTTTCTTTTTTTTTTACTTTTCTTATCTCATGTACTAATATTTATATATTAATATTTGTTTATATATTGATATTTATTTATATATTAATATTTTGTTTACATATTAATATTTATTATTTTTTTACTAAAAAATTTTAATGCGTTAAAGTGTTTATTTTTTATTTAACTTATTTACTTTTCCCTGCATTATTTATTTTATTAAATTTAAAAGTTAAATAATACGAAATATAATTATATATAAATAATTTTGAAAACTATATAAATACAATGTGATGGTTTTTTAATACTTTATTTCCTTTTTATCATATATTAATATAATATTTATTAAGTTTTTTATTTTTTATGAAAAAATTTTAATGTGTTAAAAATATTTATTTCTTTTATATTTTAAATAAATAAATAATATTTTTGTTATGTAATCGAATTTTTTTATTAAATATTAAAATTAAATAATATGAAATATAATTATTTATAAATTATTTTGAAAATTAGTTAAATATAATTGTTTAATTAAATAAAATTAAATTAAAGAGGGTTCCCAATAAATCTACTTTTTGGGTTTTATGGTTGGGGAGAGCTTTTGTTTTGGAGGTAGAGGTTTTTTACTTTTGAGGTGGCGTCGATGTGGCACACAAAAAAACCTACTTTTTCGGGTTTAGCAATGAGGAATGGCTTAGGAAAGGAATGTTCCAACGGTTATTTAGGCGCGGGCTCCAAGTCATTGTTATATCTTTCTTTTCTACAAAAGGAGGATGGTTGACCATAAGTTAACTCTAAATTAATAGGTCTATTAATCAGCATTTTGAATTTGTTTATAACGGGTCGTCAAAAACCAGTACATATAGAAATAATTTGAAAAACAGAACAAGAGAATACATATTCAAGGGTTTAATAACTAACCTAAACGGGTGACGGGTCATGGAAGAACTTGAAGGAAAGTTCAAGAATCGCATCGGAAGGAAAAAAAATGACAGGCCGTTCATTGATATTCAATTTTATGTTTGTCTTTGTTTATTTAAATTCTATTTTGGCGTGCAGTTGTCGTTTGTGGACCAATTTTTTTATTCTATGTTTTTGGATTGTTGAATGAGACATAACTCCCTAGCTATTAATATAACCTTGAAATTTTCATATCAAGGTCACTTCTAGAAATACCCAAGAAAAATGTGTAAACATGAGCCACGAGGCAATTAGTCTTCCTCCGAGTGCTGAGGTATTGACGGTTGCATTTGCATATCCCCTTTTATTTATTTACTTGTATTTTTGTGATGTTCGATTTTCAATAGATAAATGATTAAAAAGAAAGTACATTGGGCCCGATATATAATACGTTTAACTGATATTGGGCCGACCCAATTATTGGTGACGGGCTCTATCGTGAGTCTGTTACACTTGGAAATAATGGGTCTTGTTAGCGCCGGGTCGGTCGGGTCATAAGTCATAACCCGATAAACAAACTGGGATTATTATTTATGACAAAACAAGTTGGGTTAGTTCCACGGTTTCGATAAAAATATGTAATAGTTTAAAACTTGCTTTGACATGGTCCTTAGCCTTACCTTAACTATGTTTATTTTTTTTATATGATAAAAACTTTTTAATTAAATAAATCGTTGCGTCAAAACATAGAGATTTGGATTCTGATTCGTGGGGGCAATTACGCTCTAGTGGTTGATGGGGAGGCCCCAAAATTCATGTGACTAGGAGGTCAGGGGTTCGAACCCTACCTCCCACATGAATTTGGAAAATCCCCATGAGGATTATTTCTCTGACTATCGATGCCGGTATGGGTTTGGGACGTATCCATCTGGCCCGGGGATTAGTCCCACCTCTGGAGTGTGTGACGTAAGTAGCCCCCGCCTTGCCAAGTCTGTGTGGCGTAAAAATGCCACGGCTGGCAGGGGCTAGCCCATAGCCAGGCAGTGTGGGGATACCTCGGGACAAAAAAAAAAAAAAGATTCTGATTCGTGGGCACCCACCCAACTTGACAACCCGGGCCCGCTGGACCTTATCCTATAAAATTTGTCCGTATTTAATTGCACCCAATACGAACATATTCATATTGTGCGATATACATAATACTAATTTATTAATATGCTTTTATTTAAAATCGCAATGTATTGTCATTTTTTTGTACTGAACATTATTATCATATCTATACTCTATATAAGTACGAATGGAACGGTAACGTTTAAGTAGACAGTCAATACGTTCGTTAATTTAATTTTGAATATCATATTAATGTAGTGGACTCGTACCTATTACCGTTTCGAATGACCTTCACGTAAGCTTTACCTAATCCGGTGACCTTTTGACGTGGATACTGAAACGCTTCTACACATGTAAGCTGTACACATGTAAGCTGTAGCTATCTATTAACGTCGATAAATGTGCCACACTTAACATATACCTAGAAGGTGAAAAAGTGTAGTCTCCGCTCTGCTGTAATACGATGTCTTCCATAGTTCACATCGAACATCGCCGAAACCATCTTCAAAATCAAAGGTAAATATTTGTTTAGGTTATATTTTAATTTTGTTTTGGGTTAATATTTTTGTTTACTTATGTTAATATAAGCTCTGAGGGGTTGAGAATTCCGTGTTTTTTTCCCCTTTTTAATGAGTAAAGATGATTTGTGATGTTTAACAACAATCCGACTTCTAATATCTTGCCCTATATTGGCAAGAACAAAACAAAGTTACTGATGCTCAGTCGTTATATTTACGCTTATAGATTCGGTCCGTTGTAGAAAGATGAAGATATAGCCACTAAATACGAAATATTTTATCTCTTAACAGTGTGACGACAATTAATTGTATTTTTACTTGCTTAACGAATAGAAGTTTATTATTATTCATGCACGACATCAATAAAATGTCATCAACCATTTGTTTATTTATTTTACATTTTCTCTTGCAACGCTTGCATTTTAAAAAGCTGATTTTGTTGGTTTATGCTATAAAAAAAGTATTCCAGATTAGTTCTCAAGTTTGCCACCCATATTTGTTGAATTTCTTTATTATGTTATGCTGACTTAGTCTGTTATTCTTTGTGTTGATTTATATTAGTTATCACTATATTTATGGGATTAGTTTCCATTTTTTAGGTACCAGTGATTGCTGTAGCCGACCCTCTGTTCAGATAAAATAAGGTATGATTTAGTAATCGTTCATGTCTATGTTGTTTAGTTTAAATATTGCCAATTCAGTATAAACAATGGATAGTAGTTCACATTGTCGAAAAAGAAAACATATAAGTGTTGAACAAAGGATACGAGAAAGAAATCGTTTACGTATTCGGAGAAGAAAATTAGGAAATACTACAAATGCTAAAAATCAGTATTCAATTCCTGCAAACATTGAACCTGATTTGCTACCTCCTACCACTAAATGCTTATACTGTAGTGCAATCCGAGTATATTTGGAACCCCCATCCTTTTGCTGTTCGTTAGGGCAAGTGAAATTGCTTGAAACAAAAATGCCTTCCCAATTAGTGAGCTTATATTTAGGAGATACAGAGTTATGCAAACATATTCGTAATTTTATACGTTGTTATAATAACATGTTCGCATTTACCTCGATGGGAGTGCACTATGATAAAACATTAGCAAAGCGAAATCATGGTATATACACATTCCGGGTACAAGGACAATTATATCATTTCATAAATCAATTGTTGCCAACTGATAGCGACAATTTGAAACACCTCCAGTTATATTTTTTCGACACTGATAATGAAATATTCAATCGCTTATCCACTAACTCAAGCTTTAAAAAGGAAGCTGTTGAAGCTTTTACCGATGTTATGAAAGGGAATCCATATGCAAATTTCTTCCGGAACTTAATTAACATTGAAAATCTGGACTTGTATAAGATCGCTTTGCATATGGATCCCTTAATTGATCAGCGCGTTTTTAACAGACCGACTACATCACAAGTTGCAGGGATATGGTTGGAATCAGAAAATCAAAATAGTAATGTTACTCCACACATTCAGGTTTATCCTACGAATAATCAGCCTCAAATTATCAAATATTATTATGGTTGTTATGATCCTTTACAGTACCCTCTAATGTTTCCTAATGGAGAACCCGACTGGCATCGTAATATTTTAAGACTAAATAGGAACAGCGATGATTGTTCACCGGGCAACGAAAACGTTAGTTTTAATATAACAGATTACAGGGACGCCAACGATTACTTACTGGCTGAATCTGAAGGTCAGTACAGTTACAAATTATAAAATAAATTTATCAGTTTATGAATGTACACACTAATTAAAAAAATGATACAGGTTCAGGAACACGGACGCACCGAAGTATGAATGTGTCATGCCGCGAATATTATTGCCATAAATTACAAATAAGAGAAAATGATCAATCATACTTACTTCACACTGGAAGACTTCTGCAACAGTATGTTGTCGATATGTATATAAAAATTGAAACGTCTAGATTGGATTTCTACAAAAATGAGGAAATGCAGAGTCGTCTACGAAGAGAGGTTTACCAAGGTTTAGTAGATAGTATTTCACAAGGATGTCAGAAAGGCATAGAAATTGATAAACGTATAATATTGCCAACCTCATTTATCGGTGGTCCGAGAGATATGCGCAAACGGTATTTAGATGCCTTAACTTTAGTACAGAGATATGGTAAACCAGATATTTTTCTCACTATGACGACAAATCCTAATTGGCCATAAATAAAAGCTTTATGTTTACCATCAGATGAGGTTCAAAATAGGCCAGATATTGTGGCTAGAATATTTTCGGGCAAAACTTGAAGTTTTAAAAAATGAACTGCTAAAGAAAAATATATTCGGTCATGTGATCGCCCATACCTATGTAATAGAATTCCAAAAAAGAGGTTTACCACACGCTCACTTTTTGATGATATTAGATCAGTCGTCAAAACTATTTTGTCCTGCTGCATATGATCAAATATTGTGTGCCGAAATACCGGATCCAGATGATAGTCCGCTTTTATTTCATCTTGTGAGAAAACACATGTTACATGGACCATGTGGTAATCTCGACCCATCGTGCAGTTGCATGAAAAAAAATAATCAATGCAAATTTAAGTATCCGAAAAAGTTCTCCGAAACAACATGTGCAGAAAATGCGTATCCTGTGTATCGTCGCCAAGATAATGGTCGTTCGATTAATATTAGAGGTTCAAATCTAGACAATCGATGGGTTGTTCCATATAACCCATATTTGTTATCAAAGTTTAATTGTCATATTAATGTTGAAATATGCTCAACCATTGAGGCGATTAAATATATCTACAAATATATTTATAAAGGTCATGACAAAATTTTATATCGCTTAGATTCGAACGAGCCAGCGATATCCGTAGATGAAATAAAAAATTTTCAGAGCGCAAGGTGGATTTCTCCACCCGAAGCCATTTGGAGAATTTTTAGCTTCGACTTGAACCATATACAACCGCCCGTAATATCTCTACCCATTCACTTGGAAAATGAACAACTAATATCATTTGCGCCAAATCATTCGTTGCAAACGTTGGTTTCTAATCCTAAAGTTAAAAGAACAATGCTAACTGAGTTCTTTTATATGAACACCCATGATGATTATGCAATATCCAAAAATTGTTTGTATGTGGAGTTCCCGGAATATTTCACTTGGATACGAGATGTAAACAGATGGAAGCGACGACAAAAACGTGAAGTAGTTGGACGTCTTGTAACATGTCATCCGTCTGAAGGAGAAAGATTTTATTTAAGGCTTCTACTATTACATACATGAAGGCCAACATCCTTCCAAAGTTTGAAAACTATAAAAGGAAAATCATTCTTAACATTTAGAGAAGCAACTGCTGCAATGGGTTTGTTAGAAAATGACGATACGGTTGAACAATGTCTACATGAAAGTACACACTATTTAATGCCAGCTGCTCTAAGGCAATTATTCGCTACAATCCTTGTGTATTGTTCTCCAAATGATCCGGCCAAGTTATGGACAACATTTGAACACCACTTATCTGAAGATATTGCAACTAAGAATATGTTAACTAAAACAGAAATACAAAGTGTTATAGATATTATCGCGTGCCATCTTCACTCAATGGGGAAAAAGGTTAATGATTTTCCTTTTATAGCTAAGATAAGCATGGTGAATCAAAGTGATTTTACTAGAGAGTTACAAACTGAGCAAAATATTATTACGCCAGACGAAGATATTTTATCATTCACTAAACTTAATGAGGAACAAAAAAAGGCCTATGATGAAATACTATTCTGCGTCAATCATCAAATATAAAAAACCTTCTTCATCGATGGCCCCGCTGGAACTGGGAAAACGTTTTTGTATAGATCTTTACTAGCAACAATGAGATCAAAAAAACATATTGTCCTCGCAACAGCAACTTCAGGTGTAGCAGCCTTACTTCTTCCAGGAGGCCGCACATCACATTCAAGATTTAAAATTCCGTTAGAGGAAAATGACGAAAAATCCTGCAATATTAGCAAACAAAGTGCATTAGCATACTTATTAAAGATAGCAAAACTAACCATCTGGGATGAAGTTACTATGGCGAAGCGTTATGCGATTGAGAAGTTTGATCAAATCTTAAGAGACGTTATGGATAATAATAACTATTTTGGCGGCAAAATAATTGTATTTGGTGGCGATTTTCGCCAAACATTACCAGTTGTTCCAGGAGGCTGTAAAGATGATATTATCAAAGCTTCAATCGTATCATCTCCATTATGGAAACATTTCGAAAAAATTAGACTTACTAAAAATATGAGAGCAACTCTAGATATCGAATTTTCAAATTATCTTTTACGAGTTGGAAATGGTATTGAAGATGTAGATGAAAATGACAATATAGAAGTTCCGATGTCTGCTAATATTGCTTTCCAAAATGATGAATCTTCCTTGAATATATTAATCGATGCCGTGTTCCCAAAATTTGATAAGATTATAAATGAAGAAATCCTAACAAAAAGAGCAATATTAACCTCAAGAAATGAATTTGTGCATGAAATAAATGATATTATGATCAATAAATTTTCGGGTGAACTATTCATATATTTAAGTAGAGATACAAGTAATAGTTCGTACAATATCCCAGATCATGAAGAACTTTTCCATTCTTTAACTCCATCAGGACTCCCACCACACAAACTAACGCTAAAAAGGAATGTTCCAATTATGTTGCTTCGAAATATTAATCCGAATGAAGGTCTATGTAATGGCACTCGCCTTATTTGCAAAGGTTTTGAAGATAATGTTATTTATGCTCAAATTTCAGACGGTGCTTTTGCTGGAAAAGTAGTTTTCATTCCAAGAATAACATTAGAAAGTCCAATAAATAGTATATCTTCAATTCCCTTTAAACGCAAACAATTCCCAATACGTTTATGTTTTGCAATGACAATTAACAAATCTCAAGGACAAACGTTAGATTATGTTGGAATTTATTTAAAAGAGCCCGTGTTTTCACACGGACAATTGTATGTCGCACTATCAAGAGCTAGAACGAGCCAAAACTTAAAAATCTTAATTCGTCCATTATTATTAGGAGAACCTCCGACTAATCGAACAAAGAATATTGTGTACCATGAGGTGTTACAACTTGCTTCACAAATCCAATGAATTCATGCGACTTATTTCAGAAGCACGGTTACAATTATTGGGTAAACAAATGATTTAGAATAACATTTTCTTGCCTATGATGTCCACTTTACGTTCGACATATATACTTGATAAATAAATAAATATGTTTTATAGTTTCCATATTTTCATTTTCAGGAAAATGCAAAAGCACTGTGTTCCACTCGCTGCACTACCGGTGAAAGACCCATTTTGGAACGTGAAAGTGGCAGTTATCGAAAAGACCACGATACGTCGCACAGCAAGACGAAACACCAGATATGTGAAGCTTGTTATTGCTGATGAAGATGTAAGTATCTAAAGATGTGGACATAATCTTATTACATTCGTTTAATTATGTGCTATCACATCTACCTTTTTTTTTGTAGCACACAAAAATGCAATGTATCATTTACGAACAGGAGATTGACCGAATGAACGATCTATTGCAACTCTACCAGATGTATTACATTGGTCATAGCGAAATTCGTGAACTTAATCAAGCATGGTCACCACTTGTGGATTCACAATACGAGCTGCTTATTAACAGATCTTCTTATGTGAGAAGAGTTCCACAGGAAAGCCAGCTATCACTTGAAAATATGTATGACATATCAGCTTTCAGAAGGTGTTACGAATTCACAGACGTTGTCGCCAATCGGATCAGTAAGTTATCATTATTAATATCATTCATATTTTCATCATATCTGTTAATGAGCACCGTACCAATTATATTGTCATGATTCATCTAATATGCAAATATAAATTTTTATGCAGATATATTGGGTTCAGTGATTAATGTTTTAGAAACTCACACAACATCCGAAGGCCGAAGATTGCAAGAATTCGCAATTGTCAATCAGGAGTAAGCAATACTTCACATATTTTGATCAACATAAAATTTGTACGTAATCATATTAAAATGCCTTGACGTAGACGGATGCCAATGCGACTAACCTTGTGGGAAGAACATTTGGAGTCTGAAGCACCTTACCTTGTCGAGCATGTCCATTACCAATAATCTTGGCTACAAGACTTTCCGTCAATACATTTAAAGGTGAAAACAACTGTAAATTTAAACATCAACTCTCTAACAACATATAGTCACTTTGTTTACCATATCATGCAGGAATATCAGTGGGCACCACAGGCAGCACTACTATACTATATAATCCTCCAATATCGCAAACTACTGAATTGCAACAATGGTAAGTTCTCCACTCTCACGATAAAACATGTTCTCATATCTCTAAATTTTTATCCATAACACATTGTCTTACACATTATTGAACTCTATATTTTCTTAAAGGTTTGGCGATAACAAGGACTACATAAAGGAAGCTATTTCGCAACGATTACACGAAAAAGAAAGACAATTCATCCAACGTCCAATGACGACGCAAATTAAAAAGTTGACCCACATAACAAATGCGCAACAACAGGTAACATTTCGTTGCATTAGGTTAGTAAAATAGGGCTCTTTGAACGATTCTCATTGTTGTACGTTGACTTCCTCTCATGTGTTCTGCAGGTAAAATCTTTCTGGGCAGCTGCTGTAGCACAAATTACGGATCCAGAACAACCACTGTATGTCATGATTTGTGCGGAATGTCGAAGGAAATGTGGGGCTTTCTATAAATGTGACTTCTCGTGCTTATACTGCAATAGAGAATTCCAATCACCATTGCCAAAGTAAGAGTATTAAGTACACGCCATGAGTGGCAAATATTCCTAATGTGCACTATTTCTCTATGCAGGTTACGTTTTCGGATTACTTTATCCGATGAAACGGATAGCATTTTGGCGATGATTGAGGAAAAAGAAGCTGAAATGTTGTTAGGTCTTACGGCCGAAGACATAATTGAATCCGAGGAAAAGGTACATTAATTGTACAAATAGCTTACTAAATAAATCTTCTAGAGTATATAACATTTCATTATCTATACATATATATACAGGAAGGCATCTTCGATGCTCAAGCGATGAACACTACGTTACAAGCCCTACAGTCATTATATCATGTCAAAGCATATCAATATCCATCACGAGTTGGACTATCCACTCAGTACACTGTTATCTCTCGACTTCCTACGTCTCCAGAGCCTTCATTACTCGAAGAACCAGAGTCTTCATCGAAAAAAAGGAAAGCAATCGATTCCCCAGATCATAACACATCAGGTCAAAGTAAAAGTGCGAAGACTTGACAATTTCCATCTTTTTTTACTGTTTTCTGTATGCATAGTAAAAGTAAGACCGTTTTGTTTTATAAGCTTGTATGATAGGTAAGCTTTTGAGTATTTGACAAGCTACGTTAGTACATAGGTTTGCTAAACTGTGTGCATGCTTAAATATCTTGTATGACTGGTTGTTTGATGATCAAATAATATATCTATTAGTTTGATTTTAACACTAGGCTACTGCCAATATTATAGACGGGTTACATTCACAATCGGCCGCACAAGGTGCGGCCATCTACACTAGTAATAATATAAGCGTCTAAAATCTAGACGTGAGGAAAAAAAAAAAAGAGGAAAGCCCATCTCCCTTCTATGATTAAAACTACCAAGTAACATAGAAAGATGTAGAAAGATCAAATAATTACACAAACTACAAAATTAAAACACCCCACCTCCCTATTTTTGACAATAACAAGTTGAAAAAGAGAGCCCATAATCAGCCCCTAGAAAAAAAAAAAAAAAAAAAAAAAAAAAAAAAAACCATAACCCCAATAACAACGATAATCAAAAGAAAAAGGGGTCATTGGAATACAACTCTTTGATACTTGAACTCACTCGGCGAATCAGAAACTTCTTCACTACCAAACTCTGACGATCTTCTCCTACGATTCGTGCTACCACAGTCGTTATTTGAAACAGCGACTTTTGTACTACCAACTAAGCTATCAATCATATGAACCTGCGTGCACACGGCCGAAGGCAACAACCGTGTCGCCGCCGCCACAGGCGGAGGAGGGATCTGACGCGTGTCAATCTGCGGCGGAGGGTGGCGCCACTTCGGCAAAGGACCGCCGAGCATTACGGTCTGAAGCAACGGGCCAGCTTTCATTACGGCTTTCAGAAACTGTCCCCTCTCAGGCAACGGCTTCTTCATCGCTATCGGATAATCCGAATTCTCCCGGCAAGCTGATACTTCCGACGACGGCGGCGGCTGCGGCGGAGATGATAATGTGCTCTCATCGCAGTCCGCCGATGACAGGTTAGCGTCGACGACGTTTCTCAGAATCCCAGAAATTGGATGTTCTTGCCGCAGTTTTCGCTGGAGTAGCATCTTCTCCATAGAGAGCTTCTGGCGATTATCTCGAGCTTTGTCCCTTTCTTTAACGGCGTTTGCGAGCGTTTCTTTGAGCTGAGATATCTGTTGATCTCTAAGTTTAATCCCTTGCTGTGCTTTGATTCTTGTTTCTTGAAGCTCTATGGTTCCAAGTACAGATTCGCTTAAATCATCCATGGCCTGTTTTTGTTGTTGAGAGAAGTTTCATTAATGAAATCAAGGCAAGCATGTTAAAGTTTGTATAAAATTTAATGGAATGCATTTTCAAGATCAGTTAATTACCTTGTCTGGGGAGAATATGCAGCTATAGTTGAAAAAATGGGATCTTTGAACGCAATCCATAGAAGAGACCCTATTTGGAGAGTAAAAGGTTTCGATGAGGCGTGGCTTTGCTCTCCTTATATGGGCAGCAAAAGTATTTTGAATTATTTGCTTTCTAATTTATAAATGATTTTATTTGGACAGTAGCATAAAGAAAGCAGATAGGGTCTAACAGAACAGTGAGCTTACCTACATCATGTCCAAAACCTAAAAGAATATTAAGTGCAGCATTGCATTACACAACAAGAACAATGAGCTCTATCTCTTTACGTACTTGCCCAAGTGCCACAAAGGGAAGTTTTAATTAAATAATTATTCAGAACAACATATAAGATCTCGTAATTTAATGTGGGATAGGCTTAGATGAGACGCATGTGGCTATCTATAATATATAATATATATATATCCTAACAAATTAGTATCAGAGCCAACCCGATTTACTCCATCTGTCCCAGCAGCTTTATCACATAAGTTGTTGGGCACGCAAATTAAGGTGGTATTATTGTAATAATATAGTGCAATCAAAAGGTAAAAAGTGTATATTTTGACACGTCTTTTAAGAATATTTAATTATTATATTGATTGTTTGCGATATTTTTTTGCTACATAAGGAAAGGTGATAAAATTATTGGGACGCCCGAAATGAAAAGTGTGATAAAATTAGCGGGACGGAGGGAGTATCTTTTAGCCATCATGACGATAACAAAAATGTCAATTAAAAAGTTTGACAGAAATGTCAAATTTGCAATGTGGAGTCTCAAGGTCTTACTCAAGACGGTTGTGAGGTGGCGCTTGAAGGCGTAAAGAAGAAACCAACCGAAATGAAGGACGATCAATTTAATGAATTGGACAAGAAAGTCATATCGCCTATTATCTTAAACCTCTCTTACGAGGTTTTACAAGAAGTTGCCACGGAGACGACCGCCATGGGTATGTGGGATGCGTTAAAAGCCATCTACTGAAGAAGACTAAGGAGAACCGGCTATATTTAAAACAGAAGCTTTGTAGTATGAAAATGACGGAATGTACTTCTATTCTCTCGCATCTCGATAAATTCGATTATATCATTATTGATTTAGCGAACGTAGAAGTAAAAGTGGCGGACGAAGATTGGGCCATAATATTGCTGTGTTCCCTTCCCTCGTCTTTAAAACATTTTCGTGATACGATTATATACGAAAAAGACACAATATCATATTCTAGTGTCAAATCTGCATTACAATCGAAAGAGCAGATACACAGGGATATTACGGGAAAAACAAGTGGTAGCCAGGCAGAAGGCCTGGTTGCACGAGGGGGGAGGGGGGTTGATTGGAGTAGTGCTGATAGAGGTGAATGCATTTAGCTCAAGGGTACCATTTGAAGCCGGGCGGTCTCGAAATGGATGTAAAAACTAAGTAGTAAACTGGTGACTTGATTTTTGGAACTAATGTTGACAGCACACTACTCTCAACGATAAACGCACAACGGAATAATCAGAACACTCAGTGACGAAAATAGAAAGACACGAGATATAAATTTTGTGCAGCAAGTTTCTAACTTGCTGCGTGCCTCATGGCAAAATTCCACTATTACGATGGATTACAATAACAACTATCACACGATAGTGAAAACTCAAGCCTAGAAAATAAAGGAATCTAACGATCCACCAAACTAGAAAGTCCTAAGAAGACTTGCAAAACTAGGCTAAACAGAAAAGAACTCTCATAAAATATCTCGCTCAAACTCGTGTATACTTCGCTCGATTTGACTCGTGACCGTTGACGAGAAAAACGAAGTCTCGTATAAATACTTCGACTTCTCGAAGACTGCACAACGTCCACTATGTCCTCAACGTCCACTATCTTGAATCTGGCCGTTGGAAGTTACGTTAAACAGTCCAAAACGACTTAGTCTTGTCTTGTGCTTTACTATTCCTATTTTTAGTATGCACCACTCCAAATTTTGCTCCAGCTTATCCACACTGTTTCCACACGGTTTGAACCATTCCCATCCTTATCCAATATCTGCACAGTACTAATAAAATATCCCTTAATTAATTATGAAAGATAAAACTGAAGGTTGACCAATTCTCATCCAACAATGTCGAGTGGAATGTGGGATCAACATTATTGTCAACATTGAGCTAGTCAACATTAACAATCTTCCCCTTTTTATCTTTCTTTCCAAAACCTTTGCAGAACCTAGTAATAGCGGAACTCCCCCTGAAGGCAACATCTACTAAACCACAAAACATTAAAAAATGGTTAGAGTAAACGCAAATAGAATGTAGTTAAACCATTCAAAGTACTAAGAAATTAGTACATATCCTAAGAGGTCCTGAACAAAAATATCTGCAAAACAAATAAAACAAGTGGTGCATAGGCAAAATAAAAACACGCGCACGCAAAATAAAAACACAAGTCAGATAAGCATGCAAAAACAAAAAGGCACTTAAAAGTGCGCATGCACAAACACGACCTAGACCCGCTATGGTCTAAATCGTCAGACTATGACTCGACGCGGCGCCCGCGTCATTTCCAGCTCCTTCTTCAGCCTGTACTCCCCCTGTCTATTTGGCTTCTTATTCTGCTCCCCCGGAATTTCCACTTATAAAGTAACTCCACATTGGTCAGCAGTCATGATCTCCACCATCCATCTACACAAACAACCTTCTCCCCCTTTTTGGGAAGAAAGTAAACATCAGAGAACTTCTGTCTGAGCAATCGGAAAAGTAATCTTGTCATTTCAGACACTTAATCGCTTTCTGCAGATTCGATGTTGAGGTAAATGTGGAACTAACATCTGGACCAACATTATGGGACTCAGAAACATGTGAGTTTGCCATAGAGAATAATCAAGGATAAATCCATGAAATGGAGATGCAAAACAGAATGGCTAACCCTTGATTATATCAAACACAGTCAAGCACAGAGAGTATTTTCAGCGTGAAGTTCGAATTATGACATAGGGTATGTGTGGAGTGGAAGATAATGATCCAAGACTTAAAGACCAAAAGCAGTTCCAACGGTAACACATAATAAACACGGTCAAATAAGATACTGACTTCGTGGGGGAAACAAACCGCATAAAGTAATCGTTGGACTCAAACATACTTAGATAGTTTCATAGATAAGATCGAATTAGGTCAAACTATCTAAGTAAACATGGATCTAAAAATAGTGCGTAGGGAACTGAGTCATACGAAAATATAGGAGCACATCAGATTATGTTTCACCCAAAAATACCAAGTCAAAAGTCATAGTAGAGTCGAGCGAGACTAACCGTTTAAGCATCGATGATGAGCACTTGAGACAAGCGTAACAAGCTATTCTTCGAGAAATTCTAATGCAATTCTGAGAGATATCTAAACTAAACACACGAAACTAAAAATGCAAGACAAAAAGCTAAAGCAAATAGACGAATGCACACAAATATAGTACTACCCAACCGACAGTTACATATGTTGCCCCAACATTTGACTTCACATTCTTATTCCGTAATCCTAGACTTATCTGCTCAACCCTTCTGAAAACCAGTTCCATTTATTACCCTTTCACCTTATTTTTCTATCCGAGATTATGCACTGCCCTAAGCATCAAGGTTTGGCTTTTTGTCGTATAGTGTACATCATCACAGCGAATGTCGTGTACCTACGAAAACTTATTACAAAGTACCTATATCTAGCAGAGAGTTTATGAGCAGGCTTACTTGCATTGAGGATTGGCTTTTTTGTCGTAAAGCGTACATCATCACAACGAATGCCGTGTACCTAGGGAACTTATTACCAAGAGCCTATGTTACATGGATCGGGTTCTTTCAGGGACCAGTCAAGAAGTATCAAGTCATTTCACAGGAAAACAGAACAAAATATTTCATCAAACATCAAAGCAGTAATTATCTAATCCGACATATGCTATGTTGATCCAAATGTTGGACCAACATTCAGACCGACTGATGCAAACCTATGGATTTCTTCAGGTTCGAAAACCTTTCTGAAAGCTTTCGTGAAAATGTCAGCTAACTGATGTTTCGTGTCTATATGCTCAATGCGCACTAACTCTTTTTCTACCATATCTCCCATAATGTCTTTTATTTATATGCTTCGTGCCTGAATGCTGGATAGGGTTCATAGATATGTTGATGGCACTAAGGTTATCACAATACATGAGAACAGATTCGCACTCTAAACCATAGTCACACAACATGCTATTTAACCACATCAATTGAGTACAGCAACCACTCGCAGCAACATACTCAGACTCAGCAGTAGATAAAGACACATAATTTTGTTTCTTACTATACCATGCAACCAGATTATTACCTAAGAAGAAGCAGCCGTCACTTGTGCTCTTGCGATCATCCTCGTCACCTGCCCAATCAGCATAGCTGTAGCCTACAAGACTCATATTAGTATCTTTAGAGAACCACAATCCTAGGCTACACGAACCACTCACATATCGAAGAATACGTTTCACGGCATTTAAGTGGGACACTTTAGGCTCATATTGATATCTAGCACAGACACATACACTATACATAATGTGAGGTCTACTAGCGGAAAGGTACAACAAACTGCCTATCATAGATCGATATAATGTTGGGTCAACATTCTGTCCAACATTATCCTTACATACCTTTTGTGTAGACCCCATGGGAGTTTTCATTACCTTAGCCGTGTCCAACCCCCCAAATGTTTTTACAGTATTCTTAGCATACGTTTCCTGAGACATAAAAATCCCGTCACTGTTTTGCTTAATCTGCAATCCTAAGAAAAAAGTTAGTTCCCCAATCATGCTCATAAGTGGAGTTCATGGCATGCATGAATTGATCTAACATTGATTGCGAACTAGAGCCAAAAACAATATCATCTACATAAATTGAGCAATTAGAGTGTCCGCACCGACTCTTTTTACAAAGAGCGTGCGATCTGCCTCACCTCCAATGGATCCAAATTCGAGTAAAAACGTGGTTAACCTACCATACCAATCTAAAGGTGCCTGTTTCAATCCATACAACGCTTTCTGCAACTTATAAACATGGTTAGGAAGGATCTTCGAATTCCTTAGGTTGTTCGACATAAATATCTTTATCAATATAACCATTTAAAAACACACCATTAACATCCATTTGGTGTAATGTAATGTTAAGCGAACATGCAATCGCTAACAACAGCCTAATAGATTAACCTAGCCACATGAGCAAATGTCTCATCAAAGTCTATCCCCTCTACTTGCGTATAACCTTGGGCTACTAAACGTGCTTTGTTCCTAACTACTCTACCATGCTCATCGGACTTATTCATAAAAATCCACTTAGTGCCTATGACATTAATGTCTTTCGGCCGTGGTACTAAGGTCCAAACTTGGTTCTTCTCAAACTGCAAGAGTTCCTCTTGCATGACATTAATCCAATAATTATCCTTGAGAGCTTCAAGGACATTCTTGGGTTCTATCTCAGAACAAAACAGTTAAATCGTACCTCAGCGTATACGGTGTTCATGCATACGTTTCTTACCATAGATTTGTAGTCCTTACGCAGCTTGTCTCTGGTTCTCCTTCCTTCGTTCATAACACCAATAATTAGGTCAGTGGGATGGTCCTTCTGAATCTTGCTTGGTGGATCTCTTCGAACTTCGTTGGGTCCGGTTTCTTCATCGTTCTGTTCAGGTTCAGGTACTGAGTCAGATGCTGGATCAACATTTTCCTCCACAATCTCCTCTGTTTCATCAACAGCTTTGACTACGTCTGTAATAACAACTTGTGGAGTATTTCTGCTGAGGTCAGTAGCATCATCAAATACAATATTAATAGATTCCTTAACAGACTTCAAGCGCAAGTTATATACACGATAAGCACGGCTATTCGAAGAGTAACCAAGGAATATGCACTTGTCACTTTTGGAATCAAACTTGGTCAAATACTCACGATCATTCAACATATAGCAGAAACATCCAAAAACATGAAAATATTTGACGGTAGGCTTTTTCCCATTCAACAACTCATATGACGTTTTCTTCGTACCGTGTCTAAAGAACACACGATTCGGTATATGACAAGCAGTATGCAACGCTTCAGCCCAAAAATGCTTAGAAATATTCTTAGATTGCAACATAACATGAGCCATTTCTTGCAAAGTCCTTCGGCCACCCCATTTTGTTGGGCCGTCTTAGGAGATGAAAACTCATGAATGATGCATTTCTTATCACAAAACTCATTGAATGACTGATTATCAAACTCCCTACCATGATCTGATCTAATGCTAAAAATAGGAGCACAAAAATTATTCTTAACCATGGCACAGAAAGTTTTAAAGAAATCGAATGATTCTGATTTTTCCCTAAGGAAATAAATCCATGCATATCTAGAAAAGTCATCCACGCACATAAGCATATTTCCTACCACCTATACTATCTACTTCCATCGGCCCCATCAAATCCATATGAACCAATTGAAAACAATGAGCAGTTTTAAAATGCTGAGCAACATGTTGGTCAATATTATGGCTAGCATGCACTTGCTTACCCTTTAAACATGACTCACAAACAACCTTACCAAACTCCTTCAACTTTGCAATGCCTCTGATGGCTTCGTGCTTGATAAGCTGCTCCAGGGTTCGGTAATTGACGTGGCCCAGTTTGTGATGCCAAAGAACCACATCGTCTTCGGCCTTTGATAGTTGGCACACGTCCTTCGAGTTGGATTTGTCGCCGACTAAGTAGCAATTATCACTTGACCTTTTTCCCGCAATCACTCGAACACAACAATGTCGTAATTAATTTAAATAAATTTTGGGTATGAAAGATAAAATTGAAGGTTGACCAATTCTCAGCCAGCAATGTCGAGTGGAATGTGGGATCAACATTCTGTCAACATTGAGTTAGTCAACATTAACATCGTTCATCGATGGGGCTCTCTTAGGAGGAGACCAGAACGTAGAGGCGCTGAAAATAGCAGATCCAAAGAAAGGTCGAAATCTAGGTACAAAAATAAAGTCTGTAACTTTTGCAAGAAAAAGGGTCACATCAAAGCTTATTGTTATAAATTAAAAAATAAAGAGAAAAACAATCAGCAATTTAATAAACTCGCTGAAGCTAGTTTAGCTGCTGATGAAAGCGATGGAACTATATTTATAGCAACTGCAAATAATGTTAGGTCTGAAAATGAGTGGATCTTAGATTCGGGTTGTTCTTACCACATAAGTCGGGATTGTTTTTCCACATATGAAAATTTTGATTGTGGATATGTCTTAATGGGAAATGATGCTCCGTGTAAAGTTCTTGGTAAAGGGACAGTTAGGATCAAGATGTTTGACGGAATCATCCGAACGCTCACAGAAGTCAAACATGTTCCAGATACGAAGAGAAATCTTATCTCTCTAGGCACACTTGAATTTCAAGGGTGCAGGTTCTCAGGTGAAGGTGGAGTTTTAAAGAGTTCCAAAGGCGCCCTTGTCGTGATGAAAGCTTGCAGGTCTGGAAATTTATATATTTTGCAGGGAACTACTGTTACAGGTTCCGCTGCAGTTTCGACATCCCCGGAGGTCGATATCACAAGATTATGACATATGCGACTTGGACACATGGGAGAAAAAGGCTTGATGATTTAAGCAAGCGGGGCCTACTTTGCGGTCAAAGTACTTGTAAGATGGACTTTTGCGAATATTGTATTTTTGGGAACCAGAAACGAGTCAGCTTCAATTCGCCAGCTGTCCCCAGGACAAAAGGTACTTTGGACTATATTCATCTGATGTATGGGGTCCTTCTCGTGTTTCGTCCAAAGGTGGTGCAAGATACATGTTGACTTTCATCGATGATTTTTCAAGGAAAGTCTGGGTCTATTTTCTTAAGCAGAAAAGTGATGTTTTCCTAACATTTAAACAATGGAAAGCTATTGAAAAGCAGACAGGAAAACAGATCAGCGCTTGCAGACAGATAATGGCTTGGAATTTTGCGGAAGGGAGTTCAACGAATTTTGCAAGAATGAAGGCATTGCTCGACATACACTGTTCGAATGACGCCTCAACAAAATGGTGTTGCCGAGCGCATGAACCAGACGCTTTTAGAGAGTGCTCAATGTATGATCTCCAACGTTGGGTTGACAAATGATTTATGGGCTGAAGCTATCCCCGCGGCATGTTATATTGTCAACCGGTCACCGTGTTCACTGATCAATTTCAAGACTCCTGAGGAAGTATGGTCAGGTACTCCTGCTGATTACTCCAACTTAAGAATATGTGGGTGCCCAGCTTATATGCACGTAAACGAGGGAAAGTTAGAGCCTAGAGCTAAAAAATGTATTTTGCTCGGTTACGCTCCAGGGGTGAAAGGATATAGATTATATAATCCTGATCCCAAGTCACCCAAATTCATAATTAGCAGAGATGTTACAGTTGACGAGTCTTCTATGTTACATCCTTCAAAAGAGTCTACTAATTCTTCTAATCATGAAAGGAAGGATAGTGTACAGAACGAGGTGGAGCTCGAGATCAACAAAGATATTTTTGATGATCCTACTACGAGTTCAACAGATAAAGAGGATGAGCCAGAACCTGATTCAGATCATGTTAAAGATGAAAGCACCGAGCAGGAATATTCTATAGCCAGAGATAGACGGGAGATTCTACTACAACAGCGGTACACAACTTTAGTTTCGTACGCTTTATCAGTGGCGCAAGAAACAGGTGGAGGCGGCGAACCTTCTACCTATTCAGAGGCAATAAGCGATACTAATTCTGATAAGTAGCTGGTAGCGATGAATGAAGAAATGGAGTCTCTGCACAAGAATGGAATGTGGATTCTTGTGCCGCCGCCGAAGAAAAAGAAAATAGTTGGATGTAAGTGGGTCTTCAAGAAGAAAGAATGTTTATCAGGTTCTGACGATGCAAGGTATAATGCACGATTAGTCGTGAAAGGCTATAGTCAGGTATAAGGTGTAAATTTTAATGATATATTCTCACCTGTCGTTAGACATAGCTCTATTCGTGTATTACTTGCATTCGTTGCCATGTATAATTTGGAGTTAGAACAGCTTGACGACGGCGTTCTTACATGGCGATTTAGATGAACAAATTTATTTGAAGCAACCTGAAGGCTTCATAGTTGAAAGCAAGGAAGACTGACACGCTCAACTACTATCAAGTGTACTAGGTCGTGCAAGTAGTAAAACGGACGAAGTCCGAGTATCGATCCACGAAGATAGCTTGATTAATTCTAAGATATTAAACCTAATTCTAATTAGACTAAGAGAATTTTTATAGTTTTGATGATTTAATTAAACGAAAAGCGCAAATAATAAAATAGACGCAAATAAAATAGATGAAATAAAAATCAATTTACGACGAGTGACCAAGGCACATGCTCAGCACAAATAATTCCTACGTCTTCATAAAATCTATCCTATCTAACCATCATGAATCTCAGTCAAGGTAAAATTTCCTAAGATAATCGCTACTCGTTTGTCCCGCAATAGCGATCCTATGCGATAGAGAGCCAACCCGTATATGTCTACAGGATTGTAGTTTCTACGCACGCATTAAATCTCTATGAAATTCCCCGAGCTTAAATGCTTTCGACGCTTAAGGATTCGGAAACCACACATACGAAACCGAATTCCATCTCTGGTCGGTTTTACGCAGTGATGTTCGATTGTTTATTGTTCTAACCGGTCCAGTCACTTTGTCCGTCTCATAAACCAATCAAATAAACATGTATATGTTGATCAGGCATACACAAGCATTAAGCGCAAATAAGGAACACGTGACTCGATTCACACGATCAAATAGGATAAGAAAAATATTAATACGTAGTCATTATTCGACCTATCATGGCCTTAATCACAAAATAATCTAAGCTAGCATATTAATAAAATAAAAACACAAAATATTCAATTCAGACATAATAGAGAAACAATATAAACTTCGCATTTACGGAAGAAACGCCTCGCAAGCGTCGATCGTCTCTTTCGTCGCAGCTCCATTTATTTTTCACCGTAGGTCTGCCCCGTATACTTCTTCGCTGATTTCTTCTAAGTTCAGCCGTCAAGCTCTGCTTTTTTTCACTGCCCAGCTCTCCCTTTATATAGAAATAATCTTAGCCGACTTAAGCAACCAAGGCTGATATCTTATAATAATCGAATCTTTACTAGGCATAGATATGATCTGACTTTCCATCTCCTTAGAATATCTCACGTGGCATACATAGTGAATTATTTGACTTATTCTTCAAGCCTATCCTTGCTCTTCACGTTATATCTGCCAAGAAATTAGACAAATTAGGTAATTTGCATGGTTTTGCCCAAGTAATATAGAATATTGCAAGAAGACCCCGAAGATTCAAATCATTCCACAAGTGATCTTGTTTGCTCGGATATCTGTCGAAAAATGAATCTGAAAATAAATATAGGATATCGAGGAAATTTTAGGTAAATAACGATCGAAAACACGCTTTTACAGGATATAAAAATAAAATAAATTCCTAACTTATCAACAACCCCAAACTAGCTTCGATCGTCCTCGATCATAAAAGCGGAATAAAACCAAATCAAGTTAGGATTATAGAATACCAGTCAATGAAATTCGCCTATTCCATCTCAGAAAACGTAAAGGATATAAAGTCAAGATAATCATCAACTAATGAACGATCTAGTCAAAACATGAGACATGAGGTAATAGGTCGCAATCTTATCACAGCATGAAAGACATTTCTAGAAATATACCACGCATTAGTCCACAACTCTCACAAGGATCGCTCAAATCGCTCGAGGTGTTTTCAAAGGGATCTGTATAAAAACGCTCAATTTACGACATGAAAAGAATTTACTCTATGCTTGCAGATATATCATATCATAGTCACATAGTAGAAGTCATGCACGAATCAAATGGTCTTTCATCAAGGGTTGTAATGGGGCTCGGGTTTTGAAAAGGTGCGTCATATGGGAAAGTGAGCTAAAAGTCAAGCGTGTCAATCGAATCGCTCTTCTAACCACTTATTTCGCTCTTCTAACATCGTGCCTATTTTCACTCGACTCATTCTTCACCTTTTCTAGCTCTTCTCGCTCGCTCTTTTTTTCTTTCCTTTTTTTTTCTTTGTCTTTTCTTTTCTTTCTCTATTTTTTTTTCTTTTTTTTCGAACCAGCCCCTCCTATGTTTTCTTTTACGTCTTATCGAAGGGAGAGGTTTCTAGTCCGCTGCAATATTACGACGAGAGATCTATATCAAAGGACGAGTTCATAACTAACATGAATCGACGATTAGCTCATTCTCAACCAACAAGTCACTATTCACGATATCAATATATTAACACGTTGATGAGGGGTCGTATAGGCTACATTTGAGGCAATTAGGCTAAATATCTGGGCTCCAAATAAACAATAAGTCAAATAAGGCTCAAAGAGGCTCACTAAGTGGTAAATGCGTAAGGTAGGAAAATATTTAGGCCAATGACTCATTCCTAGTGCCCTTCTCATTTTCGAACATAAAAATCCATATAGTAACCATTGACATGCATAACAGAGCAAGTTCAAAAATATTCAGTCCATGCGTGTCACACAAGAATAAACACCGAGCATAATGAGTTGTTCTGAATTAATCTCTGAAGGCTCAAAAACTCACATATATGACTGGGTTTGTGCTTCATGATACGCAATACTCTCCTAAAGCAATCAATACAGCCAAATAATTATGCTAATATCACGACAATGCAACATGTGAGACTATCACATTCAATTCATCGAATCATATCCCGACACGGTAAAATTTTAAAAATTTTCATCATTGACCGGAGATTCCACAGATGACGCTCAAATCGCAAACTTCACCAGTTATACCCACTAAAAGACCGAAGTACAACAATACCTAAATATGTAATCATATTAATCTAACATGTGTCACATCCCACCCCCAAATTAAATAGCACATTGTCCTCAATGTGTAAATTAAAAGCAAGGAAAGAGTGGAAGTGACAACTGCCCTGAATTTTACGTCGATCGATGTAGAAGACTTTGTTGATTCGCAGTAAGCAAGCAACCATCGTGAACCGGCAGCCCCCAAACTAATTATGAGCATACGAAACAAACATGACTAGGCGCACCGTGAAAGCGAGTTTTATTAGAAAAAAATAATGCTTAGAATAATAGGACTAAATATAATATATATGCATCGATAATACTTGGGTTGCCTCCCAAGAAGCACTGTTTTTAAAGTCGTTAGCTCGACTGTCGAGACGATCAGGGTGGCTTGGTGTCTAGGCTTGCTTTGGTGTTCTGGAGGTCCTTCAGCTCGCTGGTATTCTCTCCAGAGAGGTGTCCCTGAAAGGCACAGAACAACGTAAAACAGGAATATTAGTAGCACTAGGTTCTTCAAGGAATACCAAGTTCGCTTTGTCAATTTCCCCATCGGCGTAGGTTTCAAGCGCTGCCCATTAACTGTATGTTCGTCCTTTCCATTGATAAGGATTTGTACGGCCCCGGATGGAAATACTTTATGCACTATATAGGGGCCAACCCACTTACTCTTTAACTTCCCTGGAAAGAGACGTAGCCTTGAGTTGAATAGCAAGACGCGATCACCGACTTTGAACTCCCTTTTTATGATCTTCTTGTCATGCCACTTCTTTGTTCGCTCCTTATATAACTTGGCATTCTCGTGCGATTGTTGACGAAATTCGTCCATCTCGTTCAACTAGAGCTTTTACCTGCCTCAGACAAATCAAAGTTTAGCTTTTTAATAGCCCAATATGCACGGTGTTCTAATTCTACAAGTAAATGGTATGCTCTTCCAAAAACAAGACGAAACGGCGAAGTCCCTATTGGAGTTTTATATGCGGTGCGGTACGCCCATAGTGCGTCATCCAGCTTCAGCGACCAATCTTTCCTTGAGGCGTTCACCGTCTTTTCCAAGATCTGCTTCAACTCCTATTCGAAACCTCTACATGTCCACTAGTCTGAGGATGGTATGGGGTAGACACCTTATGCTTCACACCATAGTTAGACAACAAATTAGCAAATAACTTATTGCAGAAGTGAGTACCGTCATCGCTAATTATTGCCTTAGGTGTACCAAAACAAGTAAAAATATGCTTCTTAAGAAATCGAATGACTGCGCGTGCATCATTGGTCCTATATGCTTCTGCCTCTACCCATTTAGACACATAATCTACTGCTACCAATATATACTTATTTGAACATGAACTAGGAAAAGGCCCCATAAAATCAATGTCCCACACATCAAACAGTTCTATTTCTAACATGATATTCAATGGCATTTCATGTTTTCAAGACATAGCACCCGTACGTTGACAACCATCACATGAGGTAACATAAGCATGCGCATCCTTAAACAAAGTAGGCCAAAACAAACCGGGTTGTAATACTTTAAATGCAGTCCTAGTGGGTCCATGGCGTCCACCCGTCAACCCTGCATGACAATGAGATAAAACTGAGCTCACCTCTTCGGCGGGTATACATCACCGGATTACCTGATCAGAGCAAATCTTGTATAGGAATGGATCGTCCCACAGGTAGTGTTTTGCATCAGAGAGAAATTTCTTCTTCTGATGAAAACTCAAGCCTGAGGGAATCTTACCTGTAGCAGCATAATTTGCAAATCAAGCGACACCGAAAAGAACCCTTGAGAGTACGTCAAGGCCATTAAGCTGAGGAGTGGGAAGACGCTAGAATCAACTCAGGAAGCCGAGGAAGTGGAGGAAGCAAAAGAGACGGGAAACGATGATGGGAGCAAAATCAAGATCACTGACACAGCTCATCACGACCAAAGGAAGGATCAGCGAGCCGAAGAAGTCGAGGATGAGCCGGATCCTCTCGCGGTGGAAAAGAAGGTCGACCCACTCCCACCAGTCAAAATTCGACCTCCATATCCCGCTGCATTACGAAGGGGAAAATCGGATAAGCACTTCGAGCGCTTTATTAATTTTTTAAGAAGTTAGAAATTAACATTCTTTTTTGTGAAGCTCTCTTGCAGATTCCGAAGTATGCCAAATTTGTCAAGGAGTGGCTATCAAACCGGAACAAGCTAGAGCAATATGGCATGATAGCCTTTAACGAAGAATGCTCTGCGGTGCTACAAAGGAAGCTACCACCAAAGCTCAAAGATAGGGGGAGTTTTTCTATTCTTTGCACTATTGGCTCATTATCATTTACTAATGTTCTTTGTGATTTAGGAACAAGTATTAACTTGTTACCTTTTTCACTTGTAAAAAAGCTAGGGATTGGTGAGCCAAAGCCTACATCGACGATCTCAAACTAGCGGATAGATCAATCACATACCCACGAGTAGTACTGTCAATCCGGCCCGCGGCCCGCGGGCCGGCCCGCCCCGCCCCGCCAAAAGGGCGGGGCGGGCTGCAATTTTTTAGGCCCGCTGAAGGGCGGGCCTGAGCGGGCCAGCCCGCGCGGGCCGCGGGCTTTGGCGGGGCGGGGCGGGCTAGCCCGCGGCCGGCCCGCCAATTTAAGGTATTATATATATTATATAATATATACTAAATCTATAATAAATATTAAGTTAATTAGATATTTAATTAATAAATCATCTAATTATTATCATGTTTATTAATTAAAAAATAATTAATTGCATATTTCTATCTAATTTTTTAATAAATTCAACAATTAATAATAAATTATTAATAAATTAAAAGGTATTAATTATTTTTTTAAATGGGCGGGCCTGGCCCGCCGGGCCCGCGGCCCGCCGCGGGGCGGGGCGGGCTCCTATTTTTAGGGCCCGCCAAACGGCGGGCCGGCCCGCCCCGCCCCGCCGGACGGCGGGCTTTGGCGGGCGGCGGGCCGGCCAATTTGACAGCTCTACCCACGAGGAGTATTGGAGGTCGTATTAGTGAAGGTTGGAGAGCACTACTTCCCAGCCGATTTCGTGGTACTAGACATGGAAGAGGACACCGACATGCCTCATATTTTAGGAAGACCGTTTCTGAATACGGCAAGAGCTCTTATTGGTGTTGGTAATGGTAGCTCGTCCTACATGTGGGGATGAGAAAGTTATATTTGATGTTTATAAAGCAATGAAACGCCCTCCAGATGACGATTCTTGTTCCTTTATTGATAGTATGACGCATGTGCTCTGAAGTATTTTAAAACTTTCAGGAATAAGGAAAACTTGGAAGCATGCCTAGTCGGAGACGAGTCCAAGGAAATGGTCGATACCGTAGTAAGCTTAGAAGCGAACCCACCTCACCGGAGGTCGTCCAAGCCAAAAATAGAGCGTCTCGATCGATCATTAGCCACACAACCTCGACCGTCAATAGAAGACCCTCCGATTCTAGAGCTTAAACCCTTACCTAGTCATCTTAAATATGTTTACCTTGGTACCCTTGATACTTTACCCGTGATTATTTCTTCCACTTTGACAGATCTAATGGAGGAATAGCTAGTGAGGGTGCTAAGAGAACACAAACGAGCATTCGCATGGAAGATTGCTGACATCAAGGGAGTAAGTCCGACCGTTTGCATGCACAAGATTTTGATGGAAGATTCTTACAAGCCGGTCACACAACCACAAATACGCCTAAACCTAGGGATGCAAGAAGTGGTGAAAAATGAGGTAATTAAGCTTCTGGACGCAGGTATTATCTACCCTATCTCTGATAGCGCATGGGTTAGTCCGACCCAAGTTGTTCCAAAAAAGGGAGGTATGATTGTTATAAAGAATGCCTCTAATGAGTTGATTCCCACGAGGACTGTTACGGGGTGGCGTGTATGCATAGATTATAAAAAATTTTGAATGATGCCACCCGTAAGGATCATTTCCCCCTCCCCCTTATTGATCAAATATTAGAAAGACTAGCTGGACATGAGTTTTACTGCTTTCTAGATGGTTATTCAGGTTATAATCAGATTTCTATAGCACCTAGGGATCAGGAAAAGACGACTTTTACTTGTCCTTATGGTACTTTTGCATATAGACGTATGCCATTCTGATTATGTAATGCACCAACTACTTTTCAGAAATGCATGCTTGCTATTTTTCATGACATGGTAGGGAAGTTTATGGAGATATTCATGGATGATTTTTCTGTATTTGGGTCTACGTTCGATACATGCCTTGATAATTTTGCATCTGTTCTATCTCGATGTGTAGAGACTAACCTTGTCTTAAATTGGGAGAAGTGTCATTTTATGATACATGAAGGTATAGTTCTCGGGCACAAGGTATCACACAAAGGAATCGAGGTAGATCGAGCCAAGGTTGACGCGATTGGCAGTTGCCACCACCCACGTCAGTGAAAGGAGTTCGAAGCTTCTTGGGACATGCAGGATTCTACCGACGCTTCATAAGGATTTTTCAAAAATAGCTAAGCTTCTTCCGACATGCAGGCTTTTTGAACTTTAAAGGAGAGACTCACCACGGCCCCAGTGATGGTCGCACCAGACTGGACACTCCCATTTATATTGATGTGCGATGCTAACGATGGTGCTGTAGGTGCAGTTCTAGGACAACGCAAGGATAAGGTATTTCAGGTCATTTACTACGCTAGTAAAACTCTGGACGATGCACAGAGAAATTATGCTACTACTGAGAAAGAGTCACTAGCCGTGGTATTTGCAGTAGATAAATTTCATTCTTACCTAGTGTTGAATAAGGAAATCATCTACACTGATCATGCTGCACTTAGATACTTATTTGCTAAGAAAGATGCTAAGCCTAGGTTGATTCGCTGGATTTTACTACTTCAGGAGTATGACTTAGAGATTCGTGATAAAAAAAAAAGGTGTTGAGAATGTGATAGCTGATCACTTATCTAGATTAGATAATTCACATGAGCAGGATAAGGAGCTACCTATTGACGAATGTTTTTCTGATGAACAATTATATGCTTTAATCGATACATCATTGCCTTGGTTTGCCTAGTTTGCGATCTGACACTGTATGTGAGAGCTGTCCCATTTGCATTGTTAAGTCCTTTATTGCAGCCCATATATCATGGAAGCCTTCCTGAACTCTCCCTTCTAGACCCTGGAGTCTCTCCTCCGTCTTGCGATTTTGATCGCCTTGAACCGCCGCCATTTTTCCAAGGCTATCTCTCAGTCGGCCTTTTGCTTTGTTGGTGGCTCAATTTGTTGATTCTGAACTCCTGGAGGCTTCAAGTAATGCGAGTTGCCATACGACAAATTAGGATGGCTTCTCCAGTTCGGATCGTATGTGTTGGAGTATGCATTCCTCCGCCTATTGTGGATGTGATTGACCGTCTCAGGGTCCTGGGAGTGTATCTGGTCTAACCTTTTACGTATGGCTTCGAGCTGCGCCTCCAACGAGCTACTTATCTCATGTACTCCCAGCCGTCCGTCGATCCAGATCGTGCTCCGTATATCTTGCAGGATAGGCTGCAATTCGCTCGATGGCTTGGAGTGCTTCCTCATCGCCTAACTCCATGAAATTCCGTGTGCATCCGCCGTCAACGATCCTTTTATTTGGTGTGCTCAGCTCTAAGAAGAATGACTGTATCTGAACGCTCACGGGTATTCTGTGGTTTGGACATTGTCTGAGAAGGCTCTACTCCATGCACTCAGAGATTCGCCACCTTCTTGTTTGAAGTTTACTAGCTGGCTCCTAATCTCGCTGGTCCTTGACAGTGGTAATATTTGCCCAAAAAGCACTCAACTAGTTGCTCCCAACTAGTGATAGATGCATGTGGCAATCATGAGAACCATTCAGAAGCCTTACCTGTCAAAGAAAAGGGAAAAATGTTAGTTTTATCACTTCTGTGGAGACGCCAGGATACTTAATAGTTCTGCAAATTTGAGTAAATTCCAAAATATGTGAATTTGCGTCCTCGTTTGTAAGCCCATGAAACTGTGTTGAACCTGTCACCATCTGTATAGTAATGGGTTTAACCTCAAATGATTATTTGGTCCTGGCGGGATGGCAATCGGGTCGCTGTCATCGAAAATTCCTGGAAGTGCTCGACTTAGTAAAGTGGGCCGTGGCGGAACAATATGTTCTTCCTCGTGTTCTTGATTGTTCATTCTCAGTCTACCATTTCGATTGTTTCGCCGACATGTTGCTTCAATTTCTGCGTCAAATAGCAATGGTACGTTCCTCGAGCTTCGTGTCATGCACTAATCGAAATATATGCAAAAGATGAAAAATCAGCGTAAGCTATTGGCAAAAATAGTAAAATAATAATAATAATAATAAAATAATAATAATAAACGAGAAGTAAACATCTAAACTAAAACTCAGAATAAATTCTAAAATTAATAATATAGCTATCCCCGGCAACAGCGCCAAAAACTTGACACGCTCAAATACTAGGTGTACTAGGTCGTGCAAGTAGTAAAACGGACGAAGTCCGAGTATCGATCGACAAAGGTAGCTTGATTAATTCTAAGATATTAAACCTAATTCTAATTAGACTAAGAGAATTTTTATAGTTTTGATGATTTAATTAAACGAGTAAAGTGTAAATAATAAAATAGACGCAAATAAAATAGATGAAATAAAAATCAATTTACGACGAGTGACCAATGCACATGCTCAGGACAAATAATTCCTACGTTTTCATAAAATCTATCCTATCTAACCATCATGAATCTAAGTCAAGGTACAATTTCCTAAGATAATCGCTACTCGTTTGTCCCGCAATAGCGATCCTATGCGATAGAGAACCAACCCGTATATGTCTATAGGATTGTAGTTTCTACGCACACATTAAATCTCTATGAAATTCCCCGAGCTTAAACGCTTTCGGCACTTAAGGATTCGAAAACCACACATACGAAACCGAATTCCATCTCTGGTCGGTTTTACGTAGTGATGTTCGATGTTTATTGTTCTAACCGGTCTAGTCACTTTGTTCGTCTCATAAACCAATCAAATAAACATGCATATGTTGATCAGGCATACACAAGCATTAAGCGCAAACAAGGAACACGTGACTCGATTCACACGATCAACTAAGATAAGAAAAATATTAATAGGTAGTCATTATTTGGCCTACCATGGCCTTAACCACAAAATAATCTAAGCTAGCATATTAATAAAATAAAAACACAAAATATTCAATTCAGACATAATAGAGAAACAATATAAACTTCGCCTTTACGGAAGAAACGCCTCGCAAGCGTCGATCGTCTCTTTCATCGCAGCTCTATTTATTTTTCGTCGTAGGTCTGCCCCGTATACTTCTTCGCTGATTTCTTCTAAGTTCAGCCATCAAGCTCTGGTTTTTTTTCTTCGCTGCCCAGCTCTCCCTTATATAGAAATAATCTTAGCCGACTTAAGCAACCAAGTCTAATATCTTATAATATTCGTATCTTTACTAGGTATAGATATGATTTGACTTTCCATCTCCTTAGAATATCTCACGTGGCATACATAGTGAATTATTTGACTTATTCTTCAAGCCTATCCTTGCTCTTCACGTTATATTGCCAAGAAATTAGAAAAATCAGGTAAATTGCATGGTTTTGTCCAAGTAATATAGAAGATTGCGAGAAGATCCCCGAAGATTCAAATCGTTCCACAAGTGATCTTGTTTGCTCGGATATCTGTCGAAAAATAAATCTGAAAATAAATATAGGATATCGAGGAAATTTTAGGTAAATAACGATCGAAAATAGGCTTTTACGGGGTATAAAAATAATATAAATTCCTAACTTATCAAAGACCAAGTTTGTTTGTTAAAGAAATCCTTATACGGATTAAAGCAGTCTCCAAGACAGTGGTATAAACGGTTTAATTCTTTTATGTTGGGTCATGGTTTCTCCAGGAGCAAATATGATAGTTGTGTTTACTTCCGGAAGTTAAATGACAGTTCGTTCATTTATCTATTGTTATATGTTGATGACATGCTCATTGTGGCTTAGAATCTTGCAAAAATTCACCAATTGAAGCCTTATTGAATGGTGAATTTGAAATGAAATATTTAAAAGCAGCTAAGAAGATTCTTGGTATGGAGATTAGAAGTGATAGAGGAGCTGGTGAGTTACACCTGACCTAGGAAAGTTACCTAAGAAAGGTTTTGGAGAGATTTAGCATGAACGATGCCAAACTAGTCAGCACTCCTCTTGCTAGCCATTTTAGGCTATGCGCTGCTCAGTCACCATCATCAGATGAGGAAGAAGCGTACGTGGCATGAGTTCCCTACTCGATGCAGTCGGCAGTATTATGTATGCAATGGTATGTACAAGTCCTGACATTTCACAGGTTGTTAGTGTTGTTAGCAGGTATATGGCTAATTCAGGGAAAGAACACTGGCAAGCAGCGAAGTGGATTCTCAGATACTTGAAGGGTACTCTAAGCTTTTGTTTGGAGTTTGGGAGAAACAGTCATACTCTCGTTGGCTTCATCGATTCAGATTACGCAGGTGATCTCGATAAACGACGATCTCTTACTGGTTATATGTTTTCTATTGGAGGTTGTGCAGTTAGCTGGAAAGCTACTCTACAGCATGTAGTGGTGTTATCTACTACTGAGGCAGAATACATGGCAATTACTGACGCGATTAACCCAGAATCAGAGAGTCATTACTATTCTGTGATAGTCAAAATGCGATTCATTTGACTAAGGACCAGATGTATCACGAAAGGACTAAGCATATTGATGTCAAGTATCATTTTATTCGTGATGTCATTGCAGATAAGGTGTTTATCAAGAAGATTAACACGAAGGATAATCATGCGGATATGTTTACGAAGGCTCTTCCAGTTTCCAAGTTCAAGCATTGCTTGGACTTGATTGGTTTTTCAGAAATGGTGAACTAGCCCGTCGGGGCTAAGGTCGGAGGGAGATAAAGGTGTTACTATTAAGGTGGAGTAATTTTCAGAATCAAGGTCAAGGTGGAGATTTGTTGACATGACCTTTCATCTATTAAACCATGTTGGCATTTGAAAAGTCATAATGAGTATAATTCAAAGACGAAACGTGACGCTGTTGTGTGCGGCGCCTCATTTGATTGCCAAATGTGTGCGCCCACTATTATGACCATGAATGCGTGTGTTTACATGGCAATCGAGGCAAAAGGTTTTGCTTATAAATACAGATGCTCATCGAAGGAATCAAGACGCCATAGGCCACAGACCAAACCACCACAACTCAGCGAGGGTTTATTCCTTGGTCACCTCTTTTCCGATATTTTCGTTGTAGCTTACTCCTAGTTGTGTAGCTGTTTTTGTACCACGTCAGTGTACGTGTCTGTAATATCTCCACATAATAAAGAAGTTCTACCCTCCGGCCCGTGGACGTAGGTCATTCTGACCGAACCACGTAGATCTCGTGTTCACTGTTCAAATTTATTTTTCGTCTCTTTTATTTATTATCGTCATTTTTCGAGCAGAATAATTATCGGGAATTTCCTCATATCCTAACAATATACTTGTGTGTGTGCTTACATATCAGCGACAAATACGGGACCGAAAGACAGTAGTTACTTAACTGCCGTAATCTTCTTATATTTTTCAAATAATCTATATATGTATTATTATATGATATTGGGGACTAGGGTGATGTGATATTTGAGGGGCCCATTCTGTTCTTATTTACTTCTTTTATTTTGTGAATTCGGTTCAGGATTTATACCTGCCGTGCGTATTTGATGTTGTAAATCTTTGAATCTGGTACATGAATAGTTTAGATAATTGATCCGTCCGCCGCATATATTAATGTATGTATCTACTATTAAAGTTTAGAGTCATACTAATTAGTGGCAGTCGGTCGATGAATTATGAATCTGCATATATCCACCATATCAAATATTTATGTTAATGTTGACACTTCAACGTTGGTAATGTTGGGAGAACATTCTAGCCAACATTTGGTGGCCAATAATGTCTCATTTATCAGTTTTATCTTTCATACCTAAAACTTATTTAATTCGGTTCTTGGTTATTTTTAGTGTTTTGCAGGACTTGGATAAGGAATGAGTCAATAACGTGGAAAATCGTGTGGATAAAAAGGAGCATACTAAGGAAGCATACTAAATATAGGATGTTTGGAGCTCAAGTCAAGACCAAGTCGATTGAGCTGATCTAAACTAACTCCCAACGGTCACAAACAGTTAGTGGATATTGTGGAAGTTAGTGGACGTTGCCAAGTCGTTGTGGGAAGTTGGGCAAAGTCGAAGACATATAAATAGAGACTTTTCGTGACCATTTGAAGGACGATGTTTTGACGAAGGAAAATATCGAGCGAACTTTGAGAGAGATATCACAAGAGTTCATTTTAGCCTAGTATTCAGTTTGCAAGTCTTAGAACTTTGTAGGTTTTTCAAGATCGTTTAGATTCGTAGTTTTTCTAGGCTTATGTTTACTATCTGTTGATAGTTAATTTGTAATCCATCATCGTAGGGGAATTTCGCCTTGAGGCACGCAGCAAGTTCCAAGTTGAAGAACTTACTGCAAAATTTACTTCTCGTGTTTATCAATTTCGTCACTAAGTAATTCACTATATTCCGATGTGCTCTTGAGTGTTAGATTGAGTGTTAGCCCAACATTACATCCAACATCCAGTTTATACTTAGTGTTTTTACATCCATTTCGACGGGACATCCTTCAAAGTGGTCAGAGCCTACGCTTGACATTACTAAGCGCAAAGATTCATCTACAATGGACATTACAAGCTCAAATCATATCGGCAAAGTCCCTGCGTTAGACGGCTCCAATTACGCCTATTGAAAGGTTCGCGTACGCCAGTGCATCAAATCGATCGATATGCGTGCGTTGGAAGTTGCGCTTAATGGTTACAGTCCACCTCGAACAGCCCCAGACGCTGATGGAGAAGTTGTTGACAAACCAATCGATAAATGGACCGTGGCTGAACAAAATGCGGTTGAGTTCAACGACAAAGCTCTAAATGCAATCTTTTCAGTAGTCGACATTTTCATGTTCAAGGTCATCCAAAACTGCACCTCTGCAAAGAATGTGTGGGATCTGCTGCAGAGGTATTGCGAAGGCGACGCAAGTGTAAGGGAAACCAGACTACGGATGCTCCTCAACCAGTTCGAAACCTCAGGATGTAGAAAGACGAGGACATCACCACGTACTTTGGAAAGATTCTGACGATCTCTAGTGAATGTGCCAGCCTTGGAGATCCAATCGCAAATAACGTACTAATTTCTAAAGCTATATGTACACTAACTAAAAAGTTTAATGTGAAGGTAGTGGCGGTCGAAGAAGCACGCAACTTGGGCACGATGGAAATCAACATCTTGATGAATATTATGAAGAACTACGAGACCAACCTCGAAGTCCAAACGAGAGTTTCTCGCAGCAAAACCTCGCTCTAGTCAGTCAGCCATCTAAGGTTCAAACCGAGGATGATTCTGACGAGGATGAGGACGCGGCCATGCTAGTGAAGAAGCTCACGAAGTTCTACAAGAAGAAAATGTGGAGGCAAATGTTGACCCAACATTTAGGAAAGGCCAAAGTTCAAAGGAATCGAAGTCTGCTCCTCCGTTCTTCAAACGCAAACCAGATGGTAAGAAGATAAACTTCAACTGGGAATCAGTGAGATTCTATGAATGTCAAGGATAGGGCCATTTTGCCAACGAATGTGCTAACACCCTTCGCAAGCACGGAAAGGCTATGTTGATCGATCTGTCCGACGATGAAGATGAAGAAACAAGTCCAATGGAGTCCAAGAAGTCATCAGTAACCATACAATCCTTCTCATACAATGAAGAAGAAGAAGATCAGCAAATCAGTTGCGGTAACTGATGTTGAGCCAACATTTGACTCAACATCTGGGAAACATATTATTTTTATTATGATGATTCAAACTGTCTTGATGGGTATTCTAGTTCTGATGATGCAGAGTTAGAAACTGACGTTTTTGTAGAAGTCCAAACCAAGGAAGTCGTCAAGCAGTTGTCCACTCAATATGAGAGGAAAAGGCAAGGAATACGGAACTCAAAGCCGAGCTAAAGTTGCTGTCCGTGAAAACAAGAAAAATGAGAAGATGATCAAAAGCTTGTTCGATGGTATGAACAAGATGGAAGCCGTACTGACACTAAAGGACAAGGAGATTGACAAACTTCAAAAGCGAGTCAACGAAGCCAACGAAACGTTCACGAAGTTGAACATGGGTAAATCGACCCTTGATGAGGTATTATCATTAGGTTTTATAAGCAAGATTTAGGATTCAATTCTCAGCCTACTAATGATTCTGATTCTGTTATTCATGATAGATCTAAGATAGTTTTTGTTAAGGAGAATGCCGAGCATGTTACGAATGAAAGTAGTGAGAATTTAGTCATTCAGAAGCGTATTAAGCATGCTTAAACTGCCACTAATCATTAATTTGGTGTGTTTATTGATCAATCATGTCTCATCTACAAAATAGTTATTATTTTTAAAAAATAATATAACTACCCACTACCCATTGTTTTAAAAAAATAATAAAAATATTAATAAAACTATAAAAAAAATAAAACCACCCGCCATCTTTTCCTGTAAATCTAAACTTGGTATGTAATTTTATATTCTCATTTTACACCTCTGATGAATTACTATTTACATTAATTACATACTAAATTATATTTCTCTTCTATATACTTATAAAGATGGATTATATTTATCTTATAATTTCCACTATGTATTTTAGATTAACTAATATAATATATGTATTTGCACACGCATTTGAGTTTGCAAGAATTACTAGTATTGATAATTCTGGACGCATCACTATCCACGTTGATCGACCAACAACCTACTCATTTTCATGAGATAGCAATTACAATAAGTTGTTTTATTAATTGATAATAAGTCATTATCGACTAATTGTCATTGCAAAAGCTGGGCTGTAATAAGTTATGGCTCCACCATAAACCATTATCAAGTGTAATGAATCTAGTATGTTCTTAGTTTACCTATTAATTAGGTCTTCTATACTTATTTCGGAGGTAATCTGTAGAGTCTTGTAGGGTCTTGATTAGATGAATAATCTAATTGGAATTTATGATAATTTATAGACTAATCTTTCATGTATATTAGAGAGGAGATTTGGTGGGGGATTGGATTAACTTTAATAACCTTTTCTGTTTTTAATGTGGAATCGATTCCGTTCCCGCCAATATGCTTTTCTTTTTTCTTTTTTTATCATATTTTAATACTAGTACGTAAACGTAAGACTATTTAATTTTAATTAACCGTATCATATGACGATAATATTTTGAATATATTAGTCGCCACCTTTCACCAGTCGTTGAATTTATACTTCATGAAACGTCAGTCTAGACATATATGTATAAATTATAGATCTGTCTCGTGATGTTTGCAGTAGGGGTGAGCAAAATTGGGTATCCGGTTTTTCGGATATCCGAATTTCGGATATCCGGATTTTCGGATATCGAAAAATGGTATCCGTATCCGCCCCGGTTTTAATCGGATATCCAAAAATCGGATATCCGGTTTATTCGGATATTTTTACCGGATATCCGCATCCGTTTTTAAATTTATTTTTCTTATATTTTCATTTATTTTATATTTAAAATCATATTTTTTATTTCTTATCACAATAAAAAAATATATCGTTTTAATATAAGAATTTCTACACATAATATTCACACTATGTGAATTTATGATTCGAAGTTACCTAAACACAAACCACAAATTCACATTAATTTATTAACTTGCATCTCGATGTTTTTATGTTTTTTATCCCAATTCTCTAACAAAGTTTTTTGCAATAATAAAATAATATAAATTTAAAAATTCTACTTGAAGATTTTTTTTTTTTTCATTTTTGGACCTTTATTTTTCTTTTGGACTATTTTTTTATTTTTTTTAATTTTTTAAATATAAAACCGGATATCGGATATCCGGATTTTAGACAAACCACTATCCGTATCCGATCCGATTTATTTTAAAATAGATCGGATCGGATATCCGATCCGGTTTTATAAATCGGATATCCGTTTTTTCGGGTTTTGTCGGAATCCGGTTTTCGGATATTTTTGCTCACCCAAGTTTGCAGTAGCTATATATACCAATTACCAACTGCATTATTATAATTTTGTTTACTTTATGGTAATTGACTAGGCATGTGCTCGAGGAATTCTTGGATAATTTACACAACATTATTAAGTAACTACAGAATGTCTTTGCTAAAGATGCATTCTTCTTAAAATATCTTATTAAATCATGTGTTTGTTGGTTTGGAGTCAAATATATTTTCCTTATAGAGTAAAAAAGTATGACTTTGGAGTTTGACTAAAACATTAGAATAAGAAAAGTAAAGATTTTTATCTCACGAATTCCAATTTTCTTTACTAACACATTATTTCATAATATTTTTTCAAACATCACCCCTTTTAACAAATGTAAATTGCAATAATCATTTAACTCTCGTTATATTTAAAAAGCCTTCACTAATAATAGTAATAATAATAATTATACAGCAGCAACCTTTATTCTAATTAATCAGAGTTATGAAGTAAGGGGTGTTTAGACTTAAAAGTTCATCATTGTTATCAATACCATGCATCAAATTTTCGAAAAAGAGACAAAGAAAAGATGATAATAGGATAAAGTGGTCTGTAGGTTCACATTCTCAAGCTAAAAAAGACATCCCATTTATTATATTGGCTAGTGTTGACGTAAGAAAAACAAAACAAAGTATTTAACTAAAGTTGGGGTCTTTACACATAGATATCATCTCTGTAAAAAAGAACTTGTAATGTAGTACCATGACAGGATTTTTTTATATGTAGGTACCTAACAGAATAATTTTTTTGCAGATAGGTACCCGATCCGTCACAGGTATGCCATACAACACATTCGGGTACCCTATATCAACACAGTTGGGTACCTTATATATAGAAAATGGTATGTCGTATTAGCACATTTAGGTATGCCTTATTTAAAACATAGGTACGTCGTACGACCACATTTAGGTACCCTATATCAACATGTTATGGTACGCCATACACATACAGAAATGTACGGCATGACTGAAGAAACTGGTAAAAATTAAATCGGGTACCTATTTGTAAAATTTTCTAACATTAGTATATATGTGTAAAAATTTTATTCATTGGGTATTTATGTGTGATGTCCGCGAATTAAACTTCCGGTCTCTTTGCTAAAGCACATTTAACTGAGAAAAGCCCATTTGAACTGATTCTCTTTAAAAAAATTTGGATCTTTTAGGATGAAACAAAGCCCATTTGTTGTTGGTTGATTTTAGCATAATTGGGTTTCGAAGTATTACTGCGTGGTCTTAATTTGAGGTAAGTTTTTGTTGTTACTAAAAGAGAAGTAACATTAATTGAACTATTTTTTTTCCCATGGGATTGGCCCTAAACCCTAACAAGATGCTTTGAACTGCTCATATTGGTCTGGTTCTATGAATCTTGTTTTTCTTTTTCATTAGCATTTTTGTCGTGGTAAGAGTTTTTTTTCTTCGTTAGATCTCTTTAACCTCCTGTAAATGTTTTTATTGATTATATTTGTTTTTATTATTCATCAAACCACATATGTCGAGTATCGATTTGAAGATCGGGTTTTGATTTAGATAAAACTAAAACCTCAATTATCGGGCCGAAATAATAAATTGAAGAAGACCGCTCAAACCGCACTAATCACATGTCAAATATGCTTTGTATCAGCTTAAGTAATTGATTGTTCTTTGTGCCTCAATATTTGATGTAACGTTAGCTTAACAATAACCAATAACCAAATAATCATGGACAAAGCTGAAATGAATTTCGTAAATCCCGCACTAAAATAATTGGAATCTGTCGGGATTAGCGAGCCAACACCTCGCTGGAGCCGCCAGAATAGGTTGGAGAAAGTGGCCGGTCGAAGAGCTGAAGCTGGAAATAGTTTTCTGCTGAAGAAGAGTTGCGACGCACAGTTGTCGTCCATTCGTGTTGGCGCGTAATCGAAGGGCTGGAATTTGAAGGCTGACGATTTAATCCCGTTCGTTAGATGGGCGCGAAGTTAATCGACACCCAGATTGAAGGAAGTGAGATGATGCGGATGCCGAAGATCGATCGTTAGATCTCAATCGGATGGCTGGGACTGAACGCGTGAAATCACTTATAGAAGTGTCACGCGTTTCCTACTTGATCACGCTTAAACGCGAGTACACGTGGAGCGCTGAGCAGCGTTGGATCAGACAAATCGGACGGACGAGATAATTCAATCATCACATCTTCCACATGACTTCGGTATTATAAATTCAGTGTTTGTAAGTTCGACTAGCCATCTTTGAGCGTTCATAAGTTCGTATAGACTGGGAATCACGTGAGGTGTAAACACAAAGGTTGTAGAGGGCACGACAATGTGTAACTCTTGTGTTGTGATTAATACGAAAGGAAACTCGGTTGATCCGTGGACGTAGGCCAAAGTTAGGGCCGAACCACGTAAATCCTGTCTTAGTGTGTGTGAGTTTGTTTGCTGTTTTTGTGTTCGATTGAGCTCCAAGTTGCTCAACTCGATCCAGAACTTTAGCATACACTAAAAGTACATTGAATCCTCGTTCGAGAGGTAGCCATTTCACACCATAATCAAAAGGCATTCTCATGTAGTCATCCATTGTAATTCATCACACAATTGAAATAACATGTTAAGTGTATTATCCTCGTCCTAAACAGATTTAACATTCTATTAACGGCTCTGTAATTAACATTTATTTAATAAAACTGCCACATATTATTATGACATTACATGTGCAAAGCTACTCGACTTTCGAGGGGTTGTCAGTCATGTCCAAACACGAGCTCGCCAGTGCTTTGTCTTTGTAAGCTTTCAAGAGCCCCTTTGCAGTGCAAGTTGTATGTATATTCCAAATTTACCCTTTTTTAATTTTTGTTTTGTATTTAATATGTATCTGTATTAGATTCTGCAGCTTCAAAAAATACCCTTTCTAGGACAGATTACAGCTGTTTTTTCTTCTTCCTAGGTCCTTCAATAATACTATTCAACTATCATTTAAGCACTGTCCCATTTTGCCCTTTGTGATCAATTAAGCTTTTCTCAACGCTCTAAGGCTATTAATGTCATTTCACAGAGCACGGGTTCAACTTCAATTAATCGATAACATAAGGCTACAGAGGCCAATTGTCTATTCTCCGTCTCTCTCTCAGATAAACATAAGTAATTCTCATTATATGATTGAGGGCATTATATGATTGAGGGGCAAGCTAACTGCTTCGTCTTTCTTGAAACAGAGCAGTTGCTGAGAAACCAAACCAAACCAAATAGTTGAAAGAAAGCTCGCTTTGTGTTTCCATAGGAGAGTTGTTAATCATTGTTCGTCATAATTGGCTTGTTATTATCAAGACTTTCATTACCATCGAAGCAAGAACGAAGAAACCACATATACAAAATCAATCAATATCCTTCCATTCCTTGTTTTCCACTTCATCTCCTTCCCATACCAAATCAAGAAAAGCCCACCTCAACCACCTTCTCATCTATGCTATTACTATTCATTCGACGCTCGCCAGTTCTTCGGTTTAAGAGGGACGACGACGAGCCATGCTCGAAACCACCAATAATAAGCCGCCATCGTCGTCATCTATCAAGAACAGAGGATTCTATGTAAGGATGAGGCTTCTCCACGGCAATAGCTCGAGGGGTAATAATAGCGCGAGGAATCATCGGAGCTTTTGTTATGGATGTCTGAAATGGATTATATGGTTCTCCGTTGCCTTCTATTTCTTCTCTTCTTTCCTTATCACCGGCGACGATGGCGGCGATAGTAGGCCTGCTACGGCGACGTCTTTCTCGAGAACCACCGTTGTTTCCAAGACAAAAGCCTCTCGCGCCCTCATTGAAGAACACGCCCTCCACGCCCTGAATGACGCAAGAAGTGGTAGTCTTTTTCTTCTTCTCCCCTTTTCTTGTAAGAACAAATCTCTTTTTTCTGTTGTAATGATTTCAGAGAATTTATGGGTTGCTTTCTCTGTTTTATCCTTTCCTTTTTATCGTTTGTCAGGTCCGTTCAAAGGCATGAAGATATACGTTTACGACCTCCCGCCGAAGTACAACGCCGATTGGCTGGCGAACGAACGGTGCAGCACCCACTTGTTCGCGGCGGAGGTGGCAATCCACCGAGCACTTCTTACCAGCGACGTCCGTACGTTAGACCCATGGGACGCCGATTTCTTCTTCGTCCCCGTCTACGTCTCCTGCAATTTCAGCAAAGTCAACGGTTTTCCGATGATCGGACACGCTCGCTCCCTCACGGCGGAGGCTATTCGCCACGTCTCCTCTCAGCTACCTTTTTGGAACCGTAGCAATGGGCTCGACCACGTCTTCGTCGCCTCCCACGATTTCGGCTCTTGCTTCCACACCATGGTAAGACGACGGCGACGGCGACGAATTTAATTGATGGTCCTTTCTCGTCAATCATGGCTTCTTCCATTTTTTAAGGTTCTTGCATGTGACCCGTCGCTGTCGTCGTGAGTTGGAAGAAATCAATAATAAAAATACCATTTTCTTTCTTTCCCAGGAAGACGCTGCAATAGCAGATGGCGTCCCTCAATTCATGAAGAATTCGATAATCCTCCAAACATTTGGAGTAAAGCACGAGCATCCATGCCAAGACGTAGAACACATCGTAATTCCTCCTTATATCCCTCCCAAGAGCGTCGAATCAACCCTTCGAAAGTCGCCCATTAATGGCCGGCGGGACATCTTCGCCTTCTTCCGCGGCAAAATGGAAGTCCACCCCAAGAACGTCAGCGGCCGTTATTACAGCAAGTGAGTAATAAGCCCCACCATTCTTTCTCAACATGGGTCGATGTTATCAGTGTTGGGGATTGCGTTGTTCTTACGTTGTTCTTGAATTTACAGGCGAGTGAGGACGGCGATACTGCGTAGGTACGGAAACGACCGAAGGTTTTACCTAAAGAGGCATCGATTCGCCGGCTATCAGTCTGAAATAGTCCGTTCGAAATTTTGCCTCTGCCCTTTGGGTTGGGCTCCGTGGAGCCCGCGGCTGGTCGAGTCGGTGGTCCTCGGCTGCGTCCCCGTCATAGTCGCCGACGGAATCCAACTGCCGTTCGCCTCCGCCGTACCCTGGCCGGAGATTTCGCTGACGGTGGCCGAGGGCGAGGTGGATCGGCTCGGTCGTATCCTCGAACACGTGGCGGGCACGAACTACACTTCCATACTGAGGAACCTGATGGATCCGACGGTGAGGAATGCCCTGCTGTTCAACGATCCGATGGTGGAAGGAGATGCCACGTGGCGTGTTCTGTTGGCCCTGTCGGATAGGATGGGGAGATCCCACAAGAGGCCGAGGGTTTCCGGCGAATGAGGCGGCGACACGTGGCAGCTGATGTTATGCGATTGGTAGTTGGAGACAGCTGTGATGACTTGGGGACAAACAAGTATGTGTGCATATGTTTTTTTTTTTTTTATTATCCGTTGGATGTGTTCGAGTATGAAGTGGCATTCTCTTCAACTTTTTCGGGGTTTTTTGGTGGGACAATTTAAGCGCATAAAGTGGGGCAGTTTTTTTTTTTAATCTCACATGTTACGTAATATGATATAAATGTCCGAATTTTGATTACTATGTGACATGTGATGAAAGATGAAGTGGGCAGAAAAAGGACGAGCGAGGTAATAAGCATCGTGGCTTCTCTGTCTTGCTCATGACATCACATGGGCTCTGTTTTTGTTATCTTTGGGTACATTTTTTTTTTCGTATGTATGTTAGAATTTAGATTTCGTTCGTTCTTTACTGAAGTAGAGAAACATTTGGCAATGGATGCAATAATGTCTATATGTAATAAATACATTTTTTTTGACTTGGCAATGAGGTTAAGCTAATAATAATAAATACTAGTGTAGCAGAAGCAGGGGGTATGTTGACTGTGTTTACAGGCTGTCATTGAAATTTTAAACTTTGGAATTTAATGAGCATGTAATATATGGTTGAGGAGGGCGGTGAAAATATTGAATGCAGGCTATGTATTTATTGGAGAAAATGAATTAAAATCACGAGGGATGGATATTTTCCCTGGTTTTAAACTTTAAAGATTATTGTAAGTAGTTTTTAAATTTGTAACGGAGTAGACATATACATATGTGGAGAATAACACAGGCTGGCAAAAGTAGAGACTGTCAGTTTAGCTTTTATTATTTTGGGAATGGTGTGGTGCAGAAACTATCATGAAATGAAAGTAATAACAAATAAAAAGCATTAAAAATCCCTTTTGATTTAGACAAAGGTACCAAAATCCATATGATTTGAAAATTGCACCGAAGCTTGGTGTATTTAATCATGTGCTCGTTGTCATACACCCGCTAATTCGAGATATGATGCTAGGTTTTAGGTAATAGCACAAAGGCATTTAAAATTATGAAAAAAAAAAACATGTTACTGTATCATTCACCAGTTTTATGCCCGTGCATTTCCCATGTGTAATATGTGTAATTAATAGATAGTATTTTCCACTTTGTTAGTGGGTGGTTTTTCATTTGTTTTTTTTTTTTTTTGTTTAATATAATAAAATGGATGCGTGGCGAATGGAGAACAGAATGATTGTATATATAAGATTTCAGTATAACAACGTGAGAGTATAATATAATTTAACACTAGTACAATTACAAAACGACAGTTCTCCTTTTACAACAAAAACCAACCACGTTACACATAAAACTAAAGTGAGAGTTTTCCCATAAAAGATTTTATATAAATGAATCTTTACTTGTTCCCCCTTAAACTAGTTTTACTAGCAACAAATTATTTTCCTACAACTTTATGTATCAGGAGTTGGTTTAAATAAGCCAATCAAAGTTTAGAATTTATGATTGGATTTCATTGACTCATGGAAGCATACTAAAATGATATTTATAATCACTGCAACAGATTGAAGGCGTGTATGTATTATATTTGAGTTCCATTCCATTCCACTTGCCAAGAATATTAAAAAATATGCATCAATTACTAGTGCCAATAATGTGATTCGAGGGACCCTATTTAGTTCACAAATATACTAAAAAATAATCATAAATTTCGAGTTTCATATGTTCTATCCTAATTATTTATCACTAAGTTCGAGCCCAAAAATTGTCGACGCTCGATTCATTTACAAGGCCATTCGCAAATTGGATTTTTAAGGGCAACTTTGGTTATGAGTCCTGTGACAATATGGTTTTGAGCTTCACTATCATACGATGGGAATATTGATACACACGTTTGTAATATTCAGTGGGATATTACGCCTTTCAACTTTAATTTTTCCATACTTTAATATATTAATCCATGCAGTCATGCAGAGGACGACAAGTATATTCTATAAACTGCAGCAAAATCAAAGACAAAAGTTTGAAATCAAAATAAAATGTAAATTGTGATCTGGGCTGCTCGTGACGCGAGCCCACTAAAACTTGGGGGTATTTTTGTCATTACACACCAAAATACAATTAGAATTAGGTTAGGTGGAAATGACAAGAAATGGGTATGCCCCATTTCGAGTTCTCGAAGCATCAAAGATTGATCTTTGAAGATGAACTCATTCCCTTAATCAGCAAATGTAAAGCTGTTTGATTGTCAATTATGGAGGCGGACAGGTATGAATTTTCACTTGTCTTTTCGTCGTACTATTAATTACCCAGACATATAGAAACACATCCAATGATGCTATGGAAAGTCCTCTACGTTTTAGTTATCAGTTGTTTTGTGTTATTGTGTATTTTTTTTTTTTTTTTTGTTTTTCTAACGGTGGTGGGAACTATCGGGTTTTTTTTTTTTCTTTTTAATATTTGAATGTCGTGTGTTTAAGCAATGTGAATTCGTTAGAAGGAAAATATATCTGTGGGGGTGAATTAAATTGCAGTTAGATCAATTTATTCATCATGCTTACCTTGAAATACTTCAATTTTATTCTTATTCGGTGAGTTAGCAATGTATTCTACAACATTTAACGTTTCATTTCATTGATCAATCAAACTTTTCTTATAGCAGTAACAGTACCATTATGAATTTCTTTACGGAGTAAAAGAAACTTCAGTTAACGTTACTCATTTAGTTCATCCATGACCTATGTCAGGCTAAACTCACCTGATACAACAGCAGTTGTTTTTGATGTCCTCGGCCATAAACTTCAGTTTTCGCAGGTACTGCTACTAGCTATTTCTGTCCTCAAAACGTTGGTTGAAACGAGTTAGTATTGCCTATCCAAAGGAGGGAGTGTGCATGACCTTGTTGATTTAGTGAGGTTGTAAAAAGAGTTTATGACTCTATAAACTATGTCGGATTCCTATCACTTAAGGGCCATCAGAACAGTTGTTTGTATCACTGATGTTTCATTAGGCTTGTTAGTAGATCATCTTTCTTATCTTTGTGGTAACTTTGATAGGATCCCAATTCTAAGCATCTAGGGACAACTGTTTGGGATGCATCAATGGTGTTTGCCAAATATCTGGTATTTTATGTTTTGCATTTGCGTTTGCCAAAGATATGCAATATTATATTGTATTGGTTCCTCAGCTTAACATCTTTTTTCCAATTTGTCTCGTCACTCAACTCACTTAACTTTGTGCTATGAACGAAGGAAAAGAACTGTAGAAAGGGAAGGTTTTCTCCCTCTAAATTGAAAGGAAAACGTGTAATTGAACTAGGAGCGGGCTGCGGGGTAGCTGGTTTTAGTGAGTTCATTTCATTTGTTTTTCTTTTTTTAACTAAAGCAAATGAATCTGAAAGTTCTTGATTTAATGAAATTTGTTGACTGCACTATATTTTTTTTCAGGCATGGCATTACTGGGCTGTGATGTCGTTTCAACAGATCAACCAGAGGTTTTGGCCTTGCTTAGGAGAAACATGGAGCGCAATACTTCTGCAATACAACAAATGACTAATGATTCTGGTTAGCAATCACGTTTTATATAATTATGTTTTCCTCTTCAGTTTAGCTATCTATCTTCAGGATTTTGGTAAACGACTATATCCCACTATGTAATTTTATTTTATTTTGATATGCTTAGCAGCATAAGATATGGTATGGTAGATAAAGAAGTCATTCCTTCACTTCGTTTTAGGTTCCTTTGGTTCAATCCAGGTTGCAGAGCTTAACTGGGGAGATAACGACCACATAAGAGCTGTTGATCCACCGTTTGACTACATCATTGGCACAGATGTTGTAAGTGGTTCGAACGTTAAGATTTTATCACTCTACGAGATTACTTTCTTGAATAAACCATGATTTGTCTCAAACTTACAAAAGATTCCTGACTTTTCTTACTAAGGTATACGCTGAGCATCTCTTGGAACCTCTATTACAGACAATACTCGCCCTTTCTGGTCCCAGAACCACAATCATGGTATTGTTGTAAAATAATATAACTGAACATTTCAATACACATTTCTCTTCCATTTTCTTGTTAAAATATTTGCGAAAATTTCTCCTTGGCAGTTGGGATATGAACTTCGTTCCAAAACCGTCCACGACCAAATGCTCGACCTGTGGAAGAGATATTTCGAGGTCAAGAACGTTCCTAAAGCCAAGGTTACCATTTTACATATTCACAACAACCGATATTACGAGCTTCTACATAGTCCTGTTGGAACACAAAAATAGCTATTTAACTTACTTTACATAGATGATCAAACCTTTGAATCTTTTTGACAGATGCACAGTGAGTACCAGCACCCAAGTATACAGTTGTTCATGATGAGCCTTAAACCTTCAGATTTAAGAATCAGTATGACCGAGGACGAAGATGTCAAATCTGAGGAAACATCGGATGAAGGCGATGGAAATAGTTGTGTTCTTGGAGGTATTCATAATAGCTCTACCGATGAACCTGAGAAGTCGAACATTTTAAGTTCGAATTTGCCCGAGAAAAATCTCAGTGAGTGGGAAGCTAGACGTTATGGGGCTATGGCTGCTCGCCTCCTTCGAGACGTAAAGATCACTTAGGCAGGCAGGCATACATGTAAGTTATTTAAGTTTGTTCCTAGAACATGGAAAAAAATAAATCTTTTATTAATGTTCTCAGCATGTTGGTTCTGTCACATTATCTTAAGATGGCTTTGTCTGATTTACATGTTGAAATGAAAATCTAAGCGTGTTTGTGTTGTGTTAGACTTGTCATAAATATTGCATTGTATCAATATGCTTGTTTCATGTATTACGTCAAATGAATAAAAACTAATCTTGTCAAATGGAGGCTAGCTAGCTATAAGAAACAAAAATCATCACTTTATATTAGAAAAACTTAACTTCACATGTATACAATTTCTCACATCTGTTGCACAAACATCTATTTCTATCTCCAGTCCATAATTGACGTCTTCTGCTAAACTTGCTACCATCATAGGATGGATTTTCGTTGCTCGTTCATCCCCGCTCCGATAATATATCTTCAGCTTTCTACTTCAATCGTTTGATCGATTTCTTCGATTTACATTCGCATTTCTCCTTCTTTGCCCTTCAACTGTTTTGAGAAACAAATGTTATTGTATGTACGTGTACTACCAGAAAATCGGAAAATGTTAGAAAGAGGAAAACTGAAGTTAGACGTCGTAAGGACCTACTCAGAAGTAGCTCGATCGATGTCTTCGAAGCTCTCCCTCGAAAGCATGCATATCTAATCTTCCGAGTTTATTCCATTACCTGTTCATATCTCAACATACACATATATATACATGCAATAAATACCAAACAAAACAAATATAATCTGCATATCATCATCATCCATCACTCACATAGATGGTTAACAACAAACTATTCATAATCAACCCTGAAAAGGAACAGCCATCCATCAAAACCCCAGTAACTAGGTTCAATAATTCAAAAACAGACTGTCCACAAACTTCAGTCCACAAAATCACAGCAGCACAAAATCATCAAAACATGTTTCTCCTGCGCCCCAATCACAGTCAGCAGTAAAACATAACTTCTTTAACGTTCTCCTTAAGGGCGGGCAGAGGTCTAAAGCCAGCGTTCCCCCTTCGGCCCACAGCAGCTCCTTCCCCAGCGCTCGACTCCCCGTCAGAGGCATCGAGCCCCTCGAGATAGGCCCGAGCACGGAATGCAGCAAGGTGAGCATAGTAAGCCGGCGGAACTGTCCCAATTTATTTTATTTTTTTTTTAACAAAAAAAAAACACCAAAGTTAGGTAGTTAATCCCAGCATGAAAGATAACACAATCATGTCATAAATAAATACAAAGCAACCGACCTATGGAGACAGAGCGAGTGCACCTAGCAAAACTGCCAAAGAACAATAGCAGCAGATTATTTATTTTGTCATAATATAAGTTAGCACAAAAAAGAGCCATATGTGTCTGCTCGAAACTAACTATAACACTCACGTGTAGCACAGGTTGTTAGTGAGAGTTTGCATGCCATCGGCGGTGAACCCATTCTCGTCGAACAGCACGTGATAATGCGCCGGCCGACTTGTTCCCTGGTTTTATTTTAGGACAAGAAACAAACGCATCCCACAATTTATTATTTCAGTTCAATCCCTATCCTAATTCTATTAATAACTATCGATTTTTTATTTTACCTGTATGCCGGCATGGCTACACAGGTAAAAGTCGAATTCAGTAGGGTGGCATATCTTGGTGTCCACCACCGTGCCTACACGCAGAAAGCAATAAGAGCTCAGAATAAAATTCCCAAAAAAAAAAATCACAGCAAAAGAAGTATGTATAGCTCTTTGTTACCAGGCAAAATGTTGCCGCTCCTGTCAGTTTCGTTGCGCTTTACGGGAAAAAGGCGCGTGTGATGTCTCTTCTGCACAACAACGAATGTGACCCTCGGAAGATACCCTTCCTCGAGCGAAAGGCACGCCTGAAGGAAGGAACGAAGATCAACATAATACTTTCATACTTTAAGCCCAAAACAAAATACAAAAAAAAATGAAATAAATAATCGAAGAAAATAGGTGAGCTGGTGTACCTTTCTTATGGCATCCATCTCATAGAGGAGCACCTGACTAAACTGACCTTCGCTGACGCCATCCCTGACATAAGATAAGGTTCGATCAGCCAAAGTCTTAACGTTGAACGAAACAGAGAGTTTGTCTGAAGTCAAACCTGTAGAAGATGATCCGTGATGGCTTTGTACGTGTGGCTTTATAGAAAGCCGTGAGGTGATCCCTGAGACCGGGCAATGAAAATGAGAAGTACGACGTTGAAAGTACATAAATTAACATCACAAAAAAAGAAGTAAAATTTTGAAAACCATGCACAACCTTATCATCCCCGAATGGACCGTTCCCCTTTTGGGGTCTTCATTAACACGGTATAGATCCTGAATGATCTCTTCTCTGTGCGCCTGCGCGGATACAAGCGCCCTGAATTTTGTGACATCGGGCCAGTCCATTGATGCCACCACCTTCAGAATAAGAACAACATAAAACGTTTCAATTCAAATATCGAAGCTAAGAAAAGAAAAAAGAAATTGCAAGTGATTCATCTTAGCACATACCGCTGCAATGGAGGGGCTCGAATCCTCGCCAGGAGAGGGATGAGTGACATCGGCACCAATGATGATTGTGGGAACATCAGTCAGCAGATGGATCTTCCTATTGTGGGCCAATTCAAGGACAGTGTTTTTGCCGCCAGCCTTAGATCAAGAACATCATAATAATAAAGAAAGCATCAGAAAAAGATAGGGCATGTTCTTGTTCAAAGGAAGATAAAGCCAAGGGGGAGGCGAACAACTACCTTAACGTTCATCTTCATGGAAACATTTTCCATGTATTGTTTGCTTAACTTGCTAGCCTGCCTGGGCTGACAGCACTGGGAGACTATACCCAGCTCTGTCTCGCACACTCTTTTGATAAGCCCTGAATGAAAAGATAAAAACTCATAAACTCGGAAAAAATTGGAATATTTATACATGTCCGACATATAAAAGGTGGTGGCTATTTACCATAGGATCCCTTTACGTCAGGAAGAATGACGATCAGCAGCTGCAACTGGCCCGCAGCCTTCGTCGAAGCAGTGTGGAGTTCAAACAGTGCCCTCTCAATGTTTGAAGGGTTGCCCGATCGGAAAGGAACTGCTGGCTTTGGGTTAAACGCCTGCCGAAAAACAAGAAAATATAACGTAATAAGCAAAAATATGGCGAGAAGAAAAACTTGCAGTAGTAAAAATTAACAACTACCATTCCCTTGCTGGTGCACATGTCGATTAGCTCCTTGCAGAACCTATCAACAATCGATTGGTTCAACCTGGAAAAGTTTATGCACGTCCAACTACCGACCCTAGCGCCCACCACCATTCGCTGAAATGGAAAAGCAAAAAAAAAAGGTAATGGTGGAAAAACTTTCAAGCATTGATGTATTACTTATTCGTAGGATAGTGTGTGCTTATTACAAAGCCTGGAGATAGAGACTTTACCTTGTCAATAAGATTCCATTGGCCTACTGCAGGCTGCACCATTGATTCCCTACCTGACTCGTGATACATCAGCTGAAAAATGGAAGTCATGTTTGGCAGAGAGGTCAATATGGCATTCATTCATATGGAGCAAACATTGATTAAACAAAGGTCGATATGGTACGTAAAACTACCATTGGAGGTGGTAGAACCCTAGCTTCAATGGTGGTGCACTCGGGCTTCACTTGAAGCCCAAATTCCGCTGCTAGAACATCACCATTGTAGTTGTTCTGAAGCAACATCTGCGAATAAGAAGGAAGTATCAAAGCCCACGTCATGCAAATAATAATATGATCTAACAAAGAAAAGAGCATACATAAATACATACCCTCTTAATGCTTGCTTCTCTGTCGTGGGGGCGCTGACACGTGGCTTTCAAAAGAGCTGTTACTTGCTTTTCGTTAAGCTTCCTCGTATAGCGCTGCCCTTTTACGATTTGGCACACCTGTTAAGAGCAACGCAGCACAGTTGGTCATCGATCTTGAAAATATGATAAGATAACAAAAAGATGAAGAAGCGATCAGACCTCCATTGGAAGGTAAGTTGGCTTTGCATCGCTGCCAGCTTTGAGAGCCTGGAGAAACGGATACTTGAGCTCAATTTTGTACTTATCACGGAAGTGCTGAGCAACAGAGATTTTTGTATCAGATTCACCCACAGAAAACCTGACACAGATTTATAGGAAAACAAATTATAACAGCTAATCCCAATGAACAAATACAGCCTTTTTTTTTCTGGGAAGGAAAAAAAGGAGAGCTTACATCAACTGCTGAGGCTGCTCAGTGGCTATGCCTGCGATTTTGTACCTTCGACAACTCCCCTCGATCTTCACCTCAACCCTTAAGCCTTTCAGGACTCGACGTAGCTAATAAAAGTAAAAGAATAGCTTCTCATTGGATCAATCGAAAGAGCAAAAGAAACACAAATAGCACCCAATAATAATAGCTTATCGAGAAAAATAATAATACCTTGAGCCGTTCTTGGTCAGAGAGCGGACGGTTGACGTCCTTGTTGAGATAGCAACATATGTAATCAGACACAAACATGGACTCGTAGAATCCCCTCGCCGACATGTCTGCAAGAAAAGCATATGCATAAATTGGTGAAGAAGAGAAAAGATTAAAAAAAGAAAAAAACAAGAGACGTCGGTAATATCAATCCGTTCCGTACCAATATTCAGAGATAACCCCATTTGGGTAGGGCGCAGGCTTTGGTAATAGCCCTTCCAATACTCAAGGCCATCGCCGAGGTTACCAGTCTCGCCCAGACTGGGGTGGAAGAACGACCTCCCAACAACTCCGTAACTTGAGAAATAAGAACACAAACAGAGAGTAGTAATAAGCGTCATCAATATTGTAAAGAAAGGTGAGTAGGGTAGAGCAGCAAATAGATAAATACATCTTTGATGGAGTGTGACGCAGAACTACGTCAAGAGCTTGTATGGTCTCTTGTGGAGCATCCATTTGTCTCCCACGAATAAATTCTTTCAAATGGTGCAAATCCGCCTTAGAGGCGAACTTCAAACTCACCCTGAACTCTCGTTCCCTCCTTTATGAGAGAGAAAAACACAAATAATTAAACGTCAGTGCGGTAAATGATTTGAGGAGGCGAAAGGGTTTTCCTTATCTGACTGAAACAACAACATTAAACCAACCTTGACGACGATGAACCACCTTCTTCCTCAAGCTTAACCACAAAGTCCTTTGAAGTAAACGGCAGAGCCCCAGCCGTATAGCAGCTCTTTCGGCCATCGTAGGCCAAGTTTCGCCTCCCAAGATGGGAAGCCTGGTAAGATCGGACCAGCTGTCCTATAATGTCCCGACAAACTTTCTTCGACGTAACTTCCGGCGAGATAGACACCTACGAAACAAAAAGAATCTCAGCACGATGTCACGGAAACGTAACACGTAAAGGTAAGAAGAAGAAGGAACAAAGATTTGAAAGGTGAATCCTTACATCGTAGTGGTGCAAATCCCTATCTGCAGCGGTGACAAGAAAATGGTTTGCACTCACCATCACCTTTCTTCCAGCCCTACCATAACCAGGCCTCGGGGCGTTGGCCATGGCCTTGCTCGACACTGGCCGTGACTGCTGCCGCGGCGGCGCCTCACTGCCACTGGCCTCCGCAACTTCGGAAGCGATTGTAAGCTTCTTCTCCATCTCCTCAGGCAGAGACGGCGGCGGCGGAGCAGAAGAGCCACCACGACCGCCGGCGCTTCTTCCACGGCCTTCGCCGCCTGCTCGACGCCCACCCATAGCTCCGCCGCGCGCACTACCTTTGCCTGTAGAAGACGACATTCTTGATATGGATAACTTTGCTGTGAAGTAAAGCAATGCAGTAAAGAGAGAAACAGAGTTGTGAAGAGTCAGTGTGAGTGGACGTGTATTTATAGAGAAATATACAGTAGGGCCTTTGGTGGGGCCCGCGGAGAGAAAGAGATATTACGTGGTATTTTTTTAAAACCATTATTAAATTTGGTTTTTCGTGAGGAAATTTGTTGAAATTAAATTACTAGTAATTTTTTCTTAATAAAATTATTTATGTTTTTACGCTTAAAATTATCGGAAATCTACACTTAAATACCCAATAGGAAAAAAATCTGCCACTTAGGTACCTTGTCAGAACAATTTTATAGCTAGGTACCCAGTTCAATAAAATTTTTACACTTAGGTACCTAATAACCTAAGATTACGAAAATACCCTTATTAAATGATTTAGAATTTCATTTCAGCTTTTTTTTTCTCTGCAAAAAACGACCTTCAGCTCGCCGTCGACGAGTTCTTCTTGCCGACCAACTCCGTCTGCTCGTGCCGGTGCCGGACAAGGATCGAAGACCCTATTGAACGTTGGGTTCTCGATTTTTGGGGCTGATTTTGTCAGGTAAGTTTTTCTTTTGGTTTGGGTTAGGTTAATCGATTTTGGGCATTTGTTCAAGGTTTATCCCAAATCCGGGAGCTCAATGCGATCCAAGAGCTCCATATAAGAGTGAAATGTTAGGATTTGATAGTTATTGAGGCTAATCCGTCGAGATTTCGATTTTCTTTTATGTAACTGTTACGACGTACCATTTCCTATGAATATAACGTACCATTGTATGTTGTGTTACCGTACCTAAATACATTGCGACACAGTCCGATTGGACATTTGTTATGTAGTATCTTTGTGTATTTATTACGTACCAAGTAGTATGTCTATACGTTACCATAATGTCCAGTTATGCAGTACCAATCTAAACTATACACCGTACCATTTTAACAGGTTGCCATATTATCTGAAAATATGGCGTCTGCAAATTCGTTTGATGGCAGGACGTTATTTGCAATGTGTGAGTATAAAAGGGAGTCTTCGTTACTATTAATCAATGAAGCAACGACGCTTATCGATATATACGTATCCCTCCAAAGAAGGTGGTCGGATATCGATTCCCGGCATGACTCAATAAAGTATCAAGTTCCGTTCCAAAGTTTGTACTCGACATTGAAAGAAAATACGGATGTTTTCAATATGTATCAGCTGTTTATGCGATACAAATTTTCAATGATACCGATGAAAGTGGAACGTGCCGATGAATGTGGTACAAGTGGCCCGACGAACAGGTTTGTTTTTTAAGTTGTTAAACTTTAAATTTTGGGTTTTCATATTGATGATTGATGAAATTACTTGTAGTACGGAAGAGAACGGAGAATCCGTGGAGTTTGATTTTGAAAGAAACACAGTAGATGCATGGAGTCATTGCATTCGGGGAGATGGACAAATCTTTAGGGATGCAGATGAATTTAGACGGAATTTGAAGAACTACTCCATTGCGATTCGAAGAAACTTTGTATATGCAAAGAACGAGCGTAAGAAAATCATTGCCGTTTGCAAGGATGAGACGTGCAAGTGGCGGATATATGCTTCGCGTTATAAATGTGACAATTCATTTGCGATTCGGAGATCCAATCTACAACACAGTTGTGGTGAAGATACTCTAAGGAGTCGTGATCATCCGCGAGCGGACGCGCCGTGGGTAGGGAACATAGTGAAAGAGAGGGTCCGAGACGAGCCATCGTATCGTCCCGGTGCCATGGTTAAAGACATCCTAAGGGACTATGGAGTTGAAGTGGGGTACCATAAGGCGTATAGAGGCAAAGAAAGTGCTATTCGTAACATATATGGGTTGGATAATGGTACGTTTGATCAGTTGAGGTGGTATTGTAATGCCGTTAGAGAAACCAATCCGGGTAGCGTGGCTGAGTATGATGTATACCCTCACGACAACAAGTTTCGTCGGCTCTTTATCTGCTTCCACGCGTGTCTCGTAGGCTTTGTTCGTGGATGTCGGCCGCTCATATTTGTTGATGGTACTCACATTAAGACCAAGTTTAAAGGAGTGCTCGTTACGGCCGTCGCAAAGGATGCAAACGAAGATTTGTTCACGGTTGCCTTTGGCGTTGTAAGCGTCGAAAATGATGAAAACTGGGAGTGGTTCTTTGCTAAGTTGAGGACCATGTTTCATCATTACCCGTCGACATTGAGGGAGCTGACGTTCTTCTCAGATCGGCATCCGAGTATTATTAAAGCTGTTTCTATATCATTTCCAGGAAGTCGTCATGCATATTGCTTGCGCCATTTGGTCGACAACTTCAAGAAAGAGGTACTTTTTAGTAATGTGCTCACTACGTTAGTGAATACGATGCAAGTAATTTGTTCTTAATTTTTACAGGTGATGAAACATTACCCGAAACACAACAAGAAACATTGGTCATCCGTGTTCAAAAAAGCGGCTTATGCAACTACTTCGGTTCAGTTTCATAATCACATCGCCAGCATCATCGAGTCTATGCCAATTGCGCAGACTTTTATTGAGCGATCAGATCCAACATGTTGGGCAAATGCGTTATTCGACGGGAATAGGTGGGGAGTTATTAACAACAATCAAGCAGAGTGTTGGAATTCTTGGGTAAGAGAAGCACGGTCGTTGCCTATAAAGGGAATGGTTGATACCATTCGCGTGAAAATCATGACGATGATGCACGAACGACGCGAGAGAGGAATGACCCTTGTTAGCGAGTTGTGTCCAAAACAAGAAAAGAAACTTGTTCAGAATATCTCTGCTGGTCGCACGTTGAAAGTGAGTAAATCTTCGAACGTGGCATTTGAGGTGGTCGGTGAAGATGGCTCATTTGCGGTGGACATCCAACAGCGGACCTGCTCATGCAGAGAATGGGAAGTCTATAGAATCCCTTGTAAGCATGCAGCAGCGTGCATTGCGACCATGAGACATTCTTTTTACGATTATTGTGATCCGTACTTCCGATGCCAGAAGTATAGAGATGCATATATGTCGATCATCAACCCTATTCCGACTCACGAGCAGAATGCTCAAACCGATGATGGGAATTTCATTCGCGACCCGGACATCCGCGTTCTCCCCGGTCGCCGAAAGACACGGAGGATTCCATCTCAGGTAGATAGAAGATCCAACAAGTGTAAAATATGTGGGAAATACGGACATAATCGTCGTACATGTACAGAAGCCGTAACGACGTAGCGTCCGTATTTTCCATGTATTTTGTCATTGCTTTTGTCCCATGACCTTTTTCGGTGTTGTTTTGTATGGTCTTGGCTCATTCTTTTTGTCTAAATGATGCCCGTAAGTAGAAGTTTTTGTCCAAATTTGGTACTGTAAAGACTGCCAGTTTGGTATTGTAATTGATGCACGTTTGGTACAGTATTATATGTAAATCTGGTACTGTAATTAAGGCCAATTTGGTACCCTATGACATGCAAGTTTGGTACGATTATATATTACTCTTTGTTACTGTACGCACATTTGGTACCGTGATGAATGCCAGTTTGGTACCCTACGACATGCCAGTTTGGTACCCTACGACATGCCAGTTTGGTACCCTACGAAACGCCAGTTGCGTACGGTTATATACTACTTTTTGGTACTGTCATTATGGTATCCTAAGACATGCAATGTTGGTACCCTAAGTCTTCATCATTTTGGTTCCTTTAGAAGACGTCGCTTTGCTACGGTATGCACATTTGGTGAAGTAGTATATGTTAATTTGGTACTGTGATGAATGCCACCATGGTACCCTACGACATGCCAGTTTGGTACCCTACGGCATGTACGTTTGGTACGGTTATATACTACTTTTTGGTACTGTTATGAACGTTGTTTTGATACGGTAAGATAAGATATTTTGGTACTCTAAGACATGCAATTTTGGTACCCTAAAAGAAACCATTTTGCTACTGATTCACTTGGTACGGTTATATACAACTACTTTGGTACTGTTATTAATGCCATTTTGGTACTCTAAGACATGAAAGTTTGGTACCCTAAAAGAAACCATTTTGCTACTGTATGCACATTTGGCACCCAAACATCTTAATTTGGAACTGTGATGAATGCCAGTTTGGTACCCTACGACATTTAATTATGGTACTCTAAGACATGCAATTCTGGTACTCTAAAACATGCCATTTTGGTACACTGTACCCTAAAATTAAAGTAACAAATGGTATTTAATCCTTCACTATATTCCGTCACAAACGACGTATTTCAGCAAGTGTTCATGTGGAAGACAAGGATTAGACATTTTCCGACTTTTTCAGTAATGATTGCACATTTTTCTGACTTTTTCAGTGATGATTTGAGAGATTTCTGACATTTTTCAGTGATGATTTGAGAGATTGCTGACATTTTCAGTCATGAGTTGGTCAGACTCTGACATACGAGGTATAAAATAATAAAAGTCAGCTTGTCTGACATGTCAGTGGCTTTCCTAAAATGTTTCATGTCATCAGTAATTTTGGGTACGTCGTCCGTGGCTGATTTGGTACTCTTTAAACCAAAGGTTAGGTACCCCTACAAAGATATTTAAGGTACGGCGTCCCTTATATATATGATACGTCGTACTAGGGTTAGTATTTTTCGATGTCGATCGAAGTACTTTTTCATCTCGGACCACCGTAGAACAATAATATATAGTATGCAATAAGTTTCAGATCAAATTCGTTGCATTAAACCCCGCACGGATGAATTAAATCTTAAAATACCAAGATTCATTGTAGTATAAGGATAAAAGCAAGAACATCTACAACATGTTTTGAATAATTTGGTGAGTGCTAGATCTGTGAACTCGGTGCATTAGGCTTTCCTTTTTTTTCTCGTTTCGTTATTGTTCGGCATTGTGAAAATAACGCAGGACAACGCGATTCGATTAGGAATGTATTCATTTTTCGATCGTAATTAACAAATGATACCGTATACTTTTATATCTGGGTACCGTATATGTATAGTTCTGGATACCGTCAACATGCAGGTTATGGTACTATATATGTACATGAAAAGGTACCTTCTGTAGAACACAAGGTACCTTAGCTAGGTACGGTATGTATAGTATTAATGGTACGGTTAACCTGGATATTCTGATACTCTATACGTAAAGGATAAGATACGGTCATACATTCCACCTTCCTCTTTCTCGACGCCTTCTGTATCTTTGTCCAGTAGTCGACCTGCACGAAACTTGGGAATACAAAGACCGCCGCGGACCGCCGTGTCAAACATTCCACGAAAGCGTCGATAACATTTGACTTAAGCAAATCCCGGAAGAGCAGCATATAGAATCCTTGTGCATCGACCGCGGCAATGTCGCTTTGCCAAACGACGTCGCTGCATAAGTATTAATCGCACATTTAAAAAGTAATCAAATGAAAACCATCGAAACATCGAAGAAAAGGTACCTAAGCTTCTTCGCTTTAAGGTACGCGTCGATGCACTGACGCTGCTCCGCATGGATCTCGAGCCGGGCAGCATAATCCAGTCTGTCCGCGTACTTGGAGCAGTATGCAACAGACGGCTCTCGCTCAGACTCGGCGGCCTCGACATCAACCACAACAGCTTTGTTTTTTGCCTTACCCTTCTTCTGTGGCCGCTGAGGACTTGAATCTGGTGTGAGAAAAGCTGAATTTCGCCGTTTCTTACGATCGTTTCGGCCTCGCACCGTTCGAGCAATCGACGAGGCCTTAACCTCCTCAGCCTGAGAATCCGCGGCCTTATCCTCCTCGGCCTGATCCTCCGCACCCTTATCCTCCTCGGCATGATCCTCCGCACCCTTATCCTCCTCATCATCCTCTTGTGCTACTTCTTCACTAACCTCATCCTCCGCTTGATCCCCATCCCTATCCTCAACCTTGTCCTCCTCGGCCTTCTCCCCGTCGCTATGAGCCATCTCCTTGGGCATATCCTCACGGTCATTGTGACCCATATTCACATTCCTATCCTCAACCATGTCCTCCCCGGCCTTCTCACCGTCGCTATGAAGCGTCTGCTCGGGCATATCCTCAGCATCTTCCATGACCCTCGCCTCCTCGTTGGACGTATCAACCTTTGACGTCCCACCACTTGACTGTAGATCTCTTATAACCTCGTCCTTCAATCTCAACTCGGCTTCCAACCTCTCCACACGAGCATTCCACTCTAATTGAGATCCGCCAACTCCCACATCAACCTTAACCACACATAATTCATTAAACAGTTACACACAAAGCAAATAATACCTAAAAAAGTAGGGAATTTTATACCTCCGGCAGCAAATTAATCGGATGCACGAACTTTAATTCCTTCTTTGTTGGGTATATTGGGACGACAGATACAATTGCAGCCAATTCAGCCTCCGCAGCGGCTACGTCATTCGGAACTCTACTCTCTTCCCAATTGAACATTCTGGGAAACATGTACATCTCCCGCTTCTGTGCCAACGAGGGCACGTGCTCATACACCCATATCTGAAAGACGCCAAAGCATTAGATTCATCACTAAACGCATAATCAAAAAGGAAAACTCACAACGTAATGGAGTATTACCATCAGCCCAATAGTGCACCCATTCATCATTAGGCTGGACGAGTCGCTCCGCATCGAATTCGCAGCCATTTGCTTTATCTCGGCCACCAAAAAATCGTGTACCGCCCTTCCCCATGCGTACTCCCCCATCATGTCGACATCGTCGACGTACGCATTCACAAACTTTGGGTTTTTCGAATTCCCCATCGGGAATAATACAGAGTTAAACAAGAAAAGTACAAACAACCTGAGGAACTCATCCGTGTTCTCCCTCCCAAGCTTTCCGACAAACTCATTCAACAACTCTAAGATTTTTTTACGGGTTACATTGCCATTTTTCTTATCGAAAAGCCGTTCAACGGTTTTCGATTTCATCTTCGAATTTAGGTCCACGGGCTGCCCAACGTTATGCAATGCCATTACAACACTAAATTCCTGTGGGGAGAATACCACATTCGTATTCTCACCCAACCTAAAAGTGTTCGCCTCTACACTATAACGCTTTATCAATGCCATGATTCGAGCAAACGAATGCGACATCTTAGGCATATCTAAAAAAAAATGAAACGGAGACCTTCGTATAGCTTCCTTTTGATCAGGGGTCATCCTACCCTTCAAATTGCTAATGGTAGATCGAAAGAGCGTAGGATGGCACCTGGAAGACAGCTCAAATCCCTTCCGCGGAGGCATTTCTGCAAAAAAAGCAAAACTGTTAACAAGCAGTACCATTTTATTCACACAAGGGGTACCAATTTGGCCAAACAGAGGGTACCAAATGCATCGATAATGCAGTACCAAAAAAATTGACACCATTTTCGGAAAACCCACTGCTAACAAGCAGTACCATTTTATTCACAGAAGGAGTACCAGTTTTCCAACACAGAGGGTACCAAATTCAGTCATAATGTAGTACCAAAACAGATTGACCCCATTTCAAGGTAACCACTAACAAGTAGTACCATTTTATTCACAAAAGGGGTACCAATTTGCAAAACATAGGGTACCAAATTCAGTGACAATGTCGTACCAAAAAAAAATTAACCCCATTTTCGAAAAACCCACTGTTAACAAGCAGTACTATTTTGTTCACACAAGGGGTACCAATTTACCCTAACAGAGGGTACCAAAATCATGGATAATGTAGTACCAAAACAAATTGAACCCAGTGGATAAAACCAATGTCAACAAGCATTACCATTTTACGCGCATAAGGGGTACCAAATTTCCTAAACAGAGAGGACCTAATGTAGTGATAATGTAGTACCAAAAAAATTGACCCCATTCGAACACTTTTGCCAAGTAGTACCATTTTATTCACACAAGGGGTACTAAAATGCCGAAACAGATGGTACCAAATGCAGTTACAATATAGTACCACAATAAAATGACCCCATTCGAAAAAACAAAAATCGACCCATTACAAAAAATCCCAAATGAAGCATCCACGACGAAATGCACGCACAAAAAAAGCGTAATCGACCAAAAAATCACGCGCATTCCGAAAACGAGCACAAAAAAACCCTAATTTGACGAAATCGTCGCACTTTACGGTAACACTGTGAAAGACTTACCAATCGATTTCAGAAGCTAATACTTCGACGAACGACTGGAGTGACGACGTAGAATCTGAAGCCAAAAACACCCGGGTCGATCTGCCAAGGAATCGCGCGATTTGGTGCGACGTTGTGCGGTTTTTTTTTTTTTTAAATGGAGGAACGAACGTGAAATAAGAAAAGCAGGTAAAAGATGTACATAAGCAGTTTCAGCAGTGGTAAATCCGTCAGTTAGGTACCTATCAGTAAAACAAAATTCAACTAGGTACCTAGTTTAAAAATTCATCTGACTAGGGACTGAACTGTATAAATTTTATTAATGTAGGTATTTAAGTGTTGAATCCCCAATTATCTCTGAGAAAATATTTATTCCTCCAATTTTGAAATTAAAATAATTGTTTTTCATCCGTAATAGTAACATATTATGTATGATAAAAATGAGAGGCAATATTATTATTATCAACGTAATAAAATTCGTAATATTGACTTCTTTACTTATTATAGATATCAAACGTAATATCATCATTAACGTAATTACCCCAAAAGTATTATCGGAAAAGTCTATCCGTTTTCTTCCGACCTTGCGGGCGTGTTTGGTTTAAAGAAAGTTAGTTTATGTGGTTGGTTGATTAGAGATTTAGATGATGAAAAGAAAAGAAAAGAAAACTTAAAAAGTTTGAAGCTAAAAACACGGGAAATCAATGTGAAGAAAAAAGAAAGAAAAACTAATATCATTTTCTCTGTAGTTTTCTTTTCATAACCGCTTTCCTCGATCCATACACGGCCTACGTGGAAGTCGGGTCGGGTATTCTTATAGCAAAATTTGGACCTATAACGGATATACATTACTATATAAATACATATATTTCACTCCAAACCAATACTATATTTTCTATCCCAAACTATAGTTGTATAATATAAAAACCGCATAAATAAAAGTATTTTTTATTATGTTTCGTACGTTTGGTACCTACCTACTTAAAAAAACATTTTGACGTCACTTGTAACTAAATGAGTACCAACCGAAGTTGAAAAATATGTTGGGTATCAGCTAGATAATGTTAAGCTAAGATATCAGGGTACATATCAGGCTTGAACTAACTTTGGACACCAACTAAAAAAGCCTTTTAAACACACTCGAAAAATTTTCCAAATTTAAATATGTAGTTAGTTTACTAACGTTTCCACCAAACAATTAAGTAGAGTGCACCTAATTCAAGCCATAAATATGGATGTTTTTTCTTGTTGAATTCTCAATCACTGACATGATATTTTAACGTTTAGTATATTTTCAATTGATTGGGTAATCGCTACAGCGTTGGGATCGAGTATATTGAAATTCAAATTTTAAACTTGTTATAGTCACGACGGCGCTTATAAGTGTAATAACGCGTTTTGGACGTTTTATCTTGTGGACTTCTCAATCACTAACGCGATATTTCAACCGTTCATTCCACGCATTTGTATTTCGACCAATTAGGTGTATTGCACCAATATTGTTATTTAGGTGATTTTGTTGAATGATATTCAATTTTATTAATTAAAAAATAAAAGGTTTATTACAACAGAAAAGACGCGGGCAACAATTTCCCGCTGTATCGAGCAGTACAAAATATTACTCCAGAGAAAAGTTGTACGAGTACAATAATTTCGTACAGCTAATTTTCAAACATGTGTGGGATCGAATTTTTTTTCGCAATAACTCAAAACATGTGGAATTATTTTGGTAGTCTTTGATATCCAACACTATGGTAATAAAACTTTTCAGTAATAATTGCGGAAAAGATACCGTTAATTATAAATTTCGATATGGGTAACGTTGTTAATTTCTACTGAAGACTGGAAACGGATTATATAAATATCAGTAAATGCAAGTGTTAGTTCTACATAATCTTCATATCTAGGCCAATTAGCATGCACACTGCATTCCCATTAGCTTTGAAACAAACGGTACAAATGTCAGACAATACTATACTATTACTAGCGTAACATATTAAAGCATATTCAGTTGCATATTATAAAGTTATTAACTACCATTTACTATGGTATAATACATCGTACATGTGCACTATGTCAAGTTTTTTGTACAGTGACAATATCAATCAGAATTTTGTCCTTCCCAGCAGTTGAATAGCACAAAAGAACAAAAATAGATATACCTCACATCCGTCTTTATTACTTTCTACTTTATTGCAGGTGCTATTTTTCATTATATCTCGAAAGTCTTGATTACACCTACGTATCTATCTCTTAGCTTAGGTGTCAGCATCAGCTTAAAGCTATCAGTTTGCTCCTTTTTTCCCAGAATAAATACATACATTAGTACATTCTTCCGTAAGTTCTTCATGAGACGTGAAATATATAATGTTAATAAAGTATTTAAAAGCGGATAATAACAATTGACTGCTCTTTTTACCAATAGTGGATAAAGGTGATACGTTTCTTGTTTGTTGAATTAAGAATAATGAACTTTTAAATAACAACGTATTGTCCTCGTTTGACCCACAATTCGTTTCGCTACATTAGTCGAATTGAACTATACTATTACATTATAATAACGTTTATTCGAACTCTTGGAATGGATAAATTTCGTGATGCACTCATCTGTTCTATAAAGGCTCATGGCCCGATACAGCCAAATTGATATCTAATTTGGTCTGTAGTTCATTTTAATTCACCAATCAAAACTTTTTTTGCAATTAATAATCAAAAACTTTAAAAAATGTAGTAACCAACCCACGTTTATTGGACGAAACCTCCGCAGATGTTTTTGTCACGTTCATAATGTGTAAAATAAAAGTACACGTCAGTCTTTATAATTTGGTTGCACGGGTGTAAACTGTGCACCAAAATTACTAGTTAATATAGACATGCAGAGTCGGATCCAAAAAATTTGGGGGGGGGGGGGGGGGGGGGGGGGGGGTAATATAAAATTCGCATGTTCCGTAACAAAGGTTAACATGAAAATATAAATTCATTTCAAATGGAAATTTAGCATTGAAACAAATTGTCTTTTTTATTAAAACATATGAAATATATACCAAAAAATTTAAATTTAAAATAATTAACATAAAAATATTAAATTAAAAAAATCATCGATGAAACCAGAACAACGACAACGCCTCAAAATATAAATATTTCAAAGCATGATATTATTCGAGTTTGTATAGGGACAAGAGAGGGAGAAAATCATTTTTTGTCCCCGATGTTTACCCTATGGGCGCTTTTGATCGCGATGTTTCACTTGCCACATTTAGTCCATCATGTTTCTTAGTTTGAACCAAATTGGTCCATCTGTTAAATCCACATTAATTTGGACGGAATAGGTCAGCATTAGCGAGGGAATTCCGTCGCAAAATTAGCGACGGCATTGGCGACGAATTTCCATCGCTAAAGGAAAAAAGTTAAAAAATGATAAATAAACATAAAAAATGAGGAAAAATTCCAAAAAAGGAAAAAAAAATCAAAAATAGAGTAAAAATTTCAAAAAAAAAGAGAATATTACTAATAATTGAAAAAAAGTAATAATAATAATAATAAAATAATAAAATATTTTGTATTGTTTATTATTTATTATTTATTATGTTTATTATTTATAGTAAAATGTATTAAATCAGAGAAAAAAATACATTAAAATAACTTAAGTAAAAAATAAACAAAAAAAGAGAGAGAGATAAAACTAAAAAGAAATAATAAACTATAAATAATAAAAAATACACAATATTTATTTATTGAAAGTGAGGATAAAAAAGTCACCGGAAGTTGACGATAATTCCCGATCTCGCCACTGTCCATTTAACGGCGATGCAATCATCCCAGTATATTTGTTAAAAAAAATTGAGAATTGGGAAATTATGTCTCCATTAACTTGGCAGGGACGGACTTCGTAAAACTTTTAGAGGCATTTTTTATCCTTAATTTTGTTTTGCCTTTTTATTTAATTTTTATTAAATAAGTATATTTTTATTTTTACTTTTTTTTTAAAATCCTAACTTTATATTTATCATTTTTAAATTTTACTTTATTATTTTATTTTTATTATTAGTTATTTCTATTTAATTTATTACTAATATTCTCTTTTTTGAATTTTTTACTCTATTTTTGAATTTTTTTTTCCTTTTGGAATTTTCATTTTTTATGTTTATATCATTTTTTTTTAACTTTTTTCCTTTAGCGACGGAAATTCCGTCGCAAATGCCGTCGCTAATTTTGCGACGGAATTTCCGTCGCTAATGCTACATATTCCGTCCAAGTTAACGTGGATTTAACAGATGGACCAATTTGGTTCAAATTAAGAAATATGAGGTTCTTATGTGGCAAGTGAAAATATCGGGGACCAAAAGCGCCCATAGGGTAAACATCAGGGACCAAAAATGATTTTCTCCCGACAATAGAGGAAGAAACTCTAGATATATAATGAAAAGTATTAGATAAAAAGTCAAAATTAGTTTAATTAGATATTAAATAAATATTTCATAAATCTTTAATTACTATGAAAAACATATTATAAGTTAATGAATGGTTTTTAATATACTTAGAATACTTAAGTCATTAAGTATTGTTTAAAATAATTCAAATTGTTATTGTTATAGACTTAAAAAGAATAGAACACTCGGAAAAAATAAATATAAGTTTGATGATTTAAAATGGTTAAATTAGACTTAATACAAATAGAAAAGTTAAAAAGATTAGAAATTGTTGAATTTAGCTTAAATAAGAAAAAAGTAAAATAATAAATATTAGGATTTTATTTAATAATAAATATTAGTTACAACAACGGACATCTACACATAAATACCTAATTGAATAAAGTTTTACACAATACCCATGTCAGAAAATTTTACTGATAGGTACTCGGTTTAATTCTTACCAGTTTCTTTAGTCATGCCGTACATTCCTGTGTGTGTATGGCGTACCATAACATATTGATATAGGGTAGCTAAATGTGTTCGTACGGCGTACCTATGTTTTAAATAGGGTGTATCTAAATGTTCTTATACGGCGTATCATTTTCTATTATATAGGGTACCCGGATGTGTTGTATGGGGTACTTACGGCGGATCGGGTACCTATCTGCAAAAAAATTATTCTGTTAGGTACCTACATATAAAAAAATCCTGACATGATACTAAATTACAAGTTTTTTTACAGAGGGGGTATTTATGTGTAAAGACCCCAGCTTAAAACAATTAAAATGGTGAATAAGTTAAACGAAGAAAGTAAATGAGAAAAGATAAAAAGAGTGACATTGAGATTCGAAGACAATATTGAGGAATTACATTGAATTACCAACAGTTGTACTACATGCCTTTTTTTGAAAATTTACTATCAAAACCCCATATGACTACTAACGATCGATGCTATATACATAGTCCTAAATTTTCCGAAAAATTTTCGCGGGGGCCGTGGCCCCCGGCCACCATGTAGATCCGCCCTTGCATAGAGAATGTTTGAATGTTCATGGACGGCTGATCTTCTTCCTAAGTAGGTACTTTTCCAAGCCAGGAATGTGACTCTCCATGAAATACTTTCTCCAATTTATTTTTCTTGTATCAATTTCGAATTCTAACTTCTCCTCCGGGGACATCTCTTGTAATAGCATTTTTGTCTTGCCCGTCCCAAATCTGCAATTTTATATCATTGAAAGTTAATTAAAGACTAAGTTTATAAATCAAAATCGTAACAAGCATGTCTTAATCATAGTCTTATATAATTTAATTATGTAGTTAATATGTTACCTTCCTTTCATGAATCCAACGAACTCATACAACTTGCACAATTGCTCGGCATATGCTATCTTTGCTCTGATTTTCCTATCATTTTGGGACATTATTATTTCATCACTCCCATTGTTACTCTTCCGAGATATTTCCGATCGAGTGTATTCGGAGAAATCCCTAAAGTTGTCGAATAACGCGATCTTCTCTATCGTTTCTCCATCGCCCTTCAAAGGGTTCGACGTAAAATATTCGTGAAGAATATCGAAAAACTCCCCAAAACACAGAGGATTTGCGACGCCCGAGCCCACGTGATATACGTTGAGATTCGACGAACCATGTTCTTCGTTTCCGTGCTTCGCAATACTTGCAATCGTAGAATTTACGACGTAGTCCAAAGGGATCTATAATAAAATCAAATAAATATTCCTATCAGAAAACATATATCGAATATCATAGTTTAATTAACAGAATACAATAGAATTCTTACAATATCCATTTTTTCTTGGGGATCAGCCAAGTAGGCTGGAAGTTGTCCTTTCCCATAAGCAGTGATCACTGGGTCAAAGCATCTGCCATATAATATTGCCAAGATGAATATTATAATTTACCTAATTATGAAATAAATTAATATCGTAAGAATTAAATAAAATATATATGCCGAACTACCTATTTCCTTGGATCCATCCTGGGATTGGATCATTGTAAGTACTTTCGATGACAGAAGGCCTAATTATGAGCACAGGCGTGTCTCCCCTCATTTCTTCAAGTACCATTTCGCTTAGTGCTTTCGTCATATGATATGCATTGTGATATCCCAACAAATCCGCCCTGTAAAATATATGATCGAATACATGTTAGAATTTCATACTGTAATAATAAGTAGCTGTATATATGATGATCATTGATCTTATAACCTCTCTTGGCCAAGTTGCTTCAAATTTTTAGAGATATTATCACAGCTTGAAGATGACGATGATTCTCTGAATGATTTCATGGCCACACTTATCTCGTCTGCTAAATCCAATCCATGAAATAATTCGTCGTCTTTTTGATCTCTAACGTTTTTTCGCCCATTTTGTCCCATGATTAAAGGTTCTTCAGGTATCAGCCCTTCTTTTTTCCCACACACGTATGCTGTCAATGTATATATATATATATATATAACATAATTAGCATTTTCATGCACATACTTCCCAAGCACGAATCTTACACTAAATTACAATTACCAGTTGAAATATGGACAAATAACTTTAGGTTTCCGCATGACTTGGCGAATCTCATCATTCGTTGAGTAGAACTTACATTCAAATCGATCAAAGAGTCGTACCTGACCAGGAATTAATATTGTAATAGACATGAGAATTAGTTTTATTTAATCGATCAACCTCAATAAGTGGATGATCTCTAATGATGATAATAATAATAATAATAATAATAATAATAATAATAATAATAATAATAATAATAATAGTATAATAATAACCTGTCGTTTAAGTTTGTGCTTGCTGCTGATTCTACTATCACGTCGACGTCCTTCATAATTTCTTGGGATACTTTCATATCAATTCCTAAATTTGGCTCGCAAATATTTCCGGGGACTGCTATCAACTTCTCCCTTACATATGCTTCGTAACCATTTCCATGTATTTCTCTCAAACAAGTGAATAGTTCCGAATCTATAATCTGAAACAATATATATATATATATATATATATATATATATTAGTTTCAAATATTGGGTATATAAAGCATAAGACAACTTTTATGAAGACATACTTCTTTGTTCAATCTATCATCAGCAGCCTCTTTATCTTCAGACTTCATAAGCAGATATATTTTACCCACCGAAGTCGATCTCAGCAACTTCTCCACGAAAGCTGCAGAGAAATAAAAATATTTTACACCAAATTCTTTAATTATTATAATATGATCATAAAAAGCTTCATCGATCAAACAACGACTTCTTCAATTACGTATCTCACCTACCTTTGCCCAAAAGACCAGTGGCGCCAGTGATGAAGATATTCTTGCCATGGAAGAACTCAAGAATTCCAAGGCCCTCAGTATTATCATCGTCACTGTCACCGACGAATTCATCTTCATCATTAGCTTCTAACAACGAAGTCAACTGAGATTGAAGAGGATGCAATAGAGAACGAAAATAAGGGCTCATTTCTTGGAGTAACTCATCGTCTTCGAAAGGGCTAAGAGAAGAAGGCGAAGAGTGAAGAAGACCGTTGGGCGAAACTGCCGACAGTTTTCCATAGTTTTTTCTCGACTGCTGGCCAAAATATTTTCGTAAACAACACTTTCTTTGAGAATTCTGTGGCCTTTGAGAAAGATTGAAGCTCAGAGAAGGGGCGAACAAAGATATCTCAGTTAGCAACATTATAGTGAGTATGTTTGTCTGAATTATTGTTGTTTAATTACGTACGAGAGTTATATTGTGTGTGCTTGAGTTGAAGTGCTTATGTGTTGACTGATGACCACTGCGAAGATATCTCTATGATATATATAGAGGGCTGAAATAATGAAACTGTCCCACGTGATAAGTTATCATTTTTCTTATGGTGACATTTTCCTCCAACTTTCCTGCAAAGTTACAAACGTTTTTCAGCAATTAAATACAAGTGTTGTGAATTATTGCATAACATGGTGGCCCGACAAATAATAAATACGTGTATTCAATTTCTAAATAATACATGAATAAATTGATGTCAATTAATTTACATTGAACGAGTTAGATGGTGAGAATGGTCCTCACTACGTTCTTGAGGATAAATCACTTTCACAATTCATTTATATTAATGATGGTTTTAAATTGCAGAAGAGACAAAATGAATTGAAGTATAATGGGAACAATTTTCAACCCTGCTCTCGTTATTACTAATTAAGAAAGAAAAGATTTTCAACTCTACTCTTCTTATTGCGTATGTTTAATTAGGCGAATAAGGTAAATGGTGCAATAATTTCAGAGAATTTCCAATATTAAATTAATAATGTGGTCCAACAAAGACATAAAATCGAGCTAATTTGAGTTATCGAACCCTTTGAATATTTTGTCTCACGAAATCGATAGCTTATTAGATTTCAGGCGTAGTTAGTAGTCCACTCCAATTATAGCTAAGAAATATTCTCAAACCCTAAAGTCACCAATGTGATATAGATAATAGAATTATCATTATACAAAAATCACCTACTACGAAAATAAAAGGCCAAAGATTTTCTGGCGAGCGAGCTTTTAAGCTAATTCAGCATCAGACAAAATGAAAATAATGACATTAAATTTGAGAAGCCGAATAATATTTAACCTAATAAAAAAAAATCATTCATTAAAATCTCATCCATAGCGAACATTTAAAATAATCAAAATGTTCTTCTAAAATTGTTTATATACAGAACTAAATATTTTACAGGAAATCTATATTCTTTTAATAAAATGAAATTCGATGCCCAAATCAAACCAGACATGACATAACGCTAATGTAATCTTGTTTTACTCCATTAAAGTTTAATGACACGTAAAACCTAAATTACCGGGTTGAACTGATTTTAAAATATGGGTCTATTAATTAATTAAACTTTATTTACCTAATAACACTACTTAACTGAAGAATCTCAAAATATTTGGGTCTAAAACCCTTGTTGAACTTACATTATCCAATAGTCGGCCCTCCAACTTGTTTATTTATGTTGAAAAATAATAGTCAAGGAATTAACTTAAGTAGGGTTTCGATAAATAGATTGCTGAATGCAAATTGCTCCATGTGACCGCAAATTATTTTCTAGTTCGATGATAATATCCTTGGCAGACGCGTAAAACAAATACAATTGTGGTATTGTCTACGTCTCTTACGTATTCTTCAAAGCCATCCACATGAACATGATAATATAACCATAACGACGCGTTAGAAAAGGACTGTCGATACTCACAATAGGTGTTTTCATTTATTATTGTGAAAAACATGCATTATTTCGGTATTTTTAATAAAATAAACCAAAAAAAAAAAATTGGCATTAACAAAATGAACTGAAAACCAAAAGTATTAACAAAATAGGGCGATTCGTATGTACAATATACGAGTTAGTAACTCGTATAAACAACATACGAGTTAATCCGACACGCTGGCCCGCTGACCTGACGTGGAAATTCTTTGCCGAGTAACTCGTATGCAAAGCATATGACTTATAATTCGTATGAAAATCATACGAGTTACAACCCGTGGCCGACCAGCCTGCATGGACAAACCAACTCGCCGATAACTCGTATATTTTACATACGAATTATAACCTGCCATGCAAGTGGCTGAGTAACTCGTATATAACACATACGAGTTACTTGAATTATTGCAAATTCATGCAATAATTATAGTAACTCGTATGATTTAGTAACGAGTTACGGGTGTTAGGAAAGTGTTTTAGGACTTATTCTCCTAAATTAGGGCCACTTATTTATGATTATTTTTATTATTTTTTTATTTTTTATTTTTGTAGAATAATAGCCATGTTAATGTGCACATATGTATGTATGAAGACCATTCATTTTGGTTCATCGTTGTCGAGCATCGTCGACCACGGCGGAGGACTCTAATCCTCGGGCAGGTTCATCTATCGACGGTTTTATGACAGTGTAACATACGATGTTATAAAGAACGGTGAATATTATAAGGCCCGTGGCCAACGATGCCAAGATCGATCCCGAGATCTCTGAGGTTTCCTCTTTTCCCGCAAAATTCGATCGACTAATGTCCGAAGCTCTAATCTTCGGAGCGTTGGCTTGCTTCTTGGATAGGGATTGAAACTGTTCGTCGAGCTTTCGAAGGGCTTCGCGCGCCTTTTCGGGGTATTTATGATTATGTTTAGTGGCTTAATATTTGAATTAGTCTAAGTATTTGAATTAGTCTAAGTATTCTCTATTATATATAGTTTAAGTATTAGTGGTACGATTATGGTTTTTATATTGAATAAATCATCAGTTCCTTCTTCATCTCTCTTAAAAGATCTCGGTTGCTTCATAAAAAAACCAACAACGGGCATTGCATGACATTTTCAATAATGCATATAACTCTTATTTATTACATACGAGTTATTTCTCTATAAATTGCGCCCTTCCTTTCGCTTCTTAAACCACAACACAGATACATAAAATACCCCACCCCTTTCGGTTTTTAAAACACAACCCAAAATGGTATCAAGTCGTGTACAAGTCGTAGTATATTTCGGCGGTGAAATAATTCAATCATCCGATTCTATCGTTAAATATAGTATCCGTCCTACTGCGTATAGGCGAATTCGTCGCAACACCAATTTTTCGGAGTTTATGTCGTTGTTGTTCGAAATTACGGGTGTTGATAGCAGTCGCTGCTCGTTACTTGTCCAGGCAAAAAATGAATACTTTCAACATTCCCGCCTCTTTCATCAGTTAATCCAAATCTCCAACGACAACGATTTACAATTTTTCATCCATCCCGATTCGGAGAACAATTGTGTTGAGGTTTTTGTTGAAATAATTGAAAATTCAAGTTAATTTGAACGAAGAGCCTCATCGGAATTTCGAAGTTGGTTCTTCGAGTTATACCTGTCCGGATTTTCCCGACATCGTCGCAGTTACGGCAGAGTTCGGTAATGTTTCTCTGGAGATGCCGGCGCTTGGTGTTCCATTCAACCTGCCGGAATCCATGCCAGAATCGGAGCCAGATTTCGTGCCAGAACCAGAGGAAGACGTTGATGTTAGTGATTCGGAAGCGGACGATGAGGATCCACTGTCCGAGTTACCCGATCCCAACGACGACGAGAACGACGACGACGATGCTCCAGATGATACCACTCCGCTGGAGTCTGCTGCTCCAACGCTGTTCCAGTCCGTCCCATTTTTCCAAACGTACCAAATGCCACCTCCTAGTTGTGACGACTACGGTGGTTACGGGGAGTTTTACGATAGAGAAAACCCTATGTTTTGTCGAGGTATGATTTTTCAATCTAAGAAATATTTACTACGCGCCGTCGACGATTTTTCGATCAGAGTTGCTAGACGCAAGTATAACGTCAACGAGAGCAGCAGTACACGTTGGAGTGTTCAATGTGATCACATGACTGATTGCCCTTGGAGACTGAGGGCGTCCTTCAAGCCAAAAAAGGTTACTGGTCTATTACAAAATTTGAAGGACCACACACTTGCTATATGACTGAGCTGGCGAGCACACACCGTAATATCTCTCGAAATTTTATTGCCGATTTGTTGGTTGGAACCGTGAAAGTCGGTCCGCAATTCCTACCCAATAATGTCCAACAACTCGTGAAAGATAGATATGGCTACGACATCTCATATATTCAAGCTTGGCATGGTCTGAAGAGAGCTATGGAAAATGTGTACGGTACGTGGGAGGAGTCTGTTACCAAACTCGCAATATTTATGAAGGCGTTGCAGCATTACAATCTAGGGACAATCGCGAGGTGGCTCCATCTGGAGACAGGAAAACCTGGACATTTCATTCTCGGGTATGTCTTTTGGGCCTTTAAACCGAGCATCGATGGCTTCAAACACTGTCGCAAGGTTGTCTGTGTCGATGGTACGCATTTATACTCCAAATATAGACACAAATTATTGATTGCTACGTCGCTGGACGCCAACCAAAACGTCTTCCCTCTGGCGTTTGTCATTGTCAAGAATGAAAGTATACACTCATGGTCATGGTTCTTAAGTCATTTGAACACATGTGTTCTAGAGAATCAATCGATTTGCCTTATTTCAGATCGTCACAAAGGTATTTAGTCTTATTAATGTTACTCGGTTTCCCTTATTGCGTATAATCAGTGACTCTTTGTGGCGTATATGGTGTGTACAGGTCTTACGGGAGCAGTAGAAGCCACTGAGTTCTTTCGTCCACCAAATGGAGTGCATCGCTTCTGTCTTCGTCATGTGAAGTCAAACTTTTACAAAAAATTCAAGGATCAACAATTGAAGGATCTATGCCATGGAGACGGTACTGCGCCGACATTGGATATTCGATCGCATTATGACTCAGATTGCGCAATTAATGAACGAGCGAAGCCTTGGTTAGAAAAAGTAGGGGTCGCGCAATGGACGCTCGCACATGACGGCAGTTATCGATGTGATGTAATGACGATTAATATTTCAGAAGGGCTCAACGGAGTTTTAAAAGGTGCTCGAATGCTACCCGCAAGAGCAATCGTTGATTGCACTTTTCATAGGTAAGCCCTAATCACGATCGTCTGTTTTTTATTCTAACTTTGATGTTATGACTTCCTAGTTTGTTTCTTAAAATTTACAGGTGCGTACAGTATCTTCGTGATCGCTTTCAAGAAGCAACGTCCCTAATGGCGAATAATGAAACGGATTGGTCACGTTATGCAACGAGATTGTTTCGAAGTTGGTCGGCAGAATCTTGGGATCACTCCTTACGTAATCTAGGCTGTCGTGAACCCCACGTTCCTAAAAATGAAAAAGAATATCCAATTTGAGATATTTAACAAAAAAACATTAATAAATAAATTAAACTTACGATGCTCGACATAAAAACTACATCCCCCATCTGGAAGCCCCGTGACACCTGCACCGCATGTGGAGATATGTATAGGCGAGTGATTCGATGAAATCAGTCGTAATATCCATTCTCTACCGACACGATTGCAGTAGTGGGAGGACCATTAACGACAGACTCCTCTCGCTCATCCCATAACCCAATATAGCCCGCATGATGCGTCCTCCAATTCATCCCCGACCGCTGACGACGCTCGTACGTATGGAGATTGGTATCTCGATAAGGCGGTGTACCGTGAATAGTTTGGATGATCCAAACTGTCGAAGTACTCGTTTGGGGTAATGCCACTCCACAATATTGAAGAAGATGAGGGGACACCTCGATCGACAAGCGATCGGTAAGCACTAGGGAGGAAGTGCGACAATCTCCGGGATCGTCATTGTGTACGGCTCCCATACAAATTGATGCGCCCGCAGGCGATCAAGGCACTCGCGTATGGTGCGTATGTTCGAATTTGTCGACGTAGTATGATCGTATAACGCATTCCACCTGTCATGTATTGGCACAACATTTATAAATGTAACAAGGACAATAAAATTACAAATTTTATGAACGGTCATACCTCGCAGCATGTGGCGGCATCGGTAAGTCTATCCCGTCGACTATACTGGGCTCCATGGAGATACGATGAATACCACGAACTTACTGAAATGGCAGGATCCTCACACATGCCCATGCCTAACACATTACATGTTTTAAACAAATTTTAAAAATATATATTGGTAATCAAAGTTTCTATATAATTACCTGCAACAGCCGTAGGGGTCCGCCTATATTAAGCTTCTGGCGCTCGCATGCCGAACAAAGCTCTCTGTAGAGGAATGTCAGCACCGCACTACCCCAACTAAACGTGCCTACCTCCTCAATATCCTCCAACAGCTGAAGGTAGGTCAGCGATACGGTGCTGGCGCTACAATCGGGGAACATCATCGCTCCAAATAGCAGCATCGCATAACCCCGTGCTGAACACTCAACCTCTTCCTCATCACTATCATCCGAAATCGGATGGGTCAACAACCAACTCGCTAACGACTTCATCGAAAGCGATGATCCCCTAATTTTATCCGCAGGCGGTCTAAAACCTAGCAACCGCTCGCACTCGTCCATTCACTGTGTGACCGTCCTCGCTTGGATCACACCAGAGACACAGCTACCCTCTACAGGCAAACCCCACAAAAATCCTACGTCCTGTAATGTAACGGTCGCCTTCCCGACATAAAAATGAAACGTATGGGTCTCCTTCCTCCAACGCTCTACTAATGCTGTAATCAAATGAGGGTCAACCCTCTGCGACATACAGTTGTAGACGCTGTATAGACCCATATCGTTCAACTTATCTAATAAGCGACCGTGTAGATTAATAGGCGCTTCTCTCGTACCCCACACAACATTATCTAATGATCTAATCTTAATAGTCTTATCTATCGCACCCGCATCTAACAAAAAATCCTCACTACGGTGATTTGACTGCATCGTCAACACCGAACTATCAAAAGGCCCGTATTAAGAATCCAAATCCATTCTACAGTAAAAAAAAGACGTATAAAAAAGCCAATCATGACTTCTAAAAATATCGACGGTACAACAAAATACTTCGTAAAATCAAAAAATAGAATGTACCAGAGGTATTCGCGCGTAGAAGGTCACGGGGGTCGAGGCGGTGGGTTAACGCGGCGGGTCGTCCGGGCTGGCCGGCGGCGGCAGGAGGGTCGAGGCGGCGCGACAGCAGCAGGCGGTGGCGAGCGATGGCGGGACGCGACTGGCGGCGGCGGGTCGAGACGACACGGGGGACCTCGTCGAGGCGGCGGCAATCGTCAACGGCGGGGGTAGCAGCAGCAGGCGGCGGCGGGACGGGGCTGGCGGCGGCAAGACGCGGCTGCCGGTGGCGGGACGAGGCTGGCGGCGGGCAACAAACGTCGACGACGCGGGGCGGAGAACAGCTGTACGGCGGTCGAGTCGGGGCGGCGTGCGCGGAGCGGGGCTGGTCGGCAGCGGCGGCGGCAGCAGTTCCTTCAGGTTCGGCGGTCGTCGCGGAGAGGGGCGCTCGAACTTCGGCGGGTGGCGGCTGCGTTTTGTCGTCTTCATCTGTTTGTCTGGTTGGGTTTTAAAACAGATCTAACTCGTATTTACTTAATACGAGTTACGGGTTATAACTCGTATGATTTATATACGAGTTATGTCACGTGTATTTTCTTTCCAACTCGGCCTGTAACTCGTAAAATATATATACGAGTTACTTAACTCGTAATTACTTGATACGAATCGCCCTATTTTATTAATACTTTTCATTTTCAGTTTATTTTGTTAATGCCTATTTTTTGTTTATTAAAAATGCCCATTATCTCATATAGACTTTCTTTTTTCGAATGATAGCGTGTCATAAATTTAAGTCGGAAGGATAGAACTTTAATTCAAGGATAAATTTATAAAAAAATAAAAGGTTAAAGGTAAATTTTGTAATGAAGCATATCAAATTGACGGACCAATTTGATAATTTTTATCATGCTAGGCTCTTCATATGATATACTAGTCATCTATGCACACTCATGTGTGTACAACTGTTACAATTGTAAAAGGAGAAAAAGCACTTTACTCAACTTATGTCGGTGGATAATTTTTTTTATATAGTATCTATACTTTATATAATGGTGGATAAATGTCAATTTGATCTGTCATAGTTATTTACAATTTTACCCTTAAATGCTTAATTGTAATTTTATCATTAATATTTAATTTACTACAAGTTTATCTTAAATTAATTTTTTGTTAAATAACTCATTAATAATATAAAATGTTCAACAAATATAAAATAGTTAATATATTTGCACATGCATTGGATGTACTATACATACTAGTTTTTTATTATTTATTCATATCTTATATAATTATCAACATGATGTGAGTTACTTGGTTATTTTTTCACAAATTATGAAATTATTTATAAATAAAATTGAGAAATACATACGGCTGTTTCTAGGTGGGATTGAGATATTATTAATGTAAATAAAAATAAATAACAAAAGGGTATACTGGTAATTATCTTATAAACCTAAATTGCTATACGACGGCAATTTCTATTAGCTCCTCCGCCTTAATAAAATATAGAAAGATAACAATATTTGAGCACACACTATGCATGCGCAAAATATATTATATCTTAAATATTTTATATCGTTAAATTATTAAAAATAATATTTTAATTTGACGATAAAGTTGTATAAACTAAAACATTAAAGGTAAAATTGTAATTAACTCTTGACAAACCAATTTGACAGTTGTTATCTCTAGCAAAACATATTAATAAAACTAGCAAAACAGAACAGCACAAGATCATTTTCTTCAAAAGAGAGAAAATTCCCAATTCTACTCATATTTTTTTCGAGCATCATATCGTAGAACATCGAAGATACATAAACGTTGCCTGCCATCATTTTTACGCAGCATGAGCAGTTGTTCTGGCGATGCTTTTCGTGTCAAATATCTCAATCCAATACCCGTCGGGATCCTTCACGAATGCTATGTCCTTTATTTTTCCTGAATTTTTTTTTTTATTTTTTTTTCAAGTTCAAAGAAAATCCATATATGAATAACCTTTTTCAAAAAAAGAACGAAAAAAAGGTACCATCTTGAGGTCTCTTGACGAACTCGACTCCTAAGCTCTCGAATCTCTCGCATGCTTTGTTCACATCATCGACTGTGATGCCAATATGTCCTGTAAATGAATCACACTGTAATAATCGATCGACCATTCTAACATATTTTTCTATGATGTTGTAAGAGCGAAACGGTATATAAAATCATAGAGTCCAAGAAATGCGATCATTTGCTTTCAAGAAAACGAAGGCGAAAAGAGAGAAAATTATGTTTTCATAACATACCAAAGCCACGAGGCTCTGAGTTTCCATTGTGATAGCCCTTGAATTCGGGGTCGGTTTCGCTGCCCCAATTGCTGAAAAAACGAAAAAATTATGACACAACTGGATTTTTCTTTCTGGGAGTAGTAACAAAGAAAGAAAGAAAGAAAGAGAAAGGCCTCACTGTGTAAGCTCGAGCGTAGCTCTGTGGGAAAATGTCCAAGATGTTCGCTCGATGGGGTCCGTGGGAGCCGAAGATGTGTCCTAAATCACACAAACGATTGATAGAAAATGGCAAACAATAAGAGCAAAAAAGAACAATTATTACAACCATAGAAAAGAAGGAAGAAAGATTTCATGAATCATTTTCACCTCGTATCCCAGAAAGTATAAAGTGAAGGTCAGTTCTGGAAAATCCAACCGTTTAAGCAGCCTACAATCACAGCATGTTAAGATCACAAGTGCTTCTTAAATGATAAATAAAATGTGGAAAGATTTGAGCAGCACTTACGACATGCCCATTATACGTGTATAGAAATCAAGACTGACTTTGGGGTCTTTGACGCGAATCATCTGAATGTAAATTACAGACTAGTAAGCAGCAAATCTTACTTCAACGAAGGCAAATTCTCAGGCAACAATCACATTTTTATTCATTTTCTGCATAATTTAAAACCAAACATGGAGGAATATACTAAATGTCTGCTGCAGCTAAGAAATCAATCACAGTCACTTGAATCCCAATTCAAGCACTACAGTTATCTTCTACAGTTACCGAGCTAGAAAGAAGTCACATACACACACAAATTTGAAACAAATGATAATACTCAACTCATGACAATATATACATGCGTATATGCCACAGCAAAAACGAAAAGAACATATTATTTTTTGACGGAAAAGGGTACAGTTTGTTGCAAGAAATAGCCTTTGGTCGCCTCGTCGATCGAAGTAGCAACGCCAGGATTGTTCTCAGCTGATTCTTTTCCTGCCATGGCTTTTATACTCCTCGTAAGAAATCTTCTGGGCTGATCAAAACCCTGAAGATTGATCTATAAATACATAGAAATCGCTCGTTAAATCTACACATAAGTATTACCCATTGTTTTGATGATTATTTAACAGGACAACCTTTGGCTTTTGAGAGAAAATAGTGGGTAATGAGGACAACAACGGCGTCCGCCGAAGAGCACGAAACGCTGGTGTGATTGGATTCAACAAAGAAGCCATAGCGATACTAACTTGGATAAATCTGAGAGATTTTAAGTTTTTCTTGTATAGCAAAGGATGGGAGTATTTACATTCTTTGAGAAAATGAGGGCTTTAGAGAATCTTTGGACCACCACCAAGATTAGAGATATATGTTTTCGCTCGGTACGATTTCGGTGTCTCTACTCGAAAATTTTGAGGAGAAGATAAAGCTGAAGCCATCACTTTGTACTATTTTTTCCCCAAAACGTTTTCCGTTCTTTTAATTATGAAGCTAAGGTTAAAGGTATCTTGGGGCGGCAATTTTGAGCATTCTATTACACAAATCAGAAATAGATTTAAGCACTTACAAGGCATAACTAGAGCTCTCAAACGGGCCACCCCGCCTCAAACTGCCGTTAAACGGGGCAGGGCGGGCCAGCCCCCTAACATAACGGACTACTAAACTAGTAGTCCGCCCCGCCTCATAGTGGATTGTCGGGCTAGCGAGCCAACCCGCAAACTCTTTATTTTTCTAAAAAAAACATTGTGTTTTTATAATAGTTATTAATAATGGATGTTGGATTAATCAACGGAAATCCATAAATCAATTATGAATTATATAAGTTCGTAACTAAATCATTATAATTAATTATTAATAAATATTATTTATTAATATTTAGCATAAAAAATATATAATATATACATAATAAATAAATATAATATATTAAGATTTAGCATAAAAATATATAATATATACATAATCAAGAAATATAATATATTTTCTATATATAATATATACATATAAATAAATATAATATATATTTACTAGCTAGCCAACCCGCCCTGACCCGACTCGACCCACCTCAACCCGTGGCAACCCCTGGCCCAAACCGACTGGCCCGTTTCGGCCCTCTTTTAAACGGGCCAATAATTGATCAACCCAACCCGCCTACTTTCCATGGTGGGGTGGGCCAACCAGACGGTTTCGGCCCGTTTTGACAGCTCTAGGCAAAACCACTTAATACGTAAGGTTATAGTCCGATATTCCCTTGTAAGGGAATTTTATAGATAAATACCTAAATGAAGATTATACTTAGCAATCAGTCCCCATGAATTTACTTTTGTGAATAGGTCTCCCATTAGGCAAAAAATTTAGTTTTAACTCCATTTGTCAAATTACCATTTGTAACCTTCCTTCTACGTTTGAAGAACAGTGGGAAAGAGAGCATCGATTTACCATCTCGTCACTTTCTCACTGTCGATCGCCAATCGTTGCTACTAGTGCTTGAAGGATTACAAACAGCATCATCCTCCTTGATGCCACGTTGGAGATGCCACGTCGGAGGTGCCACGTCAGAGGCGCCAAGTTATTCATTTTAGTTAGATTAGTTGTTTTGTTTTGAGCGCGTAGTGTACTGTATATGTAGTATACTGTATATATACTGAAAAGGGCTGTACAGAATATAACTCGAATCAATAATTCGAATCAGATCATTCCAATCAGATAATTCCAATCTATCCTTCTATCTTTTCTACTGAATTCAATTTGGTATCAGAGCGGTCGAATTCCTGAGGAATCGACGTTCAATCACACATTATCAACACTCGTTTTCTGATCGAATCACATTATCAATGAGTTCAGACGGAATATCAAGCACTGGCGATGATCAGAGTGCGATCGAGGCAGCTGAATTGGAAGAGGATTATCAGCTACACGGCTCAGATAATCCGGGAATGATGATAGTATCAACACCTCTGACATCACGCAATTATCTGATCTGGAGAAGTGCTATGATCGAAGCACTGGAGGAATGAAGCTTCGATTCATCGATGGCACTTACAAGAGACCTGCTGAAAATTCGCCGATGATAAGAAAATGGAGGAAGGTTAATAGCATGATAACAGGTTGGATTAAGAGTTCAATCTCTAAAGAAATCGTCAACAGCTTCATGTTTATACACGATGCGGAGCAATTGTGGAACGAGATCGAAGAACGATATGGAGCCTCGAACCTTTCACTGGTGTTTGAAATTAAGCGTGAGATCTCACTGGTAAAGCAAGGAAATCTGTCAATTGTTGAGTATTACAACAAAATTCGAAACCTATGGGATCAATTGGATCAACTGAGGCCTCAGATTATTGCTGAAGGAAATGTCAAAATTAAGATTGAGGAGAGGGAGATAGAAGATCGATCGATGCAATTTCTAATGGGATTAAATGAGATGTATGAAGCCGAGCGAAGTCAGTTACTGTTCTTAGACAAACTGCCCTCTGTAAACAAGATTTATGCTATGATTATCAAAGCTGAGAAACATAGGGAATTAACAGTTCAGATGAGCACGCCGAATGAAGATATGGCGATGATGGTGAAAAACTTCAGTCATAAAGGAGTCTCAGATTTCAATACCATGATGAAGCCTGATAAGGTCAGTTTGACTTGCAATTATTGTAAGAGGGTGGGCCACCTAAAAGAGAATTGTTACAAGCGTAACGTTGACAGAACTAATCTCACTTGCACCTATTGCAAAAAGACTGGGCACCTAAAGAATGATTGCTTTAAATTGAATGGGTTTCCTGATTGGTATCCTGGCAAAAGGGGAACCAGTCCTAATAATCCGAGAGTGAATGCAGTCTCTGAAGAAAGTCATAGCCAAAATACTGTTCCACAAACAGAGGATAAGAACTTGCAATCTCTGCAATCGATGATGGTAAGCATGATGAAACAGGAAATGGCTAAGCTGCACAAAGGGAATCCAGCTTCGGAAGGACATAATTCTGTGAATTTTGCTCACTATGAAGACTTCGCAGGTAGCTCTATAATCCCTACTCTTGACTGTTTAAAGTCTGATGATGTGAATGATCGATTATGGTACGTTGACACTGGAGCATCGAGTCATATGTGCAGAAAACTGACTATGATGACCAATCATAAATCTGTCGATTGCTTTACACCGGTTCATCTCCCGGATGGATCTTTAAAGCCAGTTTCTCATATAGGAAGTGTTGCACTGTCTGAAAATCTTATCCTGAGAAATTGCTTATGTGTTCCCAGTTTTAAATGCAACCTTTTATCAGTCAGGAAGTTAACTGTTGATAGCAATGTTCGGCTGGAATTCTTCGCTCACTGTTGTGTGTTCTATAACCTACAGAATAACAGAGCAATGGCTGTGGGCAAGATTTCAAATAACCTTTACGCTGTTGATGATCAGTCGTTCACTCGGCAAGCTCTTGATGAGTTCAAGAGCACTTATAGCTCACATATACTGTTTTCAACACAGCCCCAAATTTCTGTTTCAAATAAAGCTTTTGTTGCTACTTCTATTAATGATTGGCATTCTAGGCTTGGACATCCGTCCTTGATTGTTATGAAACACTTACCAGAGTCTATTGTTGTTCCTAATGACTGCGTTGATGTGTCGAACTGCAACATCTTCCCTCTGGCTAAACAGCAGCGCAAGTCTTTTCCAAACAGCTCTATTAAGAGTTTGCAAGCATTTCACCTTCTTCACATTGATATTTGGGGCCCCTATCGAGTTCCCACACATAATGGATGTCACTACTTTCTAACAATTGTAGATGACTCCAGCAGATTTACGTGGATTTTCTTAATGAAGCATAAAAGTCAGGTATGCAATACTCTGAAGCACTTCATAGCCCATGTCTTTGCACAATATGATGGTTTTGTTAAAACTATAAGAACGGATAACGGTCAAGAGTTTCTCAGCTCGGAATGTCAGGAAATGCTTTTAGCGAAAGGAATAGCTCATCAAAAATCCTGCCTGTACACACCCCAACAAAATGGGGTTGTTGAGCGAAAACATAAGCACATATTGCAAGTGGCTCGAGCTGTTCTAATTGAATCAAAGCTGCCGAGAGGATTCTGGGGGGACGCTGTTCTCACATCTGTACACATTATCAATAGGTTGCCTTCTAAACTGCTCCATTGGAAGTCGCCTTTTGAAGTATTAAACAAGACAGCTCCAAGTTATACTCATCTGCGCAGATTTGGCTGTCAAGTTTTTGCAGTCAACAATGCTCCTTCTAGAGACAAGTTCGATGCCCGATCTTTTGCAGGAGTCTTTGTAGGATATCCTGTTGGCCAAAAGGGATACAAAGTTTACTGCCCAGACCTGCGAAAAATCATTATATCAAGGGATGTTATCTTTCATGAAGACATTTTTCCTTCTGTTTCTGTACCAAGTAATGGAGCTGTGCTACCTGATATCTTCATTGGTGATCCCTTTGACTTACTCACTAGCAGCGCACCAGTCACAGACAGCTCGCCTTCAAGTTCCCATCAAGAATTTGAACTTGCTGAAGTCTCTGCTGCGAATTCTGAAACAGAGGTCTTGCCTTTGGAAAGCATCCCAGATTGCTCTCATCCATTGCCCAGAACTAGCACCAGAATTAAGCAGAAACCTGCTTGGCTGAAGGACTTTGTCACAACAAATGCCTGCACACAGACTTCACTCGCAGATCATGAAGTGTTTATGGCAAACCTATCTGTATTTCAGGAGCCAGTTAACTACAATCAAGCCAGAACCGATCAACAATGGATTGATGCAATGAATGCCGAGCTGCAAGCATTGGAGGGAAATGATACCTGGGAGCTTTGTCCTTTGCCAAAAGATAAAAAGCTCATTGGATGCAAATGGGTCTATAGGGTTAAGTGCAATGCAGATGGGTCTGTGAATCGATACAAGGCACGATTGGTTGCGCAAGGATTTAGTCAAATTGAAGGAGAGGATTATACAGAGATATTTTCCCCGGTTGCAAAAATCGTTACTGTCAGAATTTTGTTTGCCTTTGCTGCTGTCCGAGGCTGGAATTTACATCAATTAGATGTTAATAACGCCTTTTTACATGGACATATCACCGAAGATGTTTACATGAGGCCACCGCCGGGTTACACAGGTGCTAAGCCGGGTCAAGTCTGCAAGTTAAAACGCTCTTTATACGGATTGAAACAGGCGTCTCGCCAATGGAATGAGGAGTTCACTACCAAACTCACAAACTATGGCTTTCTACAATCCGCACATGACCACTGTTTTTTTACTTTGGTCACACAACATTATCAGGTATACCTATTGGTTTATGTTGATGATGTACTTATCATGGGATCAGATGAATTTGTGGTACAGCAGATCAAGAATTACCTAGACGAAGCCTTCACTATTAAGGATCTTGGGCTTGCAAAATTTTTTCTGGGCATGGAGATAGTTAGAACTGCCTCTGGGATTCATATTAACCAGAGAAAGTATATCACCGACATATTGCGCGACTCCCATATGATGGATTGTGCCCCTGCCTCCACTCCTTTACCAGGCGGTTTTCAATTCCTCGCTGCTGATCAAGACAATTCTCCATTGCTCGCCGACCCCTCACAGTATCGTAGGCTGATTGGACGCCTTCTGTATCTGAATTTTACCCGGCCAGACGTCACGTACGCCGTTCAACAACTTAGTCAGTTTGTGCATTCACCTCGCCACTCTCACTGGAAGGCTGCTCACCAGGTTCTAAGGTACCTTGCTGGCACTATTTCTGATGGCCTTTTCTACTCCAGTCAGTCCTCTCTGCATTTATCAGCCTTCTGTGATGCGGATTGGGGAGCTTGTAAGGACTCTCGCCATTCTCTTACGGGCTATTGCATCTTTCTCGGTGACTGTCTTGTCTCATGGAAAACCAAAAAGCAAACTACCATCTCATGTTCTAGTGCAGAATCTGAGTATAGGGCCATGGCATCTACTGTCAAGGAATTGCAATGGATATCCTATATGCTGACCTCTCTTCAACTCTCCAGGAATACTCCCATTCCACTCTACTGTGACAATAAAGCTGCGATTCATATTACCTCGAACCCCGTCTTTCACGAGCGCACAAAACATATAGAAATCAACTGCCATGTGGTTCGAGATTTGTTCAAGAAGAGCTTCATTCTACCTTCGCACGTTGCCTCTGCTCTCAATATTGCTGATATTTTTACTAAATCTTTATCCTCTCCGCTGTTCTTCAGACTTTTGTCCAAGATGAGCATGTCTTCTCTCCTTGCTCATCTTGAGGGGGGGTGAAGGATTACAAACAGCATCATCCTCCTTGATGCCACGTTGGAGATGCCACGTCGGAGGTGCCACGTCAGAGGCGCCAAGTTATTCATTTTAGTTAGATTAGTTGTTTTGTTTTGAGCGCGTAGTGTACTGTATATGTAGTATACTGTATATATACTGAAAAGGGCTGTACAGAATATAACTCGAATCAATAATTCGAATCAGATCATTCCAATCAGATAATTCCAATCTATCCTTCTATCTTTTCTACTGAATTCAATTGTGCTGCTCAACAAAGATTCACTACCTCGTCACGACCATAAAGACGGCACAGGGGTGCGAGGAACAATCCTAAAAAATCAACTCTTTTTCTAATAAATCTGCTTGGAGCATGGAAGGTTCCAACATACAACTCTACGGTTTGTCTCTATCATGACTGTAAAGCTTTCCCTCATTGCCTTTAGAAAGGCAAAATCCGAAAAGAGCCCTTGAGCAAGGAAATGAAGTTGAATGCATTTCTCATCTAACAAAGATTCATCGAGTATGCACAACAGACGTTAGGGTCGGCGTGAAGCTGGACAAAAACATTTGGAGCCAAGGAATTGAAGATTACTTGTGCTTTCCTCGTGACAGTTGCTAATGTTCCTTGAAGGTGGGTTTATGGGCACGATCACCCAAGTCATTGAAGATTACTAGTGCTTTCCATCTTCATTATGCTATGTGCTTATCACTTTTCTTGATTTTACAGTTTCAGGTTTTTGTCCCCTTTGTGTTTGTTGGATTGGACAAAAGCTTTTCTTGCAAAAGGAAGTTTCATTTATTTTAAACGATACGGTGTAGTTGATTGTGATTTTTTTTTTTCTATTCCCCGTAATTTCTCTAATCAAGGCATTTTGAAGAAGCATCATTTGTTGGTTTGGAGGCTGCCTTATATTTTTCTTTTTCGTAATTCTTGATTGATCAAACCGGCACAATGTGACATTTGATCAGTGAAGTGTTATGAAGATTCATCAACAAGGAATAGATGTTTGTGGGGTTTATGTTTCTTTGTTGGTGTTTTGCTCGAGAGAACCACACAACTGGGAAAAACAACGGCTTGGAGAAATCGAAGGGTATAGTCTATTTTGTCTGTCGAACGAGGTTTTCAACATGACGTTGAAACGATTACGGTTGAGTGTAACTTATTGCTTATTTGTTGACCTAATTAAAATAATAAATACCGAATTCCACGATAAAATACCTAAATCAAAATACTTAACTTCAAGCCTAAACCACCCATATTTAAGCATAAAATACCCCTCAATTGTTGGATTTGATAGGGGTGCTAAAACCAACCCGACCCGCCAACGACACGAACTGCACCCGAAAATAGCAGTTTGAGTTGGCATTTTCAATTGTTTAAATAAATGGGTAAACCCGAAACCCAACCCGAATATTAAGTGTGTCGGGTTAGAGTTTGAACTTTCAAAATGAAGTCAACCCGAAATCAACCCATCTAACCGAGTTATTAAAAACATCCTTAATATAAACAAAATAAACTGCTTTTATTTAATTGTATGACATGCATTATTTGGAATTTTAATTGTATTTTTAGAAAAAAACAATTGCTTTGTTTCTCTGTTGTTTTATTTAATTTGGGTTTATACCCTGATTATTTAGTTACGTTTTTAACTTAAACGGTTGGCGGTTAGTGGGTTATCACCAACACCAAAAAAGGAGTCAGCTAGAAACTTCACATTAATACTAAAATAAACTACTTGAATTCAACAATAAAATACCTAAAATCGAAACAAAAGTACTTACCTTTAAGCCTAAAATATTGATATCTAAGCAAAAAATACTCGCCGAAGGGGATGAATCATCAAGGACTAAAATTGTTGGATTTGATCAAATATCTCACATAATATGCACATTGATCATCACCGACACCGAAAAAGGAGTTTGGTAGAAACTTCACATCAATACTAAATCAATTACTTGAATTCAACAACAAAATACCTAAAAATCGAAACAAAAATACTTTACTTCATGCTAAAATACTGATATGTAAGCAAAAAAATACTCGCCGATGAGGATGAATCATCAATGACTAAAATTGTTAAATTTGATCAAACATCTCACATAATATGTACATTGATCATCATCAACACCAAATGAGTTCAGTAGAAACTTCACATCATTACTAAATCAACTACCTGAATTCAACAATAAAATACCTAAAATCGAAACAGAAATACTTAGCTTTAAGCCTAAAATACTGATATTTAAGCAAAAAATATTCGCCGATGGGGATGAATCATCAAGGACTAAAATTGTTGAATTTGATCAAGTATCTCCGTAATATGTACATTGATCATCACCAACACCAAAAAAGGAGTTTGGTAGAAACTTCACATCAATGTGATGTTGCTAGAAACTCATTTTATGTTGTTTATGATGAGCAGTGCCCTTAATATGTAAGATGTTGATCAAAAACCATCATTTTAGACTTAGATAACTCGACCATATACTCAAGTATTTTACGTATACAGATCAGTATTTGTGACCTTAATTAGGTACTGCTAGTCTCAATTTAGGTATTTTATTGCTGAATTCAAGTATTAGATCGTGAATGAATGTGAAGTTGCTAGAAAACTCATTTTATATTGTTTATGATGAGTAATGTCTTTAATATGTAAGACGTTAAAAATTATCATTTTAGACTTAGATAACTCGACCATATACAGAAGTATTTTTTGCATACAGATCGGTATTTGTGGCCATAAATTAGGTACTTTTAGTCTGGATTTAGGTATTTTATTGCCGAATTCAAGTATTTGACCGTATGAATGTGAAGTTGCTAGAAAACTCATTTTATGTAGTTTATGATGAGTAATGGTAAGATGTTGATTAAAAACCTTCATTTACACTTAGATAACTCGACCATATAAACAAGTATTTTATGCAAAAAGATCAGTATTTGTGGCCTTAAATTAGGTATTGTTAGACTCGATTTAGGTAATTTATTGCTGAATTCGAGTATTTGATCGTGAATGAATGTGAAGTTGCTAGAATATTCATTTTATGTTGTTTATGATGATTAATGTCCTTAATTTGTAAGATGTAAAAATCATCATTTTTGACTTAGATAACTCGACCATATACACAAGTATTTTATGCATACAGATCAGTATTTGTGTCCTAAAATATCAGTGTACTCATCTTTGTGAGAATCTCGAGCAATCCGTACAGTTCTGTTGCAAGAGATGTCCTCCAAAAACATTAATGTACTTTCTTGCTGAAAATCGATGAGTAGAGGGTTTAGTTTCGTTCAAGAGGAAAAAGCTATCAATTTGACTCCATTTCACTGTTATCGGCGGCAAGAATTTCCGTTCGACTACCCACCCTGAATTTTTAACAGCTTTAGATAAAGAAGAAAGGGGCAATATTGGAATTTGCTATTTGAGGGAGTCAAAACTAATTTTTCGCCTAGTGTCAATACCTATTTCTAATAAAAATTGGAGGGACTGAATCGTAACATTAAACTCTTAATAGGTATTTTTTTTTCTTAAAATCCCCATATTGTGATGAAACGTTTATTTTGTTCGACTTACAAGGTTATATTATGAAAACAAAATAAATATTTATACGAAAGAAACTAATTTATTTTTAAGAATAAGTAAAAAAGACGCCCTCAATGACTTTACGACCAACTGATATTTTTTCTCCTTCGATTTTGGCCTATTTGGCTCTAGTCGATTATGGTTGATGTGCCACTTTAGTGTTAAAAATATATATAATTCATTAGATATTTATAGTTATACTGTTATGCATAACCCAGTGGGATAGTTTCCTGCAGGCTTACCACGCTGGAGGTTTTCTACATAAGAAGGAATTAATCTAAAGTTCATTGAGGGGATATAATGGTAATATATCCCACCATCTATTGTGGAAAGATTAGGAACAACAGAATTTGAAACGAAAACATCCGCTTCCACTTGATTAGTGGATCTAATTTGATTTCTTTTCCAATTCCTTTTATTATTAGGTTTGAAATTTCTAGCATTTCCATTATTTGCATTTACCCACTCAGGAAATCCTATCAACTTATTTCTCAATCAACTTATTTCTCAATCAAGTGACCTCTACCACCACAATGCTTGCAAAGAAGATTAGGATTGTTAATTTGGTTTACAGATTTATTTAAAAGGAACATAATTATCAACATGAAGAGCAATATTACCGTGTGATTCTTCCCTACATATAATATTAAACGCATGCATAACATCAGGAAGTTGATCAGACATAAGAATATTACTTCTAACTACATGATATGATTCATTTAAACCCATGAGGAATTCAATAAGCCTAGATTCATTTTCTATCTTAGAGTTACGTACAGATGCATCATATGAACATGGTTTACTACATACAAATGCATCAAATTCATCCGATAAATGCTGCAGCTTAGAGTAGTACATAGAGATAGAGTCATTTCCTTGGCGAGCACTAGCAGTTTGTTGTCTTAAAGAATACTTCCTAGATTCATCTACTTTTCTAAAAGTCTTTCCAAGTGATTCCCAACCTTTGAGGCAAGTTTGGCACAACTGAACCTATTTCTAAGTTCAGGGGACAATGAGTTTAATAGCCATGGTATTGCACCTTTCCCATTCTATGCCAGATTCTTGATCAGTAGGCTTTGCTAATGTCCCTAATATAAACTCAGATTTATTTTACTGGTAAGATCAAGCATAATGGAATTCGACCAACCAACATAGTTTTCAGACTCGGTAAGACTAATATTAGCTATATTAGTCACTGCTAGGTCCGAAGGATTTAGAAATAATCTTCTTAGTAATTGCAGTGATAGTACCAATATGTTGAGAATCAGATATGGATGCCATATTAACACAGATATTAGTAGACACAAATTTCCGAATGAACGCAGCGGAGTAGAAATATGTATTAAGGAGCGCCTTAGGCTTGGGAGGTAGTTGTTGTGCTGCACTATCTGGTTCTCCCCAGAGTGCTATAGTCAGCCTCAACGCATTAAAACTCATATTGACTACGAACCCAAACTGTTACCTTTATAAAGAAGACCATCTTTATTAATCATATCTACGACTATGAACCCAGGCCCTAGGTCAGTCTCGACACCTCGCACGCCCATTAACCGATAGTAAGGTAGCCCTAGGTCAGTCTCGACACCTTACATGCCGGGACAATATCTATCATACGATATGAACCCAACAATAATCTGCATTTTTGTTGAGTAATAATGTGCTATGATACATTATAGTTTGGGTTCGTAGTCAACGTTGTTGTGAAAGACTACCATTGTCAGGTATGATCACAACAACTAGATAGAGGAATATGATGATGCCATTTTCTCATATTGTCCGGAACCGGCGTTGTATGATCAAAGTAATGGACCAGCATATCATGAAAGTAATCCATGTAGGGTTTGAAAATATATGCAGCTTGGTTGCTACTAAGGCGTTTGCTCATAAAGCGTCTGATATCATGTTTCATCCAAGGAATTGGAAGATGAGCCTGATTAGTAGTCTCGGATAACACTTCCACATCATCAGTTTCTTCGTTGGAATATGAAACTGATGGAAAATCATTTTGGCCTCCATGTTTCTTAATTAGTCGGCGAGATCTTGGCTGAGTTTCTGAAGGATTGGAGTTCCTCTTTCTCGGTCTGTCATGTGCCAACCGCGAAGAGCTTGGTTCGTCAGGCTATTTAGTAGTGAACATGAAGGGAAATGAAAATAAGAATTTTCAATAGCATGTGAAAGGTTGATCCTATTGATGTATAAGAGGGCAAGAATTATAAAAAGTGAAACGAAACTGGGATAGCCATCTTGAGCTAGTTATAATCACTGAAAATACCAACTCAGTTAACATCTACAACAAATAGATCAACTAAAATGCAGCTTGGTTTTTAGCTTTACAGATATGTCATATGGCTGGTAGGGACTTTCATTTTCGCCATAAATACAATTAGTTGGCAATTGTGAAGTTAAGAAAATGAACTAAGTATTTTATTGATAACATGTTCAAGGGAGCACTTGCAAGTTTATTATCATGATGGCAATGACCTAAAGTTAGAAACTCCCATTACCTCCAGGATTCTTAACCTGGATAGATCATTGTGGCTAGATCTACTGCAAAAAGCAAGATCTTTCCCCATGTTTCTTTTGATTGGTTTTCTACGTAATCCATAAGAACGACTAGTCTTCTGCCTCTTTTACCAAGAAAAAGAAACTGTTAGGGCGCAAAATTACTGAATGATCCGAAAACAGGAATGTAAACTCAAGAAAATAGCAGGACCATTAGAAGGTTGAAACATAAGAAATAAACAACAGAAAATAACAGCTAAAACTTCTACAAAGTTCGAAGGGCAGCGACGACTATGCAGCAGCATCAGGATTATAAGTCATTAGATAATCAAATAACTCGTTCTAACAAAAAAAAAGATAAGATTAACATTTTCCTACTCCAGCAGAATTATACTTTGGAACATATGCCTGTCTCCTGGTCTAGGAAAAGAAATATTAAGTAAAAAAGTTGCTAAGTATGTTCATATATAATATATATATATATATGTATATATATATATGTATTTATCTATTTATATATACTACCTACACGTTTCAGCACACATACGGAGTTCTATTCAGCCTGTTAACTTGTGAGACCCTATATCCCTTTCGTCGATGGTGGTGGATGGCACTAGATCGTCACGCCGACCTCGCAGTGTACCACGGAATCAGTTCTCTAAAGATGGCTAGAGAGAACCGAGCCGTCGCGTGAGAGAAGATTGTTTTTCTTCGGTGTGTGTTTTGTGCCGTTGTTATGGACGAAATTTTCCACTCCAAATTATGAAATAGGGCTGCCCTATTTATACTATGATATATTTGGAGATCCCTAGGATATCTCAAAGATATGGTTTTTGATTTTGCTCCTTATGTGGAGAGATTTTGCCATATCTTTCTCTCCCTTAGTTAATTCAAAATCTAATTTTCAGGATCTAGAAGCACGCACAATAATAGAAGACGAAATGTAAAAGACAAGCAAATAAGGCAATGAAAGTTCGTGCGTGTTTATCAGAATGCAACACTAAACTACACAGCGTATGATTTCAGTATGTGAAAGGGTGAAATTGTAATTTAAACGAAAAAGATGCGCCACGTATGAATCCCTCCTTTTTCAGTTGCATAAATTTGTCTTAGGGCAAAGTTGGGCCCACGTCATTAATTGATAGTGGGCCTCCTTTAGGGCCCATTGCAAGCGGCTAAAAACGGTTTGTTGGCCTATATCGTTGCTCTGTGCCGTAAATGATTTATCTTACATCTTATTTAATTTTAAGACAATCAAAAGTTTGATACACCAAATTGGGTTATTTTATTCCAGAGCAAGCTGCACGATAGAGATAAAATTTGAATTTCACGCAAGGAATAAAGAGGGTTGCTTGAAATAAATGGACAAAAAAGAACAGAATAAAGTTACTAACTATCGAGATCATGAAAACTAAAAGCAAGATAGATAGATAGATAGATATCCACTGTAATTCACATTCTCATCTCCATTCGCACTATTTGATTCTATTTTCTACATTAAAGGATATTCTATGTTGTAGTATTTCTTAAGAACACAGTATTATGAACATGAAGGTTGAGGCGCGAAGATTAGTGAGCTTAGTAAAGAACTTGATGCCTGTCAAACCACTAAAACAACGGTAGAGAATAATTATGCTCTCCTAGGTGAGGAACATAAGAAGTTATACGCGAAAATCAAGACATTAAACGACATTGTTATGCGTAGGGGACAATCTGATCAGACGATATTTTTAAACCAGCCCAAGGATGTCGATTTCTATAATCCAAAAGAAGGCATAGGTTTCACTAACCCACGTGTTCTACAGAAGAAAGAAATATGTGATATTAAGTACATGGTTTTAGGAGTAACCTCTCTTAGAGATTTACTGAATCGACATACCAAAATTCTTTCGATTCATCCATGAGAAAAGCCTCACATGGGCCTGAAATCCCCATTGACTATACAGCACTAAATGAAAGAGACAGAAATATGAAACCATCATTAACACCTGTCTCTTACTCTCAAACAGTCCACGAGGAAGCCAATGCCGTTCATTATAAAAATTCTCTATGCAAACCTACTATAATAAAACAAATAGAGGAATCCCAAGCAAAATTAGATAAAGAAAGAGAGAATTTCAAAGCTGAAAAGAAAAAGTTCTTAAAAGAGATGGAAAATCTCAAAGCTTCCTCATCCTCCCAAACTACCTCTCACGCTATTACGAAAAGCGTGAAAATTGAAAAATCACCTTCGAAAGATCAAAAGTGCATTGATAGTTCTGTTAAAAGTGCTAAGACTAAGTCTAATTTACCCACGCCTACAGGCAGCCATAAAGAAAGCTTATGACTCTGTACATGCCTGTTCTCACCTAAGGTATCCCGTAAAGATTGAGTCCGCCAAGCACCTTAGGAGATTACCAAAAGAAAAGATCTTTCCTCGATCAAGCCAATCAAAGCATTTGTCCGTGCTGAAATTAACCTTCCCTGCAAGGTTCAACCCAAATGGGTTCCTAAAACTCCGCCTAGGACGACAAAAGCCGAAAAGGCCAAGTCACCTCAAGAGGCAACACCCAACCCACTTCTCCGAAAGTGCAATGGGTTATCAAAACTCCCTCGAGTAATAATTTAGGAACCATATCTGAACGTAAATCTATATCTGCTAATCATAGAGGACCCATGTTTAAGTGGGTACCTAAAGCTCCCTAACTTGATTTTGCAGATCCATCATGTGTGGTACCTCGACTCTGGTTGCTCCACACTCATGACTGGAAATCAAGAGCTGCTGAGCAACTACAAAGACCAACCAAACGGCAAAGTCAGATTCGGAAACAATGACTCAGCTCCCATTCTTGGATATGGAGATATTATCTTGGAAAATCTGACGATAAAAGATCTCGTATGTCGAAGACCTCCGCCATAACTTGTTGGCCAATTCTGTGATAAAGGATTAATCACCCTGTTAACTATAGTATCCTGTTATGGGGTATCTAATAGCAGTAATAATCTCAATGTCGAGTGGCGCATTAGAATTTGTGGTTGCCATTTGCCCGGTTGATAAATTTGATACTCACATTCATTGAGATCGACATATATAACTGATTAAACATTAAATATTACAAGTCCAACTTCGCCCATATGTATTGCATGCATTTCATATCGTCAACGTTTATTTTGACTTCTTGTACTAAGGTCGATGATGGCATATCCATAAAATAATATTTCTATACATCTTTAGCATAATATCTTAATACGATAGTGTTTTGCCCCTCACCCAACCTCAGTCCTCAACTTGGTATTCAACGTAGGATAGTCTTACATTGATTAATTATAACATTCAACTCTCAAAATTCCACACGTCATTCATTCATCCAATAAATTTTTCCAATCGCAGTTTTTGCTCTTTTCAGCTCAAAATCACACTGAAAAAAATCGACGCAATCGAAGAAAGCCCAAAAATGGAGAAATCGGGCTACGGCCGCGACGGCGTATACAGATCTCTCCGACCGCCGTTTCGCCTCCCCAAAGATCCCAACCTATCAATGGTGTCTTTCTTGTTCAGAAACATCTCTTCCTTCCACGACAAACCAGCCTTCATAGATTCGCACACAGGGAAGCCCCTGACCTTCGCCCAATTCAAATCCCTAGTCGCGAAGGTCGCCCATGGATTGCTCAATATGGGGATAAAAAAGGGCGACGTCGTCCTCATCTTCTCGCCCAACTCAGTTCAGTTCCCAATCTGTTTCTTCGGCATCATTGCGATCGGATCCATAGCCACAACCGTGAACCCTATATACACCGCCCAGGAGCTGTCCAAACAGGTTAAGGATTCTACGGCGAAGCTCGTCATTACCGTCCCCGAGTTGCTGCCGAAGGTCAACGGCCTTGGCCTGCCCGTCGTTTTGCTGGGCGGCGCTAATCGTTCTTCGGTTTTAGAAACTGGGTCGATACCTAGGGTTTCTTTCTTCGACGAGCTCATAGATAACGATGGTTCCGTGGATATGTTAGAGGCCCATAACAAAAGGGCTAAGCAAGACGACATAGCTGCGTTGCTGTACTCTTCTGGCACTACGGGGACTAGCAAGGGCGTGATTCTCACGCACAGGAATTTCATCGCATCGTCCCTAATGGTTACTTCCGACCAAGAATTGGCTGGCGAAGGGCACAATGTCTTCCTCTGCGTCTTGCCTATGTTCCACGTTTTTGGTCTGGCGGTGATCATGTATGCTCAGCTGCAGCGTGGGAATGCAATTGTATCCATGTCCAAGTTCGAGCTTGAGATGATATTGAAAGCTGTGCAGACTTATGGCATCACTCATTTGTGGGTTGTGCCGCCCATTATACTCGCTTTGGCCAAGAACAGCGTGGTGAAGAAGTATGATTTGGCTTCTCTGAAGCAGATTGGATCTGGGGCGGCACCTCTCGGGAGGGAACTGATGCAAGAATGTGCTAAGAATTTCCCTCAGGCCGTAGTTATGCAGGTTCTTTCTTTTTCTTTTCTAATCATACAATTTGTTGCTTATTCATGTTCAAACCGCTGATCCTACTGTCATTCTTCGTAATATGATTGGTATGGAGTTGAGGTGAATAAACTCTCCTGGCTGGTTAATGTTAGGCAGTGCATTCTATTCATCATATCAATGCAAAGAATTTTTTCCTGCAATGGTTAAAGAAATGTAAATATGAAGATCTGGCAGTTAAGTCTACCTTCTTTTAGTGTTTGGTAAACCTAGAAAGACTTAACTGAGGCTATGTCCTAACCTCTTAAATGTGGTAGGGTCTTTCCATCAGTTTTAGTAAGTTACTACTTTACACCGCAGTTCTCTCATACTACTTGGGCACAAGATTGTAAGTAAACCACTTTAAACTCTTATGTAGTGAAGTTAATGCATAGCATGCAATGAACTTTTTTCTCATCAATTACGTTGCTGAGTTGTGCAATAGAAGTGATTAATTTCTGTTTTCTATTAGGGTTATGGAATGACCGAAACTTGTGGCATAGTCTCAGTCGAGAATCCACACGGTGGCCCACGACATTCTGGCTCAGCTGGGTCGCTCGTCCCAGGCGTGGAGAGCCAAATAGTCAGCGTCGAGACATCGAAATCCCTTCCGCCTGGAAAATTGGGCGAAATATGGGTTCGAGGACCCAATATGTTAAGAGGTCTGTGTGTGGATCGAACTAAAAATGGGTTTTTTCATTGGATTTAGCTACTAAGATCGTCGATGCTAAGATCATGTTATTTTATTATCAGGGTATTTCAAGAATCCACAGGCCACAAAGCTTACCATTGACAAACAAGGATGGGTTCACACTGGTGATCTCGGGTACTTTGACGAAGAGGGTCAACTGTACGTCGTCGACAGGATAAAAGAGCTCATAAAGTACAAAGGCTTTCAAGTAAGCTTTATACTATATCTATATTCTATCGAAATTTTTGCGCGCCAGTTTTTCACTGTGTACATATTTCCCATATCTTCTTTTTGAGTTATTTCTGATCTTATTGAGACACATCATTACTAGGTTGCCCCGGCAGAGCTTGAAGGGCTTCTGGTCTCTCACCCTGAGATTTTAGACGCTGTGGTCATACCGTAAGTAAAGTCATATTTGTATACTTCTTTTTTTTAAAAAAAAAATTGGTGGGGTCGATATTCTTGCGTTAAATAAATTGATATACTCGATTTTTATTGCTAGGTTTCCCGACGCTGAAGCTGGTGAAGTCCCAATCGCATATGTCGTACGTTCTCCTAATAGCTCGCTCACCGAAGAAGACATCAAGAAGTTCATCGCAGATCAGGTTTTTAACACGTTATTTCAATCGAGCAAATATAATAAAACCGTAGCTTATTTCTATTGAAGCGTGTGATGTTAATAAATTGCAGGTCGCGCCATTCAAAAGGCTAAGAAGAGTTACGTTCATAAACAGCGTTCCAAAATCTGCTTCGGGCAAAATACTAAGAAGAGAGCTCATCGACAAGGTCCGATCGAAAATCTAGAATCAAATGCTTATCGTAAAAAAAATCACTGTGCTGATCCCCTGCTGCTGTTGTACTCTACGCATTTTAGCTGTTTATTCTACAACTCTGTATCAGTTACGTAATGCAATGACATTAGCATCAAAACAGTTCTTCAACTTATTGTCTACAAGAACTTGAAGATCAACTAACCACTTTGATCATCGTCTTCGAGGACTAGTTTGACCCCATTATTCTTCATTGCATTCACTATGGCCCATACCTTAGTTCGATTCTTGAAGCCCTTCTTTTCGATTTCTTTGTTGACGTCGACGTGGATTCCTCTTCCTTGGCCGTTTTCGAGGCCCTCGACTCTAAGCCTCATTGCAAGAACTTCGCCTACGATCGACGCTGCCTTCGCATTGCAAGAACGGCCGCACTCGAGCGTGTTTTTCATGGCATGCTCGACTGTAGAAGCCGTGGCTACGATTCGCCCGTTGTTTCTGTCCACTACGTTCGCTGTGATGTACTTTAGTGAGATGAAGAGCTTTAGCACGTATCTCTTTAATGGAGTCATTCTTTTCTCCAAGGGTTCGAACTAAAGAAGAAGAAAAACCAAAAGAAGCTTCACGTCAGGATTCAAACGAATAAAACACGAGCTTGAACTCTACTCAGTCCCTCAAACCACAGAAAAAAAAAGGGGGGGAAATGAAATACGAAAACATCAAAATTACTGATCTCCTTTCGAGGAAAACCAGGCGTAGACTGCGACTCCAATAAAACAAGGCTAAGAGAAAAACATAACAGCAATTTTATCGATGTCGCTTATCGATTGAAAGCTGGAAGCTGGGAAAATCTGAAGGATCGATGGATTCAGCAGAGGAAAAGCTATTACCTCAATACTTTCAGCATCGTCTTGATGCGCACGTTAGATTTCGCAACCTGATCTCCATACCATCTCTCGCAGGATTAGGTCATGGGATTGGGAAATTCCGCTGATTTGGGAATTTATGAAGAACATAAGGTTTTGGGCTTTCTATCACAAGACAATATAAGCCCATTTAAGGTAAATAGGTTTATCTTGGGATCTCGCTCTGCTATAAATTTCTTGCACTTTCGCCTCCCATAAAGGATAATGAGGTAATCGAAAGTGATATTAGAGTAAATTAAATATTAGAAAAATTATGGCGCTAAGAGATGAAATGGAGAATTAGTTCAATCTGTCAGTTGAAGAATGCTCTAATGGAGCAGAGCTTTTTTCTCGTATATGCTTGTATCCATTTAATTAAATTGTTCTGCATGTAGGCTGAGAATACTGCAAGTTGTCGTTGGGATTTTTGGTAAATGAATACAAATCAGTCTACCAAAAAAATAGTAATATTTACGCAAAGTACTGCATGCAACTAATTCGAAATAACTGACACTATAGTTTCTTCCAATCCATTCCACAAGTTTCCAAATTTTGAGATCATCATATTACATGCAATGCATCACAACAAAACCAAACTTTTCAACGCCATATATAACGTCTTGCTACCACAAAACGAAGCTCACCCAAATCTTATTATATATAAAGATACAACAAAAGCATCATCTGAAAATTATGAACCATTAGCTAACTAATTATTACAACGATATGGAAATAAACGCATCTTTACCATCATACGTACATTATTACATCATCACATATTCCCTTGCAACAACAAAACGGTCCCTCCTCGCTTGTACTAAACGAAGACAACGACCATGCATTCTTTTCTTCACCATTTCACTCTGAATAATCATCTGATCCACTTTCCTCGAGCAACCTTTGAAACTCTCTAGGGCTGCATGGAATGGTCAACGCTCCCCCATGGTCAAACCCATACTCTTCCTCGGCTTGTCCTAATAACCTCAAGAAAGAAGGGTGCGATAAATATCCCAGAGGCACGGTGAACCTTTTGAAGAACCCATAATCGTCCACTGCCACCACAGAAAAGTGTCCCGCCTTCACCTTTTCGCCTTCGAACAGCGATTTTCTGCCCAAGAGAAGGCTTTTTTGGAGCATTTGTGCGACTAATACCTTGAGCTTCGTAGTGCCATTAGTGACGTTCTTTTTCTTGGCATGTGTTTTAGTTTTATCCGTCATGAATGATCTTTGTGGAATGTTCTCAGATTCTGCATGTTAGCTAAGGGCTTATATATACATAAGAGGGGCTGCTATGTAAGTAAATTAAATGAGGACGGTTGAAGTAATTGTTATGAATATGTAGAGAAGGTTGGATTTTTTATTGTGATGAGTGGGGAGACAAAAGCATGTGAGGGAATTTTGATGAATCCATGAAAGGTAGCTGTTTGAGAAGAGATAATTCAATGGCTGGCCCCTTCGCTTGTAATTGCACTTACAGCATAGTACTATGTACTGTGTGGTTGATATATTTGCTACTAGTAGATTTATTAGCTAGTCGTTGTTGTTGTTTCTCTAGTTTTAATTAATACAATAACTTGGAGATATTGTTCTTACTATTTATCATTGTTTTTTGATTTTCTATAAATTTTATGAGAATGCTGATGAAGCGTGTGTGATATTAAAGTTTTAGGGTTTGATCCTAAACTAATTGACTACAGTTAATAGTCTCGTGAGTTTTTATACTGATTTGAACCGGCGATATGGATAAACGGACGAGTTTTCTTTTTATATATAGATGTATAATAAGTTTACTCAAATTTACTTTTGATGTTGCTATAAATCATGAATTAAATCAATTCAAATTAATAGTTTGGTGATTGAACCAAACTGAGATTACCGGACAAACATACGAGAAATCGGGAACACGTAGTAATATAACCACATAAACAAAAACCGGATCAAGCCTGGATATTGAAACAAGACTGAAGACCGAATCACTAATATCGGATGCTGGACAGAAGCTCAAATGAAGTTAAGGCAAGACAAGTTGAAGACTTCTGACAAGGAATTAATACAAGGCTGGCGGATAGAGCCAAGTTGAAGTCTAGTCAAATTAAAGAAGGAATAAAGCAATTGGCACAGTATACCCGCTGCAACGACTGACGGTCCGCTGCACAGTCGTATCTCACAATGGCTACAACTTCAAACCTCAACTCCAAATAAGAGGGAAGGCAAGCTGAAGGAAAATACGCGCCTTGCTGAGAAATTCAAAGAATAATCATATCAAGCTCAAAAAGCTTACAAAGAAAAGAAGAAAAATTAGGTGTTGTCCACACTGCATTAGGCCAGTTCGGTTAGTGAGTGAGTTGTTCTCAAGGGACTGTAAAAGATCTTGAAAGTAGACGGACTGTAAAAAGCTGTCTAAGTGGTGTCTAGGAGTTTAGTTAGCTCAGTATGGCCGTGTGGGTTGTACTGTTTTAGTCTAGCTAAGGAGGTTGTGCAACGGGGGTTGTAAAACCGAGCCTTCTAATGGCGTCTTCCTTGCGAGGAAGAAGGGGAGACGTAGGAGATTTTTGACTCCGAACTTCCAGAAACAAACCGGTGTCTTTCGCAAACACACACACACACACAGATCACATCATCCATCTAGTCTTGGTTCAAAACCGATCGGTTTGCTTCCGCACAAGTCACATACACAAATATCAAGCACCGGTATCTAACCTTAACTGGTTGGGAACCGAAAAAGAGACAAGTGTTTATTCACCCCTACTAAACACGTATCGATCCTAACAAGTGGTATCAGAGCGGGTTACTTGATATTTGTTATATTACTAACCATGACTTCATCAAACAAGCTTCCTATGTTTAGCAGGAAAAACTTCCTTGAATGGAAGATAAGGATAATGACTCATCTCCGTGCGCAAGATGATGAGATGACAGATGTGATAAATACAGGACCATTCGTATTCACCAAGGCAAACGTACGACATGTGGCGCATCCTGATCAGCCACAAGAAGTCCCAAACGAAAGACACGAGTTAACCCCATCAGAAAGGAGTACGGCAAATCTTGACAACATTGCCAAAGATGCCCCGTTTAACACACTGGCCATAGGTATTTTCAGGCAGGTCATGATGTGCTCCACTGCGAAGGAAGTATGGGCAATATCTATGAAGGCAACGAACAAATGCGAGAAAATAAGCTCGTTGTTGCCATCCAGAAATATGACACTATCAAGATGAAGCAAGGAGAAACCATGGTCGATTTCGAAGAACGATTCTGTTCCATCATAAATGACATTTCTGCTATTGGGAGACAGATGGAAAACAGGGACATGGCAATAAAAGTCATGAGAGCACTCCCAAGAGAATGGGATGTTAAAACCATGGCGACGCGTGAATCAAAAGATTTAAGTAAACTAATACTGCATGATCTCTTTACAGACTTAAAAGCTTATGAGTTCGAGCTCCAAACGAGACTGGAAGTGACAATGTCAGACCAATCAATCAAGGCACTGGCAGTAGCAGAACCTTCCAAGACTAACGACGAATGGCTCTCTTCATCAGAAAATTCAGAAACTTCATGAAGAGAACTCCGAACAAAACACCACGATGTAAGCATGCTGGGAAAGACGAAGATTCTAATACATGTTTTAGTTGTGGCAGGATCGGACACTATATTGCCGATTGCCCCAAAAAGAAGAAGATATCAAAGGAGGCAAACAAATTCAAAAGCAAGAGAAAGTCACGTGTCCTTGTAGCTAAAAAGAACACCCGCAGATGGGACGACACATTCGGAGGAATCAAGCTCAGAAGAAGAGCTGAATGAATGTGAAAGTGAAAAGAACTTGCATATTTGATGGCAGATCAGCCAAACCAAGACACTGAATTTAGTTATGTTAAGTGTTGGAGGCTCTTCAGGGTATGGCTGATGAATACCGGAAGCTCCACGAGAGACTCATGATAGCTGAGAAGGGTAAGAAGCCGATAGAAGATGGCACGGAACCGCTAGTTAAGAAAATTAATCAACTAGAAGTAGAAAACAATAGGTTGAGGGAAACCACCGAACTAAAATACCCAGAACCAAAGATTGTCCACCATAATCCGGTCATGGACTGAGTCATCAGGGACTTTCAACTGCCTTCAAGGAATTATGAAGTACACTAATGACCGGACTGGCCTTGGGTGCAATAAACAGGGGAACATTGAGGAGGCGTCAACATCAACTCAACCACCTACCTTAGCTAAGGTAATAAGCTTACGAAGAAAAGAAGAAAAATTAGGTGTTGTCCTCACTGCATTAGGCCAGTTCGGCTAGTGAGTGAGTTGTTCTCAAGGGACTGTAAAAAGCTCTTGAAAGTAGACGGACTGTAAAAAGATGTTTAAGTGGTGTCTAGGAGTTTAGTTAGCTGAGTATAGCCGTATGATTGTACTATGTTAGTCTAGCTAAGGAGGTTGTGCAACGGGGGTTGTAAAACCAAGTCATCTAGGGGTGCCTTCCTTGCAAGGAACAAGGGGAGATATAGGAGATTTTTGAGTCCGAACTTCTAGAAACAAACTGGTGTCTTTCGCACACACACACACACAGATCACATCCTCCATCCGGTCTTGGTTCAAAACCGACCGGTTTGCTTCCGCACAAGTCACATACACAAATATCAAGCAACGGTATCTAACCTTATATAGTTGAGAACCGAAAAAGAGAAGTGTTTATTCACCCCTCCTCTAAACACGTAATCGATCCTAACAGATGTTATCATGGGTTCAATTTTTTTCTTTTTCTTTTTGAAATTTGGGACCTAGAGTTTCGGGCGGAGATGTTCTCATTTTTTTCTCCCAAACGAGGGTTTTCATCAAGATTAAGATAAAACATAATTCTCAAGTGTGAGCTCAACATTTAATACATGTAGATTGTTGCCTATACCACAAATCTACTTTTAATTAGAGTGGTCAATTTGGGCCGTGGCCCGCGGGCCGGCCCGCCCCCTTCAAAAGGCGGACTGAACGGGCCAGCCCGTGCGGGCCGTGGGCTTGGCGGGGCGGGGCGGGTCAGCCCGCGGGCCGGGCCGCCAATTTTATTGATTATATATGTTATATATTAATTTAAAATATATTAATGTTAATAAATATATAATTAAGTTATAGTTAATAATTCATTAATTAGACCATAATTTACTACATATATGTTAATAAATATATAATTATATGTTGGTTATCCATAGACCTGTCAAAACGGGCCGGCGGGGCGGGCCGGCACGTAGCCCGCCAAAGCCCGCCCATTGGCGGGGTGGGGCGTGCTAGCCCGCCTACCGGCGGGCTTAAGAAAGCTAGGCCCGCGCCCGCCCACTGGCGGGCCGCGGGCCCGGCGGGTTTAGCCCGCATAAAGTAAAAATAAAATAAAATAAAACCTGAAAATCAGAAAAATAAATACATAGATATATTTAAATATTTCAACTTCAGAAAATATTAATTAATTTATCTTTTAATTTTATAAATTATGAAATCTTACCAAAAAATATAAACAATTATATAATTTATATAAAAATTATATAATTTATATATAAATATATATATATATATATTTATCAATTAATATATAATATTTATTATTTGCGGGCCAGCCCACGGGCCGGCCAGCCTCGCCCCGCCGAAGCCCGCGGCCTGCGCTGGGCGGGCTTTTTAGGCCGCCTCCTGACGGGCCTGAAAAATCGGAGGGCGGGGGGCCGGCCCGCGGGCCGTGGGTAATATTGCCAGCTCTAGTTATCCATAATTTATTAATAAAGACCTTAATTAATTAAAAAATATATAATAAATTAAAGTATAAAATTAAAAATAAAAAAAATGAATAAACTTCTAAGAGGGCGGGCCTGGCCCGCCGCGGGGCGGGCTGGGTTCCATTTTTCCCGGCCCGCTTATGGCGGGCGGCGGGCCAGCCCGGCCCATTGACAGCTCTACTTTTAATTTAATAGCCATTGATTGATGGATTTAATAGTTATTAGCTTATGATGTTTGGAGTTGTTACATAAATTCAGTTTTATTTGTCTTGATTATCTCTACAGCTCACTGCTTTATCGTTTTTCTCTATTGGTACTCTTATTTACAGCGATAAGGCTATTTATATCCTTATCCATTTTTGAGAAACCAAACAGATAGAGAATTAGCAGTTGAGTTATCTCTTTGGCAATTATTATTCTCGACATTCTTACAAAATTTATTGAACTTTAAGAAAGAAAAGCGTCTGAAGGAAGTACGAAGGTACTACGTATATGTATATAATATGCCTTGAGGTGTGGCATCGGACGGAAAGTCAATAACAGCGACGTACTGCAACAACAAACGAAAAAGGAAAACTGACAATTTATTGATGTTAACCAAATTTAATTTTGTCGACATAAAATATCCCGTATAATAAATTATCTATCGATAGCTCCCGGTCATAATTAGAGACGAATAACCAAACTTCAACACCTAGCATTCCTTATTTGAAATAAGATGTCACAATTAGGGGTGAGCATCTAACCCGTCGGACCGCCCCACCCAATCGACCCAACCCAACCCAGACCGCAAGTGTCGGGTTAACGGTTTGATGGGTTGGTTTGAGTTTTAAAAAGTAAAACCGCATATTTTGCAATCGGGTTTGGTTTTATATTTTTAAAACCGCATAAAACCGCACCCAACCGCATTTAGAAATATTAAAATTTTACTATATTTTATTCAAAATTTCATAAATTATAGATATAACTCATAATAGTAGCGAGGCCAAAAATATTAATTACTACACTATAAGAACATCGACTCATCATAACACGTTGCGTAAAGCTAAGCTCTAAATGAGTTTCATAAAAAAAAATAGATATTATATAGTGAAATTTTTATATGTTTATCCAATGCAACTCTCCTCCTTTATTCGGAATTGAAATCAACACTATACACTTGAAGTTTATAGAAGGATAGTTAAAATTTTGAAATAAATATTTTTCTTCTTCGAAAGGGGAATTGAATAAAAGGACATGACCTTATCACAATACATTGCGTAAAGCTAAGTTCTAAATGATGATTTATTTAAAAAAAATGAAATATTATGTAGTAAAAATTACGTGTGTATCCAATGCAACCCTCATTCTTTATTCGGTGAGATCAAGAACTACAACTTGATGTTTATAGAATGCAAGTTAAAATTTTAAAATCAAAAATTTATTTCTGGTAAGGGAAATTTTAAATCAAAATGAGGCACCTGCTTTAGTTGTTTTAACAAAAGCAGACCGTGAACTAGGAATATGAGCTTTAATCAAGCTTTTTATCGGACTTTTATTATCTGTTACTATTATTTATTACTATGATAATAACATTTCTGTATATAAACTTTTATATTTGTAAATAGGTATGATATAGCTTTTTGCTCTATCTTAATTTAGAATATTACCTTAATTTTCGTTATGATAAAAATAAATATTAAAACCGCGAAAACCGCTCCAACCCAACCGCACATAACCAAACCGCAATCTATCGCGTTAGGATTTTATGATCGGGTTTGGGGTATATTTTAAAAAACCGCAATACATTGGGTCGGGTTAAATTTTCGATAAAGACCGCCCAAACCGCACCGCGCACACCCCTAGTCACAATACACAATTCTTTATTTGGAATAAACCAATGATAAAAGATAGAAGATTGACTTTGAATGAATAGTGTAGAAAAACTCACCATGGGAATGCTGATAGTCAATAATCTTTCATGTTTGAATTTTTTTTCTTATAGTGGAAATTCAAGTATACGTGGATACTGAATTTTACGTTTTGATTTATAAATTGTATTTTCCTGTTTAAGCGAACGATAATTGATCTTATATTATCATAGGGGAAATTATCGTTCAATCCCCCGCCATATATTATTTTGCTCATTCTTTATACATTACGGGGCTGTTTGTTTTAGGTGATCCAACATTACGGTGATACGCACATCACGGTGATGTGGGTATCACCGGAATGTGGATCAAGATGATATGTCATCAGTGTGTTTGTTTTAATATCATATTTCATTTTGCAGATCAACGTGATATTGAAGTATTCTGTTTGCTTAATCACTGTGATGTGTAGGGTGACGTTGTATAAATGTCATATTTGACCCTATACATATGACTTAAATAATGTATTAAATTTTTTAAGGTGATCTTTTTATGTGATAATCATTAATATATTAAAATATACATTTAATTTATAAGCATTATTTATATTTATACATTTTTTAAATATAAGTTCAATATTTTTAAATAAGTGAAATATTTTTAAGATTTAATTATGTTAATCATGTAATTATATTTATAATGACATATAAAGTGTAATAATGTTAAAATATGAAGGGTATTCTCGTCCATTAAAAGTTAGATAGATTACCTCATCACCGTGATGTTGGATCACCTAGGTTTTTTGGGGTGATCTGAAATATGAAATATCACCCTATTTTCATTACCTAGGTGATCCATCACTCCGGTGATGACTCATCACCTAGACTAAACAAACACAGTGATAATAAACGAGAGGATCACGGTGATGTTTTGGAAGATCACCCCAAAACAAACACCCCCTACATGTTGGTTATAGTGATATATTATTTCCATAAAACTCAATTATGTAAAATAAGTTAAACTCAATTTTGTCGACTTTATATCATAGTAACTCTTGTCTATATCGTGATGGGTTTGCCCTTTGTCCCATCCCAAGTGAGTTTGAAAAGGAATGGAAATGGGACTTTTAACCTTAAGGAGTATGTTTAAAGTGCACTAAATAATTTTTTTTTTTTTTAACTTTTAACTAACTAATGTTACTATTAAGTGAGAGTCGTTTCACCGATAAAAAAAAAAAAAAAAAAAGGAAAAATAAACTTCCGGGGTATTATGAATTTTAGTTCAGATTGAAAGTGCATTCTCATCTCCATATCGGTATACACCAAAACAACCAATAAACTATTTTTTTTCTTTCTTTTTTTTAAGTGTCGCAATCTCCGCTTAGTTGGATTATGACCAACTTGGGTAGGATATAATATACCTTAGAGCAATCTTTAACCCCAATATAAATTATACACTTTTGTTAGAATATGACCTCTTTGGGAATTAAAAAAAAATTACACTTTATCCCTATGCTATAAATTTTTTATTTTGTTGAAACGATGTCCAAGTCCAATACTAAATGTCGCTAGCAAACAAAAATTAGATGGAATAAATACCCAACCTGAGAACCATTTTTTGTCTCTGTAGGCTCGTAATGATGCAATGAAATATATATATCTTGTGCTAAGTTCAAACTATACGTACGAAAAACTAAGGGGGTCCAATGCCCCACTTGAGCACTTTTGTTCCACTTTTTGGCCAACGTAGGCTTGTAATAAGATAGATACATATCATGCAAAGTTCAAATTACGTACATGTGAAACTATGAGGTTTGATGATAATTATAATAACTCTTGCACGTGAAAGTGTTTCTTCTCCATCGATATCCCTTACACGACATTTTCTGATTTTCGATCCATCTATTTCATTAAAGTATCACACCGTTAGTTATACACTTGAGGCATAACATGAGCTGGAAAGTTAAAGAAAGTTCAAGTTAATTGACCCATTTAATAATTGACAAATGGTCCACATCATATTATGAATATATTATGCATATGAATAATAAATAAGTATTAGGATGTATTCTGGATAGTTTCGTTTTCTTTGGTAATAGATGAAGCAACAAAATGCAGGTCATGCATGGTGTGTGAGATTGCAAAATATCTAAAATAGAAGAACTAATTGAATATAAAACGTGCCATTAATGCACGGGCAATAATGTAATAATAATATCATCTGCTTTGATTTTCTCAGACATATGGTGGTTTAACACCGATACATGTACGAAATAATTGAAGTTATAAGTTATTGGCTTATAACTTGATGTTGTTGGTGGGCTGTACTAAGACGAACAAACTTTTGCTGTATTGGTTATCTATTAGACACAGTCGGCTTAGATATTTAAAACGGGTGGACATCGGATCGGGTAGTCGGGCAACGGGTAGTTCGGTTCGGATAGTTCGGGTTCGGATTAACATATTTCACTACCCGAACCCGACCCGATCTATGGCGGGTACCCGCTTGTCGGGTATACATCGGGTTCGGGTATCCGATGTCGGGTACCCGATTTTGAATTGAAAAAAATTACTAAAAATATGATATGCAATAAAACCTATCAAAATATCCATGTTATATATTAATATCACTTAAAATCTTTGGATGCTTTATTTTCAATAAATATAATATATACATATTATTATATGTTTATTTATAAAATTTGATAATATATTTTAAATTTGACAATGAAATATCACTTGTTAAAAAATAAGAATTTAATCGAAATATTATTTAAAACTTCACACCACTCACGTTAGATATTGATATTTAGATATGTAATTATATTTTTTTCATGTTTATGTATAAAAACTAATATATATTTTTTTCAAAATAATTTGTCGGGTACTCGAATAACCCGATCGGGTAGTAAATTACTACTCGATACCTGACCCGATTAATAGTTATCGTGTATCGAATAATCCGATACCCGACAAATAACCCGTATTACCCGACCCGAACTACCCGAACCCGAACGCCACCCCTAGATATTTTGTTCGTTGGAAGGTACTTTCAGAATTTAATAATATTACCGTGTGACAACGAAATAGAATTTATTGTTGAAAACTCAAGATGGAAAAAAAAACCACTCAGAAAACCAAGGTACTTTCAGAATTTACTAATATTATCGGGGTCCTACACCACTCTTTACACCCCCCTTAACAATTGATTTTTGTAATAATAATTTTAAATAATCACATGATTCAACAAAAAAAATATTTTATTAACTTAATTTCATTAACTCAATAACATTAATTATATGGACTATTCAAAAATGATTAATTAAGTCATTTTAACCAATGACATATTTGGAACTAGCAAAAATGCTAAAAAAAATGTTCGTGGCCCGCGGGCCGGTCCGCCCCACCCTAGTACTATCAAATGGGCACGCGGGCCCGCCAAAGTGACGGGGTGGACTGCCATTTCTCAGGCCCACCAGAGGGCGGGCCTATAAAGGTAAACTCGCACGAGTGACAGGCAGGCCCACCAAATATCAAAAAATATTTTTTTTAAAAAATAAATAATATATAAATGAATTGTATAGGTTCTTTATATTTTTTGAGATCCAATTTTTAATTTAATCAAATGTAATAACATAAATAAATTTTTATTAAAGATTAAATTTGATTAGGAGTAATTCAACGTCATTAGTTTATTTTAATGTTTTTTTTTAATTTTTTATTATTTTTTCTTTTTTATTTTTGTAGGACGGGCCGGGCCCACCAGACCCGCTACCCATCAGTAGCGCGGGGCTGACAGCCATTTCTCAGGCCTGTCAAAGGGCGAGCCTATGCCGGTAAGCCCGCGCGAGCCGCGGGCAAGCCCGCCAAATTTCATAAAATATTTTTTAAAAAAAGTTAATACATAAATGAATTATACGGGGTTTCATATTTCTGAGATCCAATTGTTAATTTAATCAAATTTGATAATAAAATAAATTTTTATTAACGAATTTAAATTTGATTAGGAGTAATTCAACTTCATTAGTTTATTTTAATTTTTTTTCTTTTTTTATATCTATAATTTTTTTCGTTTTTATTTTTTAGGACGGGAGCCCACCAGGCCCGTTAACCCGACAGTACGGCGGGCGGGCCTTCATTTACCATGCCCGTCAGTTGGAAAATATTGAATTTTTTTATCGGCAAGTATTTATTTAATATTAATTTAAATATTACTTACCTTATTAACATTAAACTCCTTTTTTCCTTTTATATAGGGTATGTAATTGTCTAATAATTAATGTTTTACTCTACATATTATAGGGGTGCGAATAGAAAAAATTTGGGTGTCCATAGAATTACCCTATTATCGTGTGACAACGAAATAGAATTTAATGTGGAAAACTCAAGATGGAAAAAAACCACTTAGAAAACCATTCAGAATTTAGGAAGGTTGCCTTCAGTGGTTCATCTCATCGGACTCAGCAAATTGGTTAAACATTGCATAATTCTTATCTTTGTTAACCTCTTTTTTTGAACATTTTTGTTGAGTTCTTTTTTGTTTGGTCTCAATCTGAGACTTTCCCTTACTGGTAAGATTGTCACCAGATGGGTTTATGGGTTAACCAACCCATGTTAATAATATTGAAGCAAAAAAATATTATATCGGGTATCGGGTAGTAATTTACTACCCGATCGGGTTATTCGGGTACCCGATATAATATTTTTACAAAAAAATTATTAGTTTTGTACATACATTAAAAACATATATAATACATATTTAGATATCAATATATAACTTGAGTGATGTTAAAGTTTTAAATAATATTTCGAGTAGTTTCTTATTTTAAGTGTATAATTAACAACTGATATTTTGTATCAATGCATAAATCATCATAAAAATTTAAAATATATTCTCAAAATTTTATAAATAAGCATATAAAAATATGTATATATTATATTTATTGAAAACAAAATATCCAAATATTATAAGTGATATTAATATATAACATGGATATTTTAATACTATTGAATTATAATATTTTTAGTCATATCCCAATTAAAAAATCGGGTACCCGACTACCCGACGTCGGGTACCCGAACCCGATATATACCCGACAAGCGGGTACCCGCTGTAAATCGGGTCGGGTTCGGGTATTGAAAATCTTAACCAGAACCCGAACTACCCGAACCCGAACTACTCGATACCCGACTACCCGACCCGATGCCCACCCCTAGCGGCCGCGTTAGAGTTTAAACTAGTGGGGTCCAAGTATAAATATTAAAAATTTATACGGTGGGGATTGGGCCCATATACAAATATAAAATTTGAACTGTATCATTTTAACTTATATTAATTAAATTAGGTACTATTATTTACTTTCCCATTAAACTGGGTTCCTCCAGTGTCAACTGTGTCAAGACCAAGGTTGTAAAAAGCACTAGGCCCTACCTAGGCGCCCGAGGGGGGCCTAGCGCTTAGGCCGTCTAGGCGGTTTCTAGGCAGAAATTATACAGTATATATATTTTTTTTATTTATTTTCTAGACATCAAATATGCAAACATTGTATCAAATTAAAGGTACATCAAATTTATCTAGACATTTAATAAATGTTCACACAATGCAACTACATATTATTAATACAAAAATAATGTTTTAAATTGATGTGGACTAAGATATCCTAATTTTTTAGTTTATATGTATGTATTTAATATTTTAACCACATATAATAAGCTCTCTTAGTTAAATAAAAAAGATTCTTATGCTTTAAATTTTAATAGATAAAGTTTTCGTTGTTAAGTATTTAATAACAGATCAATAAACTTATCTATCTATGTTTCTTCTTTTTAATTCCAAAAGATCTATCGTCCCACACCGGTTACCTAACAAAAAGGAAGCTAAACTATTTGCTATAAATACATACATATGTTAGTTCTATTATCTACAGCCTTGCCCATTTGTGGGCTCGAAGTAGGCTTTATAATATATTTATTTCCTGGGGCTGGTGGGCTTTTATAAAAGCTAATAGGCCGATTATTCGGCCGATTAGTCCGATTAATTGGCCGATTGGGCTGAGTAATTCAGTCGCTTCTCCGATTAATGGGCCGTTTAGGCTATATTCACCACGGTAGGGGCCCGACTAGCGTCTAGCTGGCGCCTAGGCGGGCGCCCAGCCCGAATTTTACAACACTGGTCAAGACATTACAATTTACAATCACATAACTTTTCAACTCTCAACCATATGAAAATTTAATAAAGTTAAATGTTAAAGCCACTTTATGTACCATGTCAGGCCATCAGAGCTGATAGCCTCACAATCTCACACGCTCTACCAACTTACATCGTTCTGTAATTCTCGAATATTTTGTGAGGGAAATAATTCTACGAGACTATTTATACATGCCTCTAGCACGTTCCACAAGCATCCATTTTTTTTACACTAAAAATTATATATACTATATTAACAACCTAACCTCATAAATGATTCATTAGATCCATCACTAAATAGGTTATAGCCATTAATTCTCCGCCTCACGAAACGAACATTTTTTGTCGCACTGTTTAAATCAAAGGTGCTATTCTGTTAGGATATGCGGAAATCTCCGATAAGATATTTGCCCGAGAAATGACGATAATAAATAAGAGACGAAAATAATTTTGGACAGTGGACACGAGATTTACGTGGTTCGATCCTAATGACCTACGTCCACGGGCCGGAGGGTAGAACTTCTTTATTATGTGGAGTGATTACAGACACGTACACTGACGTGATACAAATGCAGCTACACAACTAGGAGCAAGCTACAAGAAATATCGGAGAAGAGGTGAGCGAGGAATAAAGCCTCACTGAAGATGTAGTGGTGTTTTGGCCTGTGGGAATTTTCTCTTCGTCGAATGACATCTATTTATAGGCGATGAAACCCTTAGTCTGTCATGTGAATTCAAGTAATTAAAGCATACATCTTTTGACTATATAAACTCGGCTAGTAATGGTAGGTGCCAAACTTGATTAGGAAACCCACGTGAAAATTTTGCAGCCCACTTCCTATGAATTGTGTTTGGACGGTGACAACAAAGGTCTCTATCAGCAAATCTCCACCTTGACCTTTGGTACCGTGGATTACTCCACCTTGACTTAATACTATCTTTGTCTCCCTCCGACCTTAGCCCCGCGTGCTAGTTCACCAACATTAAAACACCAATCAAGTTCAAGCAATGCTTGAACTTAGAAACTGGAAGAGCCTTCGTAAACAAATCCGCAGGATTATCCTTTGTGTTAATCTTCTTAACTAACACCTTCTTATCTGCAATGATATCATGAATAAAATGATACTTGACATCAATATGCTTAGTCATTTCGTGATACATCTGATCCTTGGTCAAATGAATCACACTTTGACTATCAGAGAAAATAGTAATAACTCCATGATTCTTAGTTAATTTGCTGAATAACCCTTTCAACCACAAAGCTTCTTTGATCGCATCAGTGATGGCCATGTATTCTGCTCAGTAGTAGATAACGCCACTACATACTGTAGAGTAGCTTTCCAGCTAACTGCACAACCTCCAAAACAAAATACATAACCAGTAAGAGATCGTCGTTTATCGAGATCACCTGTGTAGTCTGAATCAACGAAGCCAACGAGAGTGTCATTGTTTCTACCAAACTGCAAACAAAAGTACCCTTTAAGTATCTGAGAATCCACTTCACTGATTATCAATGTTCTTTTCCTGGGTTAGCCATGTACCTGCTAACAACACTAACAGCCTGTGAAACATTAGGACGTGTACATACTATTGCATATATAATACTGCCGACTGCGCTTGAGTAAGGAACTCGTGCCATGTATGCTTCTTCCTCATCTGATGATGGTGACTGAGCAACGGTTATCCTAAAATGGCTAGCAAGAGGAGTGATGACTGATTTGGCATCGTTCATGCCAAATCTCTCCAAAACCTTTCTGAGTTAACTTTCCTGGGTCAGGTGTAACTTACCAGCTCCTCTATCACATCTAATCTCCATACCAAGAATCTTCTTAGCTGCTCCTAAATCTTTCATCTCAATTCACCATTCAATAAGGCCTTCAACTGGTGAATTTCTGCAAGATTCTTAGCCGCAATGAGCATGTCATCAACATATAACAATAGATAAATGAACGAACTGTCATTTAACTTTTGGAAGTAAACACAACTATCATACTTGCTCCCGGAGAAACCATGACCCAACATGAAAAAATCAAACCGTTTATACCACAGTCTTGGAGACTGCTTTAATCCATATAAGGATTTCTTCAGTAAATAAATCTGGTCTTCTTTTCCTTCAACTATGAAGCATTCAAGTTGCTTCATATAAATTGTTCATCTAAATCGCCATGTAAGAACGTCGTCTTGATGTCAAGTTGTTCTAACTCCAATTCATACATGGCAACGACAATGCAAGTAATACACGTATAAAGTTATGTCTAACGACATGTGAGAATACATCATTAAAATCAACACCTTGTACCTGACTATAGCCTTCCGCGACTAATCGTGCCTTATATCTTGCATCGTCATAATTAGATAAACCTTCTTTCTTCTTGAAGACCCACGTACATCCGACTGTTTTCTTTTTCTTTGGCGGAGGCACAAGAATTCAAGTACCATTCTTGTGCAGAGACTCCATTTCTTCATTATCGCTATCAGCCACTTATCGGAATTAACATCGCTTATTGCCTCCGAATAGGTAGAAGGTTCATATCCTCCACCTGTTTCTTGCGCCATTGATAAAGCGTACGAAATTAAATTCACGTACCGCTGTGGTAGCTGAATCTCTCGTCTCTCCCTATCTCTGGCTATAGAATATTGGTGATACCAATTTGTTATGATATGCAGAAATCCCCGATAATATATTTGCCCGAGAAATGACGATAATAAATAAACGAGACAAAAATAATTTTGGACAGTGGACACTAGATTTACGTGGTTCGGTCAGAGTGACCTACGTCCACGGGCCGGAGGGTAGAACTTCTTTATTATGTGGAGTGATTACAACCACGTATACTGACGTGATACAAAAGCAGCTACACAACTAGGAGTAAGCTATAAGAAATATCGAAGAAGAGGTGACCGAGGAATAAACCCTCGCTGAAAATGTTGTGGTGTTTTGGCATGTGACAATTTTCTCTTCGTCGAATGACATCTATTTATAGGCGATGAAACCCTTAGTCTGCCATGTGAATTCAAGTAATTAAAGCATTCATCTTTCGATTATATGAACTCGGCTAGTAATGGTTTGTGCCAAACTTGATAAGGAAACCCACGTGAAAAATTTGCAGCCACTTCCTTTGAATTGTGTTTGGACGGTGACAACAAAGGTCACTATCAACATATTCAATACAAAAAAGTTGTTAGGATGAAGTCGTTGGGGCACACAATGGAAGTGTCGTTAAACATAATGTCTTGAAAAGTAGTTAAAAAAAGGGAGTACACACAAAAGTACCTAACAATATGAAAAAACACCAAATCAGTCTATGGCAGAATTTTTCTTTATTGATGGTTTTAGAAGGGTAGAGCTTAAACATGTTTGAACAGTATTGTTTTCCTTCAAAAACCGTATCTATTGTTAGACAATGTAAATTTTGAAAGGAAAAATTAAACGATAATAATTTATTTTACGAATCTTGATTATTATTCAGAGAAAAACAGAGAACTCGTGTTTGTAATTTAATGTTAACTTATCCTTGGTTTATGCAGCAGTCACAACATTTTATAACAGCCATATTTCTACGCCACCTGTAAAATATTTATATCATCCTTTGTCATATGAACTATTCAAGTTTAATCAATTCATCCATTAAAATTTTTAACGACCTGCATCCTTTTTGTTACAAACTTGTATTCTTTATATAGCTGAGGAGAGTTCATACATTTATTCACCAGGCAAACTAATTCAATCAATAACAATACATATATCAGAATTTCGATAGGTTTATTATAATATATACCCGTTTAGACCAACACACATGTCACATAGCAAGCAGATTACATTATTACGAAATAAATATTATACATAATTAACACTCCATAACAAAATAATAAACAAAGACTGGTATGGTACATAAAAGTTTTCTAGGAGAAAACTTACGACAACAATGTCTTAAAATACTATGTAAAATCCATTACAATTCACTTCGCCCCTCTCTCCAAAACTGCCCTTCACCTCACAACAAAACCATACTCGCGAGAATTAATAAAACCACATGCAAAACTATATTCCTCGAGCTAGCATATCATCCTCCATTCGATTATATATATATATATTATATATATATATATATATATATAGAAAAGATTAATTCTTGCCCGTAATAACACACCTCAACGACCCGAAAGTGGCATAATTAACGTAGCGACTTGGCGCAGAAGAACGATGAAACCCCTTTGGCTTACAATTCTTCAATTCATCGGCACGAAAGAATCTTTGCTTGCGATTTACGAATGGAATTGCAATATCATATTCCTTTCCTTTGAAGCCGAGCAATGGCAATGCAGTCGAAGGAGCACTTGGTAGTATTGGGTAGTGTCTTGCTTCATGGCAAGGAATTATTATGACAAAAATAAAAAGATAACTGATTATTGTCGTGGAGATAATAATAGTGTTGGGCGACATTTTGTTTTCTATGTAAGAGGATTATAGGACTCGATGAGCAGATTTGTATGCGGGGAGAAGAAAGGATTTCACTTAAATAGGTCTCCAAGTTCATGAACTCGTACGTGAAAAAAAAAATATGTCCACACGCAATAAATGTTGAAAATAAAAAAAGAGTGTTGTAATAAATGTGTATATTTCTTTAAGTATTTCACTTAGGCGGATTTTCAATTGTCGATTTTACTTTTTGGATAATCTAGAAACCTTCTTTGGAACCTCGATGACTGGTGCAATAGTCCGCACACTATGCCAACCTTGAGGCCTAAGTGAAGCCAAGTTATTTTTAATTTTTTTTCCAAAGATAACTTGCTATTACCACAAAACAAATACAACGAGCTAAACAGCTCACGAAGCCCTCTGGTCACATCACAAATGTCAGTAGGGAGAAAGTCCTCACAAAGAGGAAAAGACACTCCTATAGAAGAGACAAACACCTCACAAGGAGGAAAAGACACTCCTACAAAAGGAGACTAAATTCCCACGGGGGAAAAATGAGCTGAAAGAAAACAACTCTCCAAAGCTACAACAAGAGAACAAAAGAACCTACTTAAAATCAAGTTTAAAACTCCAACTTAATGGCTATTAGACTAATTTGAAGTACTAGTCCCTCTCCTCCTTCTTCACCTTAAGGAGCTTGTCTTCATCAGAAAAGAACCCGCTACTAGTTTCTATTATAAAATTAAATAAGTATGAGTAGAGATATGATTTAAGAATTGACATTGACATCAAGAATAATGGGTGCTACTAGTTTTGCTCTATACAAAATAAATTTGATTAACTTTCCAGTTATGTTAGTTCTGTCCTTTTTTCTTTTTTAATCTAATTGCATGGAAGGTGAGGATGCTCGTGAGTTTTCTGTCAAAGCACTAAAGTCAATTTTTTTTAATGCACGGGGACACATGCCTGAAAAATAAATATAATCCACGATATTTATGACGAACTGGTGATGTTTTATGATTTGTGTCAGGTAAGAAAGGGACCATATTCAAATAAATAGTTGCGCCACATATATAGATAGCTTTAGGTAAGCGACTTAATTTCCTTTCCTAAAGTCTCAATATTACACACAATTCTTACTTTGCGTTTGGTGATGTGGTGCTACTTTCTAAATTGCTTTTGTTTCCCAAATTTTTTTTTTATAATTCGAGTCTCTTTGATGGCAAATGTAATTTACACATTTGTGGTTTTTCTTTTAAATTATTCTTTGATGGCAAATGTTTCTTTTGGTTAGGATAAAAATTCCCGTATTTGGGACTTCTTAAATTATCTTATCAAACTCATTGGAAAATGATAATAATTTCTTAATCCATGATTATCCTTATCACCTTTTTCTAATTATTTAAAATATCCTTAGCAAACTCATAAAAATAGACACCATTGTGAAGCCTACGATGCTTATTAAAAGCACAAGGCAGGAAGTAAATGGCACTGAATGAATTTAAATGACAATCATGGACCAAAAAAATAAAAAAAAAAAATAATCAGTGAAGCTATGCATTCAAATCTCCATCAAGTCCCATTCAGGGTTTTGAAAATCGGACCGGACCGGCCTGTTCCGACCGGAAATCGGTGAACTAGTCGGTTTTCCGGTTCGGTCCCGGTCCGGTTTAAGCTTTAATTAAAAAAAAAAGAAAAAATAAAGAAATGAATAAATGCCGGAAATGAAAGAAATTGACAGATTAGTTGTTGTAGTCTAGTGGCGATATGTTTGGCTTATTATCCAAAGGTCTTTGGTTCGATCCTCAATGGCTTCATACTAATTTTATTTTGAGAACCAATATTTTATTTTTATTTTATTTTGACCCCAAGTTTAAAGATTTAGTTTTATCAACCCCAGGTATATTTAATTTTTAACCACCATCACCATTTACTTAATTAATTTTGACCCCTAATTTTATAAAATGTCTGTTTGGTAAAGTTTATAAATAAACATGTATATAAATCTACGTTATTTGCTTGTTTATTACATAAAATATATATTTTATTATATTTATAGCAACCGGTTCGACTCCGGTTTTATTCCGGTTTTATACCGGTTAAACCATTAAACCTTAAACCACTAAAATTTCTGGTCCGGTTCAAAAACCTGGTTTCAGAACCTTGGTCCCATTATTACATCTGTGCAGTTGTTTGCAGTTATGAGTTGATGGTTTTGGGATTGATTCATAGCCTAATTATGGGGCTTCCTAACCTGGCTAAAGATTGTTACTCGGAATGCCCACGATTAGTCAAATAGTAAAATTATAACTTTGAGATATTTAAATAAATATTGAATTATTCTAACCGAATTGTTAGGATAATTAAGGTTTAGAGGCTGGTGAATAAACACTTGATATGATGACCTCTTTTCGATTTATAAGCCGGTACACGCATTAACTGATGTCCTAATCGAGCAACCGATTTTTCACTGCGAAAGTATGTGTGCAACCAGTTGGTGAACTGAGTAATGGGTGTTTGTATGTGAGTGATAAACAAGGATTTGTTTATGGAAGTTTTGAGCTAATTCTCATACGTCTCCCCTTCTTCATCGTGCGGAAGGATTCCACTAGAACTTCAGTTAACACAGTATAGTTGTGTAACCCTACCCGCTAAGACCTACTTGCTATTCTACTAAGCTCACTTAGGCAGTTGTATAAACAATTCACCAACTTCAACAACTTTTTATAGTCCGTTGGAATTTCACTCGTAAGAATAATTTCTCTATTTGTGGTGAAGTGTGCTTTCGATTCGCTTTGAGCGCTTTGGATATTTTGAGTTCTTGAGAATTCTTCGGTTCGAAAGCTTACCTTCCAATCTTGAGTCTTGAAAATGTAGCCATTCGTCTGGGAAGACTTTGCTCAGCAACTGCATTAATAATGCAGTTTACTAGAAATATGTATGTTTTCTATTTCTGAACATCGGTTGGTATGAGGCGTATCACCAAAATGGCAGTGGTCTGCATCTGTGTGCAACCTTGAATTTAATGCTCTGCAACAGCAATTGTCTTTAATGTCCTTGTTGTTGACCGTGTTGTATTGCTGTAGAATCACACGACTGTACGACTGAAGAGAACTTTGACTCTTGGTTTGTGTTATTGCGAACTGTACAACTGCAGAGGATTTTGCCTGCGAGTTGAACGAATTTTCCGAGGTTTGTGTTGAACACAAATTTCTTACAGATTTCCTCGTAGGTTTGTCTCCCAGGATACTGCGGAAGAACGGGACTTCGTCGTGCACCGAAGAAGTCACCAGCGAACTTTGAACAATAATATTGTTTGATTTACGAACAGTCATGGCTTTTCGCCAAGTTCTTTCTTTCGAACAGTTCCATAACCGTTCAGTCAAAATGGGTGTCTGTTAGGCTTTAGAATAAATAATCAAAATAAAATCAATTTCCTTGGGAAAATAATAATCCGGTGGCAAAAGGGCGGGTTGATCAGGCCCGTCAATTTTTGTACGGCATTCGCGTCCACACACGAGTCAACTGGATTTGCACCCCCCTGTGCGTCCAACAAACACTAGGCTCGATATCAACTCGTTTGTGTAGAATGACAAGAAAACGTGGAAAAGAATTCAAAAAAACATATTATATATACCAAAGATGGTTTTACAAAATATCAAACAATCTCGACATATTGAACAAACGAAGGAATGAATTTACAAACAAAATCTCCTTCCAAAAGTACCATTGTCAATGGATCCAACAAAAAGGACTATATTGTACCCAAAATGACGAAAAGGTAGCAAAAGCAACGATTGCAAAATGGCAACCTCCCGTCAAAAGATATCCACAACCTAAAAGATGGATTTAAAGAATGTGGTGAGCAAAGCTCAGTGAGGAGATAATACAAACACTGTCACACGTCGATCCGCGTCAATGGTGCGACAGCCGCCGCGTTTATAAATAAACGCAAGGCTAGATATCAACTCTTTTATCGTGGAATAACAAGAAACACGAGAAAGAAATCAAACAACATATTTATATATATTAAGGATGGGTTTATACAAAATATCAAATATCACGACATATTGATCAACGAAGGAATACATGTACAAACAAAATGTCCTTTCAAAAAAATTCCCGCCAATGGATCCAACACCAAAAGAAGATACTATACCCAAGTGGAAGAGATCGCAGCGGAACGATATCAAAAAGGCAACCTCCGATCAAAAGATATCAACAACCTAAAAAGGAAGAATATATATATGGGGTGAGCAAACCATAAGCTGAGAAGATAATACGAATACACCTTTCCTCCCAGAAAGCGTATTCTCAACGATGATACCACAACAACTTAAATGTATACTCATATGAACTACCATGAAAAATAACAATAACGACAACGACATCCACGTAATCACATAAATGACGCATGGGTGGCCATCTCCTCCCTCGAACTGATCTCCCCATCGAGAGTCAGACGAGTCCGTCACCGTACTCTAGACCATGGACCAAACTAACCTATCGACTGCTAGAACATGCATGTCCCCCCCCCCCCCCCCATACATTGACGTTGGCAAAAATCTCCCCAACGATCACCCTTCAGCGATAATAAATATCAGTACATGGCACTGGATCTGGAAGGGTGCTTTCGTTTGGCATTACTCACCCAGGTGTGCCAAGCCACATGCTACTTACTCGATTGCCACTCTCCACTCACCCGAAGGTGGCCATTCGGACTACTTAAAACCTGGTACCAAGTGTATGCAACACACAAGACCAAACAATATAACACGTATCACAAATCCAGTCATAGAAGAACACTTATACAATTCTCAATCCGAATCACCAAAGCATATATGCCAAATCACAACAAATATCCACATCCTATAGCCGGCAAGGCTCACTATCACCAATGACAAAATATCATATAATTCCACAAAACGACATATAATAAAATGACTCATCGCGAGGTTCACATCCCGCGAAGGGTAGGTGTCCCCGTACTATCAACTCACAGCGTATGTCTAACTCTTTTCGCCCTCCTCGGCTACCCTCAAGTCCCGTCTCGATGTCCCTTCGCCTAAAATACGATATGAGAAGCTCAAGAGATCAATATACGATAATAAGCGAGGTTCTTAAAAACTATAGCATAAACACAAAATCCGGCATCACAAGGAGCGCTGAAACTGCTAGAAGAACATTTATTTGAAGCTGTAATTCTGTTTGAAGGGCAGCGGAACCAGAAAATGATGAATATTTCGAAATCCTTTGATAATTCACAAGAAAAATTCTGTTTTGCGGCAGAAACTTCAAAAATTCGTAACAATTCACACAATTATCGGATCGAGATGATTCCAAAGGCTGTGAAGCTAAAAAAACCCATCCTTCCACAGAAACAAACCTAGCAAGATTTGGAATACTGTATCTAGTTCAAATTCACTAATATCAGAGACTGCGCACGAATAGAAATTTCAGAGAAGAAAACTGATTTTGAATTGAATTTGTTGAAGAAGAAGCTTCCTTACCTTGATGCAGCTCGAATTAGGTAAACTTATTTCCTAGAAAATCAAGTTCCACACTTTCCCCAATTTTTGCTTGCTTGCTAGGTTGAAACTCACGTTGGCATGGCTAAGGTTGAAAGGAGGATAATGATAACTAAAACATATACTAATTAATCTATGGACTGAGCTATGATAATTTGGATTGGGCTGAATTTTTTAAACAAAATAACTGGGCTCCAAGTTCAGATGTTATAAACAAACCTTCCCTCTCAGAAGGTGGGTCCTCCACGATGACACCGAGTCAAACAACGTATACCAGTGCTCTTATTTGACAACACTACTAGCACTCGTATGACAAATACAATAGTTAATCACTACAAGACATGTCACACAGACCAATATAATCCATAAAAATCATATCAATGACGAGTGGACCTCGTCTTGTCATTTTATTTCGGCGTTCTAAGTCATAAATTTACGCCGTCATCTTACTTTAGGTGATATCTTATGTTTTGGTGGTATCAGAGCCTTTGTTTCATTCATTCCCTTCGCTTGTCAGTATTGCCAATGGATCTGTTTCTCAGTCCGTCCTTCTCTTTTGTCTTACCCTAATATTGATTTTGACCTTGTCCCTTTTCAATTGATAGTTTTTTGGGGCAATCTAGAGATGGGTGACCCCCTGGAAAGTTTGCCCAGGATGCGTGTGAGTGGGGACAAAGCACGCTGGAATGTTAAATGGTGCTACAGTTGGGGCCAGACTATCAGTAGGAGTGTGGTTGGCCCAACCCCACATGTCTCGGTAGGGACGGATGCTATACGCGAGCGGCACATGTGTGGCATGATATTGCCTTCTTATTTTAAACAAATAAAACACACAACCATTTATAAGGAGGTAAAAACCTTGTAGTCTAACCAATGTGGGACAAGCATATTCTTCCCATTTTATTTCCTCAAGTATTAAGCATATTCTCATTCAAGCTCATTAACTCCTAACACTTTACCTTAAGACTAATTTGAATTTTGAAATATATTGGAACTTCAGTGTTAAGCTTTAGATCGGTTTGTCTTATCAAATATCAGTTTGTCCTTGACTGACTGAATATCTCAAACGCTTTTCTGTCAGATGTATACCGGTTGTAGTCTAGTCGGTTGGTCTCGTTGGTAGATAACTTCGATAGATGTCTTCAGTAGACATCGGCAGTTGACGTCGGTAGATACTATCGATTGGTCCTTACCAATTGATCTTTTGTTAGTTTAATAAGTTTAGTCTTATTACTCACCGAAACTTTTAAGTTAATCAGAATAATTAAATTCTTGATTCACTACCACGGATATTGGATAACTATCGTATATTATTTGAATCAGAAAATTATCTTTCTTTATTCCACCCAAATTAGGGTTTTCTTGATGGCAAGGACGCTGCTCTCTGACTTGATATTAATTGTAATGAGTGGCAAACTTTATGATTTTGACTTTACTGCAAACGAGTCGTTGTACGGTCTTTATAATATGATGATTTAATAAAGAAATTATATTGACGGTCAGAGTTTGTTGGATGGAGCCTTAAGTTGACCCATGCATTGTTTAAAGGGTTAATTAAAGATCAGGCCCTATTAAGAAGTTTAACTTTGTGTTCAGGCCCTATTTGAATTTGAATTAGGATAAAGGACCTACTTTTCAGAAAATTCAGTGAAAACTACCTAAAGGCTGCGAAAAGACATAATTATCCCTGACATATCCGAAATTTACCACAGAATACCCAAATAATCCGATTACAGTTGTCAAAATAATTATAACATTTTTGGACTGAAAAAAACATTTCTATTCATTTGGATAACAAATTGTCTGTATTGAGTACAATATCGCATATATTTAGTAACAACTTTATCAATTATAATACCAATACTAATAAAACGAATAAATCAGATAAAAAATACATAAATGATGTAATAACACATTTTTAACAAAACATATGCCAAATCGACGAAAAATACCTGAAGATGCGATAACAAGTTTCAAAAAAATAATAACAGTTTCGCATCGATCTCTCCCAACAAGCGACGCATCGATCGAAACGAGATTTCACGTTCAGACCCGAACAGATCTCCACGATTGTGATTATATAAGGTGAAATTATCTTTAATTTGATCATAAGTGTTGATAAGTTTCGGATATTAGTGACGTTAATTGTGAGAAAATAAATATTGCCCGTATAGCAGAAAATACCACGTTTCTATTAGTAAATAACAAATAATGTCACAGAAGTAACACATCATTCAAAAACAATACCGCCTTCCTGCAATAACGCATTCCTTACACTCAAGCGTTCGAAAGAAAAAATTCACGTTCCAAATCCGACCCAATCCCGACGTTACCAACAGCATAAAGTTGTATCGGCTTCAATTTTTCATGGGTATTCATAATCAAAGAGAATTTTCGAAGTTCATAAAGCACGAATGCTACAAACATAATTCGGAATTTCGTTTAATACGGTGAAATCTCGACTTTAATGACCGGAATAATGTAAATGCGACACAATTTCATCATGGGCCTTTTTATCGACGACAATTATTGATATGAATCATGGAATAACGAAGAATTTTGATGAGATCTAAGCGGTAAACGTTTGCTAATTAAAATGGTTAATGAATAACACTTCATGCTTTCTGGGTAACAATTCGTGGAACAATAATACCATATTTCTTGATATTTATAACCAATATATCCGCAAAACGAACATATAACGAGAAAATAATAACGACTCGTCACCCGTAAATAACACGTGTAATACCCAAGTAAAGGCAAAGAGGAATAGATCGTAAAAAAAATCGAGATCCAAATAAAATTGAAACCGCTCGAATCTCCAAAATAAATGACACAGTAAGGTTAAATCGATGTCAATTTTTCATGTAAATAACGGAAAAAATCTGAAATTGATCATGGAAAAATGTGATATGTGAATCTCGACTTTAATGAACTAATAAGGTAGATTCGACTAAGTTTGATCACGAGTCATTTTAATTGAATGAGATTATTATGTTGATAATGTGATAACGAAGAATTTTGATGAGACATAATATTAGAACGTTTGTCAATCAAAAAGTTGGTTGGTAACACTTCATGTATTCTGAGTAACAATTCACGCATTCTGAGTAACAAGTCACGCATTCTGGGTGACATATCATTAAGAACATTCTAGAAGGTTCATGACTGTCAGAGATATTAACACATTGCCTGCAAATAATACCACATGTCCGATAAAAAATACCAATATATGCAAAATTTATAACAAATTTGTAGCTACAAGTACCACAGAATAGCTAATCAATACCACATTACTATTTCGATTAAATTTCGTTCATAAATTCATTTCGTTCGGATATATAAGATTGACATTCATGGAAATAGATGATATGATGAAGGTAAATCACAAAATTTCTTTAAAAGACATGTTTTGTGAATGTTGATATCAATATGTGAAAGTTGAGATAAAATATCATGTAAACATATAGCTCTTTCTTCACAACATACACTAGTATCTCTTTTAATGAGACATAACGTTACGAATTTTATCACAAACGTATTCAAAGTTCAAATTAAACCACAAATATCATTTTATATGTCGTAAATCTGTATTTGATACATTTTCGAAGTTATTTGTTAAGGAATATTAACAGGATGATTCGTTAACGTCACCAGTACCAGATTGCCTGCACGTAATACTACATGTTTGCTATAAAATAACAATGCGAACCTATCCAATAACGTGTTTACACATAATGATACCACATAACAGGTTTCCAGTACCACAATACTAATCCGATTAATTTCGTTCATAAAAGCACATTGTTCGGGATTTACAAGATTAACATCTTGTAAATGTATGATTTGATGCATTTATCACACCAAATTCCTTTAAAAGCTACATTGTTCGATTGAGGTGGATGATAGTGAATGTTCGAGGTCAATAGTTATTCAAAACATAAACTATTACTTTGTTCATTGAAACATCACATATGAGTTTCAGCACGAATGCCATCAAAATTCAAAGTTAAACCACAAATATCAGTTTATATGTCGTAAATCCTGAAACCTTAAGGGTAACCCTGAAAATTAAACCTTAATCTCCATAAACACATAACCCTAAACCTTGGTGCGACAACTACAGCAGTTGGTAACACATAAGCAACTTTTAGTAACATATCTAACTAAATGGATAACAGTTAAATAGTTATTAGTAACACATTTGCACTGATTTAGCAATCCCGCTAAAATCTCAATCGTTGCATAAATCCCGCCCAATTAACCCAACCAATCAACAAATTCCGCCCAAAATTTAGCAAGTACAGTAAATCCATCCAAATCCAGCCAAAACCAATATCCCGCCCAATTAACCCAATCAATCCACAAATCCCGCCCAAAATTTAGCAAGTATAGTACCACTTCATGGCAATACAATAATATTTATTGTTTATTTAGTGACAATTCTGTACTTTTATTAACAGTTCCGATAACAACAAGTAACGCTTTGGTTTTATGTAGTAACAGTTTCAATGTCAAAAAATATCGAAACATGCCTTCTAAAAAACGTAACAGTTCCATTTTAGTAACGCTTTCGATAGAACAAGTAACGCTTCTATTTTATTTAGTAAACGTTCCACGTCAAATAAATCGAAACAGGTCTGCTAAAAAACATACATCAATACATATGAAAACAAAAGTAGGCCGTAGTATAACACTTCAGATAAAAAAAGTAACGGTTCGATTTCATGTAGTAACAGTTCTATGCCAAATTATCGAAACAGCCTGCTAATAAAATATCATACCAATACTTATGAAAAACAAAAGGAGATCAGAATATACCACTTCGGATATTCCAAGTAACTTTTGAGGTAGTAACAATTAAGTGCCCCAAATTATCGTAACAGGTCTGCTAAGAAAAATAAAATTCATCGACACTTAAAACAAAAATACGTCATAATATACCATCTTAGACAATCCCAAGTAACGTTTCTATTTCATGAAGTAACAGTTCTGTGCCAAAAATTATCGAAACAGGCCGGTTAAACAAAATACCACAACAATACTTTTGAGAAACAAAATTAGGTCATAATATACCAAAGATGACCAAATCGATTATAAGTTACCTTTTGTATCATGATACACTTTGTTCGTACGTTTATAACACGAAAACATAAATCAGTAACAAGAATGCATAAAATAGTAACACTTATTCCAGATGAATCGATGCCTTCCATACGACCACTTTCACACAACGCACGTTTCAAAAGTGATGAGGTGACGATTGTTCAAAATTGACAGAGCCTATGAAATGCCCAAACGATGGGTACCTAGAATACACAAAGATTAGCTGCAATTGCTACGAAAGTATAGTTCGATTTGGCCCGTTTTTTCTCGAATTTCAAACCGTATAAAAATTCATCAAAATTCTTACATCGTACTTCAACAATATCAGATAAATCCTACGTGGCACGTCAACATTGATTGGTTGATGGGGTAGTCGATTGTGCTCGATTATGTGAAAACTGGGTTTTGATTAGCCGAATAAATATAAATCTGTTAAAAAACATTTTACTATCGCGAAGTAACATATTATCAGTTTAAAGTAACGTTTATGGTTATTACGGTAACAAATCGTCAGATATCTGTAACATAAATATGGCGTCGAATACCTCTTCACAGAACCCTTTATGAAGGGTATTTAGTCAAAACATAGTTTGGGTCTTTACCTTTGAATTTTTCAAAAAACTGGTCCTTCAAACTAAATATTATCCTGACAGGGCCTGATCACTAAACTGAAACTTTTCTAGGGCCTGATACGTAATTGCCCCTTGTTTAAAACGAGGGGGGTTTACTCTTACTAGTACTTTTCCGCACCGTGAAGCGGTGAGTCACACTACTGTACTTCCATTAATATAAACAATTGAAAGTGCAAGAAAGTTTAATGCGACTCTATTGTACTTGAGTTAATATAACGATTGAAAGTTTAAATGTCAATGAATTGACTAAAAACTAGTTATCCGGCGACCTATTCATTATTATGTAGTTTCGCGCCTTATAATTAATTCTATGAATAAAGTCCTTGTACGTAGTATTTACTCCCTCCGATTTTTTTAGGTGCCGTTTAAGGTTATTTCACTCATATTAAGAAATAGAATAAAATGTTTAATATACCCCTAATTAATTACTTTAGACTATTTAATATATTTTATTTAATAATATTTAAAAGGGTAAATTGGAAATATGATAAATATTTGTCTTGAAATCTGTAAAACGACAACTAATTAGAAACAAAATTAAAGAGCTAAAACGACATGTAAATAAAATCGGAAGGAGTATATATTATTATCAAGAAAAAACCTTACATATAGCGTGAGCGCCCTAACATAAACCCTCCCTCGCACAACCCAAGAGAATACCCTTTTTCTATTTCTTTCTGTACTTGTTCATTTATATATATAATATGTATGGATCTTATTGAATATTCTCTTCAATTAATGGTATATTTTTCTTCGCCGTGTACGCATTTTCTTCCTCGTGCAAAGATGCTAACCAGTCAATATCAGAAAATGAAATCCTCTTTTCTTTATTGTTTACCCTTTTTCAGTTGAATTTCTTCTTTTGGCGATAAGGTTTATTGACGATGGAATCATACCGTAGTCATATAAAAAGAAGTTCATATCAAGGGAACTTGACATATAACTGCAACATGTTCGTATTATTAAATTTCTTGCCTTGGTTTTGGGGAAATAAATAGGGCTGGTTTTGTTCTATTATTGAGTTGTCCGAGGAAATAATCGTTGCCCTTGACTGCCCATCTGTAATAATACGACATATCATCAAACACGCAGTTATATGTCTTTCAAACATCATGGCTATAATAATTCATACTATTAGCTTTTATTTTTTTGGGAGTTCTCAAGAATTCGTTGAAGGATTTACGTTGGGGGGTTGTCTGTCTTTGATGACTTATATTTATATCATTTTATTACGCATGGATATGCGTGGAAGAACAGTTAAAGTCGTTGTTTTCTGGTGTGGCATCATCAAAATTCACAAACCGAAGGTATGGTTGTTAATCTTACAAGGAAAATAATAAATATATATATATATGTGTGTGTACCATCCCTATCGCCTATCTCTCTCGAGTGATCGATGACGTCATTATGTCTTGAGAATCTTGATGATGCTGCATCAGCAATATACGACTGTCGAAGTTCATAGACGAGAATGATGATCTGCTCCATCTCTTCAAAGGTATGATATAATACATATATACATATATATATGTATATATGTGTGCGTGTGTGTGTGTATAGCTAGGTCTAAACATCAATGTGTTGAATTGATCGGTCCTGATATCCTACGTGAATATTTTATAACCATACAGATGCGCCGTGTAAAGACCATCGTTTTCCTTCAAGCATTAGTACGATTGTGTTGGACATTGTTTTATTTTTCCCCCCTCAAAACTCCAGTTCTTGACTATGAATTTAATTGTTTACTTCTGTTTATTATATATAGTTATTGGCATATGGACAACACTCGATCGGCAAGGCCCTTAGTTAATTATATAGAGGTGTAGTGCTATAAAAAGTGTGAGAACTTATTCGTCGTAGAGCCGACAAGCGATCAAATTTGGTTCAGGAATATAACTCTCAAATCAAACACGACATGGGCCACCCACAACTTTCTAAACCACCATTGCATCGAAATAAAGAATGCTATCGTACAAATTTATTAAAAAACTGAACAACAACACGTTAGTCACCTTTTCTCCATGGTATATACAGCTATCGACAAGTTTGAAGAACCCACAGAATTGATCCCAGGTTAACTTTTGCCTTACACTATTGCAATTGGAAATTCGAATGATCCTTTCGCTGCCCTTCAATATGTTGACAGATATCAAACCTCCACCGATATGTCGTAGTCATTTCCTTCAAACTTTACTGACATTCATCGATATTTCCATATACTAATATGACAGCCGATACCAACATTTGTTAAGACTCAGAATATCAACTACGAATGCTGATACAGTTTGTATTTCTGGTTGTTAACCGAAGGATGTTCAAGTAATTGGGAACTACTAAAGGAATATCTAGCCGTACAACAAGGTTAGGATTACGAAGAAACTCAGCATACATGAGATGTTTGGCGTACACAAAAATTCACAACTCTCAGAGGAACGTACTCAGAAACATCTTTCTCGGGCGTGAAAAAACGTTTCCCTAAACGACAACTTAAGCATGAATTAACTTACACGATATACTTCTAAATCATCTGTTGGTGGATCTCCGCCGCCTGCTGAGCTAGTTCAGCCACCATAGCCTCATCGAAGAACTTGTTAATCGATACATCTTCTGACATTCCCTGCAGTGAAAAAATTTTCACAACTTACTTGACGCTAAAACCCTCAATGAAATGCTCCCAATTATTTGAAAATGGGAAAAGGAGAAGCCCATATACCTTACGACGCCTTGTCTTCACCATGAACTCGCGGGCCAGGTGTTGGATCGGTGCGGGCTCTAACGGGCGCAAAACGATACTCTTGTCGAGCGGGTCGCCGGGCACAATGGCCCAGTGGTCAAACACTGATAAGCAAAATGCCTGTCCCTGAGTATGGTATCTCAGATCCGTCTCAAATCCAAATGACTCGATAACAGGTAAGAACGCCTAAGAAGAAGAATGAAAAGTTGGCATAATGATTTTCAATGTGAGAAAAATGGAGGATAATCAAGGATGTAACCTCAGAAATAGAAGCGTAAAAATCTCAGACCTTGACAATATAGGCAGGGGTCCCTGGCTGTGGAACGTCTGCAGTAACATGACCACGCCTTCGTGATAACACCGTATATATAGCAGAAACACAGTCAATTGGTGTCTGAATCTGTTAACAAATAGATGGACATAAGATGTTTTTCCAGAAAGACAAAATCAGCAAAACAGCAGATATTTTTCACTAGTCTGGCTCTGACCCAGAGTATCATGCGGCAGTGAAGTGTTTAGCACTTCCGCTAATTCATATATTAATAACCTCAGAAACAATAAAAAAAAACATGCAAAACTGAAACATGTTGACTGTCTTGAATAGTGCATACCACGAAACCAAACCTTGCAAAACCTGTGAACATTTTGTAAAGTAACCAAAAAACAGAAACTTACTTCAACGTAGTATACTGGTTCCATGAGTCTAGGGGTGGCCATGAGGAAAGCTGAATAGGCTACACGTCGGGCAGTAGGAATGATCTGACCAGTTCCTCGATTCAATGGCTCGGGAGCAACTTTGGCATCAACTATCTTGAATTTCACATTTCTGATTGGCTCGTCGCACAGTGGGCCTTCTCGTGCCCCCCATTGAAACCTACCAGATAATAATATTAAAGATAACTATGCAGACATCCGCAAATTAAATAAAGCATGATACAATACAAGCATCAAATTTACCCTTGAACAATAGAATCTTTGACCGAGTTAAGCAGGGCTTTGTCCACTTCGCTTGACAACGTATCATCCAACAAAATATTAGGTCCCTGAGGAAAATAAATTAACGTAAATGAATAGAGATTTAAAGTATTGGTATCATATAACCAATCATGTCCAAAGGAACAGGTAAGCAAGCAAAGGACCTGCTTATCTGGCCCAAATGCCCAAATTGATCTCGCAGCAAGCAAATCCCAGTCATACTTTGACTGGAAAAAGTCACCAAGCTTTTTCCTTGGCCAGTCAATGCTTACAACACCATTCTCAATGTCCTCAGAAAGTCCTCTCTCCAATGGCTCCGCAATCTAGGAAGTTCAGAGATTAAATTAGCACACACTTTTAGTATGAGACATATCAACATTGATTGCTCACCATGGTGATTTTGTTTTTCTTGTTAGGAGTCTCAGCAAAACACTTCATCGATGAGGACTCCACAACGGTTTCACAGAATGTGACAACTGGGTCTGCGACCTATCAGACATTAAAAAAAAAGAAGGGTTAAATTACATGCCGTTTTGAAAGCCATGAACCTAGTACTTAAGAGGGATAATAGCGAAACTTGAAAAAGGTCGAGAAAGAAAGAAAACAAAAGAAAATCAAAAGACTGTGTGGCACCTTCACTTCAACTTCAGAGTAAAGCTCTCTGAGGTCCTTCATTATTGAATCCAAGTATAGTTCGCCAGTTCCTAAAATAGTATGCTCGCCAGATTCTTCAACCTTCGTAATGGCCAATGGATAACTCTTGCTGATTTTCTCAGACCTTCCACCATCTTCGGAAGCTCGCTGGGATTCAGAGGCTCAGTAGCAGTTTTCACCACAGGAAGAGTGTTGAACTGAAGGGGCCTGAAGATATGCACATCTTCATCGTATTCCAAGTTGCATAGTGTTGCCGTCTTCATAATAGAAGCATCGACTCCTTCAATGAGGACCCAAGACCCAGGAGGGGCCTTGTTAACGGGAATCCTGTAACGGGCTTGATAGATCCATAGCTTGGTAACTTCTTTAACTGTCATATCCTCCTCATCGTCTGGCGAATAACCTTCACCTAAAACCCGCACAGTCTGACCCGTCATAATTTCGCCGCTGTAAACCCGACAAAAAGCATCAAAAACACTACAATCAGATTTTGGATACAGTTTTGTCACATTAACCATTAGTGGGCCAGAAGCATCACAACTCTCCATGGACTCATAGATGGATGAATCCTTCGGCCCAGTGTATATGTGTTCAACCTTCTGACGAGCAGCATCTTTAGCAGATGGAACATGCTGAACCAACATGTCCGTAAATCCGGTGGCACTACCAAAAACTGCACTGCATGCCAACCTCAATAGAGGCCTTACGTTCATTCGATAAGCTGCATTACTCAATGTCACACCTAGTTCAGCAAGTGTAGCCTCCACGCTCTTTTTGTGTTCTCCAATCACTTGGCTATATAACTTATAAAGAGGTTCAAGTATGAACTGTACAAAGGACCTTTCCACCCCACTAGCTGGCGGTTTCTTCTTGAATGTTCTCGTGGCAGAATCGAAGTAATGATCGCCCCAAAGGCGAGCAGCAAACTTGTCGGTATCAAATGCAATGCCATGGATTTTGACGTATAACTTGGCGAACGACTGCAGCGTGAAAGACCACCCTGCGCTGCCACTTGCAAAACAGACATTACCAAGGGTGGGATCAATGACTTGCACATTCCCAGCAGTTGAAGCTATGGCAGTTATATGGTTATTGATGACTTCAATCGTGTGCCTTAGCTTGTGGTAAGCATCCTTTGGGGGCAATCTGAGTTCAGTAATCAATCTGTCCACCTGATTATAAATTTAAAGAGGGGAATTAATTTCTTATAGAAGAAACCTACTCAGATAATGGAGTACAAACTAAAATTTGACACTCATTTATTTTTTCCATATGCGGGGGGGTATGTACATCACCTTGTTAATAACAACTACAATGGGTATACGCTCCTGGATTGCGTGACGTATAGCTCTCTCTGTGTTTGCCTGTTAATGATGAAATAATCATATACATAGAAGTAGAAAGCGTATATGATAGCTCATTAGAAACATTTAGAAACTTGAACTTCACAAAGCCATATTGAATTGCAGATGAGATAAACTTCACCGGTAAATCTATGCGTCATACTACACATAATCTAGAAAAACATAAGCTTTCTAGAATGTGACTTAAACTAAACGAAAACTACATAACAGAAAAAGTTAGTAGCATCCGTAATGCTCTGGAAAAATATCATGGAAACCCAGATAAATCAATTTTAAGCTGCAGATAAGCAAAAATTTCAAAACGCATACCAGCACTCCTTCTGCTGCATCCACCAGCAACACAGCACCATCAGCAAGCCTAAGCGCAGCACTCATCTCATCAGAAAAGTTAACATGACCAGGTGTGTCCATTATATTGCAGAGGTAAGATTTCGAATTGCTGTTCTCAAGGACAAGCGACATGGGAACTGCCTTGATGGATATTCTCCTCTCCTGCTCGTCTATCCTAGTGTCAGTATACCTCATGTGCTTTTCACCGTTCTGATCAAAAGTCGAGATGTGATGAGTCTGCTCAATCAACATGTCCATAAACGTCGTCTTCCCATGGTGCAAGTGACCAACCAACGCAACGTTTCTGATTAAAGCTGGATTCGACATCAACCCAATAAGAAACTGTGTTGACACATAGGTTGTCGAGTCCTTGACCCCTAATTCAAACTTGAGTGCCTTCACCGGCTTAATAATAGGCTGTTCGAGTGGCTGCTCATCTTCGTCCATGACTAACGTTTCCACTTCTTCACCATACACCTCCTCAGCTGTCGGATAGTACTTTTTGTCCTCCGCAAGGACTATTTGAGTGTCCATTTCCATATCATCGGCTGTAGCCAACCACCCATTAGTTTTTCCAGGTCCATGCTCGTCATCAGAAATATGCTCCTCATCTTCTGTCCTCTCAGGGAGGTCCTCCTCCTCTTCTTCCCTGTCACTTTCTCGATCTGATTCAATTTCGGGTCCAATATAGTTCCCAAACTCATCATACAAACTGTCATCCATATCTCCTCAAATCCTGTTAAATTTGACCCAGGAACAGCAATCAGTATCTATGACGAAGATAAGAACAATAATCACGCCGACAATGACCAATTATTGCAGTGCGTTGCAAAAATCCATATATGATAATTAACGAGTATAGGTCCGGCAAAAAAAAGAAACATCAAATAGCTCCATTTCAGTGAGTGAGTGAGAGAGAGAGAGAGAGAGAGAGAGAGAGAGAGAGAGAGAGAGAGAGAGAGAGAGAGAGAGAGGGAGGGAAGGAGAGAGGCAAAGCTCGAAGAAGGGGGAGTTCACTTTCAGGCTCAAAAACCCAAAGACATAAAAACTAACTAAAACAAACACGAAAGACATAACATAACAAGCTGGTGCCTATGCTAACGACGGAATGAAGAACCAAGCGCGCATAATCATGAAATTTCACAAACCCTAACCATAACAAACTCCAATCATACACAGAAAAAACATAAACAACAATAACGAAAAAGAGCATTCCCTTCGCATTACCCAGATGCCGAACTGAGCAGAGGTAGAGAAGCGGCCGTCGAAATGCTTGTATCGCGTGAATCACAACGCAGGGTTTTGAACTCAGGGAGGTTTTCACTTGCCGCCTAGGTTGCTTTCTCTGCGCTTGCTGCGATTTAGCTTAGCTTCTTCCTTGGACGACGGCGACTAGTGTTGCTTAGCTCTCCCCTTTCTAATTGGGCTTGCATGGACTGGGCTGGCATTATTGGGCCTTCTTTGTACGCATATGGCCAAAACATCAAGTGATTGACTAATCATTAGCTTATTACATTTTTCATTTAGCATTCTCAAAATTGTGTCCACTGTAAAAAGAAGGAAAAAATAAAATTTAGCTGCCCCATCATAATAAATAAAGTCACCCACTTGAAGTTGAAGCGCCAAACGTGGGGCATTTTTTCTAGCAAATTATAAAGTTGCTGCGTATAAGAATATATTCCATCTCATTTCACTTCACACATATATAATTATAAACCCCACTAAAGTACTCATATATATTATATATATTCTAACAACACACACGCATAATATATTCTAATCTGTGTTACATTCCAAATTAGCAAAACATAGGATTACATACATGTCTAATCTGAACTCCAATCAAAAGAGTATGTGACATGATTTACGAACCAAATGAAGTAATATCGAATAATAGTAATGGCATTGGAGTGTTGGGAGGTTGGGAAACATAAATAGGGTCCACGATAAGGTCGTACACATGCAACTAAGACATACTATGTAAATGTCATAATCTCAAACTTAAGTACTTGCATTAAACTTGGTAATGCTACTTTAATAGCTTTTTTTTTCCGGATACCCGACCCGTTTTGGGTTACCCCGACTAATTTGGTTCGCCCCGCGTCGCGTACCTGGTAAAAAAATAGAAGAAAATAAAAAAATAGAAGAAAATAAAAGCTCATCTTTGTAGCGTAATTGAAAGAACTAATCAATGCAATGCTCTTGTGTTTTTGCAATGCGATTCTCACACAGTTCACATGTTGAATATCCTGCAAAAATGTATTCAGAAAAGTAGCCATCTTTGACTATTGACAGGGAAACTCTTTATCAGATTGACTGATGTACGTACGAAGATGATCGAATATATTACTACAAAAAGATTGTTATTTGATTAAAATTAGTATTATTTAATTGAATAAATATGTGGTAGAGATAGCTGGTCACGTTATAGGCTCTGAGCAAGAAGCCTGCTACTTAATATATAATATACTACACATATCACATTAGGCGGTAGGAATAAGGTGGACAAAAGGGGAGTAATTAAAATTTCATGCCTTTCAGTTATTGATTATTAATTAATATTCTTTTTCCCCAGAGTACGATATATATTATTCCATCAGTTGAATTGAAATGTGATAAATTAAATTTAACATATCTCACCTATATCACTTCAAAATTTAAACGGGGTAGGGTTTGTCTGAATATTTCTAGGTTATTTAGGAAAGTATTTGTGCTGTTGAGATGTATTTCAATCATTAATACGATAAAATTAGGAAATTGATGATCCCTTGGATTGAGATCGGACGGTGGTGAAGCTTTATATCAGAGTAGCGTACGTACAATGTTTTTCTGATCTCAGACAAATCGAATTATCAACTCAGAGTTACGTCAGTCTCCATCATTAACACATATATATATACATTACACTGACCTAATTTAATAATCTTAAATTCACGCACCCACTTCTAAGTTTTGTACGAGTTTCAAAACAAGAATATTTTTATAAACTCGCATTCATGTCCAAATTAGTACACCAATTATTTTCTACATTGTGATATACATCCTATTGGCACTTCGAAATGGTGACTCTTAATTGGAAGTTTTATCTATCCGTAAAAGATGAGTTTTTCTTATGTGCTACTATTACAATAATAGAATTATGATTCTCACAGATGAATAAAAAAAATGTAAAGTACGTATTTGTGTATACCTTTGGAGTTAGGACTGAACTGGGAGTTAAAAACATTTTCCTTCGTACGTAGAAAGGATCAGCTTTTCTTTATGGGTAATTGATAATATGGATACTGCCCCTAACCAAAAGATATCTTAGCAGCAGAGAAAGACCTAAAATATAGCATAGCTAAGCAGAAAATATATTTTATATATTTATTGATATATATTTATTATTACATTGGTGCGTCTTTCAAGGCTCTGATAAGTTCAGGTGACGCAATCCTCACTCCATATTATTACAGCCTGTTTGCATTTTTACCTATTCTTAAATTCATAATCATTAACTAAAATATCTTGTTTACATAGTAACTTAATCTTTGACTATGTCATGATTGAAGGTATATATAATCTTCGACCAAATAGTAATGCATCGAAATAAAGCTGTACAACTTTTCTTTTGAGTTGGATTGGAACGGCCAAGAACTATTTATATTCGGTTTAATGATTTAAAATGAAAGTATTAATACTGTACGACTTTATTCATACCTAATTCCTTCCATGTCATAAATGATCTTCCACTACATATTGATTTTACTTGTTGCAAAATTCCCCCTTTTATTACGGTGACCTAGTACAGTATAATCGAGCCTACCTTGTAATAGGAGCAACAGTAACTTCCATTAATGCCCCTCCCTTTGAATGTCAGATAATAAGATATATGTCATAGTTTTGTGGTTGATATTTGATAAGCTTAATTAAACTATATATCAAACGCCCATGTGAAAATAACAACAATAATAATATTATCACAGTTTTGTAAAGTATAAATATACGTAATGTTTATCTAATTTTGCGTGTATGTTATGTACGTTTGCACTTATGTATTAACTGTCAATTAACATTGGGATGCCTTTACACCTATTTATATGACAAATCTTTTATTTGGAAAATATATTCACCAAATCCGGAAAACTCACATAATATTCACAATTGTCTTGCTACCTTTTTTTAGAGTTTCTCAAACAATGCGAACGATTGAGTTTAGACTGAATTTCATCTATTATGTGGCAATGTTAATTAATATTTGTGACTTCATTCGCTCATATCCAATACATATAAAAATAATAATTAAGGAATATGACTTCCAGTCGAAAATGTCACAAGCCTCCGACATATATGTTAGGATTAAAAAGTGTCTAATTAGGTATTATATAACATACAACATACTAACATGCAAATTTGTATTATTAAAAAACTTCCTTTTCTTAATAACTATTCCTTCAACTATATACTATTTTCGACAACTCAATTTGAACAAATAAACCTTTTTTTTTATTTTCTCCAATCACCACCATTTATTTATTCTTTCTTTTTTAGCCGATCTTTTCACATTGAGTTGATAGGTTTTGGGCCATGATGAACAGTTGAGAGCTATTCCCCGTTACATCTAACGGCGATCCGCCGTTAACTCCATTGCTCTTCTAATATTCGGTTAAAGATCATTCCATCCATATAAATCTAGTCTATATCCTTTGCTGTGATGGTTCATTCGTCAAAAGCCTAACGGCAATTGTTATCACCTCACTTCAACTCACCAATCATTGTCCTATACTCATCGCACTTACCAGCTAATAATCTCTGAAAAACTCTTCCCCTCATATTGCCCCACAAACAGCTACCCTCCTCAAGAACATGGAATATTTGCCGGAAAATAATCGGAAAAGATCTTCTTCAAACTGAGTTTTCTTGAAATCCCAAGGTATATATATATAATATATATATACATACAGATATATGACTGTGTGTGGTAATAGTATGTGTATGTACCCCGCAGATTTCTGCAAATTCAGTGTAGAGCTTCAAAAACTTAACCATCTTCTTGTTACCCTCTTCTTCTTCTTCGTTCTTCGTCTCTTAAGGGTCTCTCCTGTATTTCTTGAGCTTGTTGATAGTTTGAAAAGCAGATTTAGCTCGTGCGTAGTAATACTGTTACAGTGAACGCCCTTAGATCTTTACTACTTACTTTGGAAAAAATAATGGACAGTATTAGAAAAGCAGCCTTGAAGTCTAGGGTTTCTTAGTATGATTCTATATGCGTGAATCTATTACACTGTATAACGTCACGGGGCACATTAATTAATACAGTGGGTTCCTTGTTCTTTCTTTCTTTCTTTCTAGTTTTTTTTTTTGTTTTGCAGTTCCTCAGTAAAAGCTTTGCTTGGTTTTTACTCCTTTTGTTAACTATGTCTCTCTGCACCATATGTTTCAACAGTAGATGCGGAAAGTCTATTCACTGTTGAGTTAAGTCCGAGAGGCCAAGCAAAGTCTTTCCTTTCGTTCCCAACTTTTTCCTATTTCGTATCGTAACCCGAAATTTTAATTTAGTTCTCCTATAATAATCTTTTGCCCACTTATCACGGAATGCACCACATGGACCTGCGCACGCTGTAATTAAATGTTTTCCTTCCCCTCCTATTTAGACTACAGTATCAGACTTCAATTGTTTGTTTGTATATATGTTTTCAGGTTTTCTTCAATATTTATTCCTCGTTGGTAAGTTCTCTCTTTTCTCTGAGAATTTCACCTGCAAATCACTTCATTGCATGCAGGTTTGAAGCACGGCTGAAGAAGGAACAACATCGTATGTCCTTTCTTGTCCTGCATTAATGGAGGAGATGAACAGCGAATTTAGGTCTGAAGTCCACGTGGCACACAAGAGCCGCCGTGATAAACTGCGTCTTCAACAAGACCATGGATTACTACTCTCTTACAGCAACAAAGCTCATACCATAATGGAGAGCATCCATGGCGACGATATGGAAACATTTCCTTCTATAAACTCACAGACAGCATCTGAGAACAAAGATGTCGGATTATTAGACCCTACTTCTGCTCATCATTTTTCTGGGCCACAACACTTCATCAGCAGCACATGGAAGAGCATTGGCCAGCAATCTTCATCGAGGATAAGCATGGGAGAGAACAGCAATTGGTTGTCTTCTGCTAATAACCACCATAGCCAAATCTTTCCTCCTTGCGAACATGGCTTGCCTGGCTCATCTTCATCGCCGTTGCAGGGAATCATCAACAGCAGTAACGGCACTACTCAGAACAGCGCATTCGAAATGCTGGCAAGCGCTCCTTCGAACGTAAGAACCTATGGGCTCCAATTCGAGACCGATGATCGAAGCGCCGGGCCCAGGCAGCAGGTGAATTGGATTCTCGGGCCAACTTACGATGATTCCAATCAATGGAATAATAACAGATTAGCTTCGAATCATGATAATGTGAACGCCAACAACCCTACGCAAGGCCTTTGCTTGACTCTCTCTTCTGCACCTCCAATGCCTAAAGTACACTCGACGGATCAAGAATCTCCTTCGGCGGTGAATATCCCTTCGAGTGTCTCCCAGCAAGTTCACAATAATCCCGGCCCACTCGGCCCTTTCACTGGCTATGCTACGATCCTCGAAAGCTCCAAGTTTCTGAGGCCAACGCAGCAGTTGCTTGATGAGATTTGCTGCTTCGCTCGCCCAGCGAACCTAGACATGTCGTACGATGTTTCTGATCCTAGGATGATCTTCGAAGAGAGTCCTGTCTCGAATAATGACGTCGAACTTGCTAGTAGCAGCCGTTTGGATAGTTATGGCCTGGAAAATCGTAGGAAGAAGGCCAAGCTCATATGCATGCAAGAAGAGGTTTGCAAATCGTCCTCTACTTTGAAAATATGCTTATTATAAATGTATCTTACGATTTTTTGGTAGTGTCTAACATGGCAGATTTCTTGCATGGTACTTGCTGATAAAAATTGTGTCTGTGTTTTACGAAGGTTTGCAAGAGGTACAAACACTATCACCAGCAAATGCAGATGGTTCTATCGTCCTTCGAATCAGTTACAGCGCTCAGCGCTGCGACTCCTTACATCTCCTTAGCCCTTAAAACGGTCTCAAAACATTTTCGCAACCTCAAGAACGCCATAGCCAATAAGCTGAAAACCCTAAAGAACAACGCTTTGGGAGAAGATCACCATTCCTCTTCTTCGGCTGCTCATAGTAATAAGGGCCAGCAGCAATACCACGGCTCTTCTTCGTCCTCGATGATGAAATTTCACGAACAAAGCTTTCAAAAGGCGAAGAGCTACGGAGCTATGGAGAACAACCACGTTTGGAGGCCTCAGAGGGGTTTGCCCGAGCACGCCGTTTCTGTTCTTAGGGCTTGGCTCTTCGACCATTTTCTCCATCCGTAAGCTTATCTAGGGCTAATATGATTTCAATGTGTTAAATTGCGCTTTTTCGTCTCAGATTATATTAGGGCTTTGTTTTCGATGCTTTCGACCATTTTTTTCGACGCGTTAAAATTTCGTCTCAGATTATAAGCTTTAGCTAGGCGCGCAGCAACGTTGTCGTCTATGCTATCAATGCACTAAACTTGCGCTTTTTTTTTCCGAGTTTAGGTACCCGACGGATACTGATAAGCACATGCTCGCCGCCCAAACGGGCCTAACTAGAAACCAGGTATTTCTTTGCTTCTTAAAATCATTCGAAACTCGTCGATTTAAGCTCAATTTTTTTTTTTTAAAAAAAGTGCTTTTTTCCCCGTAAAAATTTCAGGTTTCAAATTGGTTCATCAACGCCCGAGTGCGCGTATGGAAGCCGATGGTTGAGGAAGTACACATGTTAGAAACCGAAGCCATGTCTGAAACGGTGGGGCGCAGTAGTAATAATCCCATACGACCCAACGAACAGCAGCCAATTCCCGAGAGGAACAACAGCAGCAGCAGCAACCCTAATAACCGATCTCTCATCAATAGGCCGATAAATATAATCTCAGATGCTTCAAATAATAATCCACCGTCGATCAACGATGATAGTAATGCATGGAAGAGTCTTGAAAAACGCTCGAGAATGGAGTACGACGATAGCCATTATCATCATCATAATCGTAATATTCAACAAGGTGTGAATTTCGATTTCGATGGGTCGACTGTTTTGGCCAGCGGCGGGTTCGACGTGGGCGGGTTCGATATGGGCGGGTTGGGCTTGGGCTCGGTTTCGTTGACTTTGGGCCTGAGGCAGAGTGCGGAGAATGGTCAGAGGCAAATCGAGCATCGAATTAGGCCGTTTTCCTGAGGTTCGAATATCATCAGTTGTGTGTAAGAATGAATTTTTATGATCTTTTAAAGTTGTAAGAAGGCTCAAATAAGAAAAGAAATGCTGCCTAGATGAAAACAGTAGGGTTTTGTTTTTTAAGTGTCAGGTGATAAAAACCTGTTATTAGGATAACTTTGGTGGTAGGGATGGATAGCAGCTATTAATGGCCAAGGGTTTATCATTTGTGATAATGCGCAGCAATATTTTGTGAAAGGGTTTTCCCAGCGGATGGTAATTATGTATATCTTTTTTCTTGGTCTTTTTATTACCGAGCGTCTATCTAACAAAGTATAGATTTCTTTAAACTCACATCTAATCAAAATAGCGATATAATGGTAGCTACTTAATGGGGCAGCTATTTATGGATGTCGAACCTGCATTTTGAAATTCGCTGTCCCATTATATGAGGCAAATATTGCTAGGGGTGATTTGTATTATATAAAACCAAATGCATCAACCTATTTAATAGGGGTTCATAAATTCATACTTTAACGTGATTTCGGCACTATGGAATGTTGCAAAAATCGGTCTAGACGACCGGTTAGGCGCTATTGGAAGACCACCGCAGCGAGAATAACTTATTCGGCCAACTAATCGATCTACGGATTAATCGGCCGATAAATGAAACTATTCAGCTGTTTATAGCGAGGCACATCATATGTATTTGTGGCTCGCAGTGTAGGCTCTATTGAGAAGCTGTCCACGTTTATAAAGAAATACTTCCCAGACAATTTCAGTGCAACAATCGGTATGGGACTAAATATCAATACGGCATACATAACTATCCGACTATATATATATCGTTTCATTTCTGCCTAGAAACCGTCTAGACCGTCTAAATGTTATGCCCCTTTGAGACGCCATGCCTAGCGGATTTTAGGACATTGAGTCTAAAATTTCCTTTACCTTAATTCCGCCATTTTACAAAAAATAAATAAAAAACGCCTTCCATTTTTCCGTCGGAGATTAATTTACAATAGGTTTTTTTTTGTGCTTTTTGTTCAATCTTCTGAATATTATTTTCTTTCAGATTTCTTTTGTTTTATGTTAGCTTATCTCGGATGAGAGTTTTTGTTTTCGCCTCCATCATCACCATCATGCTCTTCCAACACGTAAATTTGCTTTTCTACGTCGCAAAAGAAGTATCAAATCCTAATAGAGGATTATCCGTATATCGTTTCTTCTGTTATTCCTCGTTCACAATCAGTCACAGTGCTTTACTCGTATTTTATGATACTTGTAAATGAAATATATTAATAAGATATATTACACTCGAGTTTTCAAGCTAGCTAGGCCTAGATAATACTAACATCACACCATTCTTGCAAGAACCTTAAGCACATCATCCATGGAAGGCCTACGCAGAGGATCATCTTCAATACACGAGCCAGCCAACACGGCCAAGCACAGCGCCTCAGCCAACGGATAATCATCCTTCAGACACGGATCCACGAAGCTCCTCAGCCGATCGAAACACCCACCTTCGCCGGCGGCGCCCAACCCAATCATCGATTCCCTAAAAAACCCACCTTCCAAATCCTCCTCCTTTCCCGACAAAATCTCCAGCAGAACCACCCCAAAACAAAACACATCGGCTTTCTCCGCCGCCGCCGCCGCCGCCCATCCCTCCGCCGATTCCTCTTCCCCCCAAAAACAGTTACCTTCGCCCTCCAATTTCCGGTCAAGAAAACGTTCCTAGTGCTCAGCGCCGACGACCGTACGGTGCGAGGAATCACCACCACCGAATTGTGCAGATAGTGAAGGCCCGTCGCTATGTCGAAGGCGATCTGAGTCCTTCTGTGCCAGTGAAGGGCCGAAGAAGATTCAGACAAGCAGTTTCTCAAGCTTCCATTGCAGGGACGCTCGAAGACGAGGTAAGAACACCTTTCCCCGTAGCAAACGCCCACCAGCTTGGCGACGTTTACGTGGTTGATTTTTGCGTGGACGTCGATGATCTGCTTCGCCCCTTCGAAGCTCGTCTGCTTCACCATCACCTCTGCGTCTTCGATCGAACCCTTGTACAGATTCTCCCCAATTTCGCCGTATTTGCAGAAATTCGAAGTCGCCTTGCTCAGCTCTTCCACGGCGTAGTTGCTGACCGAGTATTTGAGTCCGTCGAGGATGTCCGGCGACAGGCACGAGTTGTTCGTCGAACTTCTCGTCTGAGGTTCGTCGGAGAAAGGAGCAGTGCTCCAAGAACTGATCCTACGCGCCGCCTTAGAAGAGCGCTTCGATTTCTCAGCGTTGTACTTCTTCAAAGCCCTAACGTACAACCCACAAGCCGCCATCAATGCGAGAACTAGACAGCTTCCTAGGAATGATGCTATAACGTAAACCCTCTCCAATTCTAGTGTTTTCTCGCCCCTTTTCTCGACGGGCTTAGTGGGAAGAAATGGAGGCGAAGGAGGGTCAGAATCGGTAATATCGAAACGTATAAACGGCTCGTTTTTTAGAGGTACTAAAACCGTAGTGTACTGAAACACGGTAGGATTTGCTTCCATGGCGTTCGCCCGCCATATTTCCTCGACGGAGACGTTGAACTTTTCGCTCAGTTTCTTCGTGTCGTCTCCTTTGATCAAAGGGTACGTAATGAGGTACTTCACGCCATCTTCTTCGTCGTTAGGGCAAGCGCACTTTACGGGCACGACGAGCTTCGAGCCCCGGCGAACTATACCATACTCCGCAGGCAAGCGATTTTCTTGCGCCAAAGCGATGGATTTCGCCAAACCCTGGAAAATCCCGCAGGAGATTTCGGACAGCGTGGCGCTTTGGGACGCTACGTAGGCGAAATTCGCCTGGGAAAATTCGCCCGCGCAAGCGCAGGTTATGGGGACGAGCGCTTCGTGCCCGCGCGAGAGGATTTGGTCAGCGCTGGAAACGTTTTTGTTGAGGGAGAGTAGGGTTTGCGAATCTACTGCGAAGAGGTTCGATATGCTCGAAAGCGTCGGGAACTTGTCGTCGGCGCGGTAGACGAAGAACGTTCCGCACGGTTCTGTTATTTTCGACGACGAAGAATTATTATTATTATATTATTATTATTATTATTATTATTATGCAAGTGTATCTTGCGCCGGGGAAATTTGACGGGGAGAAGCACGGAGTTGGGTCGTAGTGTTGTTGGGCGAAAGCGAAGGCGAAGAAGAAGAAGAATAGAAGACAACGTAGGCGTATCATTTCCTTTTGTTGTTGTTCGGGAATTTAAGACAAGGAACGATCAATGTAAGATGGCGAATGAAGTTGGAGATTCTTCTTTTCTTTTGAAAGAATTAGTTACATGGAGAAGGATTAGGAGATGTAATGTATGAAGAAGCATCGAGTGCTTGGAGAAAGAAAGGAGCATCGATGAAGATTCCATTCGAAGCTCTTTTTATTCGTTCAAATTTTATTCCGAGGAACAAATATAAGAGGACATATGAAAAGGGCCATGTTTTCAACGTAGGGTATTTTTTTTATTTAATATTATATGTAAGTATTGAAGGTTACATCAATGGGCGGCTAAGTGGTAGAGTTCTCCAGGTGGTGATATGTCTATGTACACTACGATCGTCGGATTTGGAATGTTTCCAATTGTATTTTTGCTTTAGGATTGACTTGTACTTGTCTATACTTTTGCATTTGTTATATTAAAATAGTTCTATTATTTCGGTTTCCATTTTTTCTAATCAAGACCCAACCCAACCAAGGTGTGCCGTCAAGGGTAATTTCATCATCGTGTTGCTTATGTGATATGTTTTTGGATTGTACATTATTTATGGGCTGGATTAGAATTTTGGGGCCCAATGATGTATTTTTTTAAAGTGTTAATTTATTTATCCATTATCGATATCTTTTGAGAAGATCAAACATTTGACTTATGACCAGATATATAACAATGCAAAGTTTAATAGAGTGGAGCCTCCACTCATGAAATTGGTCTGTTCATAGAGCGTTGACCAGTTTGTTTCTGAATTGAAGATTTTGAAGATGAGTATCATTAGTCAAAAAGTATACAAATAACTGTTAAAACAAAAATATTATTTGTGCCATTTCTGCTATTCAAGATGCCCTCAACTTCCCCTTTTAGTTCTTTTCCATTTGTGGACTAAGTATCAATTGTGTCATTTTCTGTTTTTTAATTTCGTTGACCACTTATTAAGTTAATGTTGCCCACTTCTTATTGCCGAGCCTGCCTGCAAACTTTGAATAAAAGCAAACTTCAATTTACTGCTATTTCTCTATAGTCGAAGTAAGAGCTTCATATTCATTTTTCATTTTCAGAATACTTTATATGTGTATATATATATATGAAGAATTACAAGAAGAAGTTGAGCCAACCGCAAGATCAAGTGCGAATAGAATGAAATGTGTGAAGAATTCGAATAGAAGGTTTTCTTATTCTACTTAGAATAAGGAATTAGAATAGGATAAGTTGCTAGGGTAAATCTGTAATTTTATTGGTTTTCTGTTGTTTTGTTTAAATAGTCGACACTGTACAGAAGGCGCGAGATAACAGAAATAGAAAATACAGTTTTTCAATTCAAGTTCGTCTTCTTCGACGAATTCTTCGTGGTATCAGAGACAGCGAGTAATTGATTTCGATAGACATCGGATCGTTGCTTGATTCAGTCAAGAACTCGATTCCTACGCGAATCGTAACTATGAGTTCATCTGAGGCAACCAACGTGGTGAATCCGAGCCAAATTTTAGTGATGGAAGAGGATTACCAATTACATCGATATGATAATCCAGGTATGATGATCGTCTCCACTCCTTTGACATCTGCGAACTACCTTTCCTGGAAGATTTCTATGATTGAGGCGCTGGAGGCAAAATTGAAAATCGGATTTATCAATGGAAAATATGCGAAGCCTGCTGTTGATTCCAATGACTATAGGAAATGGAA